>JBBMOL010000146.1:0-1200000 GCA_037954665.1 Laguncularia racemosa
TTCGCCAGTAGTCTTGGTGAAGAAAAAAGACAACACGTGGTGCATGTATGTTGACTTCCACGAGTTGAATAGGCAGACGGTTAAAGATAGGTTTCCAATACCTATCGTTGAGGATCTATTTGATGAGTTAAATGGATCTACCTACTTCAGCAAGCTAGATTTAAGATCGGGCTATCATCAAATAAGGATGTTCCCTGATGATATCTACAAGACAGCCTTCAAGACACATGAAGGGCATTACGAGTTCTTGGTAATGCCCTTTGGCCTAACAAATTCTCCATCTACTTTCCAAGGATTTATGAATCATATATTTAAGGCCTATTTGCGGAAATTCATCTTAGTCTTTTTTGACGATATTTTGGTGTACAGCCCAACACTTGAAGGACCATGGACAACACCTACGAACTGTATTTGGTGTTCTTCGATGAGAACAGCTTTACCTTAAGAGGTCTAAGTGTGTCTTTGGAGCAACACAGATTGAATACTTGGGGCATATTATGAGTAGGGCAGGAGTTGCTACTGACCCTAAGAAGATTGAGTCCATTATTAAGTGGCCAGTTCCTAAGAATATAAGGCAACTAAGAGGCTTTTTGGGACTGACAGGCTATTATAGGAGGTTCATCAGTGGATATAGTGTTATTGCAAGGCCCCTTACATTGTTGTTAAAAAATGACAACTTCCACTGGGATCATACCTGCTCACAGGCTTTTGAAACTCTCAAGGCAGCTATCGTAAGTTCCCCAGTTTTAAGCTTACCAAATTACACTAAGGTAGCGTTTAGTTGGCATTGGAATCCGACACTGAACTGGACAAAAAATTTTGTCCTCCATTTGGTTTTCATCCTTGAAGCAAGTACTGGACAAAACACAAATATGGTACTAGACTAAATCAAATATATTTGTACCATGTGTAATTCGGTATAAAAAATTCGGCACTGGACTACAACCCTATTTTTGCGAAATTCCCAATTTGCCCCTCAAAGATCTCGTGTTACTTTGTTCAGTCACTTTCCCTTCCTTCTTTATTCTGCAATTTTTTCCTAGGTCTCATCGCGAGCTGCTTCGGAGGAGGAACAACAACAACTCATCAGTGCCGATCCTTCTCTGTTACTCGTCGTGGTATCGGCCGCAAGTTCCACCATCAGGTTTGTATGCTTCCATCTCTTCTGAAATCCTTGCTTCCTTTACAATGTTCATCGCATGCTTGTTGGATTTTGCCGTCTGGTTGTTGCTCGTTGTATGTTCCTCACATGCTTCTTGCTTAGGGGGGGGGGGGGGGGGGGGGGGGTTTAGCTGGTTATTCAGGTTGCTTAAGGGATAAGGTTTAGGTTAATGGATTTTGATTTAAGGTTTAGGTTAATGGATTTTAATTTAGGGTTTAGGTTAATGTTCCTCGCAGCTGTTATAAATCTATAATCAAATGATAACCCTATAAACATGAATCCCAGAACTAGAACACAGTGTGTGAAGAAGGACATTGATGAACCAGGAGACGCATCTCAAGCGAGCAATTTGTTTCATGAAATAGTAACTCACTGTTTGTAGACAGTGATGGTGTGAAGGTAGTCAAACAGAGGGTGCCTTGCAGCTCAAGTGCAAAAGGAATTAAAAGTGTGGCTAAGCTCGTTGAATTGGGGAAATCAATTGAAAAGATGGAAGTTTTTGAGTGGTTGGATGATGCTTGTCTTGAATTTGTAGGGAAGGAAGGCAGGGAGGTCAATCAGAGAATTGTAGAAAAGCATTTCAACCATGGGGATGGAAAAGACTTAGCAGGCTTGTCTAAATCAAATGATGTAGGTAGAGAAAGAGATGAAATGTTTGATGTTGGAGTTTGCACTCAAATGGCAGTAGAAGCTATGGAAGCTTTATCACATGCATGTATCCCCAGTAATGCATGTTCTGGAGACGAATACAATATTCTTCTTGGTTCTCCAATTGATACTGAGACCTCTTCCCCTTGTAATAAGCCATGTTTGAAATCAAGAGATGGCATAGGAGAATCCAAGGAAGGAGTGCGTCCTCTGAAAAGATCTAGAGGAACCAGCAAATCATCAGAATTGTTGGAGCTATTAGATTGAATAATCCTGAGGAAAATGATGCTTTTGCTGAGGCCTATGCATCACATGATCATAAAGTGTGTGGGTTAAGACAGTCGCAAGGAGAGTTTAACAAATTTATGTGCTGCTCTAGAAGTTGGGCTGCCCAGTATTGGACCTAAGCCAAGAAGTAACAATTATTTAGTGCAATATGCGAGGAGGAGAAAGAAAACTATTACCTTGGAGCAAGTTACTGGTATAAATTATAGTAAAGTGCCTTCAAATCCATCAAAACCAACCAAAAACTAAATATTAAGTCAAGAAGAGTTAACCAGTCTCGAGGCACCAAGCCACCATTCAAAGCAAATGGTGTTAGAGACATGGAGTTACTTGCGTCAGTCCAATTGATTGCAGCATAAAGCTTTCTACTTTATTTGTAAGCATCGTGGGCATAGAACGATGGAGTGCAAGGTAAAATAGGATCAGTAGCTAGCACCAATAGCAGTAGTGAAACTGACCAATGGAGGCAACGACCTAGAACTCATGCCAGAGTGTTTCCCATGCACCAGAAAGATCAGGTAAATGTTGACAGAATTACAAACACGCTCTTTGTGTTTGTTGCATAATACAAATATATGCTCTTTGATGCTGGTGCGACACATTCATTTGTGTTTAGATCTCTTACAATTTCTTGTGATGTTTGTTTAAAAGCTTCAAATTCAAATTTGGTGGTAAGTATGCTATTGGGCAAAGGCACAGATTTGAACAAAGTTTCTCCAAACACGAGTATAGGAGTCAAGCGGAGACAGATGTCAATGGATCAAGTACTATTAGAGATATAGGGGTTTGCTTTAAAAGTATCATGTCGTTGTGGGCTACTACAGCAATTAGGTGCATTGTTGTATACTCAGGAAAGAAAGTTTCAATTTTAGCGAAGGTGTGCAAATATATGCAATTTTAGAATTCTCAATTTTAGAAGAATTGAAAATCCTAAATTATCCAATGAGGCTACTCAATATATGCACGGCTTCTCTCTTTATGATAAATTATGATGCTATACGTTTTTCCTACCCTAATTGAATTTAGATTATATAGCATATGATGTTGTCCATTATGTTTTGTATTAAGAAAATGATCTTCGGATCCCCAACATTACACTTATTGGTCTATCCTTTGATATGTCATATAGATCATGGATCATCATGGATTTCTGATTTGTCTTCTTGGATGGAGAGTCTATATCAATATGCTTACAATGGCGGCAGCTAGTTTCTATTAAATAAACTTTGTTTTGAATAGGAGAGTAGAGAGGGGTGTATTGAATGAGCAAGTGATAGAGTCATTTTATACTCAATCTTTATAGCATGAATTGTGTTAATTTATTATTGATTTTATAGAAATCATAAGGAAATGGTACTTAATTTTATTATGGAGATAAATCAGGTTTAATGGAGTGAAGAGTGCTAATTCAAGTGATTTAGAGAAGTCATCTACAATTTGGATCAAAGGCAAGGATTTACACCGCCGGAGGAAAGTACATGGGCGTGTATTTGAAGTACACAGCCGTGTACTTGGTTTGGAATCAATAAAAAGATACACGGTTGAAGTACACGGCCGTGTATCTGTCTTGAAGAACCAACAAAAAGATACACGGTTGAAGTATACGGCCGTGTATCTGTCTAGAAGGATCAACAGAAGGAGGCACGGTTTGTGATTCGGCCGTGGTTAAAGCCGTGCTATACACTGCACAAGAAGGTGGAAATGTGGACTATCAACAGAGAGAGGCACGGCTTGACATCTGGCCGTGGTAGAAGACGTAGCACACATTGGACACGGATGAAGAATTGTAGATTATCCACAGAGGAAGACACGGCTTGAAATCTTTCTGTGTTGTTGGGCGTGCCAAGCGGACGATTATTCACCTCTCGAGATTTACATCAAAAAGGAAAGATATTTTCGTATCTTGCTAGCAAAAGATCATCTGCCATTCCTTTAACAATATAAATAGAACTAACCTTAGAGGAGTTTGGATCATCTTGGAGATCTTGGAGACAAGAAGGAAGGAAGGAGGCAGAGCAAGGAAACTAGGAACTGAGGCTTATTATGTTTTTACTTTTAATTTTCGTTTTGATGATGAACATGTGTAGCTAAGCAGATTTTCTAGCCAAAGGATAATTGAAGTTTAATTCTTCATGAATTGTGAGATCTAACTAAGTTGTCTTTAATCTATTCTTTGTTTTTAGATATTTATATATCTTCTGGAAGTTTTGTCAATATTATCTTTGTTGATTGGTATGAATTAGAGCTCTTCTACTTAATTAGCAAGTTAATATATTGTCAACTAGCATGTCAAATCCGTAATTGTTTGATAGTTCTAGTCTCGGTGACATAATAACATGTTTGATTATAAAATAGATGATCGAATTCATGTTATGGAGATGTATGATCTTGTTTAAATAGGTTATCTTATAATCTACTGGCATGAATTGGTGGTCTCTCTTGTTTTTAATGCTATTGATAGATTAAATCCTAAGAGCATGTTTAGGGTTGTCTAATCGATAAGAGAAATAATCAAAGAGCTTGTTTTGATTATCGAGGAAGTAAGGAGAGATAGGTTATTAGAGCTTGTTAATAACCATAACCAGTTTATCTAGAAATAAGAATAGAAAACATTTGCATTGATGATCAATTCATCGAATTAAACTATCTTGATTCCTTTGGCTAGGCTTTTATCAATATTCGATTTTATTATCTTGTTTCAATATTATTTTGATTCACAAACAAAACCCCCCATTTTTCTTTTCCTCTTTATTCTCTTTGAATAGAAATATATTTAACCAATCCCTATGGATACGACCCTACTCACTAGTATACGCAAATCATATAATTGTCTAGGAGTAGGTTTTTATTTTTGTTGGATTCGACAGCCATCAAATTTTGGCGCCGCTGCCGAGGATTGGTGTCAAATTTATTTCTATTCTTGTATGACTCGTTCTTCTCATACTGGTGAACTCACTTATAATCTGGAGATTAAGAAGACTCTTAAGAGGCTGCGAAGAGAAGCTAGATCATCCCCTAGACTGAACTTGGCATCGGATTTGTCTGATTCATCCATTGATTTTGAAAAAGAAGACGATATGGCAAATCCTGAAAGAACATTGAGAGAATTGGCTGCACCGGATGTGAATCAACAACCACTTTGTATTCACTATCCTGAATTGGCTGTTGAGTTTGAGTTGAAATCTAGTTTGATACATCTGCTACCCACCTTTCATGGTCTTGAGAATGAAGATCCTCACAAACATTTGAAAGAGTTTCATATAGTGTGTTCTAGTATGAGGCCGCAAGGAATAACCGACGATCAAATCAAGTTACGTGCTTTTCCATTTTCTTTAAGTACTAGAGCTAAAGATTTGTTGTTTTATTTGCCTCAGGTTCTATAACCACTTGGACAGATATGGTGAGGCTCTTCTTGGACAAATGTTTCCCCGCATCTAGAGCTGCTAGTATAAGAAGAGAAATTTATGGTATCAAACAGAGGGACACTGAGACTCTTCATGAGTATTGGGAGAGGTTCAAGCAACTTTGTGCAAGCTTTCCACAACATAGGATATCTAAACAACTTCTCATCTAATAATTCTATGAAGGCCTGCTTCCGATGGAGAGGAAGATGATGGATGCTGCTAGTGGAGGCGCCATAGTGAATAAAACCCATGGTCAAGCTAGGGAATTGATCTCCATTATGGTTGCTAATTCGCAACAATTTTGGTACAGGCATGATACATCTTCAAGGAAGGTAAATGAGGTAAGTGTTTCTAACCTTGAACATCACATTTCTAACCTAACCTCCCTTGTGCAGCAGATAGCTCTTGGAAATACACAGCAGGTGAAAGCTTGTGGAATTTGTGCTGCTCCTAATCATCCTACCGACATGTGTCCCTCATTGCAAGATGACAATCATGAGCATGCCAATGCTGTAGGAGGATTCCTAGGACAAGCGCAAAGGAAATATGATCCCTACTCGAATACTTACAATCCTGGATGGAGGGATCATCCTAACTTCAGATATGGCAATAACCCACAAAATTTCCAACAATTTCAGCCTAAGCCATTAAACCAAGTACCCCAAGCTCCTTCCACTTCAGGTATGTCTCTTGAGGAAATTGTTAAATCTCTTGCTGTTAATACAAAACAATTTCAGGAGGAAACAAAGCAGAGCATTCAAAACTTAGAAAATTAGGTAAGCCAACTTGCTTCTTCTGTAAATAGGTAAGAAAATCAAGGTAAGTTACCCTCTCAAACTATCACAAATACGAAGCAAAGCGTTAATGCAATTACCTTGAGAAGTGGAACAGAATTGCAGGGATCAAATAAGAAAGGACACCCATCTAATCTTGAGGAAGAGACTAAGAAAGAGATTTCGACTCCGAGCCAACAGGACAACCAGATTAGAAGGTCTCTAGTTGAGCCATTAAAGGTCATGTTGACACAACCTCCTTTCCCTTATAGATTAGCGAAATCCAAGAATGAAGCCGAAGAAAAAGAGATTCTTGATACTTTTCGAAAAGTTGAGATAAATATTCCTTTGCTTGATGCAATTAAGCAAATACCTCGCTATGCTAAATTTCTCAAAGAATTGTGCACTAACAAAAGGAAGCTGAAAGGTAATGAAAAGATTAGTGTGAGTGAGAATGTTTCAGCTATTATTCAGAAGAAGCTTCCTCCTAAATGTAAGGACCCAGGTATGTTCACTATTCCTTGCAAAATAGGTAATCTTGGAATCACTAAAGCCATGTGTGATCTAGGAGCTTCGATCAATGTCATGCCTTTATCTGTTTATCAACGTTTGAATATTGGTCTCTTGAAGGAAACAGGTGTTATTGTTCAACTTGCTGACAGGTCCAATGTTTATCCTGAAGGAATTCTAGAGGATGTTTTAGTTCAAGTTAATGGGTTGGTTTTTCCTGCTGATTTTTATGTGCTTGACATGGAAGATAATGATTCTCATAATTCATCACTGATATTATTAAGGCGACCATTCCTTAAGACATCCAAGATGAAAATTGATGTAAATGATGGTACCCTCACTATGGAATTTGATGGTGAAATGATTAAATTTAACATTTATGATGCCATGAAACATCCTAGCAATATCTCTCTTGTCTTTGTTGCGGATGTTATTGACCCATCACCACAGGCACCAAAGCTGGAATCAAAACCCTTACCCGAACATCTAGCCAAGAATGTCTAGCCAATGACGTTAAAGAAAGGCGCTTCATGGGAGGCAACCCATATCAAAAAAATAAAATAAAATATCAATTTTAGTTTTGTTTTTATTTTAGTTTTGTTTTGATTCTTTCTTTTGGATCAGCTGCAGCAAGGATACATATCATCAGATGACACTCTTTAGTGCTTAAGGGGAGAACTCCAATACCTGGGAAATACCAGTATTCCCTTTCTCTTATCCTCTAATGTTCCTTGTGTTGTTAATTCCTCTTTAATTGTGCTGAATTAGGAACAGTGAGGACACTGTTCAATCTAAGTGTGGGGGAGAGGATAATAAAATATAGAGAATAGAGAACTGAATTATACTCTGAATGTTTGTCCTTAAGCAATTTTAAGCCAAAATTTTTCAAAATTATCATGAAATCTAGAGATTGTACTAAATGTTGTAATAAGCATCTACAAAATGTGAAATTAACTTGTTCAAATGCTTTACTCACCTACTGCTGTGATTAGAATACTTAGTTAAAATTAAGTAGTGAAATCTTTAAGAAACAAATTTACCTTGTATTTAGCTTTAGAATTGGAAGTCTAAGAGTAAGTCGAGTCCCTAAGTGAAAAATAAACAAGTTTACTTCTAGGTTATATTAGCAACTGTATACTCTATGAAGTTGTTGTGAAAACAATTTATAAAAAAAAAAATCAAGCATAGCCATTACTCCAATAATTCAAGTAATTGAGTTAAGAGTATTCAAACTTGAATGTTAGAGTGAGGAAGAGTCCTAGGGGTATCTCAAAACCTGGTCACTTGAGTGACGAGCTCGGGATGTACCGACTCAATGAACTCACTATAACGATAAGGGCGAAAAAGGCGAAAGTTCATGAAAAGAAGCGGGCAAAAACCCATCAAAATAGATGCTTGATTAAAACAAAAGAACAATGAATGTAAACATTCATTGAATGAAACAAGACTTATAATAAAAAGGGAGAAAATTTATGGAAATAGTTGATACTATATGCTTTTACTTTATGTTGCAAGGATTATATACTTGCAAATATCTAATGAAGTTTAATTGGGTGTTTTTCCTTAGTGGATTAAGTATTTACTTTTGGAATAAAAGTTCTTTTGCTAAACATGAGGATTAAAGTTTGTTTTGTTTAGATTAGCTATTAAATTTTGTCCATGGTAATTTGATCACATGAAACCAGTTTAGTTGAAGTAGTAAACATTAAAATTACAAGTCATGAATTACAAATGAATAGATGCTTGGAATGATGAAAAGAAAGTTCGTATAATCTATGATAGATTTCTCAATTGATTTGATTCAATTGCTTGAGGACAAGCAAGAGCTTAAGTGTGGGGGAATTTGATAGAGCCATTTTATACTCAATCTTTATAGTATGAATTGTGTTAATTTATTATTGATTTTATAGAAATCATAAGGAAATGGTACTTAATTTTATTATGGTGATAAATCAGGTTTAATGGAGTCAAGAGTGCTAATTCAAGTGATTTAGAGAAGTCATCTATAATTTGGATCAAAGGCAAGGATTTACACCGCTGGAGGAAAGTACATGGGCGTGTATTTGAAGTACACAACCGTGTACATGGTTTGGAATCAACAGAAAGATACACGGTTGAAGTACACGACCGTGTATCTGTCTTAAAGAACCAACAGAAAGATACACGGTTGAAGTACACGGCCGTGTATCTGTCTAGAAGGATCAACAGAAGGAGGCACGGTTTGTGATCCGGTCGTGGTTAAAGCCATGCTATACACTGCACAAGAAGGTGGAAATGTGGACTATCAACAGAGAGAGGCACGGCTTGACATCTGGCCGTGGTGAAAGATGTGGCACACATTGGACACGGATGAAAAATTGTAGATTATCCACAGAGGAAGACACGGCTTGAAATCTTGCCGTGTTGTTGGGCGTGCCAGGCGGACGATTATTCACCTCTCGAGATTTACATCAAAAAGGAAAGATATTTTCGTATCTTGCTAGCAAAAGATCATATGCCATTCCTTTAACAATATAAATAGAACTAACCCTAGAGGAGTCTGGATCATCTTGGAGATCTTAGAGACAAGGAGGAAGGAAGGAGGCAGAGCAAGGAAACTGGGAACTAAGGCTTATTATGTTTTTAATTTTAATTTTCGTTTTGATGATGAACATGTGTAGCTAAGCAGATTTTCTAGCCAAAGGATAATTGAAGTTTAATTCTTCACGAATTGTGAGATCTAACTGAGTTGTCTTTAATCTATTCCTTGTTTTTAGATATTTATATATCTTCTGGAAGTTTTGTCAATATTATCTTTGTTGATTGGTATGAATTAGAGCTCTTCTACTCAATTAGCAAGTTAATATATTGTCAACTAGCACGTCAAATCCGTAATTGTTTGATAGTTCTAGTCTCGGTGACACAATAACATGTTTGGTTATAAAATAGATGATCGAATTCATGTTATGGAGATGTATGATCTTGTTTAAATAGGTTATCTTATAATCTACTGGCATGAATTGGTGGTCTCTCTTGTTTTTAATGCTATTGATAGATTAAATCCTAAGAGCTTGTTTAAGGTTATCTAATCGATAAGAGAAATAATCAAAGAGCTTGTTTTGATTATCGAGGAAGTAAGGAGAGATAGGTTATTAGAGCTTGTTAATAACCATAACCAGTTTATCTAGAAATAAGAATAGAAAACATTTGCATCGATGATCAATTCATCGAATTAAACTATCTTGATTCCTTTGGCTAGACTTTTATCAATATTCGATTTTATTATCTTGTTTCAATATTATTTTGATTCACAAACAAAACCCCCCATTTTTCTTTTCCTCTTTATTCTCTTTGAATAGAAATATATTTAACCAATCCCTGTGGATACGACCCTACTCACTACTATACGCAAATCACATAATTGTCTAGGAGTAGGTTTTTATTTTTGTTAGATTCGACACCCATCAGCAAGCAATAGCTAGATATGAAACTCGTCGAGAGGTGATGACGCGAACCCTAGATATCAATCTAAGACCCAACGTTCAAGAAGGATTCAAACCCGAGAATCGAAATTGAATCGAAAACGAAACAAAACCCGACCCCAATCGAACCCGTCGATTAGAACCTTAGCTATCTGGTTTGATTTCTCCAAGCATTTAGGATGAAGAAATCGAAGGAAGTTCTATTACAAGAACTAAAGAAGAGAGGATTCGCTTAAGGAAATTTTTACTCAATCTGATAAAAGTGTCCTTTCAAATGACAACATAAGGTATTATATTCGAAAAAACACATAAGTTGGCGGCCTAAATTCATATATGGCCGGCTTTGAAATAACGGAAGAAAACAAAAAGACGTTCCACGAATATCTAGGCCGGCACTACACCGGCTGTGCAACTTCCAAGGCCAGTAGCCTTGAAATTTAGGCCGGCGGCCTTCCCTTTGCTGAAGGCTGTCGTTCCATCGTTGATGGCCTCCGCTTCATCCGTGCTTTGATATATTATGTTTACTAGCTCGAGGCTTGAATTAGACTTTTGTCGACTTGCTTCTTGCTCTTGGAGTTCCATAACTAATCCTTGCAAGGCTTCTCCCGCTTGCTTAACTCTAACTCTTGTCATTGGACCTCCAATACCATGTAGCGGGTCATTAGACTTTGGCTCGAGAACTCTTGATGCTACTTGATCCCCATCATTCCCCCCTTCCTTGAAAAGATTCGACCTCGAATCACCTGCATCATACAGAGAAAAGTCAGAAACATTAAAGGTTGCGCTTACATTACCATAGTGACTTAGCAAGTCAATCTTGTAAGCGTAATCATTTATGCACTCCAACACTTGAAATGGCCCATCTCCCCTGGGGTGCAACTTAGATTTCCGCTGTTTAGCAAATCTCTCCTTTCTCAGATGTACCCACACCCAATCTCCTAGATGAAAAACAGTCTTCACACGACCCTTATTGGCCTGTCGAGCATAATGCTCATTTTTCTTCTCAATGTTGGCGCGAACCTGAGCATGCAATTCCTTTACAAACTTTGCCTTTTTCTTTCCATCAAGATCAACAAATTCGTTAATAGGCAAAGGCAAAATATCCAATGGAGTCAGAGGGTTAAAACCATACACTACCTCAAATGGAGAATAAGATGTAGTGAAATGCGCGGTCCTATTATATGCAAATTCTACATGTGGCAGACATTTCTCCCATTGTTTCAAATTCTTATGAATCATAACACGCAACAAGGTTGAAAGAGTCCTATCGACTACTTCCGTCTGACCATCAGTTTGAGGGTGTGCAACAGTAGAGAACAACAATTTAGTGCCTAGCTTATTCCACAAAGTATGCCAAAAATGACTTAAAAATTTCACATCCCTATCACTCACAATGAATTTAGGCAAGCCATGTAACCGTACAATCTCCCTAAAGAACAAATCGGCAATATGTTGTGCATCATTAGTTTTAGAACAGCAAATAAAGTGAGCCATCTTACTAAACCTATCGACAACAACAAATATGCTATCTTTGCCACTTTGAGATCGTGGTAACCCTAACACAAAATCCATAGAAATGTCAGTCCAGGGTTGATTAGGCACAGGCAATGGAATGTATTCTCCATGGGGCATTACTCTGGATTTGGCTTGTCTACATGCAATGCACTTGTCACACACAGTTTGCACATCATGTTTCATTTTTGGCCAATAAAAATGTTCCTGCAAAATATCCAAAGTCTTTTTAACACCAAAGTGTCCCATTAAACCACCCTTATGTGTTTCCCTCACAAGCAATTCACGTACAAAGCTTTTAGGCACGCATAACTTATCTTTCTTAAATAAAAACCCATCATGCCTATAGAAATCAGAATATCCAAACTCAACACAAGCAACCCAAATTTGACCAAAATCAGCATCAGTCTTATATAACTCCTTAATGAGTTCAAACCCAAGCAATTTAGTTTGCAAAGAAGTCAAAAGTGAATACCTTCGAGAAAGTGAATCAGCCACCACGTTCTCTTTTCCTTGCTTGTATTTGACCACATATGGGAAGGTCTCAATGAACTCCATCCATTTCACATGCCTCCTGTTCAACTTACCTTGAGTTTTTAGGAACTTCAAACTTTCATGATCAGAATGAATGATGAACTCCTTAGGCCATAAGTAATGTTGCCAAGTCTGCAAGGTCCTCACCAAAGCATATAGCTCCTTGTCATAGACTGGGTAGTTTAATGTAGCACCATTGAGCTTTTCACTAAAATAAGCGATTGGCTTAGAATCCTGCATCAAAACACCACCAATACCTTTCCCAGAAGCATCGCATTCTATCTCAAAAACCTTCTCAAAATTAGGAAGAACAAGTAAGGGTGCATTAGTCAACTTACCTTTCAGAGCGTCAAAGGCCTTCTCATGTTCTTCAGTCCATCTGAACTCAAAATTCTTCTTAACAAGATCGTTTAAAGGAGCAGCTATAGAACTAAAGTCCCTAACAAATCTCCAGTAAAAGCTTGCTAATCCATGAAAGCTTCTGACCTCACTTGCATTCCTTGGTGTAGGCCACTCCCTAATCGCTTTCACCTTCTCCTCATCAACAGCAATCCCATTTGCACCTACAACAAACCCAAGAAAAACCACAGTTTCCATGCAAAAGGTGCACTTTTTCAAGTTGGCATATAACTTATTTTCTCTCAAAACATCAAAAAGACATTGTAAATGCGTAACATGCTCATTTAACGTCTTGCTATAAACTAAGATGTCATCAAAGTACACAACAACAAATTTCCCAATAAAAGCACGAAGAACATGATTCATTAATCTCATAAATGTGCTAGGCGCATTTGTTAACTCGAAAGGCATTACCATCCACTCATAGAGACCGAATTTAGTTTTAAAAGAAGTTTTCCATTCGTCCCCCTCTTTCATTCTAATCTGGTAATAGCCATTCCTTAAGTCAATTTTGGAAAACAAACAAGCACCATGCAATTCATCAAGCATATCATCAAGTCTAGGGATAGGATGTCGATACTTAACTGTGATCTTATTGATTGCTCGACAGTCGACACACATTCGCCATGTTCCATCCTTCTTTAGAACCAAGATGACTGGAACTGAACATGGACTGAGGCTCTCTCTCACAAACCCCTTCTCTACCAGATCATCAACTTGCCTCTGGATCTCTTTGGTTTCCTCTGGATTCGCCCGGCATGCTGGTCTATTTGGAATTGAAGCACTTGGAATAAAATCAATCTGATGTTCAATGCCTCTTAGTGGAGGCAATCCCCTTGGTACTTCTTCAGGAAACAAGTCAGCAAATTCCTATAAAAGAGAAACAACAACTGCAGGCAAAAAAGAGTTAAGATGGTCAGTGGAAAGATAAACATCCTTGTACATCAGTACAAGTAAATGTCGTTTTGCCCTCAAAGCACTATTAATCTCACTTGCCTCTCCAATGCCACTCATGTTTCCCTCTAATTCTTTCTTCTCACAACTCACCAGTGTGTTTTTGCCACTCTCTTTTACAGTCTCAATTTTCTTTCCTTGTTCACTCTTGTGTTTCCCTCTCTCTCTAAACTCTCTAGCAATTCTCATCTGATCCTCACTAACCTCCCAAGGATTAAGGGGTGTCAAGACCAACTGTCTTTTGTTTAGAATAAAGGAATACCTATTATGATACCCATCGTGGGTGACCTTTCTATCAAACTGCCAAGGTCGTCCCAGTAATATATGGCAAGCTTGCATAGGTACCACATCACACAATACCTCATCACGGTATTTCCCTATAGAGAAAGAGACCAGTACTCTCTTGATCACTTTAACCTCCCCACATTCACTCAACCACTGCAACTTATAAGGTTGTTCATGCTTCTCAGTTTTCAAGTTCAGTTTATCAACCAATAATGTGCTAGCAACATTTGTACAGCTACCACTATCAATAATCAAACTACACACCTTGTTATTCACATGGCATCTAATATAAAAACTATGCTCTCGCTGCAGTTTATCACCCTCATCCTTAAGTTGAGTATTAAGAACCCGCCTGGTAACAAGCATCTCTCCCTTTACAGGCCCTTCTAAATCCACATCACTACAATCTTCCAGTGGGGGCATGTCATCATCTTCCCCTGAACTCACACTCTCCACATCACCACTCTCCAAAAGGATCATCGCCTTAGTGTTTGGACACTGTGATGCAATATGCCCAAATCCCTGGCACCTGAAACACTTAATATCACGCAATCTAGAAGTAGATTTGGTTTCAGTGTTACCTTTCAAATAAGATGCTGGTGCCTTAGCCTTCTCTTCCTCCTTAGTTTTCGGTGGTGGTTTGTTATTCTTCCAATTCGACTTCCATGAAGAACTAGAAGTTGAATTATACTTGGAAGAACTTGAAACTGGGTGATACCTTGAAGTACTCTTTCCTTTTAGCTGCTTCTCAACCTTGATCGCCTTATGCAATAATTCCTCAATATCTACATAATGTTGTAGATCAACAATATCAGCGATCTCCCTATTCAATCCACCAATGAACCTAGCCATTGTAGCTTCATCATCCTCCTCCACCTCAGCTCTAATCATGGCTATTTCCATCTCCTTATAATAGTCCTCTACACTTTTGGACCCTTGTGTCAGACCCTGCAACTTCCTATGCAAATCCCTATAATAGTGATTAGGATTGAACCTCTTCTGCATAATAGTTTTCATTCCCCCCCCAAGTGCTAACGGGTTCCTCTCCATACCGTCTCCTATTCCTAACCAGTTGATCCCACCATACACTTGCATAGTCAGTGAACTCAACTACTGCAAGTTTAATTTTCTTGTCCTCTAAATAGTTATGGCACTAAAAAATGTGATCAACCTTTCGCTCCCATTCCAAGTATAATTCTGGGTCATTCTTCCCTTGAAAGGAAGGTATTTTCATCTTTATGCTACCCAAGTTACTATCTCTTCTTTGGGTATTTTCTCTCCCCATCATGAAATTATACTCTCTTAATTCAGTGTCCTCTCCCTCTTCTATTCTCACTCCCCTCCTTGGAAGCCTCTCAAATCTTTGACCCATTGTAGTGCTACCCGTAGCCTCCCTACTTTGCTCCATCCTATCCATCCTTTGATGGACTGGCTCCAACTCAGCCCTCATCATTTTTCTCATCTCACCCAATAGCGCATGAAACAACAGCTTATTATCTCCTACTCCCTTTTCCCTATCAGGTGAACTTTGGCCAGACATGTTTGCTGCAACAAAGATCGTTAGTAATAAAAAATATATCAAGGCCTCACAATTCACTCCCTCTCCAATTTACACTCAAAGATGTGTGTACACTCGTGTATCTCACAATTTGATTTTCCACGATAAAATTCTCACCACTCTACTCTCCTTTGCAAATCCTTGCTCAAGAACTAACTCAATGAGTTTTTCTCCAAAATAAACCACTAGGATAAATCAACCAACAACTCAGAATTTCAACACGAAAATACGACGACTCAATGAATAACTACGATTGACCAATATGGAATATAGTGAATTTGATAGGAAACAATGAACTTGAGCAATTAAACAAACTAACTAAAATATAAACTGGAATTTTTTTTTTCTATACGAATTTTCTGTTCTTTTTTTTTTGTGAACTTTACTGACTAACTAATTCAAGACAATGGAATTACCTTTAGGATTCGGCAATTGGAATTTCCCATCGTCGAAACAGAATAGTAATTCCACGAACAGCAACAACGAATTTTTTTTTTTTTTACTACGATAGAAAATTTATGCAATCAATTAAAGAAAAATATTAACAAGGATAGAGATTACCCAATTCAATGAGCCTTGGCTCTGATACCAAATGACGCGAACCCTAGATATCGATCTAAGACCCAACGTTCAAGAAGGATTCAAACCCAGAATCGAAATTGAATCAAAAACGAAACGAAACCCGGCCCCAATCGAACCTGTCGATTAGAACCTAAGCTATCTGGATTGATTTCTCCAAGCGTTTAGGATGAAGAAATCGAAGGAAGTTCTATTGCAAGAACTAAAGAAGAGAGGATTCTCTTAAGGAAATTTTTACTCAATCTGATAAAAGTATCCTTTCAAATGACAACATAAGGTATTATATTCGAAAAAACACATAAGCTGGCGGCCTAAATTCATATATGGCCGGCTTTGAAATAACGGAAGAAAACAAAAAGACGTTCCACGAATATCTAGGCCGGCACTACGCCGGCTGTGCAGCTTCCAAAGCCGGCAGCCTTGAAATTTAGGCCGGCAACCTTCCCTTTGTTGAAGGCTGTCGTTCCATCGTTGATGGCCTCCGCTTCGTCCGTGCTTTGATATATTATGTTTACTAGCTCAGGGCTTGAATTAGACTTGTGTCGACTTGCTTCTTACTCTTGGAGTTCCATAACTAATCCTTGCAAGGCTTCTCCCGCTCGCTTAACTCTAGCTCTTGTCATTAGACCTCCAATACCATGTAGCGAGTCATTAGACTTTGGCTCGAGAACTCTTGATGCTACTTGATCCCCATCAGGTGATTGATTCACTCATTAATGGGAGTGATACAAATTGTCTATGGGAGTTAAGGATGTGTAGGAATAGTTTTGCACATCTTTGTGAACTCATTAGGGTACGAGGGGGAATGCATTGTAATGGAAGAGCAATAGTTGAAGAACAAGTTGGGATTTTTCTAAACATCCTTGCACATCATACAAAAAATAGGAGTATTCAAGTCAGATTTCGTAGATCAGGTGAGATTATAAGTAGAAATTGCCATTAAGTGTTAGCTGCTGTGTTAAGGTTACAAAATATCTTACTTACAAAACCCAACCCAATACCAGAAGATTGCATTGACGAACAGTGGAAATCGTTTAAGGTAATACAAAAAATCTTTTCGGCACCTTCAGTTAATCAACGATGGTCATGATTACTTATATTACAATACAAATTTATTTCTGTTTCTTTGGGAACATATTAGGGTTGCCTTGGAGCATTAGATGGTACATACATTGCAGTTACGACACCAGTTGCAGATAGACCTAGGTATCGAACAAGGAAAGGGCATCTTGCAACTAATGTCATGGGTATATGTGATCGTGACATGAAATTTATCTACATATTGGTTGGCTAGGAAGGGTCTGCATCAGATTCTAGAGTATTATGTGATGCAGTCATTCGATCTAATGGATTGAGAGTTGCACCTGGTAAGCATTTTAAAAAAGAAAATTGTTTTCATTTTATCTATCCAGTTGAAATTTTTCATGTAAATTTATGTGGTTACATTTCGTTGTAGGTTCATATTATCTGGTGGATGGTAGATACTCCAATGCACCAGGATTCCTTTCCCCTTTTAGAGGAAGGCGTTATCACATTCAAGAGTGGGCTACAAGTCAACGTAGGCCTCAAAATCGTGAGGAATTATTTAACTATAGACATGCAAAGGCAAGAAATGTTGTAGAGAGATGTTTTGGAATTTTGAAGAAACGATGGGGTATTCTAAGGAGTCCATCATTTTATCCCATTAAAATACAATGTCGAATGATTCTAGCTTGTTGTCTATTACACAACTTCATTCGAATGTACATGCCACTGGACCCATTAGAGCACGCTGTAATTGAAGGTGATGAAGTTCCAATTGGAGAAAATGGAATTGATGCAATTGAAACAGTAGAACCTACTGAGGCATGGACTGAGATGAGGAATACCTTAGCACAAGAGATGTACAATGAATGGAGGGCCCATCATAGGAACTAGAATGTCACTAATTGTTGTACTTTCTTTGATTATGTATCTTAGGATCAGTGTCAGTACTGATTTTTCGTTAATTTTATATTATTGAAATCATTTGGTTGTCGAATTTTCAATTTTATGTTGTAATGTAAATTGAAATATTCTATCCACTGTTTGTATGCATGAATTACATTTTATTTGTTTGGTTTTTGCCTTACACTATGGATTCGTTTACAATCATGGATAGTAGAGATAAAAAAACTAGACGTTCTTGGAGCCAAGTTGAGGAAGATACGTTATTGATGGTGTTGGAGGAGTCAGTCGTTGAAGGATACAGAGAAAAATGGCAGTTTTAAGAATGCGGCTCATGAAGAAGCTTTAAAAAGGATGAAAAGCCACATTCTAGAAATCAATCTCAATGTCAAGCAAATTGTTAACAAAATGAAGAGATGGTTAATGAAACTGGTAGAGGTTGTTGACATGATAAATACTAGTAGTTTTGGGTAGGACGATGCTAAAAAATGTGTTGTTGTTGATAGTGATGTGGTCCTTGCTGAATACAGAGAGGTAAAATCAACATTATCTTTATTTTGAAATAAGCTCATTTTTTAAACGTTAATTATTTGTTGTTATAATAACTATTTCTATTGTTTTGTAGAAATATCTGAAGGTTGCTAATCATGCCAACAAGGAATTTAAAGAGTTTGAAAAACTTCAAGGGATATTTGGAAAGGATAGAGCAAATGGCAAAAGGGCTGAGACACCAACAGATGTGATACAGGACTTGCAAAATGAGGGTGAGGATACTTTTGATGAAGACATGGAGTCAAAACAAGTGCCAAAATCTACTGAAGCCTCTAGCTATGCCTCACGTGATCCATCTGTGCGACCGATTCGTAAGTGTCTAATGGCAGAATATGCTATAGAATTTATATCTACGTTTCAAAAGAGCATTAATGATGTTAGGAGTGATTTTGCTTTACTTGTAGGAAAAATTGCTAATCCTCCTAGGGACGATATTGTTGCAAAGTTGAAAACGTTAGGATTGTCGGAAAATCAAGAGTTGGATGTTCTTATGTAAATGGCGACAAATCCACAGTATGAGAAGTTTTTTTAGAGGCTCCAAGGAGAACAATGCCTAGCATTTGTTAGGCGAATTATTGGTTGATGTAAAACATGTTTGTAGTATTTATGTAATTGAGACTTCTTTCATTGGCTTTGTATTATCGAACCTCTCTACCCTGGTTTAATACCTTATATGGTTAAACCGGTTTTCATATTTTGTAGAAGTTGTAACCTCATGTATCTCCTACAATAGAGTTGGCAGGTCATAATCATAGAAACTACTTTGACTATTAAAATGTATGATTATTATCTTATCTATGTCATTTATGCCTTGTCCTTATGAAATATAAAAGTGATTGATGTTCTAATCTAATCGATCTAATTTGTGGATGGATTTTGTAATTTTCAGGTCCTTCAATGACTTGTTTAAAGTGGTTGATGGATATGTAGATGTTTCAATGTAAAAGTGTTTCATGTCTTCAGTGACATATTCAAAATCATAAATAACGTATTATTTCATTAAATATAACATAATTCTTTTCCCTATAATATTTAATATTATATATTAAACCTTCAAATCATTTTTTCTTATAATAATATCAAATATATATAAATAACTACGATATAAATAAAAGGGCAAAATTGTCAATTTTACTCTGTCCAGTCCAGTACTTTGCAATTTCAAACACTAAACAGTACAAAAGCCTTCTCTAGTAATTAAAAAGGGCAAAACTGTCAAATTTACTATGTTCAGTCCAGTACTTTGCAATCCAAACACTGGACAGCACAAAAATCCTTGTCTAGTACTGAACAAACCAAATGTGGTACAAAAATATTTTTTGTCCAGTCTTTCTTCTTTAGTACTGTCCAGTACTCCTTGTTATGTCCAGTACCAGTAACCAAACGATACCTAAAGGGTTTGTGGTAGAGACGGATGCTAGTGGGGATGGAATTGGAGTTGTTTTGATGTAAGAACGTCACCCAATCTTCCTAAGAAAGACCTTATCTCAAAGACAACAAGGGTTATCTATATATGAGAAGGAATTGCTAGCCTTAGTGTATGCAATGGAAAAATGGCGGCACTACTTGATGGGACAACACTTTGTGATCAAAACTGACCATCAAAGCTTGAAGCACTTGTTAGAGCAACGACTAGTTACTTCTAGTCAACATAAGTGGTTAACTAAGTTGCTAGGAATGGATTACGAGATACAGTACAAGAGCAGACAGACTAACACTGCTGCTAATGCCCTGTCCAGATTGGGTCATGTTGAGTTGAGAACCCTGAAGGTGACCATCATCACCCCTGAACTGATTCAAGAAATTAGAGACAGCTGGAAGTTGCCAAGAGGCTACCTAGATTTCTTGAACCAATTGGAGGTAGGAAAGGTGTGTAAAAACTTCACCTTGAATCATGGAATGTTGAGGAGAAAGGGTAAATGTATGGTAGGACCTTTGAGTCCCTTGAGGAGGAGACTATTGGGAATGTATCGTGATGGGGTACTTAGTGGACATTCAGGGGCCCATACTACTTACAAGAAGTTAGGTGTTGTGTTCTGCTGGCCTAAGCTAGAGAAAGATGTGAGGCAATATGTACAAGATTGTGAAATCTGCCAACGACACAAATTTGAAAATATAGCTACCCCGGGGTTACTGCAACCAATACCAGTACCTAACACCTGTTGGGTTGAAGTTACCATGGACTTCATAGAAGGTCTTCCTAAATCTCAAGGACGAGAGGTGATCATGGTAGTAGTAGATCGCCTAAGAAAATATGCACATTTTTTGTCCTTGCCTCACCCATACACAGCTCCCTAGGTGGCCAAGTTATATTTGGAATAGGTGTTCAAGCTGCATGGGTTACCAGAAAGTTTGACTAGTGATCGAGATCCTATATTCATTAGTCACTTCTAGAAAGAATTCTTTAAGCTACAAGGGGTCGAGTTAAATCTGTCCACAGCTTACCATCCACAGACGGATGGACAAACGGAGAGGGTCAATAGATGCTTGGAAACCTATCTCAGGTGTATGACCAGTGATAGTCCTAGGAAATGGGGACAATATTTAGCAGTGGCTGAATGGTGATATAATACTAACTACCACTCGAGTGCTAAAAAGACTCCTTTTGAGATCCTATATGGGTATCCTCCTCCATTGCACCTTCCATACATCTCAAGGGACTCGCACAATGCCAATGTGGACAGCATGTTGACCGAAAGGGAAGAAGAAATTAAGATCCTAAAGTTTCATCTCCGAAGAGCCCAAAATAGGATGAAACAACAAGCTGATAAGAAGAGGACTGACCGAGAGTTTAACATTGGAGATAAGGTTTTACTTAAACTCCAACCCTACCAGCAAGGAAGCTTAAAGAGAACCTAAAACCCTAAGCTAGCAGCTAAATATTACGGGCCCTACAAAATAATAGACAGGATAGGGAAGGTAACGTACCGATTAGAACTGCCAACAGAAGCGGAAATCCATCACACCTTCCATGTTTCACAGTTGAAGCGTTACCACAGCTCTAGAAGTGACCATCTTCCCTCACTACCTACAGTAACTGAAGAAGAAAAGTTAGATCCAGTACAAATATTAGACAGAAAAATGGCAAAAAGAGGGAATATCGCGGAAACCATGGGTCTCATCTTATGACGAGATCGTTCCCCAGCAGATGCGACCTGGGAGTTCTTGGAGGATTTAAAGCTCAGATACCTCTATTCTCCCTTGTGGACAAGGGAATTTTGAGAGGAAGGGACTATAACAGGGGCAAATTGAATTAGGGTTTCTGACTGTGGGTTCGAGGGAGTCGAGAAGAAAGAAAGGGAAAGTAACCGAGAGGAGCAGTTGTTAGAGTAGAGAAGTGAAGTGAAGTGATGGCACGCGTGAGCAGGTTAGGAAAGGGCGCTGTCGATCGGTCACGGGTAGTGGGCTAAAGCCGGGAAGGAAAAATACAGGCCAAGGCTCGTGGGCAAGTTATTGGGCTATGAAGAAGTAGAGGCTCATTCCGTAGGCTGTCCACCATCCATCGAAGCCCACCCATAGCAGGAAGAGCAGATTCCAGAAAAATCCCTTAACAAACTCACATAGGTTGTTAGTGTTTTATCAACAACCTTATCAAAACATTATTAGATATAATATATTCATGTAAGAGAGGAAAAAAAGGAGAGTTTGGTGAATCAAAAACAGAAATTTTTCCTCCGAATTTAGCTGATCAATTTGCATTCGAATTGATCCAATTATCCCCGTTACACTTTCAAGACGAAATCCTCAAACGCTCTACTTGTCATCTATGACAAGTCATCTAAAAACCCTCAAGAACCTACTACAGAACCTGTAATGGAAGAAAACCAAAGTTCAACCAACTCTGATTCTATTCTTGGTTCTTCGAGAAAGAGTTCAAGAAAGAAAAAGAGTGGTGTTCAAACCAAGAAAGGGAAAGAAAAGGTCGAAAAGGACCAAACCTCTGGTTCAACTCCAATGTAGCACAAAAAGTCTTTTGGAAAAGGAAGAGGACAAAGTTTGAAACCCTCACTAGACATTACCGTAGGACAAAAAATGAATGAAGTTTGTCCATGTAGTTTTATCGATTTTAATTTCTTTGAGAGTAATGGTTTTTACTGGAATAAGCTGTTAGAACCAATAGGATGTACAAATTTGTGTTCTTTACAAATTCTAGTATATAGAGAATGCATAAAGGAGTTTTATGCAAATCTAAAATGTTTTGGAGATAGTGTGTTAGTTTTTAAGGTTAGTAATCAAAAATCAAGATCACTAGAGATGATGTGATTCGATGATTTCAAATGCATGATGTTAATGATGATGTGGAGGTACTGAATTTATCTAGGAATGAACTATTTGTTGTTGTTAATGGAGGTTTGGAAATGGATTATGGTAAAGAAGCCATGATAATGGATTTTGAGTTTTTTTTTCTAAGATAATACATAAGATTATGATTGAGTGTATTTGTCCAAGGAAAGGAAGTTCAACTATATCCATTGAACATGCACAGATTATCTATGCAATGGTTTATAGAAAGAATTTGGACATGGCTTCGAGGATAATTGATCAAATATAGAGGAATAAGGAAAGTTTAGTTTTTGGGAGTGTTTTAATGAAATTATTTGAGTTTAAGAGGATTGCTCTGCCCTTTAGCTCTTTTGATCCTTAGAAATTAAAAAGAATAGGTAAGGAAGTGTTCCATCATATGTCCATATATGAAAAGGATTTTCTTTTGTATGCAAATGATGGATCACATTATGTACATCAAAGGCATAAGAAAAGAGAAGTTCTAGTTAGAATCTCTTATGCTACAAGGTAAGAAGGAGCTCTAGAGGTTATATCAAAACCTGCTCCAAATCATAATAAAAAGTGAAAGTTAGAAGAAACTGAGGTGGGAGGAAGTAAGATAACAAGTTATACTGGACAACTTGATGTAAAGGAAGTGAAGACTGCCATTAGAGATTTAATGAAAACTGAAATGGAAGAAATTGTGTGGAATACCATGAAAGAGGAGTTAAGTTTTCTTCAAACTTCCGATAACAACAGGATATATGTTCTACAAAAATAGATTGAAGGAAGCTCTGAAGCAATTCTCACTTACCTCAAACATTTTAGTATTCTCTATGATGAATTCAGCAGTAGAGTCAAGAGTGATCTAAACCATAGTGTGGTTGCTTTCGATAAGTTGGTAGATTAGATGAGGAAGATAGGAGATTCGGTCACTTCTTAGTTTAAGAGTATTGACTCTAAATCTGATCGATCCGTCCAAGCTGTCAAGAATCTGCAAGGAGAAATCTAAATCTTCTTATCACAACACTTTCCAGATTACATTCGCAAAGGAGTATATGTGATTGATTTAAACTCCTCGCCAAAAAAATCAACTCCTTCTAAATCTTGTTCTTTGAAACTTTCACTAAGAAAATCCACCAGAAAAAAAAAGTAGTTTCATTGTTACTTTTTGTTATGTACTGATCTAATCATCTATTTCTGATCAAGAC
Source organism: Laguncularia racemosa (assembly GCA_037954665.1). NCBI lineage: Eukaryota > Viridiplantae > Streptophyta > Magnoliopsida > Myrtales > Combretaceae > Laguncularia > Laguncularia racemosa. The sequence continues at coordinate 24,017 of JBBMOL010000146.1, forward strand.
TTTTGTTTCCTTCTAGTTCCATAAATATTTTTTTCAATATTAATCGTTTTATCTATATTATGCATTAATTAAGGGGCAGATTTATTTTTTATGATAACAAAAAGGGAGAGAATGGCAAATAATGTGATTGATGATTGGTAGTTGATGAATGACTAATAAACCTTGTGAATATTTACTATTATAAGTGTTTGATTTGCAGAAATCTTGATGTATCATATTGTGAATGTTTGATCTGCAGATAACATAAAACTTGTTGTATCTCTCTCGAATAATGTTAAGAAAAAAAAGATGTTTTGTTATCATAAAAAATGGGGAGAATGTTAAGTTCTGTAGTTTATTTTTTATGACAACAAAAGAGGATTAAAATATTTAATATGTTTATTCTTGAGTACAAGAGTTTTAGATTATATAGAAGTAGTTTAATGGATTTTTGAAATAGATAGAAGGTGTTTCAGAAGTTTAACAAAAGAGTTTTCAATAAAAATAAAGTAACAAAAGATAGTTCAAAACCTCTAGTTACTTTGTAAAAATCCTTAATCTTGTTAATAGTTGGACAGAAGTTCTTTCAGAACCTTTAAAACAAAGAGAGAAGTACGAATGTTTTAGACATAAGTTATTTCAGAACCTTCGCTATAAGAAGATGTTATAGGATTTTGTTTCACAAGTTTTAATAGAACCTTTAGAACAACACGAGCAATATGTGGTTCTAGTTAAAAGCTATTTCAGAACCTTCAGCGAGAAGAAGTATATGCTTGACAAAAGCATGTTCAAAACCTTTATGTCTAAACACAAATTTTTCCAGATTCAAAGAAAATGATTAAATTTTGTGTTCTTATAATTTTTTCAAGGCCTAGCTCCACTTGTTAAGTATATTTGGGTAATATACTTAATGTGTTTCACTAAATTCGGATTTATCATCTTAAAGATTTCATCACTTCAAGTTTTTATCAAAAGTTTTATTCAAAATTTATTTGTTTTTCACTTTAATTTTAACTGCAAGTTCGTCGGTATGTTGCAAAGACATTTTCTAGAAATTCTTCATAATTTATTCTTGGATGTATGTTTAAGGATAATAAGGTTAAGTTCCACAACATGAGAGATATCATGAAATCTCTTGTAGTTTATCCAGGAAAATCTAAAAAAAAAAATTAGATATTCAAATCCAAAAAAAGATCTCTGCAACAAGAAGATATACATCATAGGACGGATTTCTATTGAAGATTATCCAGATTTTAAATTCAAATATCAAAGAGAAAATCGCAATCATTTCTATCAAAAGGATTATTTGAAATTTAAATTGTTGTTGTGTTTTTTTCTTCTTTCTAGCTGACCATTATTCTTCTTCTATAAAAGAGAAAGAAGCTCTAGAAGTTAAAGATGATTAATTAAGAACACGAGTAGAAAATCTTCATCTTACTATCCTTCAAAAGACACACAAAAGAGTTTTCATTTAATTGTAGGAGATACTTTATTTCTCTTCTTTCTTTATTTGATTGTTCTTATGAGTGATTAAGAGTTGTTTATCACTGTAGTTGAGTGATTAGCTTAATGTGAAAGCTAGGGAGACTTAGTAGTGAGACTTTGTAATAGGAATCAAAATCCTACAAGACCTATCACTAGGGCAAGAGCTAAAGGGTTACAAAATTTGGCAATGAGGGTCCTCTTTGAACAAACCAACCCCAAAAATACTTATATACTAACTTCTTTTCTATTACTTACTTGTTATGCATTCCAGCAGGCATACTTGTCAGGTTTTACAGGGCGATGGACAAACTCACTAAAACTCAACTTGTGGGTTATTCATGGATCGACATAAACTAAAGAAGAACCAGTCCAACAAATTACTCAATTGAATTGAAGAACCGACCACTTAAAGAACCTTGTACTTGTAATTGTTGTTTTGAGAACCGACCATTTCATTTAGCATTTGTAATTTCTTTTCTTGGAACTGGCCACCTAAGTGGCTTATTTGTAATTTTCATGTGGTTTTTACCCTAATAGAAGCAAGTATAAATACTTGCTAACTAGGGTTTATATGGAGCTTTTGACATTTTGAGAAAAAATACACACTTTGTTATGCAAGAGTGTCCATTGCAAATCAAAGATCTCTTATCCATTTCTTGTGAAATTGTGGCGAAATTCAACAAGTGTAGATTGTGAGTAATATCAATCTTCCATTTGTTGTTAGTAAATTGTATTTACTGAGTCATATCTAGGTTCAATTTGTGATTTCTTTTGTTCACATGATTTGGATGTAATTTTCAAATTTTGATCAACTCAATTTTTGTAATTGCTTCCTAGTGTAAATTGCTTGATTTCCCATTGAACATTTACATACTTGTTGTTCGTAATTCCATTTGGTATTTTTCTTAAGTGGAATTCCATTTCATCATGCCAATTTGGGGATTTTACATTGTTGAATTTTCCAATTGGATTGTGTACATGTGCATTGGTCTTTTGAGTACATCACTTTTCCAAAGTGTTGGTGTGCTTGTACTTTCAATTTGATTTAGTTAGTGAAACTAAACTGGTAGAGACAATCGGGTCCCCAGTGTGGAGCTAGAAGAGATGACGTACGCATAAGGTGGAACCTCTATACATCACTGAGCCTGATTTTCTCTCTCTATTTTTTATTTAATTACATTCTCATTATTTATTTGTTGCTCACGCTATTAGAATTTCCATTCAAGAGTGTTTTTACAAAGTTGTGAAAAATTAAAATTTTCAAAAATTAATCAATTCAACACAACCCCCCCCCCCCCCCTCTTGATTAATTTAACGAGACCAACACATTGAAATTCTATAGATCTACTAAGTCTATTCTGTAGCAGTCATCCTCATTAATATCTCCATTGTGGTGTGATTCCGATGGAGTGGAGCCTTCTTCATTCTTGAAACTTGCTAGAGCTTGTTCCAGTAATTTCTTCATTTGTTTTGAAGAGCTTACACAAGCCATTAATGACCTCAAAAATTCTTTATCGTGGAGAAAAGGGACTTAAGATGTATGAACATTGGTTGGAATATTAGTTGACTTGGTTTTGATCCAATTAAAGACCGCATCTTTGCCAACTTTATCCCACATTTTGAATCCATCCGACCATTTAACTTTAAATCTTCTTGTTAAGATGGTGGTATTGGTTAAATTGTCCTTACGGTAATCATAGAACCATGTCATCACCCATGAAATACTAATGTGCATAAAGAACAACATTCTTTTATTAAATGGGTGTCCATTAATACTTGGAGTATAATTTTTCATGAATGCATTAAATCCATTATGAGCATTTTCATGGATTATGTCATTGGTGCCGCCAAATTCATCTCACCAGTGTACAAATCAGTAAGGAAGGTTTTTTTAAGAACATTTTTCAAAAAAAGATGAGTCATGTGTGTGATCTTTTTTGGTTCGTTTGGTAAAAGGCATTCCACCATGCTTGCTTATAATCATGATAATTATAAGCATTTCGGTATGAAGGAATAGGGTCAAGTGGGTTCATTTGAAATTTCAAACATTCTGTAGGATGGCTAGGCCATTCATTAAGGTTTATGACCTTATGAATCCTAGCAGTTGAGTAATTAATTACTCTATTGGTTTTAAAGTGTTTAAATGAAACTAATTTTGTTTTACTTAAAATTCTTTCATAAAATTCTATTGTTTTAAATTTTTCATAAGGGACATAATTAAATTTTTCAGAAAATATTTTTCTAGCATAATCATAAGGATCCTTTTCAAACATATTCTTTTCCACAGAAAAGACATATTTGAAAATTCCTTCAATAAAAAATTTTGATTTTGGTAAAACATTTTGGTGAGGGACTATGTTCTTCTCAGAGGAAGAAGTCACCTCAGTTAATTGAACATTATGGTGAGAAAGTCTTTTCTTAGGAATCGTGGTCATAGGATTTTGTACATTTATTGGTTGGTTTAGGGCAAAAGCAAGGACCCTAATTAACTTTGGAGTTAGGACTACATTGGTGTATGGGTTCTCATTTGGCTAGCTATCATTGGTTTGAGACGAACCGGAAGTTGGTTCATCTTTAATTGTGAAAGGAGCATTAGGAAAACCAAAAGTTGGATCATCCTTAATTACAAGGGGAGCATTAGGGGATTTTGGGGTCATGGCAACAAACCAAGACCAAACATTTGTAAGGCCCTTTTTAGGGGAATTTCTTTCCCCTTTCCTTTATCTTTTTTGGGACACATCTCCCTGCAAGAATTCACAAGGAAATTAGGAAGAGAATTTAAGGACCCATTAATATGCTCTATTTTGAAATAAAAAACAGATAAAATTGCTTGCCATCTGGCAAAAATATGTTTTGAAGCAATACTTTGGACATCTTTTAATAAAACATTTTTTGCAACTTTGCAAGCTATTCTTAAAAGAAATTTTTTATTTAACAAATCCCCTTGAAATTTAGAGATCATTAAAACTATTGCTAAAATTTCTTTTTTAATTGTTGAATAATTCAATTGACATTCATTCCAATGTTTAGATGTATATTGAATTACACATTCTTTTCCATTTAAATTTTCTTTAAGAATTCCACCATAGCCCATACCAGAAGCATCCGTTTCCACTATTTTTGGAAGAGATGGATCTGTAATATAGATACATGGAATTTCTTTGATTTTTTCTTTAATTTGTCTTACCACATCCGAATGTAACTTGGACCATTTAGAAGGATTTTTCTTTAACCTTTGATGTAAAGGTTTACATAATATATTGAGATCTTGGAAGAAATCTGCAACATAATTTAAACTTCCCAAAAATCTTTGGAGTTGATTTTTATCCTGGATTTCATTAGGAAATTTGGAAGCAAAGTCAATAGATCTCTTAATTGGTGTAATTGTGCCATTGTGAATATCAAATCTTAAAAACCTAATCCTAGTCAGGAAAAGGGCAATCTTAGAAGGTGATACCAATCAATTTTGTTTAGCTTTATTGATGAAAGCTTTAACATGCTTAAAGTATTGGTCAACATTGGGGGAGAAGATCAACACATCATCAATATACACAATTATAAAATGGAAATAATCATTGAAAACTTCATTCATTATCCTCTAGAATTCAGAGGCAGCATTTTTAAGTCCAAAAGGCATAACATTCCACTCATACTGCCCGAATGGGACGGTAAAGGCGATTTTATACCTATCTTTTTTTTTAATCTAAATTTGCCAAAATTCATATTTCATATCAAATTTGGAGAATATTTTAGCATTATAAATCCTATTAAGTAAATCCTTTTTGTTAGGTATCAAATACCTAATCCATTTTAAGACATTGTTTAGAGGCTTGTAATTAATTACTAACCTTGGTGAGCCTCTTTCTATTTCAGCATTTTTATTGATATAAAAGGCAGAACAACTCCATGGAGATTTGCTCTTTCTAATTAGCCTTTTAGTCAATAAATCATTAATTTCATTCTAGCAATTTCTTAAGAATCACTGTTCATTTGTGAAGGCCTTGCCTTTGTTGGGATGTTCATCTTATCAAAATTACCTTCATAAGGTAATTCTACTATATGAGATTTCATGTCCTAAAAAGCATTTGGTAAGGCTAAACAAATTGTTTTCCTAATGTCATTTTCTAATTTGGAAATTTTTTCTCTCATTAGACTTGTCGTGATTTAGTCTTCTATTTTATGAAGAGCTAAGTCATCACATAGAAATAATAATTGTTTTTCTTTACATTGAATCAAACAATTTATTTCAAAAACTGAATTTTGTTTAAGTTCATTTATCATTTTGATTTAGGGCTTTGAGATAAAATTAGAACAAATCTTTCTTTTGAGATAATTTGTTTCAATGCCTTCATTATTGACCTTAAAAGGTTGTATGAGATTAATAAAAGGTGTTCCTAAGGTAACATTCTGCTTTAAATTCTTTACAAGAATAAAAGCAATTTTATAGGAAACATTATCTTTTATTATCTCTGCATTAGATAATTTAAAATTAATTCGTAATTTGTTACCAGAAGCAAAACTAAGAGATTGGGTTGTTTTTTCAAAATATTTTGTATGAATTAATCCTTCTCTTATGTAATTTAAATCTGCACCAGTATCAAATAACGCCATTGTTTCAAGGATGAATTCATTGTTAATTCTTATTGTAACATTAACTACCTATTTTCTAGTAGTTACTTCTACTAGTTGAATTAGGTAATCTTCATTAATTGAATTATTAACAGAATTTTCATTATCAGAACTGGTTGAACATTCATCATTAATTATTTTCTGTTTAATTTCTAAAAATTCATTATGTAATTTATTATGTACTAATTTTAATTCTTTAGTTTCCTGTTTTTGTAATTTAATTTCATTATGAAGATCATTTATCGAGATTAGTTTATGATCTTTTGACTTTCTCCTGTTAAGGATTTCATTAAGGTTTTATGGTAAATTGTTTATGATTAAGGTTGTTGGTCTAACATTTTCTAACCATTTTAATTTTTCATTTTCATTAGACATTTGATCTAACTTTTGAAGAATTTCTTCTTCCTCTTTGGTTAGAACATTTAATTCATTATCACTGGAAGAGGATGATGATTCAATATCATTGACTTGAATCCCATCTTCTTCACCATTCTCTTCAGAAGAAGATGCATTTTCTGCAAATATTTGCAGAATATCCTACATTGTATGTTCATCAAGGTTTAGTTCTATGATACCAGTATTCAGGGAACATCTGACTATCATATTGCTCTGCTTTCAATTGCTGGTTTCACTAGTCAATTAAAAGGTTGGTGGGATAATTATCTTACTGAAGAGTAAAGGATTAATATTTTAATAACTTATAAGAAAAATGAAGATGGAATAAAAATTTTAGATAATAACAATGCTAAGCCCTTCATAAGGTATGGATTGTGAAGGACTCACAAGTCAATCACCCCTAAGCGATAAATCCTCGAATTAGGAAATTCCTAGGTCTCAATCAAAGGGCGGCATTTCCTGAGTTCCATTTAGTTCCCAAATGTCAAAATAAAGGTTGCCCACATAGTGCATCCTCCATGGGGCCTTTCTGTACCACTGCGTGATGTTGATGACCTTCTTACATGCAGGACTCCATGATGCATGATTCGTTAAATTTAGGGTCGAATAGTCTTAAGTCAATTTATTTGGCGACCATGGCAATTTATACAAATAGTTACAATTTCTACAATCTAAAAGCAGGGGGAAGAAATTATCAATTAACCGAGCATAGTTAATGTAGATTGGAACTCAATCATAACATTCAAGCACACATAAGAACCCAACTAACCCCCGCATAAAAATCTAATTCACATATTAAATATTTATAAACACACGAGTGCGCTAACTACAAGCACAAGCAAGGAACAATAATCATCAGATTGTCACTCACCCGGCCATGTGGTCCCTAATTGTAGTAGTCAAGTGGCAAATCATCCTTGAATATCACATCACCTGACAAGACAAAATATTTGTATGAATTAGGGTCAAAACTAACTTATACTAGTTTAGTTAGTTTTGTTGGTTTTGCGGTTTTAGCGGCTTTAGTATTTTCTTTATAACTTTTTCATTTAAAATCCATTTGTTTTCACGTATTTATAGTCGTTTTAAAGGGTTTTGAATGTTCTTTCCATCTCCCAATTCATTTTGATCATTTGGACTTCAGAAGGTTACATTCTAAAATGGGCAGATTGGGTGCGCCCGGTTTAGATTTTGTTAAGGGTTCCATTTCCATCTAATTTGACCTAGCAACCTAAAAGAATTCTACTTTAATCACTTGGAGTGTGTTTAGGGCATAAAATGGTATGTGGATGCTTTGTTCTTTTCTAGAAGTTCTTGAAGTTGGTCCAAGAATTCTGTTTAGTCTATCTAAAGGCTTCAGTTTCACTTTTTCTGTCTAGTTGTTGTTAGTTTTATGTTTTCCCTTAAGGTTTTTTATTCCAAACTTTCTCTATTGATGTTTTGGCATCTTTAGGCTCTAGAAATGAAGATATTCCCAAGTTTAATTGACCCTTGGTCATGGTTTGAGATTTTTGGATATGTTTCACCCTTTTCTCCGAATTTCTTACAACAAAAAGGGTCTTTCCTTTCCCAATGAATTTCCTATGATCTAAGAAACATGAAGTGGATAAAAAATAAAATTGGTTAGCCCCTTATCTTAGGCATCTAGAGGCATCAAGAATCTCCCATTTCTAATTCTTATTGGTTTTTCTAGAAATTTTCAACATATAAACCAACAAGAGGAATAGTGTTCTATGGTTTACACCCAAAGAAGAGGGTTTGCATTTCTATTTCTTTTTCTAAACCAAACATACTCTAATATACATGGGAAATTATAAATATCAGGCAACATGAGACGGTTCTAAGCTATGGAATAGAATTATTACAAGGGAAAAGAGAAGAAGATAGAACTACATCACCTACGATGCAAAGATCCTATGTAGGCTGCTAGAGTCCTCCTTTCTTTTCTCACTTCTTGAAGTGGCTTTGGGCTCCAATTTCCCTAGGGTCTTTAGCTCCCCCAATAGCCTCTTAAGTGTTGTAGATAATACCAAAAAATGAGCTTGATTGGAGGTCATTTGGTGCATGATTCATGGGTAGATGTAGTGAGGGTGCAACTAGGAAGAACAGGGACAGTTTAGGCCTCTTCTCAAGGATGCAATTTCTTGAGCTTTTACTTGGGGTTTTTAGGTGGTTCTTGGGAGTGGTTTTCTTGTACTAATTCTTGAGAATGCTGGGGACTTTATGTGGAAGTCCAAGAGTGACAAAATTAGAAGAAAAAGGTTGGAGAAAATTGTTAGAACGTTGTTGTTTTTAGGGGGAATCCTAGTGCAATTTTTCTTGAGTGTTTGAGGGTGTTTATGGAGCTTGGGTTGGGGATGTTTGAGGAGATCTTTCTCTAGATAGAGGGGCCATGTGAGGGGTCTTTAAGGGTGCAAAATCAAAAGATTTGGCAGCTAATTTGGGAGGGAATTTTCCTTTGGTCTTTAGCATGTGTTAGTGGCCAATAATATTATCCATTGGATAAAGGGTCATATCTTAGGGAGCATATCTGTCATGTAGCTGATTAGGAATCATTTTTGTCTCCCCGAGGCCCCTATTTAGTTAGTTTCTATTTGCTATATCATTTGGTTAGACTAATCATAGTTATATCTCCATTTAATCCCTTAGTTGTCTAGTTGGTAGTTCACCTAGAGCAAAGGCAGATTAGGGCTTGCTTTAGGTTAAAAATTTTCCTTGTTTTATTGTGGTTAATTGGGATTTAGTTAGGGCTTGGATGGGGGAAATTTCAAGTCAAATTTGGGTTGTGGATTAGAGCATTTGGTGGCTAAAATGTGGCCATATTCCTTTCCCTTGACATGCCACTTCTAGGAATTGTTAAGGTTCACGTTTTCAAATTTTTATTTTGTCCAATTTGATTGTTTTGTAAAGTTGCTTTTGATTGAGATTTTAGGCTTCTTTAGGCTAACTATGGGGTAGTTCATCGTCATTTAATTTTCTATTTCATTCAGATCAAATCTTAGGTTTTTTTTTAGCTCAACGTTAGTTATCCTCAGTTCTAGATGAATTCCTAATGTCAACGGTTGTTTCTAAGAATTTGATAATTAAATTTGGTGATAGGAATCAAATCATTTTAATTCTAAATACACTTGATGGAAAATCAAATCACAATGGCCAGTGTTGCACGCATTTAGGTCGGCCATAAAGGTCGGCGGTGTAAGCATTTAAGTTGGCCATAAAAGCCGACAATGTAGCTATTTAGGCCAGTGCTCAAGGCCGGCAGCTTAAGTATTTAGGCCGACCATAAAGTCCAACGGTGTATGTCCTCAAGGTCAGCAACCTAGATGGCCTTAAAGCCAGTGGCTTACAATTCTAAACCAATTGTTTTATGTTGTTTCGAGCTAGTTCTTTTAGTATTATAAATACCTTTCTATAATGCAAATAGGATAGACTTTTGACAATTGAGAAATACACAAATTTGAGTTTGCTCATCAATCCTGTAGATTGTGGTAAGTGATGGTATCGAGCTTGTTATGCATCATATCAACAAATTCATGCTAGGACTATTCTCTTGCTAGTGCGTAATATCTAGTAAGGATTTAGGGTTTTATCTTGTTATTGTTCTCTATTTGATTATCAGAATTGTTTGTTGCGATTCATCGATTGGAATTGCGATTGCTTGATTCTAAATAGGAATTAGGCATATCATTTAGGCTTTTCAAACATCTAAATTCAAGTTTAAGGTTCCTAAGGCGAGGTCCTATCATCAAGTTTGGTTAGGTTTTGAATTTCTTGGATATAGGTACACTAATTGGTTCACGTATCGCAAAGCAAATCCAAATTTTGTAGTCAGCTTTTCTTATCTACTTTCTAACGTATTTCTTTGAGATTTTTCTTCATACTAATTCTTGATTTGGAATTTTCTAGAGTTTACATCCTCCTCCCCTTAAAATAAGTTTTGTCCTCAAAACTTCAAAACGTACCTAGATTGGTGAATAGATGTGAATATTTCTTCCTTACTGCATCGTCTACTTCCTAAGTGGCCTCTTCTCTTTCATGATTTCACCATAAAACCTTAGCGTATCTTATCTTCTTATTCCTCAATTTCTAGGTCTTCCAATCCAAGATCTGAATCGGATGTTTCTCGTATGTCAAATTCCCCTTTAAGACCATTAGTTCGATAGTAGCAATCTAGTCTAAGTTAAGAATGTGTCGAGTAGGACTGACACATGGAAGACATTATGAATTTACGACATATTCAGAGGCAATGCCAAATGATATGCTAGGTTTCCAATCCGCTCCAATATCTCAAAGGGTCTAATGTATTACGGGCTTAATTTTCCTTACTTCCTAACTCGGTGTATGCTCTTAATTAGACTCACCTTCAAATATACATGGTTTCCTATTTCAAAGTCTAATGGTCGTCATTTTAAGTATACCTAACTCTTCTATCAATCTTAGGCCTCTTTCATCTTATGCTTAATAATAGCTACCTTATCCATAGCCTCTTGCACCTAGTTTAGCCCTATCGCCAATTTTTCTACGTCATCCCAAAATAATGATAATCAACATTTTCAGCCATATAAAGCTTTATATGGGGGCATCTTAATCATGGTGTAGTAGTTGTTGTTGTATGTAAATTCCACCAACCGTAAATGAGCATCCCAACTCCCTTTGAATTCAATTATACAGGCTCACAACATATCCTTTAAGGTTTGGATAGTCCTTTCTGATTGTCCATCAGTTTGGGGATGGTATGTTGTACTGAATTGCAGTCTAGTCCTTAATGCTCTTTGCAAGCTTCCCCAAAACTTTGATATAAACCGAAGATCTTTATCTAACACAATGAGATGAGAATCAGCCCTATGGTTCCAACAGTGGGGAAACCAAATTGGATACATGAGCCTAGATGTCCACATGTTGTCTTATTTATCTAATAATAATTTATCTTTGCATTGAAGCAAGTAAATTTTTCAGTTTTACAAGATGGCGAATAAAATGCACTAAGGATCAATTGTGGCTCATTCTTGGACTTACGTCCACCAGTCTACGAGTGTTCTATTAAAGTGAAGAATCGGCCATTTTGAAGACTTATTTGTACTTTTTGTGTTTGAGAACCGGCCATTTGTTGGTTTTGTTGTTTTTACCCTAATTGGAGCAAGTATAAATACTTGCTAAGTAAGGTTTAGAAATGACTTTTTGAACTTAAGAAAAATCAGCCTATTCTTGCTGTGAGGAGAGTCCTTTTCACGCAAACACAACTCTTATTAATTTCAATTGAAATTGTGGTGAGTTTGCTTAAAGAGTATTGTGAGTCAAATCAATTCTTCTTAAGTTGCTTCCAATTATTTTCTAGTGCATCATATCTAATTGTAATTGGTTGTGTTTCTTTGTTCATCTTTCACGTAAATTAAGGTTCCAATTTTCAAATTTGATTCAATTCTAATTTGAGTGGAATTTGATTCATTTTTATTGTTATCCTTTTACATATTATACCATTGCATTTGATCCTCATCACAATTTGGCATTATTATCATTTGAATTCACACGATTTAGGGTTCAAGTGCTTGTTGGTGTCATGCCTTTTGTGGGATTGGTTTGGTGTTCTTACAATTGGATTAGTAGGCACATCACAATACCTGTAGGTATCCTGTAAAGTCTCACTATTTCCTTAATATAGATCTTTGCCAGTTTCTCCAATAGGTATATCTTGTTAATAGAAAGAAAATGCACTAACTTGGTAAGTCTATCTACTATAACCAATATAGCGTCATACCCTAACTGCAGTTCTTGGCAACCCGCTCATAAAATCCATAGTGATCTAGTCCCATTTCTACTCTAGAATTGGTAAAGGTTGGAGTAATCCACCAAGTCTCTGATGCTCTTCCTTTACCCTTTGACATGTATTGCATCTCATTACGAACTCAGCTACATCTTGCTTCATTCCATTCTACCAAAAATTATCTTTAAGATCCTAATACATCTTAGTTCCTCCTAAGTGGATGGCATAACTAGAATGACGTGCTTCATTCATGATTTCCTTTTTTAGTTTGTCATCATCAGGTATGCACAATCTCCCTTTCAATTAGACAACTCCATCATCTCAGATTTCGAAGTCAATATATTTGCTCGTATATTTCCCTTGTCTTATTTGCAGCAATGCATGGTCATTCTGTTGAGCTTCTTTAATTCTCCCTATTTATGTGTGCTTAATAGTCAAACTTGATGATTCCAAGTTCTTATCATGCCACACGAACTCTAGGTTAAGCCTTTCAAATTCTCGGATTGAGTCCTTTTATTCTGTTAACAAGGACATAACTTCTGCATGATTTTTCCTGCTTAAGGCATTAGCGACTGCATTCACTTTACCCGGGTAGTAATTTATTCCCAGATCATAATCCTTAATCAACTTTAGCCATCGTCTATGCCTTATATTGAACTCCTTATATGTAAATAGATACTTGAGGCTTTTGTAATCGGTGTATATCTCGTACCTTTGTCAATACAAGTAATACCTCCATAACTTTAAAGCAAAGACTACTACGGCAAATTCCAAGTCACGGGTTAGATAATTTCGCTCGTGTGGTTGCAATTGTCTTAATGCTTAAGCAATTACTTTTCCTTTTTGCATCAATACACATCCAATTCGATTCTTAGACGCATCACTATGTACAATATATGGCTAATCAGTCTCTATTAATACTAAAATTGGTGCAAATACCAATCTCTTCTTCAACTCCTAGAATGCTTGTTCCCTGGTCTCGGTCCATTCAAATTTCTCATACTTTTGCATTAGCTGGGTAAGCGGTTTAGATATTGTTGAAAAATCTTTGACAAATTTCTTATAATATCTCACTAGTCCCAAAAACTACGCACTTCTGTTACTATCTCAAGCCTTTTCCATTCCATTATGGCTTTAATCTTTTCAAGGTCCACTGATATACCTTGCCCTGAAATTATGTGCCCGAGGAATGATAATTCATTCAACCAAAAATCGCACTTGGGCAATTTGGCATATAACTTATGTTTCCTTAATATCTAGAGTACCATCCTTAGATGTTGATGTGCTCAAAACCAAGGTCTAAGCACAATCAAATAATCCAAAGGAACACTTTAAATCTCAAACATATAACTGGTTCCAAAAAGGGTAAAATTGCGTGAACCTTAGTGAAGGTGCAATGAAATCCAAATACTCAATGATGCAATTATGATACCACAATGATAATTTCTTCTAACATCACACTAATCACATATAAAATCCACGTGAATAATTCACAATCTCAAAATAAATCTTCAACTCTAAGAACCTTTTTTCCAAAAGTGCTAATCACGGTTTAAGAAGCAAACATAAGGATAAACCAAATTCAAATACAAAGTATCTCAATTAAGCACAAGAATTTGAAAATAATAGGAAGCAAATCTGACCAAGAACTATCTCAATTCACCCCTAGATATTACACACTAGAGAAGAAAAGAAATCACAACAAAATGAAATTGAAATTACTCACAATTTCAAAGAGTTACACTCGCCAAAATTTCAACTCTTGGGATTGAAATTGATAAGAGTCTAATGACAACTAGGAGAACCCTAATCCTCACGCAAAGTGCATCTCAAATCTGAAAATTTTAGCCTCCTCAAACCCTACTATAAGCAAGTATTTATACTTGCTCCCTTTAGGGTTAGAAAATGCACAAAAATTACAACTATGCCACTTTTAAGGTGGCCGGTCCTAAATGGAAATAACAATCAAAATGAAAGTTTCCCAAAAGAAAATACAGCATGAAATAGTCCAAATAACAATTGCAAAATAAAAGAAAATAGTCTTCATCATGCTAGCTCTTCCATAGGATTTATCAGCCCAGCTCATCGCCAATTCAGGTCGGTCCATGGATAACCCACAAGCTAAGTTTGAGTGAGTTTGTCCATCGCCCTATAAAATATGATAAGTGTGCCTGTTGGAATATATAATACATGAATAAGATAAAAGAGGTTAGTAAACAAATAATTCCAGGGTCGATTTACTCAAAATGGGCCCTCATCGCCACGATTCGAAATCCTTTAGTTCTTACCCTAATGATAAATCTTGTCAGATTTTGATTCCTATCATCTCCTTGGGCCTCAAAAAGATTTATCCTCAAATCTGGCAGATCAAATGTAGTAGAGACTTTATTTTCTCCTAGCAATCCATCTGAAGAAGTATCTCTGCAGAATCCCAATATCTGAAATACCATAGTAAGTGATTATTTTCTCTCCCCCATTTCCAGGGTGTATCTCATCTACAACATAAATAAGGACTCATTATCTACTGATGTCTCCCTTGTCTCAACCCATTCCATTGATTTTGTTTCCTCTTTTTCTATCTCATCTGTATGGTGCTGATCCTCATGGCCCCCTAATGGTCGGCCCAACTGCTCACTACCCTCTGAAACCTTTGAAGGTGAACATAACTGTCTCTGAACAGTCTGGCTCTCTAGCGGTCTGCTCGTCCGACTATGATCATCAGGATCCTCTAAAGGTTGGCACATCGGTGTTTGACAAATTTTATGCTCTAAGGATTGGCTCGTGTCACTAGAGCCCTCAAGAACCTTTGAAGGTTAGCATACCTGCATCTGCATAGTTTGGTCCTCTAAAGGTTTGATCATGTGGCTATAATCCTCAAGAATTTGTGATGGTTGTTTTATCTATCTTTGCATCTTCTGGACCTCTGATGGCGACATAGGGTTCAATACTATACGTTTACCATTCTTTTTGAACATACAAGTATTTTTATACCCATCACGTAATACCATCCTGTCATATAACCATGGTCTACCAAGTAATATATGGGATGTACAAATAGGAAGAATATCACATTTAAGCTCATCACAGTACTTGTCCCCTATACTGAAGGGTACCCTAGCCCTTTGGGTCACATAAAGACTATCTTGATCATTTAACCAATGTAATGTATAGGGTTCAAGATGTGGGATGGTTTCAAGTTTCAACTTAGATACTAATGATGCAGCTACAACATTAGTACAACTACCACCATCAATAATGATCACACACAAGTTTCCTTGTACCCTACAAGAAGTATGGAATAAGTTTTCTCTTTGTTCCTCATCAATGGTTGGAAAAGAAGTCATATCCCGATGCAATACGTTAGTAGACAAATACAACTTACTTGACATTTTTGCTTACTAACTTCAACAACCACAATACACTTCATCACACCACGACAATACACCCTTACACACCCATGGTGCTCACACTCAACCAATACAAGAAATGTTTACTGGTACTTCAAATAAAGTCAAGTGAAATAATTGAAGCACAAATAAATAAGTCTTGGTACTTCAAGTAAAGTTAAATAAATGAAGTACACATAATTATTTCTAAGTAGTTAAGAATTAAATTCAACCACAAGTGTTAAGTAATTAGTTCAATTACTTTCACTCTTTAATTGTTTTGTTTGAATTCAAATTCCACTACTCAACTTTCCTTTTCTTGCTTTGCTTTCACACTAATTAACTTCACAATGGGCAGCACTTAAATACAAGCACAAAAATACACAACTCACCACCACACAACTCCCCTTTTAGCTCACGGTTCCACTATTATTCACGCCACCAACAACAAGTATCTATACAACACACATAAGAACCAATGCCAATTACACACACCCTTCACTAAATGTACAAAAAACACAACTCTACACACACACCTTCAAGTCACAGTGCTCTTCCCCACATTTACACAAAAATCAAACCACAACTTCAATGAAAAAGGCAGCTCAACTTTCAAATTCAAAATGAGCTCAATAAGTGCACAACTCCACAAATGGTAAGAGGCTTTTTTCAAATTCAAATGATACACAATTAATTATGACTTAATGTGTATTTGAGATTTCAAATTAACCTCTTAATGTACACTTTCAATTCTGATTTGAAATCTAAAAATAATAATTGTAATTCCTCCACTTTCCGAAAATGCACATACTACACAATTCCACTTCACAATTGTAACACTATTATTCCCCTTCACGGTTTGCTATCCATGCACTACACTCTCACACTTTAGCCTCAATGTGCAGCACTGTACTCCACACAACTTCCACAAATTCACAAATGGCAATTCCCTCACTCAACATACAAACACAATGCCAACAATTCAATACTCCTTTTTACACCTCAATTCATACACATACAACCACGGTGCAACAACCTCCACAATTTTATTTTTTTTTTGTAAGCACAACTTTACATACAATACTTCAAAGTATACACTTCCTTGCCACTATAAAACACCAAAACAAACCGCAACTTATACAAGGCAACAACAATTCAAATTTGAAAATCAAACCACTTCACTAATTGCAACCCTTCCACAATTGGTAAGTAATTTTCAAATTCAAACAACCACACATTAACTTCTTTAACTTAATGTTTGTTTTGAAAATCAAATAATTTCCAAATCTTCCATACAACTCAAACCTAGAAATTGCTCAATTACACCCACTATTTCCTTAATATCTAGAGTACCATCCTTAGATGTTGATGTGCTCAAAACCAAGGTCTAAGCACAATCAAATAATCCAAAGGAACACTTCAAATCTCAAACATCTAACCGGTTCCAAAAAAGGTAAAATTGCGTGAACCCTAGTGAAGGTGCAATGAAATCCAAATACTCAATGATGCAATTATGATGCCACAATGATAATTTCTTCTAACATCACACTAATCACATATAAAATCCACGTGAATAATTCACAATCTCAAATAAATCTTCAACTCTAAGAACCCTTTTTCCAAAAGTGCTAATCACGGTTCGAGAAGCAAACATAAGGATGAACCAAATTCAAATACAAAGTATCTCAATTAAGCACAAGAATTCGAAAATAATAGCAAGAAAATCTGACCAAGAACTATCTCAATTCACCCCTAGATATTACACACTAGAGAAGAAAAGAAATCACAACAAAACGAAATTGATATTACTCACAATTTCAAAGAGTTGCACTCGCCACAATTTCAACTCTTGGGATTGAAATTGATAAGAGTCTAATGACAATTAGGAGAACCCTAATCCTCACGCAAAGTGTATCTCAAATCTGAAAATTTTGGCCTCCTCAAACCCTACTGATACGAACCACACCAAACCGTGACGAAACCCAATACCAATACGTTCGGAAATTCATTGCCTAAGACGCCCAAACACCTAAAGTGGAAACCACGACCCGTTGTCTATAAGCAAGACAAGAACCTTGGTATAAAAGTGAAGACGCCACAATCGGGATGGAAGACCGATTGATAAGTCGGGATGAATGCCACGGAAATCAATCCGATAAGTTCGATTTAGTTCTTGAAGAACCAAGAGAGGTGCCTCTCAAAAGTGTTTAATGTTCAAAGATGTATATCTAAGTTGTTCTAAACCCTAGAAGCTTTTATACTAGGGTTACAATTCGTGTAAAAAACAAGTCCAAAACGACGTAGTTTAGTTAAGTGACATAAAAACGCGAAACAGAACAAGCTGGCCGATAGGGGATACACGGCCAAGTACACGCCCGTGTACTTTGGCCGTGTACTTTTCTGTGCAACTTCTGGCAACATACACGCCCGTGTACTTTGGCCGTGTATCTTTCTGTGCAACTTCTGGCAACATACACGCCCGTGTACTTTAGCCGTGTATCTGTCTGTGGATTTGCTTGACTCCATACATGGCCGTGTCTTGAAAATACACGCCCTCTTCAACCCGTGTCCAGTATAACTTGTACAAAGCAAGGGTCTTCCAATGGTTGTTCCAATCCATTCCAACTTCATGATTGCTCCAATCCTTTCCGGCTTCATGGACAACCTTTATCAACCCGTTAAGTGCTTCCTTGAATTGTTTTGCTCGATTTCTTGTGATCGGTCCAAGTGGCACTTCAAAAGGATCTACATTCCTTCTTCTGGCTTGGCTCTCATCATGGATCTCATCATTCCCCTCCTCTTCAAAAAGATTTGTCCTCAAATCATTGCCTGCATCAAATGGACTCAGATCAGTAACATTAAATGTGACACTTACTGGATACTTACCTGGTAAATCTTTCTTGTATGCATTATCATTGATTCTCTCAAGCATTGGAAATGGACCATCCCCCCTAAGTTTCAACTTGGATCTCCTCTGCAATGGAAAAATCTCCTTGCGAAAATACACCCAAACCCAATCTCCAAGCTGAAAATTCATTAGTCTCCTGCCCTTGTTCACCCTTAAAACAACCCTGGCATTTTGTTTTTCAATCCTACTCTTTACCTGTGCATGTCGCTTTCTCACGAAGTCTGCCTTAAAATCAGCATCAAAACTCACAAACTTGTTAAATGGCAATGACAATAAATAATTAGGATTCATTAGGTTAAAACCAAACACAATCTCAAATGGTGAACAATGAATAATGCTATTTAAAGCCCTATTACATGCAAACTCCACAAATGGTAGGCAATCCTTCCAAGTCCTAATGTTCTTCTCTATGATTGCCCCTAACAATTGAATTAATGTCCTGTTAACCACCTCAATTTGCCCATCAGTTTGTAGGTGACAGATAGTCGAAAACATTAGTTTAGTTCCCCACTTTTCCCACAATAGTCTCCAACAATGACTCGAAATCTTTACATCCCGATCACTAACAATGCTCCTAGGTATACCATGTAGACGCACTACCTCTCCAAAGAACAAATCAACAATGTGTACAGCATCATCAGTTTTATGATAAGGATTGAAATGAACCATTTTAGAAATCCTACCCACATCCGCAACAATAGAATCTCGACCATGCCTAGGCCTAGATAATCCTAACACAAAATCTATGGACATGTCTATCCAAGGCTCATGAGGAATGACACTATACTCATATAACCAATCTAAGAAGTCATCTAAACAAGGAATGGGATGACGATACTTTACCGTAATGTTGTTGATGGCGCGACAGTCAACACACATTCTCCATGACCCATCCTTCTTAGGCACCAACATCACAGGCACTGCACATGGTCTCATGCCTTCTCTCACGTATCCCTTCTCCATTAATTCATCAAACTACCTTTGGAGTTCCTTTGGAAAGACATTTTCAAAGTCCTGCACAAGAGACACAACCACACTAGGCAAAGAGTTAGATAAGTCGTTAGTAGTCAAACATGTCTCCTTAAAAACCAGCAACAACATAGGTTGCCTCATCACTAATGCTCTCCTTACTACACTTGCTCTTGCCACACAACTCTCCTTTTGCAAGGTTGCCCTCTCCTTTTCACTCACCACCAAAGTTAATCCCCCTTCAACTTGGCCTCTCACACTCTTTCCAGCCTTCCTCTCCTTTTCCTTTTGATCTTGACTTTTACATTCCTTTTTCATCTCATTGTCTTTTGCTCTCTCACTCTCACTCTGCTTTTCACTCACCTTATGTTTTGCAAAAGACTGTTGTAGCTGCAACTGATCCTCATACACCTGCTTAGGTGTTAACGGTTTAAGATTAAAGCTCTTTCCTTGGTGAACAAGCGTATACTTGTTAGAAAAGCCATCATGCACAACCTTCCTATCAAATTGCAATGGCCTCCCCAACAACACATGACATGCTTGCATTGGCACTACATCACATAACACCTCATCCTCATACCTACTAATGCGAAACCCAATCAAGGCTTGCTTACTCACCTTAGTCTCACCACTATCATTCAACCACTGTAATTTATACGAACTAGGGTGTCTAATAGTTTTGAGCCCCAGCCTCTCAACAATAAAATTACTCACTACATTGGTGCAACTTCCCCCATCAATAATCAAACTACAAATGTGATCTCCTAAATAACATCTAGTATGAAATATATTATCCCTTTGCACCTCCTCTTCTTCCTTCACCTGCACATTCAAAGCTCTCTTCACTACTGCCACTAGCCTTCCCATTGCAGGCTCCTCATCATCACTAGCATCCTCTAATGGAGGCATATCATCTTCTTCACTATCCCCCTCAGTCTCATACTCTCCATCATCACGCAAAATCATCACACGCCATTTGGACATTGACTAGCAATATGGCCTCTACCTTGACATTTAAAACATCTAATGTCACGATTTCTAGAAGTAGAAGATTCAGGGTTACCTTGATTACCAGGAGTAGAACCCGCTTGCCTCAGCTCCCCTTTTGGTTTGGTGGGTAAAGGCTTTTCTTCTTTCTTCCATGGGTTAGTCTTCCAAGTGGATGAACCACTACCCTGTTGCAACCGTGCATTACTACTTCCTCTCCTCTTGTGCTGGTTCTCAACCTTTATAGCCATGTGAACCATATCCTCTAATTCTACATAATGCTACAATTCAACCACATTTTGGATTTCTCTATTCAACCCAGCAAGAAATCTAGCCATTTTAGCCTCTCTATCCTCTTCTACATTCGCCCTAATCATAGTGACTTCCATCTCCTTGAAATACTCATCCACACTTCGGCTTCCCTGCCTCAGAGTTTGCAACTTGTTGTGCAATTCACGATAGTAATACGCAGGCACAAACCGCTTTCTCATCGCTCTTTTCATCTCTTCCCAAGACTCAATAGGTGGCTCGCCACTCCTTCTCCTATTTAACATTAGTTGATCCCACCACACTATAGCATAATCCGAAAACTTAATGGCAACAAGTTTTACTTTCTTTCTTCCACTATAGTTGTGACAATCAAATACCATCTCCACCTTTTTCTCCCATTCTAAGTACGCCTCGGGATCATTCTTCCCTTGGAAAGGAGGAATCTTCATCTTTATGCTACTCAATTGATCATCCTCTCTATTCCTATCTCCTCTATCTTCCCAATCTCTAGTTCCTCTATTCCGACCACTATATCCTCTATAACTCGCGACAGAAGGCTCATCAAAATCATCATCCGACATTTCATCTCCACCCCTCGGTACTCTCCTAGAACAACTCTCCCTCTTACACCCTTGGAATACGTTTGTGGATTGCTCTACCGTCTCATGAATTTGTTCCATTCCCTCTTGGAACATCCTCTCCATTTCTCCCCTCATCGCCTCAATTACTAACCTAGCATCAAACCTTCCCCTCTCACCTTCAGGAGAATGTTGTCTCGACATAGTTCCTACAGAAAAGATTAGTACAACACAAATATATATATGATCAAACCTCACGATACACTCCTTTACGTGTTTCGCTCAAATGATGATATCACACAGTCACTCGTGTATTCTCACAAACAACGATGATATCACTCACCAATTTCCTCTTCTCAATTCTCTTGGAACTAACCCGAACTACACCAATTTCCTTCCGTAGAATTCAAAACCAACTCTAGGGTTCGTAAAATTTTCCTCTATTTTTCTATCAGATTTTTTTTTTGTCTCTGTTTTTGGCTTTTGATCACGTTTCTCTTTTCTTTTCTTTTCCCTTCTTTTTTTTTTTTTTTGGTCGTGATTTTTACTCTTTTTTTTTTTTTACAATCGACTAGTAAATACTACACTATCAAAAGACAATTAATATTGTGGAATTGAATGCTAACAATGGATATGAACGATTGGAGTTAGGGTTTTTGATATTACCTTCCTCAACCGAACTTGATGTTTTAACAAACCTAAGCTCTGATACCAAACTGATACGAACCACGCCAACCCGTGACGAAACCTAATACCAATACGTTCGGAAATTCGTTGCCTAAGACGCCCAAACACCTAAAGTGGAAACCGCGACCGTTGTCTATAAGCAAGACAAGAACCTTGGTATAAAAGTGAAGACGCCACAATCGGGATGGAAGACCGATTGATAAGTCGGGATGAATGCCACGGAAATCAATCCGATAAGTTCGATTTAGTTCTTGAAGAACCAAGAGAGGTGCCTCTCAAAAGTGTTTAATGTTCAAAGATGTATATCTAAGTTGTTCTAAACCCTAGAAGCTTTTATACTAGGGTTACAATTCGTGTAAAAAACAAGTCCAAAACGACGTAGTTTAGTTAAGTGACATAAAAACACGAAACAGAACAAGCTGGCCGACAGGGGATACACGGCCGAGTACACGCCCGTATACTTTTCTGTGCAACTTCTGGCAACATACACGCCCGTGTACTTTGGCCGTGTATCTTTCTGTGCAACTTCTAGCAACATACACGCCCGTGTACTTTAGCCGTGTATCTGTCTGTAGATTTGCTTGACTCCATACACGGCCGTGTCTTGAAAATACACGCCCTCTTCAACCCGTGTCCAGTATAACTTGGACAAAAGCAAGGGTCTTCCAATGGTTATTCCAATCCATTCCAACTTCATGATTGCTCCAATCCTTTCCGGCTTCATGGACAACCTTTATCAACCCATTAAGTGCTTCCTTGAGTTGTTTTGCTCGATTTCTTGTGATCGGTCCAAGCGGCACTTCAAGAGGATCTACATTCCTTCTTCCGGCTTGGCTCTCATCATGGATCTCATCACCTACTATAAGCAAGTATTTATATTTGCTCCCTTTAGGGTTAGAAAATGCACAAAAATTACAACTATGCCACTTTTAAGGTGGCCAGTCCTAAATGGAAATTACAATCAAAATGAAAGTGTCCCAAAAGAAAATACAGCATAAAATAGTCCAAATAACAATTACAAAATAAAAGAAAATAGTCTTCATCATGCTAGCTCCTCCATAGGATTCATCGGCCCAGCTCATCACCAGTTCAGGTCGATCCATGGATAACCCACAAGCTGAGTTTGAGTGAGTTTGTTCATCGCCCTATAAAATATGATAAGTATGCATGTTGGAATATATAATACATGAATAAGATAAAAGAGATTAGTAAACAAATAATTCCAGGGTCGATTTGCTCAAAATCGGCCCTCGTCGCCAAGATTCGAAATCCTTTAGTTCTTACCCTAATGATAAGTCTTGTCGGATTTTTATTCCTATCAGATTTTCCCCATGCTGCTCTAGAGTGGCTAAATAAACCAAAAATGCCATCAATGAAGATGATTACACACATGTTTAGCAATGGTCGGAAATTCATGTTCATCGGATCCATAAAGGTAACTAGGGCATTGGTTAGCTAATATGGCACACCAAGAACTCATAATGCCCATATCGAGTTCTAAAAGTTGTCTTAGGGACATCTTCTGACTTAATTTGTAGTTGGTGGTACCCAAAACACAAGTCAATATGGGAGAACACACTAGCTCCTTCCAACTGATTAAATAAGTCATTGATATGAGGCAATAGGTACTTATTCTTGATAGTAACTTTATTCAACTCCCGATAATTGATGTAAAGTCTCATCGAGCTGTCTTTCTTCTACATAAGGAGTACTGGTACTTCCCATGGTGAAACACTTGGGCGAATGAACCCCTGATAAAATAATTCTTGCAATTGCTCTTTTAACTCCTTAAGCTCAATTGGGGCCATCCTGTATGGTGCCTTTGATATAGGTTCCATTCCTAGCATCAAGTTGATTTCGAAGTCAATTTCTCTTTTGGGTGGTAATCCTAGTAGCTCTTTAGGAAATTCATTTACTACTGAAATATCCTCCAAATTGGGTTTTTCCAATTCAATTTCTACTATATCCATCCAACTCTCATTCTTTGGAAATTCTTCATAATTGTAATCACTTCATAAGAGCTTAACTCCAAAGATCTTGCAAAAGTATACTCTCCAATGAATTTCGCCTTCCGTCCAACAGAGTCGTCAAATGTTACTTTCTTCTTTTAACAATCTACTGTAGCTCTTACAGTCGACATCCAATTCATCCCCAATATGGCGTCATACTTGTTCATGTCCAATACGATCAGATCGCCACTGGTTTTATATCTTTGAATGCCCATAGGGCAACTTCTGATCATCTCCTTAGTAATCACGATGCCTCCTATAGAGGTATGTACACCAAAGCTTAAATCTGTGGTGACTATAGGTACTCTTGTTCGTTCGGCTACTTTAGAAGTGACAAAGGAGTGAGTTACTCCCGTGTCGAAGAGTGTGAAAGTTGGTTGACCAGCAATTGTCATATGCCTTAAGTTTAGAAGGGAAGTTTATAGTTTAGGCATAATCCCTATTCATATGTTCACTAAGGGTTAGGTTTTCTTCCCTAAAGCTTTCATAATTTTTGTTCTTGTGCTCTTAACGTTTAATTTAATAGATAAATATGAATAGCACATAGGTTCAAGTACTCACCTACAATTAAGTCTGTATCAACCAAGTCATTAGCATCCAATCCCATGAACTCTGCCTCTTCATATACATCACCATCCCAAGTTCCCTCAAGGTTATACACTCGTGCAGTGTTAGCTATGGGGTTAGCACAATCCTTATTATTACCTTAGCCATTACCATTCTTACCGGGTGCCGGCCTCTCAGCAATCTAAAGTGGCCTAGCTGCTAATGCAGCAATATGCTCTCTTTAGACAATTCACAGATAAATGCCCAACATGTTTACAATAGAAGCATGTCGTTGTGGTCCTCTTAGGGCAGTTAACGACCATATGAGTTCCCTTTCCACAATAATAACATTTGTTCTTCAGCATCGGGCAATCTCTAAGGTAATACTTACCCCTACATTTCCAGCACATAATATAGGGGTTACTTCCTGGCCTCACCTCTATCTGTAGCAAACTCTAGGTGAGTGTAAACCTCTTATCCCTCCCACTATGTCCAACTCCCTCAAATGGCCTTTTCCCAAAAACATTTCCCTTAATCCTTGAAGTATCAGCCTCTTGCTTCTTAACATTCTCCAAAACTCTCGCTTTTTCTACCATTTCATTAAATGTTCGTACCTCAAATTCAGCGAGTTTCCTCTTCATCTCAAGATCCAATCCCTTAGTAAACACCTGTATCTTCAACCTATTACTCATCTGATACTAGGGAGGTGCAAATTGTGACAATCTACTAAAGTCAGCCTCATACTGGTCAATGCTTCTCCCCCTTACTTGTGTGGCAAACAACTCCTCACTATATTTGACATGTAGACTTTTTGGAAAGTATTGTTGCAGAAATTCCTGTCTAAATGCGCCCCAATCTATCAAGGGTAGCACGATTCTACTCTTAGAATTCCACCAAGTCCTAGCTCTCAACCTTAACATATAAGTGTGATCCACGCAAAAAGAGATATAAAATGAGCGTGAATAA
The DNA here is from genome assembly GCA_037954665.1 of Laguncularia racemosa. Taxonomy (NCBI): domain Eukaryota; kingdom Viridiplantae; phylum Streptophyta; class Magnoliopsida; order Myrtales; family Combretaceae; genus Laguncularia; species Laguncularia racemosa. Next base: position 49,573 of record JBBMOL010000146.1, read on the forward strand.
ATACCGGCAAGTGTACCGGATCGGATCAAGTAATATAGTGAGAGAAGAGTGTCGAACCACGAAGATTGATTAAGTAATAAACCTATATCAATTTCTAATATTATTTAGGCAATGATGTTTGATGAGAATTGAATGAATTTATACTAAATGCTCAAAAAGAGAATTGTGGTTGAAAAATGATGAATTGATGGTGGGAAATAGAATCCACCCTAATTCTACTAATCATATTGCATTCATGTTATAATAACTCATAGTTATATGGATTTTCACAAGAAATTAACAAAACCTTAATCCTTTATCAAGTTTTAAAGTAACATTACCCCAATTTAATTTAATAGCTCCCGCTAATTCAAATCAAATGGGGATTCTAATTCACAATCATAAATTTCCCAATTATATGATTGCCTAATATCTTTAAAATAATTTCTCCTAATCCCTTAGTGAAAAATTTAATAAAAATATTGCATGAAACACTTAGGTCAATTTCTAATAAAATTCAATAACGCTGCTTCCGCATGAATTATTAAATCTTACTTAGGAATTCTTGATAAAACCTAAATTTCTCTTTCGAGTCATTTACATTTCTATGCATTGATTTCAATTACAAAATACAATTCATAGCAGGACTTCTTATATGAAAATTCCGCATATCTATATGTCCTATAACATGAATACAATGATCATTTTAGTTCGAATTATGGCTTCATCTTGTTTCCTATAAGGATGATTTAGAACATTATGGTATGAATTGCATAAAAACAATTGAAATAAATAGATGCAATGGAATTCATATTAAACAACAAGAATAAACTAATAAATGGCATAAAAGAAAATAAAGTAAATGAAACAATTGCTATAATCTTTAAGAACTTCAATCTTCCAAAATGATTCCTTGAATTCTTCAATGGAAAGCAAACTTCAGCAAAATGACATTCTTTCTTCAAACTAAACTTTGGAAAAATCTAAAGTACCTAAGGGAATTCTAATGATTCAAAAGAAAGACAAATGATGCTAAAACAAAGAAGAAGAACAAAGGATGCTAAACAAAAGATGCTAAGCAAAAGGGATTCTAAAACAAAAAGGATTCTAAACAAAAGGGGATGCTCTCAAGGTTCACACAAGGGGCCTATTTATAGATCCAAAGAGGAGGGGGATAAGGTTGATCTGATGAGGATTTGAGTCAGCAAATTAAATAAGATACGATTTTGGAGAGATTTTCGCAATGGATATCCGGGGAGTAATGAAGGCCGGTTCAAGGCCGGCGGCCTTGAATGTAGGCCGGCTTTAAGGCCGGCGGCTTTAATGCTTTTTAAGGCCGGTTTAACATAAGCCGGCTCAAGGCCGGCTCAAAGCCGGCGGCCTTGAATGTAGGCCGGCCCAAGGCCGGCGGCCTTTATTGCAATCCTCCGCTCGCTTCTTCAATTTTGTGAAAAACTCCTCCAATTAAATTGTAATTTACTTTTGGGTCCTCAAAACCTGTATTTTCACAATAAACACCATTAAGTATCATTTCTTTATATTTTCTTATAATATTGAAATAAATTTAATATAAGTCCAAAAGAAAATATAAGTATAATGTGATCTTATCAAAGTGCTAAAGTTTACTCTTTGATGTAGTGGCACTTCAAAAACCTCAAAGGATCTCCCAATCTGAGATAACCAATCCTCGGCCTCTTCTAGGCATCTGGTATTGCCCTCAAAATACCTATTGCACCCAATAAAATCCGGTAGCATATTTTTCTGATGTCGAGGCTTTGCTGGTGTAACTTGAGCCATTTCTACTGGTAATGCTAGTGGTGGTGGTGGCAGTGGTGCTTCTTCTATAGCTACCGGTGGTGGTGGTGGTGGTGGTGGTTGTCATTCCATATACAACCTGAACCACTCATTCTACTTCTTGATGGCAGCTAAAATTTCATCTATTCGATCATGAGTTTAGCTAAGTCCCACTTCATTCTCTATAGTCGTATTTGCTTTTGGTAATCGTCCACAAGAGCCATGTTACACATAAGAACCACGTTGTCTGCAATAATTTCTTGGATTAGTCTCCAATAAAACATTTATGATGCCAATTTATATTCCTTATACGTAATCTCCTTTCATAAACATATGTATATGGAGTTTTCTCTCATTATGTTTCAAATTCCCATTTCAATAATACATTGGCAACATGAGTTGAAACAAAATATGTACAATCCTCATTAATGAAATAATACATCTAATTTTTCATTGAGTTTCGACAGCATGCCGTTACGCCTAAAGGTGGTCACTTCAAGTGAGTGAGTCTCCACCTACTGAGTCTAGATACATCAAAATGTACATGAGTTCATTACAACATCAAATCTTAGATACAAAATGATCATCTATGATCCCTAGAACAAAATCCAAAGCATCCATGATCATAATCCAAAAGTCTGTTGAAATCTGCAAAATACATCAACATATACATATATATATACATAGATATGTATAGGTCGTCAAAAAAAAATAAAAAAATAAAACAAAACAAAACTGGTAGTCAAGATGTCATCCCTTAAGAGCAATGAGCTCAATCATCCATCGATCATATGGCTAAGTGAGCTCTAGGCAAAAGAATCCTCTCACTTCACCTCCTAATCTAGTGGGTAAGTGCTAGTAGATCCCACACTAGTGGTTTCAGAATAGGTCCTCTATAGAACTCGAGCTAGTCATTTAAAGGCTCACTAAACACTAAGTAATCCATAAAGTCAAGCTTGAACATCAACTCATCTAAATCTAGCATAGGCTCCCCTCCAGCTAACATAATGGGCTCGTGTGGTGCTAGGTCAAGGCTTAGTAGTGTGGGAACTAGAGGTGCTATCTCCCCGTCAATCAAGGACATCACTAGCGTATCCTAGAAATCTAGGGGCATCACCAACACATCCATCTCTAAGTTTACCTCATCATCTTCCATCATGTTCCAATCCAATGAAACTGTAGCCATACTATACTATCCTCGTACTATGCCAAGGGTATACTGAGTGATCTCTCCTATGGCTCCACCAGTACCTTCTCCTGTTCGGCCTCCTACATCTCTACTAGGGCAACATCCCCCTAAATCTCCTCCACCGAAATCATATACTTAAGTATCTCATCTATTAGTGCCATCTCCTCCTCTAAGGCTATCCCATCCTCTCCTATCCTAATAAGAGGTGGAAACATCATGTAGTTCTTTCGGTGATCCCATGATACAAACGGTGCCCTAATTGTGTCATCTCCATCTAGCCTCTAGTTGACAAGAATCAAAATCCTACAAGACCTATCATTAGGGCAAGAGCCAAAAGATTTCAAATCTTGGCGATGAAGGTCCTCTTTGAACAAACCGACCTTGGAATTATTTGTATACTAACCTCTTTTCTATTACTTATGTATTGTGTATTCTAGCAGGCATACTTGTTGGGTTTTATAGGGTAATGGACAAACTCACTAAGACTCAGCTTGTGAGTTATTCACGGACCGACCTAAACCGAAGATGAGCTGCATCGACAGATTCCATTGAAGAGCTAGCTTGTTGAAGATTATTTTTGTATTTGCAATTTATTTTTGTACCATTTATTTTGTAAGCTTTTGGGACATTTTATTTGGTTATAATTGTGGGTTTAGGACCAGCCACCTTTAGTGGCATAGATGTAATTGTTTAGTCATTTTAACCCTAAATGGAGCAAGTATAAATACTTGCTTAAGTAGGGTTTTGTGGTAAGTTGAGAGATAAAACAAATTGCAGCCTCTTTTCGTGAGAATTAGGGTTCATACTCCAAATTTTCATAAGACTCTTATCAATTCTTCAAGGATTGTAACGAGTGGCAACTTAAGGATTTCTGTGTTATACTAAATTGTTTAGTTGATTCCATTTCATGCTAGTGTGTCATATCTAGTTGTGATTTGGATTGTGTCTTATTTTGTTCTTGATTATCAAGTCATTTTAGGGTCATTTTCTATCCTTGGATTGCTTGCAATTTAGTGGAATTAGATCCTAAATTGTAATGTCATTGTGAATTATTCAATTCTAGTGGAATTTGCTAATTTTGCGTAGAAGCCTTTGCTTAAAGGATTCATGCCGTTTTTTATACGAACCACGCCAACCCGTGACGAAACCCAATACCAATACGTTCAGAATTCGTTGCCTAAGACGCCCAAACACCTAAAGTGGAAACCGCGACCCGTTGTCTATAAGCGAGACAAAAACCTTGGTATAAAATGAAGACGCCACAATCGGGATGAAAGACCGATTGATAAGTCGGGGTGAACGCCACAGAAATTAATCTGATAAGTTCGATTTAGTTCTTGAAGAACCAAGAGAGGTGCCTCTCAAAAGTGTTTAATGTTCAAAGATGTAAATTCTAAGTTGTTCTAAACCCTAGGAGCTTTTATACTAGGGTTACAATTCGTAACAAACAAGTCCAAAACGACGTAGCTTAGATAAGTTGCGTAAAAACACGAAAACAGAACAAGCTGGCCGGCAGGGGATACACGGCCGTGTACACGACTGTGTACTTTGGCCATGTACTTTTCTGTGCACATTCCGGTCACATACACGACCGTGTACTTCTGGTCGTGTATCTTTCTGTGGATTTGCTTGTCTCCATACACGGCCGTGCCTTTTAGTCATGTGTCTAGCCGTGTATGATTTTGTGCAATCTTGGAATTCCTACACGGCCGTCCCTTGAAAGTACACACCCTCTTCAAGCCGTGTCCGGTGTGACTTGTATAAAAGCAAGGGTCTTCCCATGGTTGTTCCAATCCATTCCAACTTCATGATTGCTCCAATCCTTTCCGGCTTCATGGACAACCTTTATCAACCCATTAAGTGCTTCCTTGAATCGTTTCACTTGATTTCTTATGATCGGTCCAGGCGAAACTTCAAGAGAATCCACATTTCTTCTTCCGGCTTGGCTCTCATCATGGATCTCATCAGTTTTAGTAGTCTTGATCATTGGATTTCCATTTGATTTGTATTGTGTGCTTGATCCTATTGAGCACATCATCATTTAGTATTAAGGTTATTTGATTTACAAATTGGATTCATAAGGGATTTAGGGTTCATGCCACTTGTGGAGTTTGGTGTTGATCGGAATTTATTCATTTTTTATGTGTATATGCTTTTGTCAATTAAGTATATCATAATTTGGTATCAAAGCAAGTTGTTCATATAATTAGGGTTCATTTGGAGTTTATTCTTCACACTATTTTTAGGATTTGTTGAAGTAGTTCTTCAATTGGTTTCATGTGCTTGAATTTGGTCATTTAGGCACATCACTAGTAACCGACTCACCTATCTCTCACAAGGGCTACACCATGTCCTACCGGCATCCATATAGCAAAGTTCGATTGCTATAGCCTACTTGATGAGGATCAGCTAGCATGAAAAAGGAAGGAGCCAAAATTCCATGATCTATTACATGGCATTAGAGGCCCGATGACCCGAGCTAAATCTAAAAGGATGAACGAAGCTCTACAAGGATTAGTCATGGAATTGCAAGCCAAAGAATCAAGCTACACAGAAGAAAAACATACATGTGTCAACTTGATTCACGTGACCATGGAAAGATGAAATATTTTAGGAACATTATATATTTGTGTAGACGCTACACTAGATGATACATTTGGTTTTGTTATTATTTATTTTTATTTGTTAGTTTGTTTTCCATGTTATTTAGTTGCCTACTTGGCGACACAAGAATAAGGATAGAATAGGCAACTTAGGATTTTTAGTTTTTTTTTTTTTGTTTGTAATTTATATTATTTAGTTGCCTACTCAATCACATGAGGATAAGGATAGATTAGGCAACTTAGGTTTTCTATATTCTTGTATGACACTATATAAGGCGTGCAAGGGCCGGGTAAGAGACAACTTTGATATATGAAACTTTTCCATAGGATTCTTAACCGAATTACTAGGAATAACTTTTAATAACTTAGGTTACAGTCAACGGGTTTGATTGGGGTCTAGTTACGCATCGCATATTCAAGACGATCCTCAGGGTAATTGAAACCAACTAGCATCGTTGGGGTTCTAGGTTTAACATACCTAAGGTTACACGTATCACTACCGTAGTCTCCCACTACAAAAGCCATCTCCTTGTTGGGTCCACCTAAGCCCAACACCCAAGCTCTCCTCTCTAAAACATAGATCATCTCTGTCTTCGTGTAGATACCTCTCTCTATTCACCTCATCTGCACATAAACTAAAGTCTAAAACTGTCCCAATCTAACTCTCCACCACATCATAGAAAGTAGTAGCGAATGGGGACATCCAAGAAGTGCTAAACCTTCGCAAAGTAACCTCAACCTATGCCTATAGTTGACTAAGGTCTCTCCCTCCTGAAGTCGAAAGGTCATCTACTGGTCCAAGGCCTCAATTAGGCTAGTCTATTATGTAAAGGTAGCACTTTTAGAATATATGTATTAATTAGATGCTAAAACATTTAAAATATTTACTTATCTCGATTCTACCCACACTCTACCTTTCCTTAGGTTAGCTTTCTTAGGGTTTCTAAGTTTAAATTTTAATTTCATTCATGCTCTGATACCACTTCAAAACTATCATGCCCCATATGCCCTTATGACGTACAGTTTCCACTGTACAACACACAGAAACCCAAGGATAACCCCTCTGTTATCCAAGAGTTCACCCTACAATGTACAAGGTGCACTCACATCCAAAATTCCCAACACAAGGTTTAACATTTTTTAAGAAATATAGAGATATATACGTAATAATTCAGAGTAGTAACATTTTATAAAGTCCACAGGTTCATAATAGTAAGTTCAAGGATTAAAAATCCTAATATATATCAATCCAGGCCATATATATGAAATTAAAATGAAAACTTAGACTAAATACATCTATAGAAGTGATCTCTTTACTCCACTCCTTCATAGCTACCTAGCATCCTATACTAATGTCTAGCATCTGACAGCCAAGCTCTAACCAGATAGGTACTTACAATAAAGGAAGTCTATAGGGATGTAAGCTATAAGACTTAGTGAGCTAAATCCTCTTATCAAACCAATAAGCAAATAACAAGCAAGTCATTTAATTCACACATATGCCATGCATGAGAAAATTACATGAATGCAACAATATATACGGTTTACCGGACACCACATGCAGCACGGATTTAAACCCTCCATTGCCAGGGGTTGGGAAATCACAAACTACATGCCAACTCCAAGCTTTAGTGACCCCGAGCTATCTTTTGAGATAATCCATAAAGTCTACATATACTTTTGAAGTATACTTCCAAAAACTTGAAAATACATATATATATATACATATCATCCTAAGCCCTTCATGGGATATAAATTGTGAAAGACTCACAAGTTAATCACCCTTAAATAATGAATCCCTAGACTAGGAAATTCCTAAGTCTCAATCAAAGGGTTGCATTTCCCAGGTTTTGTTTAGTTCCCAAAGGTCGAGACAAGGGTTGCCTATAAAGTGCGTCCTCCATAGGGCCTTTTCGTACCACCGCATGATCCCAACAACCTTCTTACATGCAGGACTCCATGATATGATTTGTTAAATTTAGGGTTAAATAGTCTTAAGTCACTTTGTTTGGCATTCATGGTAATTATACAAATAATTACAATTTTTTACAATCTAAATGCAGGGGAAAGCAATTATCAATTAATTGGGCATAATTAATGTAGATTGACACTCAATCATAACATTCAAGCACCCTCAAGAACCTAATTGACCCCCTCATACAAATCTAATTCACATATCATATATTTATATACACACAATTGCGCTAACTACAAGCACAAACAAGGAACAATAAGCATCAAATTGTCACTCACCCAGCCATGTGATCCTTAATCACAGTAGTCAGGAGGCAGATCGTCCTCAAATATCGCAACACCTAACAAGACAAAATATTTGTACGAGTTGGCGTCAAAACTAATGAGATCCATGATGAGAGCCAAGCCGGAAGAAGAAATGTGGATCCTCTTCATGTGCTGCCTGGACCGATCACAAGAAATCGAGCAAAACGATTCAAGGAAGCACTTAACGGGTTGATAAAGGTTTTCCATGAAGCCGGAAAGGATTGGAGCAATCATGAAGTTGGAACGGATTGGAACAACCATTGGAAGACCCTTGCTTTTGTACAAGTTATACTGGACATGGGTTGAAGAGGGCGTGTATTTTCAAGGCACGGCCGTGTATGGAATCAAGCAAATGCACAGAAAGATACACGGCTAAAGTACACGGGCGTGTATGTTGCCAGAAGTTGCACAGAAGATACACAGTCAAAGTACACGAGCGTGTATGTTGCCAGAAGTTGCACAGAGAAGTACACGGCTAAAGTACACGGGCGTATACACAGGCCGTGTATCCCCTGTCGGCCAGCTTGTTCTGTTTCGCGTTTTTATGTCACTTAACTAAACTACGTCGTTTTGGACTTGTTTTTACACGAATTGTAACCCTAGTATAAAAGCTCCTATGGTTTAGAACAACATAGATTAGACATCATTGAACATTAAACACTTTTGAGAGGCACCTCTCTTGGTTCTTCAAGAACTAAATCGAACTTATCAGATTGATTTCCGTGGCGTTCATCTCGACTTATCAATCGGTCTTCCATCCCGATTGTGGCGTCTTCACTTTTATACCAAGGTTCTTGTCTCGCTTATAGACAACGGGTCGTGGTTTTCCACTTTAGGTGTTTGGGCGTCTTAGGCAACGAATTTCCGAACGTATTGGTATTGGGTTTCGTCACAGGTTGGCGTGGTTCGTATCAGTTTGGTATCAAAGCTAAGGTTTGTCAAAACATCAAGTTCGATTGAGGAAGGTAATATTAAAAACCCTAACTCCAATCGTTCATATCCATTGTTAGCATTCAATTCCGCAATATTAATTATCTTTTGATAGTGTAGTATTTACTAGTCGATTGTAAAAAAAAAAAAAGAGTAAAAATCACGACCAAAAAAAAAAGAAGGGAAAAGAAAAGAAAAGAGAAACGTGATCAAAAGCCAAAAACAGAGACAAAAAAAAAAGAAAGAAAGAAAATCGGATAGAAAAATAGAGGAAAATTTTACGAACCCTAAAGTTGGTTTTGAATTCTACGAAGGAAATTGGTGTAGTTCGGGTTAGTTCCAAGAGAATTGAGAAAAGGAAATTGGTGAGTGATATCATCGTTGTTTGTGAGAATACACGAGTGACTGTGTGATATCATCATTTGAGCGAAACACGTAAGGGAGTGTATCGTGAGGTTTGATCATATATATATTTGTGTTGTACTAATCTTTTCTGTAGGAACTATGTCGAGACAACATTCTCCTGAAGGTGAGAGGGGAAGGTTTGATGCTAGGTTAGTAATTGAGGCGATGAGGGGAGAAATGGAGAGGATGTTCCAAGAGGGAATGGAATAAATTCATGAGACGGTAGAGCAAAAACTAGAGCAATCCACAAACGTATTCAAAGGGCATAAGAGGGAGAGTCGTTCTAGGAGAGTATCGAGTAATGGAGATAAAATGTCGGATGATGATTTTTATGAGCCTTCTGTTGGAAGTTATAGAGGTTATAGTGGTCGGAATAGAGTGACTAGAGATTGGGAAGATAGAGGAGATAGGAAAAGAGAGAATATATTTCATACTAGATGTTATCTAGGATATCACATTTGTAGTTTGATTATTGATGGGGGAAGTTGCACCAATGTAGTGAGCAATTTTATTGTTGAGAGGCTAGGGCTCAAAACTGTTAGACACCCTAGTCCATATAAATTGCAGTGGTTGAATGATAGTGATGAGACTAAGGTGAGTAAGCAAGCCTTGATTGGTTTTCGCATTGGTAGATATGAGGATGAAGTGTTATGCGATGTAGTGCCAATGCAAGCATGTCATGTGTTGTTGGGGAGGCCATGGCAATTTGATAGGAAGGCTGTTCATGATGGCTTTTCTAACAAGTATACGCTTGTTCACCAAGGGAAAAGCTTTAATCTTAAACCTTTAACACCTAAACAAGTGTATGAGGATCAGTTGCAGCTACAACAGTCATTTGCAAAACACAAGGTGAGTGAAAAGTAGAGTGAGAGTGAGAGAACAAAAGACAATGAGAAGAAAAAGGAATATAAAAGTCAAGATCAAAAGGAAAAGGAGAGGAAGGCTGGAAAGAGTGTGAGAGGCCAAGTTGAAGGGGGATCAACTTTGGTGGTGAGTGAAAAGGAGAGGGCAGCCTTGCAAAAGGAGAGTTGTGTGGCAAGAGCGAGTGTAGTAAGGAGAGCGTTAGTGATGAGGCAACCTATGTTGTTGCTGGTTTTTAAGGAAACATGTTTGACTACTAACGACTTATCTAACTCTTTGCCTAGTGTGGTTGTGTCTCTTGTGCAGGACTTTGAAGATGTCTTTCTTGAGGAGATTCCAAAGGGATTACCACATGTTCGAGGTATTGAGCACCAGATTGACCTTATACCCGGAGCATCAATTCCAAACAAGCCAGCTTACAGGATCAATCCGGAGGGAACAAAGGAACTCCAAAGGCAGGTCGAAGAATTAATGAAAAAGGGGTACGTGAGAGAAGGCATGAGTCCATGTGCAGTGCCTGAGATTTTGGTGCCTAAGAAGGATGGGACAGGGAGACTGTGTGTTGACTGCAATGCCATCAACAACATTACGGTAAAGTATCGTCATCCTATTCCTTGTTTAGATGACTTCTTAGAATGGTTATATGAGTATAGTGTCATTCCTCATGAGCCTTGGATAGACATTTCCATAGATTTTATGTTAGGATTATCTAGGCCTAGGCATGAACGAGATTCTCATTTTGTGGTTGTGGATAGGATTTTTAAAACGGTTCATTTCATTCCTTGTCATAAAACTGATCATGCTATACACATTGTTGATTTGTTCTTTAGAGAGGTAGTGCGTCTGCATGGTATACCTAGTAGCATTGTTAGTGATCGGGGTGTAAAGATTTCGAGTCATTATTGGAGAGTATTATGGGAAAAGTGGGGAACTAAACTAATGTTTTCAACTATCTGTCACCCACAAACTGATGGGCAAATTGAGGTGGTTAACAGGACTTTAATTCGATTGTTAGGGGCAATCATAGAGATGAACATTAGAACTTGGAAGGAATGCCTACCATTTGTGGAGTTTGCATGTAATAGGGCTTTAAATAGCATTATTCATTGTTCACCATTTGAGATTATGTGTGGTTTTAACCCACTAGATCCTATTTATATCTTGCCATTACAACCTAACAAGTTTGTGAGTTTTGAAGCTGATTTTAAGGCAGATTTCTTGAGAAGGCTAAACATTGAGCGAAGAACTGAGCAGTATGTGAAACAAGCCAACAAGGGTTGTCGACAAGCTGTTTTTGAACCTGGAGATTGGATTTGGGTTCACATGCATAAAGAGCGGATTCTCGTACAGTGTAGATCTAAAATACTTCCTAGAGGCGATGGACCAATTCAAAGTCTTGAGCGCATCAATGATAATGCATACAAGAAAGATCTACCAGGTGAGTATCCAGTAAGTGTCATGTTTAATGTCATTGATCTAAGTCCATTTGATGCAGGCAATGATTTGAGGACAAATCCTTTTCAAGAGGAGGGGAATGATGAGATCCATGATGAGAGCCAAGCCGGAAGAAGAAATGTGGATCCTCTTGAAGTGCTGCCTGGACCGATCACAAGAAATCGAGCAAAACGATTCAAGGAAGCACTTAACGGGTTGATAAAGGTTATCCATGAAGCCGGAAAGGATTGGAGCAATCATGAAGTTGGAACGGATTGGAACAACCATTGGAAGACCCTTGCTTTTGTACAAGTTATACTAGACACGGGTTGAAGAGGGCGTGTATTTTCAAGGCACGGCCGTGTATGGAGTCAAGCAAATGCACAGAAAGATACACGGCTAAAGTACACGGGCGTGTATGTTGCCAGAAGTTGCACAGAAGATACACGGTCAAAGTACACGGGCGTGTATGTTGCCAGAAGTTGAACAGAGAAGTACACGGCCAAAGTACACGGGCGTATACACAGGCCGTGTATCCCCTATCGGCCAGCTTTCTGTTTCGCGTTTTTATGTCACTTAACTAAACTACGTCGTTTTGGACTTGTTTTTACACGAATTGTAACCCTAGTATAAAAGCTCCTAGGGTTTAGAACAACATAGATTAGACATCATTGAACATTAAACACTTTTGAGAGGCACCCCTCTTAGTTCTTCAAGAACTAAATCGAACTTATCGGATTGATTTCCGTGGTGTTCATCCCGACTTATCAATCGATCTTCCATCCCGATTGTGGCGTCTTCACTTTTATACCAAGGTTCTTGTCTCGCTTATAGACAACGAGTCGCGGTTTTCCACTTTAGGTGTTTGGGCGTCTTAGGCAACGAATTTTCGAACATATTGGTATTGGGTTTCGTCACGGGTTGGCGTGGTTCGTATCAAAAACCAACCCATACTAGTTTAGTTGGTTTTGTTGGTTTTGGAGGTTTTAGTATTTTCTTCGTAATTTTTTTGTTTTAAATTTGATTTTCACGTATTTATAGTCGTTTTAAAGGTTTTTGAATGGTCTTTCCATTTTTGAAGTCATTTTGATCATTTGGACTTCATAAAATTGAGTTCTAAACTAGGTAGATTGGGTGCATCCAGTTTAGATTTTGTTTAGGGTTCCATTTCCATCTAATTTGACCTAGCAACCCAAGAGAATTCTACTTTAATCACTTTGAGTGTGTTTAGGGATTAAAATGGCATGTAAATGCTTTGTTCTTTTCTGAAAATTCTTGAAGTTGGTCCAAGAATTTTGTTTAGTCTTTCCAAAAGCTTTGGTTTCACTTTTTCTATCTAGTTAGTGTTAGTGTTAGTTTTATGTTTTCCTTTAAAGTTTTTAATTCTAAACTTTTTCTATTGATGTTTTGGCATCTTTAGGTCCTAGAAATGAAGAGATTCCCAAGTTTAATTGACCCTTAGTCATGGTTTGAGATTTTTGGATATGTTCCACCCTTTTCTCCAAATTTCTTACTACAACAAAGGGTCTTTCTTTTCCCTTTGCATTTCCTATGATCTAAGAAGCATAAAGTGAGTCAAAAATACACTTGGTTAGCCCCTTAGCTTAGGCCTCCAAAGGCATCAAGAATCTCCCATTTCTAAGTCCTATTGGTTTTTCTAGAAATTTCTAACATTTAAGCCAACAAGAAGAATGGTGTTCTATAGTTTACACCCAAAGAAGAGGGATTGCATTTTTAATTCTTTTTCTAAACAAAACATACTCTAATATACATAGGAAATTAAAAAACTAAGGCAACATCAGGCTATTCTAAGCTATGGAATAGAATTATTACAAGGAAAAAGAAAAGAAGATAGAACTACATCACCTATGATGTAAAGATCCCACGCAGGCAACTGGAGTCCTCCTTTCTTTTCTCACTTCTTAAAGTGGCTTTAGACTCTAATTTTCCTAGGGTCTTTAGCTCTCCCAATAGCCTCTTAAGTGTTGTAGATAATACCAAAAATGAGCTTGATTGGAGGTCGTTTGGTGTGTGATTCATGGGTGGAGGTAGTGAGGGTACAATTGGGAAGAATAGGGGATAATTTAAGCCTCTTCCTAATGATGCGATTTTTTTGAGTTTTTACTTGGGGTTTTTAGTTGGTTCTTGGGAGTGGTTTTCTTGTATTAATGCTTGAGAATGCTGGGGACTTTATGTGGAAGTCCAAGAGTGACAAAATTAGAAGAAAAAGCTTGGAGAAAATCATTAGAATGTTGTTGTTTTTATGGGCAATCCTAGTGCGATTATTCTTGAGTGTTTGAGGGTGTTTATGGAGCTTTGGTTAAGGATGTTTCAGGGGATATTTCTCCAAATTGAGGGGCTATATGAAGGGGTCTTTAAGGGTGCAAAATCAAAAGATTTGGCAGCTAATTTGGGAGGGAATTTTCCTTTGGTCTTTAGCACGTGTTAGTGGTCAATAGTATTATCCATTAGATAAAGGGTCACATCTTAGGGAGTATATCTGCCATGTAGGGTGATTAAGCATCATGTTTGTCTCCCCTAGGCTCCTATTTAGTTAGTTTCTAGTTACTATATCATTTAGTTAGACTAATCCTAGCTATACCTCCATTTAATCCTTTAGTTGTCCAGCTAGTAGTTCACCAAGCACAAGGGTAGATTAGGGCTTGCTTTAGGTTGAAATTTTTCCTTGTTTTCTTATGGTTAATTGGGCTTTAGTTAAGGCTTGGATGGGGGAAATTTCAAGTCAAATTTGGGCTGTGGATTAAAGCATTTGGTGGCTCAAATGTGGCCATATTCCCTTCCCGTAACACACTACTTCTAGGTATTGTTAAGGGTCGTGTTTTCAAATTTTTATTTCATCCAATTCGATTGTTTTGTAGGGTTTCTTTTTATTAAGATTTTAGGCTTATTTAGGCTAACAATGGGGTAGTTTGTCATCATTTAAGTTTTGATTTCATTCGAATCAAATCTTAGGTTTTTCTAAGCTTAGCGTTGGTTGTTCTCAATTCCGGAGGAATTCCTAATGTCAACAATTGTTTCTAAGAATTTGGCAAATTATATTTGAGCTTTTCGAACATCCAAATTCAAGTTTAGGGTTCCTAAGACGACGTCCTATCATCAGGTTTGGCTAGGTTTTGAATTTCTTAGATATGGGTACGCTAGTTGGTTCGCGTATTGTAAAGCAAATCCAAATTTTGTAGTCAGGTTTTCTTATCTACTTTCTAATGCATTTTTTTTTTTTTTACATTTTTCTTTATACTAATTCTTAATTTGGAATTTTCTAGGGTTTACAATATATGTATATAAAGAGTTATTCTAATGGGTACTTGCACTCATTAATAGATCATTCTTCTCACTTATAATCATTTGATACTACTAAAATACATTTTAGGATGCCACATGTCATATCTCAGTTGTGGCATATTTCTTTTCTTCTCTCATCTGCACTTTAACCCTAATATTACCAATCAATATTGGTCTAAACTTTGATTTATTTCATTTTCTTAGATGATTAAGAGTAAAATATATAAGAAAAATGTTTCAACAAAATTATTTATTTCTTGTTTTTCATTCACTATATTTTGTATTCAATTTATTCACTATATAGCATATGATTATATGTGCTATTACCATCATTGTTATACTTTCTATTTATGATGTCGGTGTAATTTAAAGTCATGTTGAAGAATAATGATAAACAAACTTATCTTACGGAGACATATAAGATTAACGCAAATGTAGGTACTTCTACATAACTATCCTTAAAAATTCTTTTCAATGAATTCAACCAATTATACTTATATTTTGCATGCTTGAAGACTTCTCAACAATAAACTTTGAAATGCAATATGATGAGATCCATGATGAGAGTCAAGTTGGAAGAAGGAATGTGGATCCTCTTAAAGTGCCACCTGGACCGATCACAAGAAGTCGAGCGAAACGACTCAAGGAAGCACTTAACGGGTTGATAAAGGATGTCCATGAGGTCGGAAAGGATTGGGGCAATCATGAAGTTTGAACGAATTGGAACAACCATGGGAAGACCCTTGCTCTTATATAAGTCACACCGAACACGGGTTGAAGAGGGCGTGTACTTTCAAGGCACGGCCGTGTATGGAGTCAAGCAAATCCATAGAAAGATACACGGCCAAAGTACATAGGCATGTATGTTGCTAGAAGTTGCACAGAAAGATACACTGCCAAAGTACACAGGCGTGTATGTTGCCAGAAGTTGCACAGAAAGGTACACAGCCAAAGTACACGGGCGTGTACACGGCCGTGTATCCCCTGCTAGCCAGCTTGTTCTGTTTTCGCGTTTTTATGCCACTTATCTAAACTACGTCGTTTTGGACTTGTTTTACACGAATTGTAACCCTAATATAAAAGCTCCTAGGGTTTAGAACAATGAACAACTTACATCTTAGAACATTAAACATTTTTTAGAGGCTCCTCTCTTGGTTCTTCAAGAACTAACTAGAACTTATCGGATTAATTTCCGTACGTTCATCCCGACTTATCAATCGGTCTTTCATCCCGATTGTGGCGTCTTCACATTATACCAAGGTTCTTGTCTCACTTATAAACAACGGGTCGCGGTTTCCACTTTAGGTGTTTGGCATCGTAGGTAACGAATTTCCGAACGTATTGGTATTGGATTTCGTCACGGGTTGGCGTGGTTCGTATCACAATGTTCTATCAATGGATATTTCTTCTAACTAATGTTTACAATAGATATGTAAAAGTGAAACCTCTTTAGTAAAAAGTAAAACCTACATAACATTACAAGAAACCAAAATAAAAATAAAAAACAGACCTACTTCCTTGATTGTTATGAAAATGGATTAAAGAGAATAGCTAGACTTTGACGGGCCAAAGTAATAATGGCAAAGAAAACCTTTATGCCCATGGCCTAGTCCAATTGGAAAAAACCAAAAAGTAAAGGCACTAAGCTTCTTTACATAAGGCTAATTGAAATTAAAACATGATTAGATACCATCCATCCAAACTAGTTGGATGATGAGGTCATCAATCCAACCTCTCACCTTAATGATACGAACCACGCCCACGTGTGACAAAACCCTATACCAATACGTTTGGAATTGCAACCCAAGATGCCAAAACAATCAAAGTGGAACCGCGACCCGTTGCCTATAGATGAGGCAAGAACCTTGGTATATTCTGTTGACGCCACAATCGGGATAAAAGACCGATTGATAAGTCTGGTTTGAACGCCACAGAAGAGATCCGATAAGTTCAAGAGAAGTTCTTTGGAGAACTAAGAGAGGAATTCTCTCAAATTGTATTAATCAATGTTGTATGTAAGTTCTATATTATGTTTTCTAACCCTAACAGCTATTAATAGGGTTTACAGCTCGTAAGGAAAAAGCCCAAAACAACATAACATAATAAAGTCACGAAAAAATAAAAAACAGGCAATGTACGTTGGCTGCATAATGGGCGGCGTAGTAGTCGGCATAGGATGTACGCCAGGTATATACGCCGGCGGCGTAGTGGCCGGCGTAATCCCTCTATCACGCTCTAATTGCAATGCCGGTTCAAAGTCGGCAGCGTTTAAGCCAGCGTTATCAAGGCCGGCAGCTTTGATCTCCTTGAATGACTTATACAAATGCAAGTTCATTCTCATGGTTGCTCCAATCCTTTCCGGCTTCTTAAACATCCTTTATCAACCCGTTAAGTGCTTCCTTGAATCGTTTCACTCGAGTTCTTGTGATCGGTCCAGGTGGCACTTCAAGAGGATCTGCATTCCACCTTCTAGCTTGACTCCCATCATGGCTTTCATCACTTAACCACCAAACTAATGATCAAACATTGAGGTCAAGGAAGAAATTAAGTTTGTCAATGAGGAGGAGGCAGAAGAATAAGCTTGCATTTATCTAACCTAGTGGAGCTTCACTAAGACCTTAAAACTACCACCAAAGTGCCTCAACCTATCAAGTCAGGTTTTATCAAGCTCAACCTTGCAAGGAAAGGATAAGCTATTTAGGTTGGCTAAAGGTAGGAGGTTGCCACCCTTAACCAAGCTAGTGATCAACTTAAAATCCATATTCTAAGATCAACCCAAACACTATCAAGGTCTCTCTTTGCTTGGGGTAACCCCATACCATAGCTTTTCTTTGAACCAATCTAACTGAGCTACTAGGGAACTAACCATAGAGTGAACTAAACTCTCCTAGCAATACAACCAACCTACCCTGACTAGTCTACACCCAATTCAAACTAATCCCAATCAACAGCTTTGATGCATGCCCCAAACACATAGTTTCATTTTCTTAATTTAGTTATTTTAATCATTGGCTCCTACAAGCCTCCATTTGGGTTTTAACACATTTATACATACTAAATTACCATTAGGGTTTTAGTAGTATAAATAGATATACTAGTAAAAACACGGACGTCTATCCATTATCATTAGTCCATTAATGAACGCAAGAATCCTTTGCTTATTGCTTGCTTCGATTATTAAGTGAAGTCCCTTTCCTTCTTTAATCCCCAAGTTCTTATCAGTCATTCCTTACTATAGTAAACCACTTTCAAGAGATAGTGTGTTATATCTATCTTATATTAAAACTTTTAAGTTAGTTTAATGTTTATGAGTAACATCAAACCTTATTCTAATCACAAACCCAGCTTATGTTTATTGTTAGTAAGTTATATCCAACTGCATTCACATTTATACCCTCATTTATTAATTATTTACCACCACACAGCACATCATCTTTATTAGTATAAGAGCCCAACAATCAACATGCTAAGCACTCTCAAACAATCCTTATTCATTGTGGGTATTAACAGTTTAAGTCTTGGAATTGTTGGAGACGGTAGTTTTAGAGCTCTTTTGTCTTGTGGATATTAATTTATTGTGTTTATGTTGTATTTTCGAGTTAGATATAGTTAGGTGTTACTAAAATTACCAATAGAATCGCTAGTAGTGTCTTAATAGCACAGACTAAGTATTAGTAGTTGCAGATTTGAAGTGGGTATTTAAATCAAGTCTTGTTGCCACAATTATGTTCTCTTTGCATTTGCTTAAGCTATTAAAATTATCTTGTCGAGTGAAGGAGTTCAAAATAATGGAGATAGTCCCAGAGGAAGCTTGAGACTTAGGGTTGATGATTTAGAATACCATCTATAGAATATCACTGAGTTGTTACTAAAGCCCACTAGGTTAATTTAAGATCAACACAGAATTAGATGATGTGAAAGAAGAGGAGATCGAGAAGAGCAAAGTGAAAGAGACTCTAATGAGCTCAAACGAGATAGAGAAGAACACATAAGCAATGGTAGTGATGCTTTTTAGGTGAATATTATAGCTCAGAGATACAAAGGTAAGCCTAGGATTGCTAATTAAGGTTTAGAGAACATTGAAGTTAAATTACTGATGTACAATAGAAGTAATCTACCTAAAGAATATTTAGATTAGGTACCCTAAGTTCAAAAAGATCTTTGAATGCTACAAGTGTGATGATTAAACCAAAGTTAAACTAACTTTTCTATCATTTATTAAGTATGTAAGTTTATGGTAGGACAAAATAGTTGCCAAGAGAGCATATGAAAGAGAAGAATCAGTATGATCATAAGACTAATGAAAAGGATGATGAGCCAACATTTTGTTTTGACCTACTAAAAACAAGAGATGCTTCATACCCTTCAACACCTAAAGTAAGGTGGGTCCAGTGTAGAAGAATGCTTGCAAGGGTTTGAAACTTTGACAACGTGCTACAAGTTGTATAAGATGTTAGAATAAACTATTGCTAAGTGTTTAGGAAGATTGGGGGATAAAATTTCCGATGTGGTTGAGTTGCAACCATATGATACCTTGGATGATGTAACCAACTTAGCCATTAAGGTTGAAAGATAAAATTAAAAGAGACACCAAAGACCACCTCCACTGCAACCCTAAACTACAAGGCTTAAGAAATATGCAGAAAGGAGTAAGATTGAGAAAGGGGAGTCCAGTTAAGCTAAGGATGAACCCAAGAAACTTAAGAAGGAAAGAGTGCCTAGAATGAAGCTCTAAGAAGTAAAGTGCTTTAAATGCCTTGGATATGGCCACACTGCATCTTAGTATCCAAATAAATGAGTTATTGTCATCAAAGAAAATAGACCTAATGCTAAAATTGAAAGTGAGAGCGAAGAATAGCATATAAGTGAAGAACAAATTCATGTTGGACCAAAGAAGGAGAATTATTAACCTTAGTTGGCTAATGAGCTTCAGACAACCAACTAAAGGAAGCATCTAACCAGAGAGAGAACTTGTTCCAAACCCACTGTTTAGTGAATGAAAAAAACAATTGTGCTTTTGTTATAGACAGTAGAAGTTGCACCAGTGTCATCTCAGCTAAGCTAGTAAGGAAAATGAAGCTTCTAACCTTCCAATACCCAAAACCATGTGGATTGCGATGGTTCAATTACCAAAGCATAGTACATGTCCACAAACAAGTGAAAATTTCATTTAGTATTAGGGAGTACCAAGATGAGCTAGAGTTCGATGTGGAACCCATGTGATGAAAGCCATGATAGGAGTCAAGTTAGAAGGTGAAATGTGGATCCTCTTGAAGTGCCACCTGGACCGATCATAAGAACTCGAGCGAAATGATTCAAGGAAGCACTTAACGGGTTAATAAAGGATGTCCAAGAAGCCGGAAAAGATTGAAGCAACCATGAGAATGAACTTCCATTTGTACAAGTCATTCAAGGAGATCAAAGCTCCCGGCCTTGACAATGCTAGCTTAAACGCTGCCGGCTTTGAACCGGCGTTGCAATTAGAGAGCGACAGAGGGACTACACCGGCCACTACGCCACTGACGTACATTGCCTGTTTGTTATTTTTCCACGACTTTATTATGTTATGTCGTTTTGGGCTTTTTCCTTACGAGCTGTAAACCCTATTAATAGCTGCTAGGGTTGGAAAACAGAATATAGAACTTACATACAACATTGATTAATACAATTTGAGAGAATTCCTCTCTTGGTTCTCCAAAGAACTTCTCTTAAACTTATCGGATCTCTTCTGTGGCATTCAAACCAGACTTATCAATCGGTCTTTCATCCCGATTATGGTGTCAACAGAATATACCAAGGTTCTTGCCTCATCTATAGGCAATGGGTCACGGTTCCACTTTAATTGTTTTGGCATCTTGGGTTGCAATTCCAAACGTATTGGTATAGGGTTTTGTCACACGTGGGCGTGGTTCATATCACCATGAATGCCACCTACATAATACTTAGACAACCTTAGGACTATAATCAACATGTTACCTATGATGACATCTATAACACTTATTCCTTTAAGAGGGATGGGAAGAGCTTCCTATTGCTACCCATGAGTGCAAAAGACTTATAAAAGGACCACTTAGTGATACGATTCCAAGAGCTAAGATACGAGCGCCAAAGGAAACAAAGTCAATCCCAACTCTAGGTGGCAGTGCGGGGTCCAAAAGAAGAGGACATTAACGTCGGGAGGACCCAAGGCGAAGTTCGGCCAGCCTTAAGCTGGCCTTGAATAAAGGTTGGCCGAGTTAGCTTTAAGGCCGCTGACCTTGGAGCCGGCTGTCGGCTTTTGGTGCCAGCCTAAGTGAAGGTCGTTGGCCTTTGGCCGGCCTTGAGCCGACCTTGAATGTTTTTGCACAAATTTTTTTTAGATGATATAAATAGGCGTCCTTAGGGTTTTTCGAGGGAGAACATTTTTTTTTTGTTGTAAAACAGAGACACTTGAGCGGTGTGAATCCTCTTTGGATATCTTTGAATATTAGGGATTGATTTTTCTCTTTATTCTTGTTGTTCTTAACAAATTCTTGGTTCTATAGAATTTGTGGCGAGCATCGTTATTGAATTCATGGAATTCTTTAACCATAGTGATTGATTTATAGAACGTGGTCTCTATTGTTCTATGATTTGATTGCGAATCAGTTTAATTTTATCAATCTTGGCATCTATAGATTGGTGACTTTATCCATATCTTTGATTTTAATTGATAGTACCAAAATCCAGAAAACCTTAAAAATTTGTGACATTTAAATTGTTATTGACGATTTGGTTTGTGTGAAGGAATTCGAATCCAAATCTGCATCATTTGGTATCAGAGCAAAGGTTGGATTCGTAAGGATTCAGAGCAAAGGATTCGATTAGAATGCGGTTAAATCAGTAAGGCTGTTGAATCTCAACTCAATTGTAGTTTTAATTCAATACTGCTGTTGGTTGGGAAATTTGGAAATTTATTTTGTGAATTGTATTGCTGTGAATTGGTGATTGGGTTGTAGTTGAGAATTGGGGGGTTTTGCTGAATTCAGTTGTTGAGTGTTGAATTACTGTGAATTGGTGTTTGGGGCTATTGTTGAGAATTTGGTTTTTAGTGAATTTCTATAGCTGATTATTGAAGGGTAGAGATGTCGTCGCATGAAAGTGTTCATAACAACAACAATAGGAATGATGCTGATAATGGGGGTGAGGTTGTGACTAGGGCTGAGTTCAATCAAATCCAAGAAAATCTTAGATTGATTATGGAGAGATTGGAGGTTAGGAATAGAAGAAGCCATAGTGGTGCAGGAATTAGGAGGAGACACTCTAGTAGTGAATCTGATGCTAGTAGTGGAAGGAGTTGGAGAGGAAACAATGTTGACAGGTGTAAGGGGATTGAAAATATCAAGCTAAAAATTCCACCTTTCACTGGTAGTAGTAAACCAGAGGAATTCCTAGACTGGGTGCCACGGGTTGAGAAAGTGTTTGACTGTTGTGAGTGGGATGAGCGCATGAAGGTGAAAATGGCGTCTCTAGCATTCTCTAAATATGCTAGTTTGTGGTGGGATAAATTACAAACTGAGAGGCATAGGGCTGATAAGGAGAAAGTGCGTTCATGGGCTTTGATGAAAAGGTTGATGAGACGCAAATTTGTGCCAGGCTACTATAAACAGGATATGTTGATGGAGGTGCAATCCTTGAGGCAAGGTAAGAAGAGCATAGAAGAGTATGTGAAGGAGTTTGAGACATTAGTGGCAAGATGTGATATCAGGGAAACATCAGATGAATCCATAGCTCGTTTCATTAATGGGTTGAAGATGGACATTGCCAGTGTAGTGAAACTCCAGCATTATCAGACTCTTGAGGATGTGATTAAATTAGCCAGTCGGGTAGAGTGGCATCAGAACAGGCGGGATTAGAAATCATATCACCACCATAAGTCAGATGAGGGTGAGAGGGAGAAGGAAAGGAAGGAAAAGGGAAAGGCAGTCGCTAGTGAGGCTATTGACCAAACACAACAAAAGAGGAGCAGGGATATCAAATGTTTTAAATGTTTAGGACTTGGCCATATTGCTTCTTAATGTCCTAATAAAAGGGTTATGGTCATCAAAGGGGACAAAGTTAAGAGTGAGGAAGAAGAACAGAAGAGTACTGAGGCAGAAGAGGAAGATGAAGACATTATAGCTAGTCCAGTACAGGGAGACTTGCTAATGGTTAAGCAGGATGAAACTGTTCCTAATCAGAGGGCCAATTTATTCCATATCTAGGGCATAGTGTAGGGAAAGACTTGTTTGATTGTGGTTGACACAGGCAGTTGCACTAATGTTGCTTCAGCAAACTGGGTTACTAAGTTGGGTTTGCAGGTGGAGCAGCATCCAAGACGTTATGCACTTCATTAGTTGAGTCCATAGGGAGCTATTCATGTACACAAACAGGTTCGTGTTCCATTGCTTATTGGTGATTATACTGACGAAATTGTTTGTGATGTAGTTCCCATGGAAGCTACACATTTGATCTTTGGAAGACCTTGGCAGTATGACCTTAGAGCCAAGTATGATGGATACATCAATGAGTATACCATTCAGCAACAAGACAAGACATACAAGCTTCTTCCTATGAGTCTAACTGAAGTA
The DNA here is from genome assembly GCA_037954665.1 of Laguncularia racemosa. NCBI lineage: Eukaryota > Viridiplantae > Streptophyta > Magnoliopsida > Myrtales > Combretaceae > Laguncularia > Laguncularia racemosa. The sequence continues at coordinate 72,939 of JBBMOL010000146.1, forward strand.
CAACACACAAGACTGATTTGCCTTAGAAGCCCAAGGGAAAGAGGAGTCTGTTTATGTGGCCTAGCAGGATGGACGATACAGATTCGAGGTCGAATCTTTTTCAACATGGAGGGAATGATGCGATTCTAAGAGCTAAGATACGAGCGCTAAAGGAAACAAAGTCAATCCGAGCTCTAGGTAGCAGTGCGGGGTCTAAAAGAAGAGGACATAAGCGTCGAGAGGACCCAAGGCGAAGTTCGGCCAGCCTTCAGCCGGCCTTGAATAAAGGCCGGCCGAGTTAGCTTCAAGGCCGTCGGCCTTGGAGCCGGCTTAATTGAAGGTTGTCGGCCTTAGTGCCGGCCTATGTGAAGGCCGTCAGTGATGAGATCCATGATGAGAGTCAAGCCAGAAGAAGGAATGTGGATCCTCTTGAAGTGCCGCCTGGACCGATCACAAGAAGTCGAGCGAAACGACTCAATGAAGCACTTAACGGGTTGATAAAGGATGTCCATGAAGCTGGAAAGGATTGGAGCAATCATGAAGTTGGAACGGATTAGAACAACCATGGGAAGACCCTTGCTTTTATACAAGTTACACCGGACACGGGTTGAAGAGGGCGTGTATGTTCAAGGCACGGCTGTGTAGATCCAAGATTGCACAGAATCATACACGGCTAGATACACGGCTAAAAGGCACGGCCATGTATGGAGTCAAGCAAATCCACAGAAAGATACACATCTAGAAGTACACGGCCGTGTATCTCTTCAAGGCCGGCTCAAGGCCGCCGGCCTTTATTGTTCTGTCTTGTGTTTTTTACGCAACTTATCTAAGCTACGTCGTTTTGGGCTTGTATTTTCATGAATTGTAACCCTAGTATAAAAGCTCCTAGGGTTTAGAATAGACATAATATAGAATTTACATCTTTGAACATTAAACACTTTTGAGAGGCACCTCTCTTGGTTCTTCAAGAACTAAATCGAACTTATCGGATTAATTTCGTGGCGTTCATCCCGACTTATCAATCGGTCTTTCATCCCGATTGTGGCGTCTTCACATTATACCAAGGTTCTTGTCTCGCTTATAAACAACGGGTCGCGGTTTCCACTTTAGGTGTTTGGGCGTCTTAGGCAACGAATTCCGAACATATTGGTATTGGGTTTTGTCACGGGTTGGCGTGGTTCATATCAGTTTGGTATTAGAGCTTAGGTTTGTCAAAACATCAAGTTCGGTTGAGGAAGGTAGTATCAAAAACCCTAACTCCAATCGTTCATATCAATTATCGTATTCAATTTCGTAGTATTAATTGTCTTTTGATAGTGTAATATCGACTAGGCGATTGTTAAAAAAAAAAAAAGAGTAAAAATCACGACACAAAAAAAGAAAAGAAAGACAAGAGAAACGTGATCAAGAGCAACAACCAAGACAAAAAAAAAATTCAGATAGAAAAAATAAAGGAAAATTTACGAACCCTAGATTTGTTTTTTGAATTCTACAGAAGGGAATTGGTGTAGTTCAGCTTAGTTCCAAGAGAATTGAGAAGAGGAAGTTGGCGAGTTGATATCATCATTTGAGCGAAACACAGAGTGTATCGTGAGGTTTAATTTTATATATATTTGTGTTAGTACTAATCTTTTCTGCAGGGATAATGTCGAGACAACATTCTCCTTAAGGTGAGAGGGGAAGGTTTGATGCTAGGTTCGTAATTGAGGCGTTAAGGGGTGAGATGAAGAGGATGTTCCAAGAGGGAATGGAACAAATTCATGAGACGGTATAGCAAAGACTAGAGCAATCCACAAACGTATTCCAAGGGCGTAAGAAGGAGAGTCGTTCTAGGAGAGTACCGAGGGGTGGAGATGAAATGTCGGATGATGATTTTTTTTAGCCTTCTGTTGGGAGTTATAGAGGTTATAGTGGTCGGAATAGAGGAACTAGGGATTGGGAAGATAGAGGAGATAGGAATAGAGAGGATGATCAATTAAGTAGCATAAAGATGAAGATTCCTCCTTTCCAAGGGAAGAACGATCCCGAGGTGTACTTAGAGTGGGAGAAAAAGGTAGAGATGATGTTTGATTGTCACAACTATAGTGGGAGAAAGAAAGTAAAACTTGCTGCTATTGAGTTTTTGAATTATGTTATAGTGTGGTGGGATCAACTAATGTTGAATAGGAGAAGGAGTGGCGAGCTACCTATTGAGTCATGGGAAGAGATGAAAAGAGTGATGAAGAAGCGGTTTGTGCCTGCATATTACTATCGTGAATTGCACAACAAGTTGCAAACTCTAAGGTAGGGAAGCCGAAGTGTAGATGAGTATTTCAAGGAGATGGAAGTCACTATGATTAGGGCGAATGTAGAGGAGGATAGAGAGGCTACAATGGCTAGGTTTCTTGCGGGGTAGAATAGAGAAATCCAAATGTGGTTGAATTGCAGCATTATGTAGAATTGGAGGATATGGTTCACATGGCTATAAAGGTTGAGAACCAGCACAAGAGGAGAGGTAGTAGTAATGCACGGTTTCCACAGGATAATGGTTCATCCACTTGGAAGACCAACCAATGGAAGAAAGAAGAAAAGCCTTTACCCACCAAACCAAAAGGGGAGCTGAGGCAAGCGGGTTCTACTCCTGGTAACCAAGGTAACCCTGAATCTTCTACTTCTAGAAATCGTGACATTAGATGCTTTAAATGCCAAGGTAGAGGTCATATTGCTAGTCAATGTCCAAATAGGCGTATGATGATTTTGTGGGATGATGGAGAGTATGAGACTGAGGGGGATAGTGAAGAAGATGATATGCCTCCATTAGAGGATGCTAGTGATGATGAGGAGCCTGCAATAGGGAGGTTAGTGGCAATAGTGAAGCGAGCGTTGAATGTGCAGGTGAAGGAAGAAGAGGAGGTGCAAAGAGAGAATATATTTCATACTAGATGTTATCTAGGAGATCATATTTGCAGCTTGATCATTGATGGAGGGAGTTGCACCAATGTAGTGAGCAATTTTATTGTTGAGAGACTGGGGCTCAAAACTGTTAGACACCCTAGTCCATATAAATTGCAGTGGTTGAATGATAGTGGTGAGACTAAGGTGAGTAAGCAAGCCTTGATTGGTTTTCGCATTGGAAGGTATGAGGATGAGGTGTTATGTGATGTAGTGCCAATGAAAGCATGTCATGTGTTGTTGGGGAGGCCATGGCAATTTGATAGGAAGGTTGTTCATGATGGCTTTTCTAACAAGTATACGCTTGTTCACCAAGGGAAAAGCTTTAATCTTAAACCGTTAACACCTAAATAAGTGTATGAGGACCAGTTGCAGCTATAACAGTCGTTTGCAAAACACAAGGTGAGTGAAAAGCAGAGTGAGAGTGAGAGAGCAAAAGACAATGAGAAGAAAAAGGAATATAAAAGTCAAGATCAAAAGGAAAAGGAGAGGAAAGCTGGAAAGAGTGTGAGAGTCCAAGTTGAAGGGGAATCAACTTTGGTGGTGAGTGAAAAGTAGAGGGCAGCCTTGCAAAAGGAGAGTTGTGTGGCAAGAGCGAGTGTAGTGAGGAGAGCATTAGTGAGGAAGCAACCTATGTTGTTGCTGGTTTTTAAGGAAACATGTTTAACTACTAACGACTTATCTAACTCTTTGCCTAGTGTGGTTGTGTCTCTTGTGCAGGACTTTGAAGATGTCTTCCCTGAAGAGATTCCAAAGGGATTACCACCTATTCGTGGTATTGAGCACCAGATTGACCTTGTACCCGGAGAATCAATTCCAAATAAACCAGCTTATAGGAGCAATCCAGAGGAGAAAAAGGAACTCCAAAGGCAGGTCAATGAACTAATGGAAAAGGGGTACGTGAGAAAGAGCATGAGTCCATGTGCAATGCCTGTGATTTTGGTGCCTAAGAAGGATGGGACATGGAGAATGTGTGTTGACTGCCGCACCATCAACAACATTACGGTAAAGTATCGTCATCCCATTCCTCGCTTAGATGACATGTTAGATGAGTTACATGGGTCTAGTGTCTTTTCCAAAATTGATTTGAAAAGTGGATATCACCAAATTAGAATGAAAGAAGGTGATGAATGGAAAACTGCATTTAAGACAAAATATGGATTGTATAAGTGGTTAGTAATGCCTTTCGGTTTAACTAATGCACTTAGTACTTTTATGAGACTTATGAACCATGTTTTGAGGACTTTTATTGGAAAATTTGTGATTGTCTATTTTGATGATATTCTTATTTACAGCAAGAGTTTGGAAGATCATATATCTCACTTGAGGGATGTTTTAGAAGTGCTTTGAAAGGAACAATTATATGCTAACCTCAAGAAGTGCACTTTTTGCACAACAAACTTATGTTTCTTGGTTTTGTTGTTAGTGTACAGGGAATACAGGTTGATGAAAAAAAGGTTTGTGCGATCCAAGAATGGCCTAGTCCAACCAATGTAAGTAATGTGCGGAGTTTCCATAGACTAGCAAGTTTTTACAAGAGATTTGTGAAGGATTTCAGCACCATTGCAGCACCACTTACTGAGGTAATTAAGAAGAATGTAGGGTTCAGCTGGGGAGAGTAACAAGAGAAGGCCTTTCAGACGCTTAAAAATAAGCTGACTCAGGCGCCGTTACTTGCTTTACCTAACTTTGCTAAAACGTTTGAAATTGAGTGTGATGCTTCAGATTAGGTATTGAAGCAGTGCTTATGCAGGAGAGAAGACTAATTGCATTCTTTAGTGAGAAGCTAAGTGGGGTAACCTTGAATTACCCTACTTACGACAAGGAGCTATATGCATTAGTTCGAGCCCTAGAGACGTGGCAACATTACCTTTGGCCGAAAGAGTTCGTGATCCACACTGATCATGAATCCTTGAAGTACTTGAAGGGGCAACACAAGCTGAATAAAAGGCATGCTCGTTGGGTGGAGTTCATCGAAACATTTCCATATGTTATCCACTACAAGCAAGGTAAAGAGAATGTCATTGCTGATGCACTATCTAGAAGGTATACTCTTATCTCTACTCTTAGTTCTAGACTGCTTGGTTTTGAGCACATTAAGGAGTTATATGCTGCTGATCGAGATTTTTATTAAGAGTATGTGTATTGTGAGAAGAGTGGGCATGGAAAATTTTATAAACATAAAGGATTCTTGTTTAGGGAGAGTAAACTATGCATTCCAATTTGTTCCTCAAGAGAATTACTAGTGAGGGAGTCTCATGGAGGAGGGTTAATGGGACACTTTGGCGTAGCTAAAACATTAGGGGTATTGCAGGAACACTTCTATTGGCCTCACATGAAACGAGATGTTGAAAGGATTTGTGAGCGATGTGTCACGTGTAAGCAAGCGAAATCTAGAGTCCAACCTCAAGGGCTTTACACCCCACTTCCCATTCCTCATGAGCCGTGGGTAAATATTTCTATAGACTTTGTGTTAGGATTACCCAGGTCTAGACATGGTCGGGATTCTATTTTTGTAGTTGTTGATAGATTCTCTAAAATGGCACATTTCATTCCTTGTCACAAAACGGATGATGCTTGTAATATTGCTAATTTATTCTTTAGGGAAGTTGTACGATTGCATGGTATGCCTAGAACAATTGTATCAGATAGGGATGCTAAGTTCTTAAGCTACTTTTGGAAGACCTTGTGAGCTAAGTTAGGAACTAAGTTATTGTTTTCTACTACTTGTCATCCACAGACTGACGGTCAAATTGAGGTAGTGAATCGAACTTTATCTACTTTGTTGAGGGCTGTAATTAAAAAGAATATTAAGAGTTAGGAGGATTGTTTGTCGTATGTTGAATTTGCTTATAACCGTACAGTGCATTCTGCTACTAAATTTTCTCCTTTTGAAATTGTGTATGGTTTTAATCCACTAACTCCATTGGATTTATCACCTTTGCCTATTTCTGAGTATGTTAATTTAAATGGCACGAAGAAGGCCGAATTTGTTAAACAGATCCACGAGAAGGCAAGGCTGAACATTGAGCGACGAACAGAGCAGTATGTGAAACAAGCCAACAAGGATCGTCGACAAGTTGTTTTTGAACCTGGAGATCGGGTTTGGGTTCATATGCGCAAAGAGCGGTTTCCCGTGCAGCGTCAATCTAAAATACTTCCTAGAGGCGATGGACCATTTCAAGTTCTTAAGCGCATCAACGACAATGCATACAAGATAGATTTGCCTGGTGAGTATCAATTAAGTGCCACATTTAATGTTACTGATCTAAGTCCTTTTGATGTAGGTGACGATTTGAGGACAAATCCTTTTCAAGAGGAGGGGAATGATGAGATCCATGATGAGAGTCAAGCCGGAAGAAGGAATGTGGATCCTCTTGAAGTGCCGCCTGGACCGATCACAAGAAGTCGAGCGAAACGACTCAAGGAAGCACTTAATGGGTTGATAAAGGATGTCCATGAAGCCAGAAAGGATTGGAGCAATCATGAAGTTGGAATGGATTGGAACAACCATGGGAAGACCCTTGCTTTTATACAAGTTACACCGGACACGGGTTGAAGAGGGCGTGTATGTTCAAGTCACGGCCGTGTAGGAATTCCAAGATTGCACAGAATCATACACGGCTAGATACACGGCTAAAAGGTACGGCTGTGTATGGAGTCAAGCAAATCTACAGAAAGATACACGTCTAGAAGTACATGGCCGTGTATCTCTTCAAGGCTGGCTCAAGGCCGCTGGCCTTCATGGCTACACCGCCGGCCTTTATTATTCTGTCTTGTGTTTTTTACGCAACTTATCTAAGCTACGTCGTTTTGGGCTTGTATTTTCACGAATTGTAACCCTAGTATAAAAGCTCCTAGGGTTTAAAATAGACATAACATAGAATTTACATCTTTGAACATTAAACACTTTTGAGAGGCACCTCTCTTGGTTCTTTAAGAACTAAATCAAACTTATCGAATTAATTTCCGTGGCGTTTATCCCGACTTATCAATCGATCTTTCATCCCGATTGTGGCATCTTCACATTATACCAAGGTTCTTGTCTCGCTTATAGACAACGGGTCGCGGTTTCTACTTTAGGTGTTTGGGTGTCTTAGGCAACGAATTCCGAAACGTATTGGTATTGGGTTTCGTCACAGGTTGGCGTGGTTTGTATCAGCCGGCCTTAAATGTTTTCGCACAAATTTTTTTTAGATGATATAAATAGGCGTCCTTAGGGTTTTTCGAAGGAGAACATTTTTTTTTGTTGTAAAATAGAGACACTTGAGCGGTGTGAATCCTCTTTGGATATCGTTGAATATCGGGGATTGATTTTTCTCTTTATTCTTGTTGTTCTTATCAAATTCTTAGTTTTATAGAATTTGTGGCGAGCATCGTTATTGAATTCGTGGAATTCTTTAACCATAGTGATTGATTTATAGAACGTGGTCTCTATCGTTCTATGATTTGATTGCAAATCAGTTTAGTTTTATCAATCTTGGCATCTATAGATTGGTGACCTTATCCATATATTTGATTTTAATCGATAGTACCAAAATCTAGAAAACCCTAAAAATTTGTGACATTTGAATTGTTATTGACAATTTGGTTTGTGTGAAGGAATTTGAATCCGAATCTGCATCACTTAGCCTTGGTTAAGAAAAGGAAAGGAAAGATGAGTTTATTTGCCACTTACTCCTTGGCTTATTTTATAGGGCTAAAAATATCAAAGTTGAAGTTGACTTGTTTTCAACCTAAGGTGGTGATGAGGTCATCAATCTAACCTCTCACCTCAAGCATCGAGCTAATGATCAAATATCGATGTCAATGAAGAAATTAGGTTTACCAAAGAGGAGAATGCAAAAGAACAAGCTTGTGTTTATCTAACTTGGTGATAGGAATCAAAATCCATCAAGACCTATCATTAAGGTAAAAGCTAAAGGATTTCAAATCTTGGCGATGAGGGCTCATTTTAAGCAAATCAACCCCGGAATCATTTATAAATTAACCTCTTTTCTATTATTCTTGTATTGTGTTTTCCAATAGGCACATTAATCTGGCTCCACAAGGCAATGGACAAACTCACTAAGACTTAGATTATGGGTTATCCATAGATCGACATAAAAACCAAAGATGAGCTCAACCGATGAATTCCATTGCAGAGCTAGCTTATTGAAGATTATTTTTGTATTTATAATTTATTTTTTTGAGCTATTTATTTTGTAAGCTTTGTGGGACATTTTATTTGGTTGTAATTTATCTTTTAGGACCGGCCACCCTAAAAGTGGTATAGTTGTAATTTTGTGAACTTTTTAACCCTAAAGGGAGTAAGTATAAATACTTGCTTAAGTAAGGTTTTAGGGAGCTTTTGATATTTTGAGAAAACACCCCCTTTTGTTGCCGTGAGGATCATTCTTGCTTGCAATTGATCTCTTATCAATTTCATCCTTGAAATTGTGGCGAGAATTGACTTGAAATCAATTGTGAGTAATATCAATCATTTCTTGTTGTTTACAAATTGTACTTAGTGATTCATATCTAGGTGCTATTTGTTGTTCCTATCTTTCATGTGAATTAGGGTTCTTAATTTTCATATTTGAATTCAATTCAATTTGATTGGAATTCTAATTCATCCGTTTCTTATCTATGATTCATTTCGTTCTTACATAGATCCATATTACAATTTGGTCTCATTTTCATTTGAATCTACATGAATAGGGGTTTAAGTAAATATTTCTTTATCACGCCAAATTGAGGAATTGTTCCCATTTGTTATTTAATTGTGCTTAGTCGTTTTAGGCACATCATGATTTGGTATTAGAGCTTGTGGTCTAAGAGGAGGGATTTTGTAATTATTAATTCAAAAAATTAGGGTTCTTGATTTTAGTACCTTGATATGAATTGTTGAAGTGAAATTGAGTTATTTAATTATGTTGTTGAAGTGTTATACTTGTTGCTACTTGTTGTAGACGTAGAGTACTTGTTATATTCCTTGTCTCCTTAAGTTGGCCATGAGTGATTTAGGAGAAGTGATCATTGTGATCATTTGAGGGAAGTGAAATTTGAAGCCAAGAAGAGTGTGATCTTGAATTGTTGCAAGAGGATTTCGGAAATTGAGTAGTGTGTTTGCAATTTTCAGATGGCATTATGTGGAAAAAAAGGAAATCATTTGAATTCAAACATCCATTAACTAGAAGTAGTTATTGAGTAACATTAAGGAGTGTTGTTTGAATTTGAATTATCTTACCTTTTATGGAAAAGATTACATTTAGTTTACTTATTTGAATTGTTGTTTGCTACCCTTGTATATGGATTACGGTATAGATTGCAACATGAAGTGTTGTGTGTGTTGTAATGGGAAGGTTGTTGCACCATGGTTGTATGTGTGTAGGTTGCGGTGTAAAAAAGAGTGTAGTGAGTTATTGGAGTTATGCTACAACGTGTTGTAAGTTTATGTTGAGAAGACCAAAGCAATGTGTTGTGAGTTTGTTGAGGAGAAGGGTGCTGCCATAGAGTGGAAGTGTGTATATGTGCCACGGTTGAAAGGGAGTTGTAGTGATTGATTTTTGAAATTCAAAACACACATTAAGTCATTGTTTAATTGTGTGTCATTTGAATTTGAATTTGAATCGTACCATTTGTGGAAAGTTGAATTAAGGATGTCAATTTGAAATTGTTGCCGTGTTTGTGTGGGTATATGTGGCGGTGTAAAGGAGTATTGAATTGGTGGAGTTTATGTTGTGTGTATTGAGTAGAAGGGTGTTGCACAGTAAGTGAATTGCTGTAAGTTGAAGTGAGTGCACCATGTGTGAGTGTAATGTTGTGGCATTGTGTTTGTGTGTTGAGTGAGTGAATTGCCATTTGTGAATTTGAGGATTTATGTGTAGTGTAAGGTACTGCACTTTAAGATCAAGTGTGAGTGTGAACCATAGCTAAGGAAGGAAGTTAAGTAGTGAAGTTTGAAATTCAAAAATAAGCATTTAAGTGTGAAAGTTATTAAGCATTATTACTTACACACTTGCTTAGTTGAATTCAATATCCTAACTACTTGGAAGTGTTTAACTATTTCTTCTTTATTTTACCATAATTGAAGTGAGGATAAGTGTTGCACCGTGGTTAAGGGTGTGTGTTACAATGGTTATTTGTGTACCATAGGTGTATGAGTGTGTATTGCCATGGCTTGAAGTAGTGTGTATGTAGTGTTGTATTTTGTAAAGTTAGTTAAAGGGTTTATGTATTTTTGGCATAGTGTTGTGTGTGTTATATAGAAAGGTGTTGATTGTTGGCATGAACATTATTAAACCGTGAGTAAAGGGGAAATTATGTAGTGGTGAATGGTGTGTTGTGTATGTGTTTAATTGCTGCTAATTGTGTATTTAAGTGGTGAGAAGCCAAGGTAAGAAAAGGAAAGTTGAGTAGTAGAATTTGAAATTCAAACAAGTCATTAAAGTGTGAAAGTAATTGAACTAATTACTTAAACACTTGTAGTTGAATTTAATTCTATCTACTTGAAAGTAGTTGAGTGTACTTCACTTGTAGCTTGGTTGTGTACTTGAACGTGGAAGTGTAAGGATCATTATTGTGTTGTTGGATTTAAACACAATAATGTCTAGTGAAATGTTTCATTATGCTAATGTATTGCACCGAACATTGACTACATTTACTACTAAGGATAATAAACAAAGGGAAAACTTGTTCCATACTTCTTATAGGGTATAAGGAAATTTATGTGTCCTTATAGTTGATGGTGATAGTTGTACCAATGTAGTAGCCGCATCATTAGTATCGAAACTAAAACTTGTCACTACTCCACATCCTGAACCATATAAATTGCATTGGCTTAATGATCAAGAGAGTTTGCATGTGACCCAAAGAGGTAGGGTACCTTTCAGTGTAGGGGATAAATACTATGATGAAATCGAGTGTGATATTCTACCTATGTGTGCATCCCATATATTGCTTGGCAGGCCTTGGTTATATGACAGGAGGGTCTTACATAATGGCTTCAGGAATACTAATGTATTCTAGAAGGAGGGAAAATGAATTATTCTGAAAGGTTCAGCAACAAATCAGTAGACCATCAGAGGGCCATGAGCAGTTAAGCCAACCCTTAGAGCACAAAATTTTTCAAATACAGATGTGCCAACCTTTAGAGGATCCTAATGATCATAATCAGATGAGCAAACTACCAGAGGACCAAACTGTTCTAGGACAGTTGTGTTCACCTTCAAAAGTACTAGAGGCTCATGAGCAGTTGAGTAAACCATTGGAGAATTCTAACTGTCAGAGTCAGATGAGCCTATCATTAGAGAGTCGGACTATTCAGAGACATTTGTGTTCACCTTCAAAGGTTTCAGAGGGCAATGAGCAATTGAGCCAACCATTAGAAGGCCATGAGGATCAGCACCATGTAGATGAGTTAGAAAAGGAGAAAACAATTTCAGTGGAATGGGTTGAAACAAGAGAGACCTCAATGAAAAATAAGTCATTACTTGTGTTGTAAATGAGATACATCCTACAAATAGAGAGGAGAAAACAATCACCTCCTGTAGTATTTCAGATATTGGGATTTTACAGTGATACTTCTTCAAATGGCTTGCTAGGAGGAAACAGAGTCTCTACTACATTTGATCTGTCAGATTTGAAGACAAATCTTTTTTAGGCCCAAGGAGATGATAGGAATCAAAATCCATCAAGACCTATCATTAGGATAAGAGTTGAAGGATTTCAAATCTTGGCGATGAGGGCCCATTTTGAGTAAATCGACCCCGAAATTATTTATAAATTAACCTCTTTTATATTATTTTTGTTTTGTGTTTTCCAATAGGCATACTTATTTGGCTTCACAGGGCAATAGACAAACTCAATAAGACTCAGCTTGTGGGTTATCCATAGACTGACTTAAAAACCGAAAATGAGCTGAACCGATGAATTCCATTACAGAGATAGCTTATTGAAGATTATTTTTGTATTTGTAATTTATTTTTTTGAACTATTTATTTTTTAAGCTTTGTGGGACATTTTATTTGGTTGTAATTTGTCTTTTAGGACTGGCCACCCTAAAAATGGCATAGTTGTAATTTTGTAAACTTTTTAACCCTAAAGGGAGCAAGTATAAATACTTGCTTAAGTAGGGTTTTAGTGAGCTTTTGAAATTTTGAGAAAACATCCCTTTTTGTTGCCGTAAGGATCATCCTTGTTTGCAATTGATCTCTTATCAATTTCATTCTTGAAATTGTGGCGAGAACCGACTTGAAATTGATTGTGAGTAATATCAATCATTTCTTGTTGTTTACAAATTGTACTTAGTGAGTTATATCTAGGTACTATTTGTTGTTCCTATCTTTCATGTGAATTAGGGTTCTTAATTTTCATATTTGAATTCAATTCAATTTGATTGGAATTTTAATTTATCCATATCTTATCTATGGTTCATTTCGTTCTTACATAGATCCATATCACAATTTGGTCTCATTTTCATTTGAATCCACGTGAATAAGGGTTTAAGTAAATATTTCTTGATCACGCCAAGTTGAGGAATTGTTCCCATTTGTTATTTGATTGTGCATAGTCGTTTTAGGCACATCACTTAGTGGAGCTTCAGCAAAACCTCATGGTTACTACCAAAGCACCTCAACCTATCAGGTAAGGGTCTTACCAAGCTCAACTCCACAAGGAAACAACAAGCTATTTAGGTCAGCCAACAATAGGAGGTCACCAACATTACCTAAGCTAGTGATCACCTCAGAACCCATATTCCAAGATTAGCTCAAACATTGTCAAGGCCACTCTCTACTTAGGGTAACCCTACACCATGACTTTTCTTTGAATCAACCTGGCTGAACTATTAGGGAATTGACCATAGAGCATATTAAACTCTCTTAGTAATACGCTCAACCTACCTCAACCCACCTTCATCTAGTTTAAACCAATCTCGATTAATAAGTCTAACACATGCCCAAAATGCACGGCTTCATTTTCATAGTTTAGTTATTTTACTCATTTGCCCCTATAAGCCTCCATTTAAGGTTTAACACATTTGTACATATTTACTAAACTGCCATTAGGGTTTTAGAAGCAGTATAAATAGTGATTCTTGTAAAATGCAAACATCTATCCATTATCATTAGTCCATTAATGAATGCAAGAATCCTTTTCTTATTGCTTACTTTGATTATTCAGTGAAGCCCCCTTCCCTCTTTAATCCCTAAGTTCTTATCAATCATTCCTTAACCATAGTGAATCTCTTTTAGGAGATAATGTGTTATATCTATCTTATATTAGAACCCATGAATTAATTTAGCGTTGGGAGTAATATCAAACCTTATTCTAATCACAAACCCAACTTGTGTTTATTGTTGGCAAGTCATATCCAACTACATTCATATTTATACCCTTATTTTACTAATTATTTACCATCACTACACGTAGCATATCACCAGCTCTTGCCAATTAACATCATTTTGTAATAGAGTTAAAGTGTATTAACAGATGTTGCTCTTGCATCACAAATATCATAAAAATCAATAAATAATTATATGAATAATATGATAAAGTGAGAGAGAGGAAAGTGCAAGAGAAATTTAAATTAAATTTTGCTATTTAGATGAAGAAAATAATAAAAACTAACAATTAATATGAACTTAGTGTAAGAGGATCAAGAGAGAGATGGATTTAGAAAACACTATTATATAATATATCTATAATATTTAAATAAAAGTCCCATTTTTGTTGTCTTACATAGTTATACCATCTAAACTTTTTAATACTTTAATTAAATTAGTAGAACTTACATGAATACTATTGCCAATAACTACTATCTATTGCCATTCCCACCACTTCAACTATCTCTCCAATCATTACATTACAACTACAATTTCCACCATATTTTTTCAATATTAGTATAATATTTATACAAGCATCATAGGTGCAAGATTTAATAGTAATGCTTAAAACAAATAATTTCATTAATCTAATATATGGATATTTATATAATTTTAAAAGAAAAAAAATAACTATAAAGATTTACTTTAAATTTTATCTATATTATTAAAGTGAGAAACCTACTTTTGATATATTACATTGTTAGGCCATTAAACATTTTAAACTTTAATTAACATCAATAAAACTTACATAAACACTATTTTCAATAACAACTCATTCCTTTCAATATCATGCCTTACTCTTCATCCTCACAACTTTGGACGACAATCCAATTCCTTACTCTTTTCCCATATATATATATATATATATATATATATATATATATATAGTATAATGTTTACACACGCATTATAAGGCCACTATTTGCTACTATATTATAATGAGTAAGTACATTCAAGAATTAGGTTGAATCTTGATACGATTTAAATCCGAGATTACATTAAATTTATTATGAAAATAGTTTATTGAAAAAATGTTTTGATTCAAAATATTTTAAGTGAATTAAAACCCTTTTATCCTAATAATATGGATATTAATTTTTTAAATAGAATGAATGAAATTCGAATTCTCTATCACATTGTAATGACAAAAAAAAAAAAAAAAAGTTTGGTCAATCGTATTGCAAATGTTTTTCCACTACAACATGATTTAATCCTCGGACAATAGGAATCGTTAAAAATAAATAAACAAGTGCATGTGAGCGCTGTCTGGTAGACCAAAATGCTTTAGGTTATCAACGGATCCAACGGCTGCGCTCCCGAAACGTGTCAACCATTTACAAATCCAAGTGATGCGCAAGTGAATATCTGAACTACATTCTTTGGTCAGACATTTTAGTTCAGTTGCTTGTTTTTGACAACGTAAGATTGGAATCTTCGGACCGGTTAGTGGGTATATTCTTGAATAATCTCACTGCCCATCTGCAAATGGTACTCTAAATCATCAAAAACAAGAAACCAAAAACTAGAAGAAAAAATGGGAGGCGGGGGGGTTTGGAAATAAAGCAAAAGCGGAAATCTCTCGGACACCATCACTAGCTTAGAAAATAGCAGGTGATTCACTTGCGTCCTGTCCATCCATCCATCCATGGAGGAAGTGGGCTCCAGCAGTGGAGCTCGGGACTGCTTTCAATGGGGGTGGCACTTTCTCTGCTTTGTGAGTTTTCATCTTCCTTTGCTTCTTTTGTCATAAATTTCATGTCTTGGGGTTTAGGCTTTTGTCCTTAATTTTTGTTGGTTTCCCTGATTTTCTCGATTGAATTAGAAAAGCATGGTGATTATGATTCTCTTGGTAATTGGGTGATTTCTTACGTTACCAAATGCATTTTAAAGTTCTAAAGTTGAAGTTTGAAGTTGCAGGTTTAGGTTGAATCTTGTGTATTGGCTGAAGTAGTACTTGTATGTACACCCTGCATATTTTCATTATTTTCATTTCTATATCAACATATGTATACGTTGTTGGGTGTGACTCATATTCCCCTACGATAGGAAAGTACGTAGGTCCTGCTCCACACTGAGCAGGTGGGTCCGGGGAAGCCGCTCCAGCGGGGTCTTAAGGGGTATCATAACTGTTCTATATATTTTCTTTTTTACTTGTAATTGATTAACGAAAAAAACAAGAAAGTGGGGTGCTAATTTTAGTGGAATCTTCTGCTAAACGTAGCCCTAATTAACGAGTGAAGTTGTATCTTTATTTTCTTTCCTTTTTTAACTTACTTGTGTGTGACCGATCCTAACATACATTTCCTAAGCCTTTATTATAAGAGTTTGGTACTCCCACCTTGTCCTCGATTATGGATGCAAATAGTAATTTTTTTGGATAATTATGCAAATAGTAATTTTGACAGATTGTGAGAGTAAAGTGACTAAGCAAACCGTCGGGGCTAATCTACGCTAAGTTGGATGCTTGCATTCCTGTGTTTGGTTAGCTCTAAGTGAAAGATGATAATATTTGTCAATGGACACTATTGAAAAGTCCAAGTGATACACAGATAAATGTTGTTTTGAAAGAAGAATGGAATTGCCATGTAGAAGATGGTGTCATGAAACTGCATTGATGAACTAATTTCAACAAAATGTCACAAAATTGTAGATCATGTTGCAAACATTCTTATAGAAATTAAGGAGATCCATTGACCTATAGCTCCTTCTCATCTATCTATATGCTATTATGTTGCTGAGGAATTAGTTAGATCAGAACATTTATATGTAGTGATCAAAGCAGAGGAAGTTCAAGAGAGGGATGGAATGAAATGCCTTGATTATAACCCCCAAGCAAATATTGTTCTTTGCCACCTTATATCATGACAATGTGATGATATGATGTTTTTATTAAGCCCTGAGTCTAGAACTATGGATATTTGGAAGTAACTGTTGGTATGGGGCAAATCGAAGTTTTCTGCACAGCAGCAAGTTTGCTTTTTACAGCTGAGAAAGTTGCTGAAATAAATTAGCTGATAACATTTTCTCTTTTTTTTTGAAGTAGCTGAGAGTTGAGAACTGAGTGTCGCTCAAAAAACCTGAAATCCCTTATCTTATTTGATTTGCTTTTACTAATAGAACTAGTGATTTTTCCATTAGCAAATGCAAATGGAGGAAAATGAACTAAATTTCAAGGGAAAATAAGTCAAATGTTGAGATGGAATGTTTATGTATTTGAATGGGATTTTTACTATCTAAATTCTAGATATTTTAAAGTTCTCGATGTTATGAAAGTACCATACAGGAGAATTTAAGTGAGTCAAATAAGTAGAAAATGTTCAACAATATGCTTCAAATTGGTCAATTGGTACTCCCTTTTGGAGCACTTTCCTGATGTCAATAGCATATATGACTCAATAGTAACATAAACCACTTAAATTTAATTGTGAAGTGATGTGATTTTGGCTGTAGCTATTCCTATTGGAATGATTCGATATCCTGATCAGAAGAAGTGAATCCTAGCTTGATCATATGGCTCTAACTCAATATTCTTTCCCTGGTGTCATATAACAGTTGATGTAGTCTAGATACTCGGATACCTCATGGGGTTGGGTTTGGCTTTGCAGCATATGAAACACAATTTGTAGACAGGGCAAAGAACTTGATTTCTATTTTCAACAAGATGCAGCTTGCATGTTCTCAAAATTGAAATTTTTAGTATTTCTTTATTGATACATATATTTCACCTCCTTTTATGGTATTGATTAACGGAAAAAAATTGGCATATCTTTACTGCAGATTTTTGCTGATTCTGAATAGAATTGGGAGACGATCGCCTTTGCAAACAACAATTTTGGTCCTGTATCTCTTTACAACTTTTCCTACAGTTCTTTTCAAAATTTTAAGGTGGTTTCAAGTCCATTTTTGTTTTACTTGATATTCTTTTTAAGATTAGGCCTCCTTTTCCATGCTGAATATCTCTTTCATTAATGAAGAGGGGAGTTTGGTTGTTGGATTGCCTTTCTTGCCATTGCAGCAAACCTATTCTTTCCTCAAACGTTTCCAGGTTCAGATTGGTTTTTTCAATCATGATGATTTTTTATTGCTAAATTCTCTTGAAATGTAACTTCTGCTTATCTTTATGCAGTTTCTCGATTTATCCTGTTTGTCGTCACACCTGACTGGGTGGCTAATGGACTGCGAGATAGCATTGCCGGTGGTATCTTTTGTCTTATAATTGGAATTATACTTGTCACGATTGAGTTTCGGGAAATTGGAGGTTGGGCGAATTGCCGATGGAGTTGGCATTGTTTCTTTTATTATCTTGCTGTAGGATTGCTCTTTTTCTTTACAATATGGTATCTATGCTTAGGAGAATGGTAGTGTGTGTCCTAAGAGAAATGTGGCTTAGGAGAATGGTAGTGAATGTGGCTGGGTGAATCATGTCATCGTGCTTATGTGGTGCTCTAGGCTTACCTAATGACAATTCCAGAGTTTGTTAAATAAACAAATCAGATAAATAGGATATAAATATAGATTTCACCAGTGGTGAAATTAAGGGAAATCATAGCTTTGTTGGCATTCCATTCCTAATTTTTTACAAACATCATCGCTTATTTGATGGTTACATGTTTATTCATACATCATTTATCGGCTAGGTGAGTCATATCATCATGCTTATATGGTGCTCTCGGCTTACCTAATAACGATTCCTGAATCTGTCAAAGATACCAAATCAGATGCATAGAATATACATATAAATTTCAACAGTGGAGAACTTAAGGGGAAATTTACAAATCCACTCATTTCCCCTTCATAATACCTTCAATCAGGAGGTATTGAGTTTTGGTGTTGCCTTTGTTACTTCTCGCCCAAATTCCCTCCCCACTTCCTGAACATGGGAAAAATGTAGAATTCTTCCAGAGTCAATTCTTCCCCTCTATCATTACCCAAAAAATTCTTACCCTATATCCAAAGTGAAACGGTAAATTTATAATGTTAAGAGTAGGGGTATTTATCAAACCAAATTGAGCTTTGAATAAAACCATAAACGAGGTATATTTCCAATATGGTTCTGTTTCCTCTCCTCAAATGCACTGCTAAAAGTGAAGAAAAGAATTTGTAACTTGTATAGGAGAATCTTCATTCCAATTTGATATTCCAGATATCATTTAAATACTTTTCTTTAACTTTATCTTCATCAACTTCTAATCATAAAAACCTCTATTGCGCATTATCTATTTTGCTTAATCTCATTGAATCTAAATTATCCTCACCATAAAACAGTAATATTTAAATATCTTGGTACACGTCTTTGGAAGAAAGGTGAAATACCAAAAATTAAACCAAAGTCAAAGGCGAAAGAGTCATTTGCCGGCTCAAACCAAGTGAAAACAGGTTGTTTAATCTTTAAAATCCTTATGAAGCAAACTCAAAGTTAATTCTCCCCTACTTAAGAGTCTCCTTTCCATCTTAAGCCTCAGGCTGACTTTAATTAGAGACGTAAGTAGGGAGCTTGAGGTAGGAATCACTTCTCTCAAGGTTAGCAAACCATGTAACTCTTTTCTTTTCTTTTTTCTTTCTTTTTTTTTTTGATGTTTTCTAATGATTCATCCTCTTATAGATTCAACTAATCTAGAAAATCAATTAAGCTAGAAATCAATAGAGCAATTAGTGGTTGATACAATTAATAAAATGGATTAAACTAATAATAAGCAAGATTATGGGAGTACTATCTGGAAAACATCAAGTATAGTGATAATTAGAGTTGTGCCAACTAGTTAGGTTTGATGTGTTATTTTTTTTCATCCGCTAAAAGAGCAAGTTAAGGTTGAAATTTTTCATCCTATCTAAAACAAAGGTTACTTAACATAGTCCATTTAACAAAGATTGAAGCGGGTTCGCTTATCATGGGGCATATCAACCTACCAAGAAACCTTAGAGAGACAAGATCAACACCCAACCATCACCTCACTCACCTTTTGCCTAGCACATAAGTAATCCATAGAATGAACATAAGGTGAGTTTAATCTAATATGATTAAGGCGTTAAATTTTAAAGTCAAAATTTTGCTTAAATATATGTTACATATGAATCAAGTTTAGAGAGTCGTATTATAGTTCATTCTGACTACATTAATATTTGTATCACTCACTCCCACTCTTGCATGGGTCAATACACATACTCTCTTTAAGTGCTTAAGGTTGAGAACCTATTCTAAACACCATGACGAAATGAATCCAATCGGGGTTTTATTTTGTGATTTTTGGATCGTAGAGGATATGAACAATTCCCTAAAATGTTAGGCATTGAGACAGTCAAGCTAAAGCAATCTTGATTTAATATGACACGTAAATCAAAATATATTGCAGCCTAAAAAATAAGACAAGAACAAGGATTATTTTAGAAAACTTCAATCAAAGAAGTGTATCCATGGTTTAGTGATGCTCTCATACATAAAAAAAGCCCCTTTACTATCTATATTAATTTGCATAATTAGTGGAAATTGTAATCAAAATTAATAAATGACATTGTCCGGACATCTCGGAGTTTGCTTGAATGGTGTCAATGTATCTTCTAAACAAACTTTGATAGAGAGTTTAAGTGTTCAATCTTAGAGAGTCATCACTTAAATAGCTCAAAGAGGCATTCAAATAAAGCATAGCAAAAACTAATCTTGTTGAGTATAGAGTCACTTTGTTTAAATGGCTTGATGTGTTGCTCAAATGAAGTATTCTAGAAGAAAACTTCAACCCTTTTGATGGTGTTTCTTTTGAATGTCACAAGTGGGACATGTAGGTAAAATGCTCCTATTATACTTTATCTGCATCATCATTGAACTTTTCTTGAACTAGAACTTGTACTATCAAACTTGTGATTCTTGATGACATAGTGTGTGATCAATAAGCTTCCAGATAAGCTTAATCTTCTTTGAATACAAAACTAAACAAAATTCTCTTAATCAAGTTGGATATTCCTCTAACTTCAAGCTTTAGTGGTTAGACTAGTCTAGGTTCATAAAGATTTTCCCTCAAATCAAGTACATATCTTTCCTTTGGAATGTATGGTGATAAATCTAATACATTGAATGTGGTTGGCTCTCCATAATCCCTTGATAGCCTTATATTATAGGAATTTGTCATTGACTTGCTCTAAGACTTCAAATGGGACCACTTGCCTTAGGTACTAATTTTTATGCTCTCTATCTTGGAAACCTCTCTTTCCTCAAACATAATCCACATAAGACCACCATATTGAAACACTAACAAATATCTTCCTCTACTTCATTGCTCTTGATATCAATTTGTCTGCTTCTAAAAATGGTTGAGCACTTATTGGTAAATTGTTGGCACTTACTTAATGTTAGCTACTCCACTCTAGTTGTCTTCATTAGAATTAAGGTAGAGAAACAAATACATAGCTGTTGCTGGATTGTAATAAACTACTTCACATGGAAACTTTTTTAGTGGACTTAGTTATATACAAATTCTACGATTGGGAAGAAAAGATCCTAAGGATGATATGATGTGTTAAGCAATAAATTGGTCCCTAATTTGTGCCTTAGTGTCTTATATAAGCAACTTATAAACTTAACATCTTGATTTGAAACTATGTTGTGAGGAACTCTATGCAATTTAACAATTCCCTACAAAAAGAGGTTAGCAATAATAGCTAGCATTGTCTATCTTGTGGCATGACATGAAATGTGCTATCTTGAGAAACCTATCAATGGCAACCATGATTGAGTCTTTTCTTTAAATACAATATTAAACAAATGGAACATAATAATAATATATATCTTTGGATACAGTATTAATTAATTGAAACAATAGAGCATGATGAAGATAGAAGGAAGCATAAAAATAATATATAATTGCAATAGTTACATTTGAGAAAAAAACAAGTTGAAAGGTATTTTTTTTTTTTAAAAAAAAAGAAGTTAGTATCAAAGAGGTACAAAACAATATATAATTGCAATATTGGCTTTTGAGGAAAAAAAATAGAAAGTATCATTGTTTAAAAAAGTAATATCAAAGATTTATAACAAAAAAAAAAGCTTCATAAATTGTGTGTAATTGTTAAAATCTCATGCCATGCCCAAAATTTGGTTTAAGGTATAATAAATTATAACAAAAATAGTGAATTTGTTTACATTCGATAGCCATTGGAATAGGTTTGCATCACTACAATGGTAAATTTTACTTCTTTTTCCACTTATAGAAAATTAAGGTTTATCTAGAATTGAGTTGGCATTAACACCGGTTATATAAGCATTATCCTTCTAATGTGGCTTTTTGTTGGTCTCTTTGTTCAAGTTTATTACTATTTGTAGAAGTTTCTTTTACTAATTTTCATTTTTCAGCATCAAGTTATCCATACAATATGTAATTTCATCATTATAAGCTATGATCTTTGTGTGCTTAAATAGGATGATTCTAGTTGTCTCTTTTCAATATAACTTTTTGTCCATATTACAATATGATAAAAGATTGGATAGCCCCAAGTGGGGGGAAGAAAGGCCCAAAAATTTTATGTGGGGTTCATTAGCTTTACTTAATAAATAAATTACAATTTTTGAAAACACTAATGATCCATTTGATAAATAAAATATATGCATATAAAGACTTATTCTAACGAGTACTTATACTCATTGATAGATCATTCTTCTCACTTATAATCATTTGATACTACTAAAATACATTTTAGGATGTCACATGTCATATTTCAGTTTTGACATATTATTTTTCTTCTTTCATTTTCTATATTTTAACCCTAATATAACCAATCATATTACTTCAAACTTTGATTTGTTTCATTTTCTTAAATGATTAAGAATACAATATATAACCAAAACTTTTTAGCTCAATTACTTATTTTTCATTTTTTGTGCACTATATTTTGTGTTCAATTTATTCAATATATGTCATATGATTATATGTACCACTACCATTATTGTTATGCTTTCTATTTGTCATGTCAGTGTAAGTTAAAGCTACATTGAAGAACAATGATAAACGGAGATATATAAGATTGACACAAATATAAATATTTCTATATAACTATCCATAGAAATTCTTTTCGATAAATTCAACTAATTATACTTATATTTTCCATGCTTGAAGAGTTCTCAACAACAAACTTAGATGAAACGCAATGTTCTATGAATGGATATTTCTTCTAACTATTGTTTCCAATCAATATGTAAAAGTGAAACCTCTTTAGTAAAAAGTAAAACCCACATAACATTACAGGAAACCAAAATAAAAATAAAGGCAAACCTACTTCCTTGGTTGTTATGAAAATGAATTAGATAGAATAGTTAGACTTTGTCTGGCCAAAGAAATAATGTCGAAGAAGACCTTTATGCTCTTGGCTTGGTACATTTGATAAAAAGAAAAAAAAAAAAACAAAACCAAATAAGGGCACTGAGCTTCTTTACATAAGGCCAATTGAAATGAAAACATGATAAGATACTATCCATCCAGACTAGCCTGCTTTAGCGAACTAACATCATTTTGTAATAGAGTTAACGTGCATTAACAAACATTACTCTGGTATCATAGATATCCTAAAAATTATTAAATAATTATATGAAGAATATGAGAGAGTGAGAGAGAGGAAAGAGCAAGAGAAATTTAAATTAAATTTTGGAGAAAATAATAAAAACTAACAATTAATTTGAAAAATCCCATTTTTGTTGTCTTATATAGTTGTACCATCTAAACTTTTTAATAGTTTAATTAAATTAATCGAACTTACATAAAATTACTTCCAATAACTACTATCTACTGCCATTCCCACCACTTCAACTACTAGTGCTCCATTCATTATATTAGAATTATAGTTTCTAATATATTTTTTTCAATATTAGTATAATATTTGCACATGCATCATAAGTCCAAGATTCGCTAATAATACTTAAAAACAAATAATTTCATTAATCTGATATATAAATATTTATATAATTTAAAAAGAAAAGAAAATTAACTAAAGAAGAATCACTCAAAATTTTATCCATAAAATTAAAGTAGGAATTCCCTCTAATATCATGCCTTACTCTCTATCCCCTCCACTTTCAACAACAACCCAACTCCTTACACTAGATACCACAAGTTCCACTGTATTTTTTTCTATTCTTTTTTTTTTTCCTTTTAATATTAGTATAACTTTTACACTGGCTTTATAGGGCCGACATCTGCACAATAAGTAAGTACGTTCAAGGATTAGCTTTAATCTTGATACAATTTTATTGAAAGATCACGTCAAATTTGCTATGAGCAGTTTATTGAAAAAAAAAAATGTTTGATTCAAAGTATCTTGGGGCAGTCGAAATGCCACTGCTTTTCGACTACGACATGATTCAATCCTAGGACTGTAGGAATCGTTTAAAACATGAATAAATGCGTGTGAGCAATATCTAGCAGACCAAATGCTTTAGGGTATCCATAGATCCAACGGTTGTGCTTCCGACACGTGTCAGAACATAATCCAAGTGATGGGCAAGTCAAAATGACAACTACATTTGTTGTTCGGAATTTTTGGTTCACTTGCTTGTTCTTTGACAATGTAAGATTGGGATCTTCGGACCCGTTCATGGGTATATTCTTGAATAATCTCACTACCCATCTGCCAATGATATTTTAAATCTTCAAAAATAAGGAACCAAAAGTAGAAAAACTAAAAAAGTGGTGGCGTAGGGAAGAAGCAATAAGGTAAATGCGTAAATCTTTCAGAAACCGTCACTAGTTTAGAAAATAGCAGGTGATTCAGTTGCCTCCTGTCCATCCATTCATCCATCCATCCATGGAGGAAGTGGGCTCCAGCAGTGGAGCTCGGGACTGCTTTCAATGGGGTGGCACTTTCTCTGCTTTGTGAGTTTTTCGTCTTCCTTTGCTTCTTTTGTCATAAGTTTCATGTCTTGGGGTTTACGCTTTTGTCCTCAATTTTTGTTGGTTTCCCTGATTCCGTCGATTGAATTAGAAAAGCATGGTGATTATGATTCTCTTGGCAATTGGGTTTTTTCTTACATTACCCAATGAATTTTAAAGTTCTAAACTTGAAGTTTGAAGTTGCAGGTTTAGGCTGAATCTTGTTTATTCGTTGAAGTGGTACTGGTATGCACCCTCTGCAAATTTTCTTTTCTATATCAACATACGTATACATTTCCTAGGCCTTTATAATAAGAGTTTGGTACTCCCAACTTGTCCTCGATTACGGATGCAAATAGTAATTTTGACAGAGTGAGGTAGTAAAGTAACTAAGCAAATTGTTGGGGCTAATCTACACTATGTTGAATGCTTGCATTCTTGTGTTTGGTTAGCTCTAAGTGAATGATGATAATATTTGTCTATGGAGACAATTGAAAAGTCCAAGTGATACTCAGATATATGTTGCTTTGAAAGAAGAATGGAATCGTCATGTAGAAGAAGTTGGTGTCTTGAAACTACATTGATGAACTAATTTCAATAAAACGTCGCAAAGTTGTAGATCATGTTACGAACATTCTTATAGAAATTAAGGAGATCAATTGACCGATAGCTCCTTCTCATCTATCTTTATGCTATTATGTTGCTGCGGAATTAGTTAGATCAGAACATTTATTTGTTTTTTTGGTCACTGAAACTCATGCTCCTAGATGGTATTTCGATTATGTTAAATAGAGGAATGTGCACTTTGTTATTGTTGATTAGGAACATAATTACGTGGAAAGTGGAATAGAATTGCACTGTATTTTTAAAGATTTATGTATTGCTGGCATTTTTATTGTGTGGATGCATAAATCACATCTTTATGGCTCCCAAATTTATTGTACAGATTAAAAAATTTGATCTATGTACATTGTAGCTTCAAAGGATTCACGATTCATTTTAACTGGCTATTGTTGCTCCCTGCCTTATATGGCACTTTCTACAGTTGCAATGAGAGTGAGGAAGGATGATAGAGAGCCTATGATTTGATTGACTCTGTCCCTTGCAAATTTCATAGGGCACATACACTGCTGTTTGTTCTTGTCTTGATGACATATAACTGGTATTTCTTTATGGAAATGTGATACCATGGTTTTACTGACTAATTAAGCAGAGAAATCTAACTAGCTAGAAGTATGTTTGACAAGATCAGGTATTTCAGCATCATGTAGTTTTTCCCTCTAAGTTGATCAAGTGGCAAGTGATAATATGCTAAAAATCAAATATTATACATGAGACTAGATTCATGATAACTATAGAGTTGTTTGTTACAAGGAAGAGGAAGGTGGTCATTGTAATTTATCGGATAAATTGTAATTGCATAAATTTTTACTCGATGAGTAGCAAAGTGATGATCCTGAGTGATATGGGTTGTGGCTTATTTCTTCTATGGAAAATTCCAATCCGTAGTCTTTAGTTCCATCTATTTGCATGATGCTGCAAAATTGCACACTTCTGCTGCTATTAGCTGTGGTAATACATGCCAGGTGATTTGAATTGGGATCTTATTGACATCTTCATGGAGTCTCAAATGATTACAGGCATACAAGCAAATGACTTCACAATTTTCCTGGATCACCAGCAATGCTCTATATAGTTAACATTTAAGGAGCTTCCCTATATTGCCTATGCAAATTCATTTAACAAAATATAAAAGAACTTAATCAGAAACTACAGAAGATTTACAAATAATGTTCTTTTCCACCTTATATCATGACAATCTGATGATATGATGTTTTATTAAGCCCTGAGTCCAGAACTATATATATTTGGAAGTAACTGTTGGTATGGGGCAAATCAAAGTTTTCTGCACAGCAGCAAGTTTGCTTTTTACAGCTGAGAAAGTGGCTGGAACAAATTAGCTGATAACATTTTCCCTTTTTTGTTGAAGTAGCTGAGAGTTGAGAACTGAGTGTTGCCAGATGAACAAAAAACTTGAAATCCCTTACCTTATTTGATTTGCTTTTGCCGATAGAACTAGTGATTTTTCCACTAGCCAAAGCAAATGGAGGAAAATGAATTAAATTTCAAGGGAAAATAAGTCAAATGTTGAGATGGAATGTGTTGGTGTATTTCGCCCAAGCTCTAGTCACCGGACGATTCACCGGAAAATCAATATCTAGGCGGGAAAACTTTCCCTTGTTACTGCTCTTTGTTCTCCCTATGATGGAATGGACGGAAAAATAAGAATCAGATCGTTACAGGGATCTGAAGACCTGGGACCTCAACTAGAGAGAGAATCCGATCTCGAATAGTTTTTGGAGTAAAAATATTGTCTGTTTATTCCCCTCTTCAAATCTCAATACATACTCCTTTTCTTTCCCAATTTAACTATACTATAATAATCTAGAGATACAATAGCAGGAAATAATCTCATAAATCCTAAATTGTAAATAAATACTCAAATGCCTAAGATAGAATCGGCCCAAAAATAGAAATCTGCATAAATTGGCCCCTCATCAATCTCTGTCTTCTTCTTGCACGGTATTGACGTCATGAACTTGTGGAGCTCCTCCCCACACTGTGGTTGCGCCTTGGTTGTGTCTCCGTGTATAAGTTTTCCCAATGAATGCATCCCTAACATCGGTCCCTACCTGAAAAACGAGCTTGTCCTTAAGCTCGAAAGTAGGATAGGCCTTCTGGAAGGCATCCGATTGTTCCCAAGTTGCATCTGTCGGTTCCGTTCCAGCCCACTATACAAGTAGCTCCCACTGTCCCCTATTCAAGCGGGAACGCAGAATTGCAGTTGGTATCGGCATAATGTGGCCTTCGGAAACCAAGGGCAATAGTGGCGGTTGAAGTGGGGGATCACCTCGGTGTGGTTTGAGTAAAGAGACATGAAAGACATCATGTAATTTGGCATTGTCGGGCAAGCGCAACCGGTAAGCCACTGAACCAATCCACTGGATGATCTGGAATGGACCATAAAACTTGGGTTGGAGCTTGTGGCGTTGTCTTCCTTCCAAGGATAGCTGTCGGTGGGGATGGAGACGGAGCCAAACCCAGTTACCGATGTCAAAGTCGACTTCTCTATGATATTTGTCGTATTGAGTCTTCATGCGGTGCTATGCAGCTTGCAGCTGTGAGCGGATTTCACCTAGCATTTGGTCACAGATTGCGAGGGCGTCCTCCACTGTGTCAACCTTGGTTGCTCCTGGAATATAAGCTGTGAGACGTGGGGGTTCTTGTCCATAAACTACTTTAAAGGGTGTATCCTAGAGGGTTGTGTGGTAGGAGGTGTTGTAGCAATATTCTGCCCATGGTAGCCAGTCAACCCGGGTCTTGGGGTTGTTCCTTACAAGGCAACGAAGGTACATTTCAATTGTCCTGTTGACCACCTTCGTTTGGCCATCGGATTGTGGGTGATATGCCAAGGAAAAGGCCAACTTGGTGCCATTAAGACGAAATAATTCCTTCCAAAAATTGCTGGTGAAAGTGGCATCTCTATCTGAAACGATAGACTCGGGAACCCATGGAGGCGAACGATGTGGTCCATGAATAGTTGGGCCACCTGTTTGGCTGTATAAGGATGTGCCATGGCGATGAAATGGCTGTATTTGGAAAAGCGATCGACGACCACCAATAGCACAGATTTGCCCCAGGATTTGGGTAACCCATCAACGAAGTCCATGGATATGTCGGCCCAGATTTGAGTGGGCAGCTCCAAGGGTTGTAGCAGTCCGGCGGGCTGCAAGCAGGTGGCCTTGTTTTGTTGACACACGGGCCAACGAGTCACATATTCCGTAACCGTGCCCTTCATTCCATGCCAATGGAAATCTTGGCGAAGTCGTTGTAAAGTCTTTTGCGTACCCTCATGTGTGCTATCATGAATGCCGGACAGGATTGCGGAAATGAGGGGCGAAGTGTTAGACAAAGTGAATCCGACCCTTCTTGTACCAGAGGACTCCGTCCTACTCTGTCCAAGGCCCTGGCAGCGCTCCTTGTTGCAACTTGTCTTGGAGTTGCTAGATGTTGGTGTCACTTGCCGCTGCAACCTTTATCTCCTCCCAAAGATCCAGACGAGGTTGACTAATGGTGTTCAACTCCAACGTGTCCTGGTGACAACGAGATAGAGCATCTGCTGCCTTATTGGATTGCCCAGACCGGTATTCGACGTCGAAATCGAAGCCCAGGAGTTTACTTATCCAGTGCTGTTGCGGGGAAGTTGTTATGTGCTGCTCAAGCAAATATTTGAGACTATAATGGTCTGTCTTGATGATGAATTTACAGCCCCATAAATAAGGACGCCAATGTTGTATTGCCTTTGCCAACCCGATAAGTTCCCGCTCATACGCTGCCAGTTTGTGGTGTCTCGTGGCGAGTTGTCTGCTGAAATACGCTATGGGATGTTGATTTTGTTGCAAGACCGTCCCAATCCCACTGCCGGAAGCATCACATTCTACTATAAATGCTTGTGTAAAATTGGGTAGCTGCAAGACGGGGCTGGTGACTAGCGCCTTCTGCAGCAGTGAGTAAGCTGTCTCTGCTGCGTCTGTCCAAGTGAAGGCGTTGCGTTTCAACATTGCAGTGAGGGGGCTTGCGAGTTGGCCATAATCCCGTATGAATTTCCAGTAGTATCCTGCTAATCTAAGGAATCCGCAAAGGGCTGTGACATTCTGTGGTTTTGGCCATTCCACAATTGCTTGGACCTTTGCGGGATCTAATGTGACCCCATCCTTGGATATTCTGTGCCCCAAGTAAGCCACCGTTGTGGTCCCGAATGAACACTTGGACTTTTTGATGAAGAGCTGGTGGGATTGCAGCAGGTGGAGCGCTGTTCGTAGGTGGCGAAGATGCAAGTTCCAGTCCTTACTTTATATTAATATATCATCAAAGAATACGAGAACGAATTTGCGGAGATGATCCTGGAAGACCTCGTTCATCAATGCCTGGAACGTGGAAGGAGCGTTTGATAATCCAAATGGCATTACCAGGAATTCGAAATGCCCATGGTGTGTTCGGAAGGCCGTTTTCTCCACATCGTTGTTAAACATTCGGACTTGGTGGTAGCTTGATCGAAGGTCCAACTTAGTGAAGAATTGTGCTCCGTATAGCTCATCGAGTAATTCATCCACCACAGGAATTGGGAACTTATCCTTAATGGTCTTGCTATTTAGTTCATGATAATCGACACAAAATCTCCAAGAGCTGTCTTGTTTTCTGACCAGTAAGACGGGGGACGAGAATGGCAAATGACTAGGTCGGATGATTCCCTATTGCAGCATCTGTTCACATTGCCTTTCTATTTCATCTTTCTACAGGTGGGGATATCAATACGGGCGGACGACCATCGGGCCTGTGTTCGGTTCCAAACAAATGCAGTGGTTGCAACTTCGGAGCGGTGGCAGGCCGATAAGTTCTTGGAAGACACTGTCGAACTCAGTTAAAAGTTTCTCGAGCGCAGTATCGTCCATGGAATTGTTCTTGACCAGATGAAGATGTGGCTGTACAGTGGTGACTCATCCTTGGAGCCGCACCTCCTTTTGATCATTTCCAAAAGTCATCGTGAGTGCTGAGAAGTCCCACAGAATAGGCCCTAAGGTTTGTAACCATTGGGTTCTTAACACCAAGTCAAAACTGGATAATGGGATGATTAGGAAATCGGCCTGAAATTCATTTCCTTCAATGGTGAAATGGATGCCTTTGCACAGACCCACACATCTGATGTTGTCTCCGTTGGCTACGGCGACTGTGGCTCTAGTCTCGCCGATGTAGTCGCAGGTGCTCGATGGCTGTCTTGCTAATGAAATTATGGGTGCTTCCAGAGTCGACCAAGCCGCGCAGGGGTACACCCTCTACCACTGCTAGGATCTGCATCGTACTCGTTCCCCTTTGGCCGGTCATGGCGTGAAGCGAGATCGCGATCTCTCCTTCTTCCTTTTTTGATGCGCATTCTGGTTCGTCGTCACCCACCTCCAACCAGAATAACTTTTGACATCGGTGTTCGATGGTATAGGTTTCGTCACAATTGTAGCAAAGACCCTTGGCTCTTCGTTCGGCCATCTCTGCTCGGTTCAAGCGGCGGATAAAGGTGGGCGCTTGGGGTTTTTGGGGATTTTTCGGTGCGAACGCCGTAGAGCCTTTTGTGGTCGCTTGGCTGCCACCCCAGTGACGATTGGAACTGGCCACCCCTTTTCGCACACTCATTTCGCGCATCAGCTTCTAGCGGCTTTCATAGGCGCGTGCCCAACTCATGGCGTGCATCAGGTCGGGCGGCTCCTGAAGCTCCACTTCCAGGTTTATCCAATCTGCTAACCCTGCCGTATACAGCCCTACATTTTGATCAACCCGGACTGCATGGCTTGCTCATGCTAACTTCTCCTAGAACTACTTATTATATTCGTCAACGGTTCCCATTTGTCTCAAAGTCACCAACTCACCCAGCAGGTTTGTGCAGGTAGGTAGTCCGAAACACAGCTTGCAGAAATACTTGAACTCCCCCCAATCAATTTGAGGACATTCCCCTTCTAATTGATGGAACCAAAGCTGTGCCTCGCCGAAGAGGTGGAAGGAAGCCAATCCCACTTTATCTGCGTCTGCTGTCCGTTGGTTTGCAAAGAATTTCTCGCAGCGGTGGAGCCAAATTAGGGGATCTTTCGAGCCGTCGTAGGTCGAAAAATCTAGCTTTGTATATCTGGGCACCATGGTTCCAACAGCCTGAGGGAGTTGGCTATTTTCGCCTTCTTGGTTTTGGGTATGTCACCGGGGTGTCGGATTGCTGCTGCCAGATGCTTCCCTTACCGCTGCACTGTTCTGGAGGTGTTGGACGAGCAATTCCAGTTTCTGATCAAACTTCTGAGACAGCTCTTGTATAAGAGAATTTGTCCTCCGTTCGGACTAGGTGATCATGGCGCGGAGGGGATCGGCATCGTGAGGTGAATCGCTCATGGTGATTGGCTCTGATACCAATTTGTTGGTGTCTTTCGCCCAAGCTCTAGTCACCGGGTGATTCACTGGAAAATCAATATCTAGGCGGGAAAACTTTCCCTTGTTACTGCTCTTTGTTCTCCCTATGATGGAATGGACGGAAAAATAAGAATCAGATCGTTACAGGGATCTGAAGACCTGGGACCTTAACTAGAGAGAGAATCCGATCTCGAATAGTTTTTGGAGTAAAAATATTGTTTGTTTATTCCCCTCTCCAAATCTTAATACATATTCCTTTTCTTTCACAATTTAACTATACTATAATAATTTAGAGATACAATAGCAGGAAATAATTGTAAATAAATACTCAAATGCCTAAGATAGAATCGGCCCAAAAATAGAAATTTGCCTAAATTAGCCTCTCATCAATCTCTGTCTTCTTCTTGCACGGTATTGACGTCATGAACCTGTGGAGCTCCTTCCCGCACTGCGGTTGTGCCTTGGTTGTGTCTCCGTGTATAAGTTTTCCCAACAAATGCATCCCTAACAGAATGTTTATGTATTTGAATGGGATTTTTACTCTCTAAATTCTATATATTTTAAAGTTCTCGATGTTATGAAAGTGCTCTAGAGGAGAATTTAAGTGAGTCAAATAAGTAGAAATGTTCAACAATATGCTTGAAATTGGACAATTGGTACTCTCCTTTGGAGCACTTTCCTGATGTTAATAGCATATATGACTCGATAATAACATAAACTACTTAAATTTAATCATGAAGTGATGTGATTTTGACTGTAGCTATTCCTATTGGAATGATTTGATATCCTGATCAGAAGAAGTGAATCATAGCCTGATCATATGGCTCTAACTCAATATTCTTTCCCTGGTGTCGTATAACAGTTGATGTAGTCTAGATACTTGGATACCTCATGGGGTTGGGTTTGGCTTTGCAGCATATGAAACACAATTTGTAGACAGGGCAAAGAACATGATTTCTATTTTCAACAAGATGCAGCTTGCATGTTCTATATTCTTCTCCAAAATGAAATTTTTTGGTATTTCTTTATTGATACATATATTTCACCTCCTTTTATGGTATTGATCAACGGAAAAAAAATTGGCATTTCTTTACTGCAGATTTTTGCTGATTCTGAATAGAATTGGGAGACGATCGCCTTTGCAAACAACAATTTTGGTCCTGTATCTCTTTACAACTTTTCCTACAGTTCTTTTCAAAATTTTAAGGTGGTTTCAAGTCCATTTTTGTTTTACTTGATATTCTTTTTAACATTGGGCCTCCTTTTGCATGCTGAATATCTCTTTCATTAATGCAGAGGGGAGTTTGGTTGTTGGATTGCCTTTCTTGCCATTGCAGCAAACTTATTCTTTCCTCAAACGTTTCCAGGTTCGGATTGTTTTCTCAGTCATGATGATTTTTGATTGCTAAATTCTCTTGAAATGTAAGTTCTGCTTATCTTCATGCAGTTTCTCGATTTATCCTGTTTGTCATCACACCTGACTGGGTGGCTAATGGACTGCGAGATAGCATTGCTGGTGGTATCTTTTGTCTTATAATTGGAATTATACTTGTCGCAATTGAGTTTCGGGAAATTGGAGGTTGGGCAAATTGCCGATGTAGTTGGCATTGTTTCTTTTATTATCTTGCTGTAGGATTGCTCTTTTTCTTTACAATATGGTATCTATGCTTAGGAGAATGGTAGTGTGTGTCCTAAGAGAAATGTGTAGGTAACTAATTAGACCCGTGGTTGAGCTTTTCTCCTCTTTAGTTTGGACAGTTTCTCTAGGACTAGAAAGCTTATGCACAAAAATCCATCTAATTCATTGCAGTTTCTATGTTGTGATTGCGACGGTGAGAAATGTAAATGTCTCCTACAATGTCCTATCAAACGATAGTTTATACCATTTCATTTTAGCAATATTCATTTCATTTTCATCTTATTATCCGAGTTGGGAATAGTTATTGGATAAACGTAAGAGGTCCATATTAGCACATTGACATGGTACACCCAATCAATAAACAAATTACACACCAAAGTTTTTAATTTTATATCATATACCGATGATTTTCCTTTTTTGGAATTCCCACCACACCCCACCACCCCCCCATAACCGTGTAGCTTTGTTGGCATTCCATTCCTAATTTTTTTGCAAACATTGTGGCTCTGTTGATAGCTACAGATTTATTTATACATGATTTATTGGCTAGGTGAATCATGTCATCGTGCTTATGTGGTGCTCTAGGCTTACCTAATGACAATTCCAGAGTTTGTTAAATAAACAAATATGGATTTCACCAGTGGTGAAATTAATGGAAATCATAGCTTTGTTGGCATTCCGTTCCTAAAACTAATCCTGTTGTGTAGTCAATTTGTTTGAATGGCTTGACGTGTCATTCGAACGAAGTGATTTAGAAGAAAATTTTGATCCTTTTGATGGTGTTTCTTTTGAATGTCTGAGTTGGGACATGCGGTTGAAATGCCCTTACTGTACTCTATCAGCATCATCATCAAACTTTTCTTGATCTTGAACTAGTACTATCAAATTTGTGATTCTCATAATCGTGTGTGATCAATAAGCTTCTAGATAAGCTTTTTTTAATACAGAACTAAACAAAATCCTCTTAACCTAGTTAGATATTCCACTAGCTCGGGTTTAAGTGGTTGTACTAGTCTAGGTTTATAAAGATTTTCCCTCAAATCAAGTACATATCATTCCAATTCCTTTGGAATGTACAGTGATAAATCTAATACATTGAATGTGGTTGACTCTTCATAATCCCTCAATAGCCTTATCTTATAAGTATTGTTATTGACCTGCTCAAAGACTTTAAATGGACCATTTGCTCTATGTATCAATTTTATGCTCTCTAACTTGGAAACCTTTTTTTCCTCAATCATAATCCACACAAGACCACCATATTGAACACTAATTGACATCTTCCTCTGTTTCCCTGCTCTTGATATCAATCTGTCTACTTCCAAAGTGATTGAGCACATATTGATATATTGTTTGCACTTACTTAACCTCACTTTGGTTGTCTTCTATATAATAATAATAATAATAATAATAATAATAATAAAATGTTTTAAAATATAGGGGCACGTAAAGTAAAAAGAATGAAAAAGGAAGTATTTTGGTCTTTTGCAATACACAATATATAAGGCCACTTATTTCTACCATGTCCATTCATTTTCACATGAAATCCATAAGGTATGCATTAATCTCGACTAGGTCATCATGTATTTTCACATTTCAATGAGTGATTGTTTAAAGTGTAAGGTTTTATTTTAGATTGGGGTGTTTCTCATAATAGTAACAGAGTGTAATTATGGATTCAAGTGAAATTAGGATTGTTTGAAGTGAATTGAAATAGGTAAGTTTGTTATCCATGAAGGAATTACATGTTTAGATGTCCTAATTGATGTAGATTTAAGTGTTATAGTGTAGTATTTGATTTTGGAAGGATAGAGAAACAATTTGAAAAACAATGTGAAGAAGTTTTTGTGCACCAAGAGATACATGGCTATATACATAGCCATGTACTTAGGCATGTTAGCGGGTTATCTTGCATGGTGGGTTACATGGTAAAGTACACAGTTGTGTACTTAAGCGTGTTTTCTTATCCTATTACATAGTGAGATACATGGTCACATACACAAACATATTTCTCCCTATTCCTTTATACGGTTGTGTTTCTCTTAAAACCTTTATAACAAGCTTCTTTCTTCCTTTTTTTTTTTTTGTTAGACTTCCTTTTAACTTAAACTAAAGTATTATCCAAAATAATTCAACATTAGAGGTTAAACGCTAATAATATAATAAAATAATCCTTAGTTTAGGAAATCAAATGAACTTAGGTGATTTTTTTTAAGGATAGGACTAAGGTTAGACTACTCTTGTTATATGATAAGTTTAGATAGCGTTGATAATTGTAGACAGATTGAAATTGCTTTTCCAAGTACATATTTACCATGTGTTGTTGGTTGTATTTGTTAATTATAGAAACTAAATGAACTTAATACATATTTGGTAAATGATTTGCTTGTTACTTATGTATGGCTTGACCTAAGTGTTGGAGGTGGCAGATCTTTAGGGGACACCTGTTAATTAGTATGTGACATTATTCCATGTAGAATTACATGTAGAAAGAATTCAAATAGATTTTAGGGGTATTGAGGCTGAAGGTGGTAGTTCCCAATATCATTTAGAATATTAAGGCTGGAGGTGACAGTTCCAAACTTAGGATTATATATATAGTACAGTGGAGTCATGAGTATCCTTATATTGTTTGTTGGCTAAATCAAATATAATTAATTTAATGATTGCATATATCCCCTGCATTACAAGTGTATTATGATTGTTGTAATAAGTGCATATCTGTGTGGTATTCACGTAATGGCCATTTACTCACCCCATTTGGGGAACTTTTTTTAGGTATAAGATGAACTTATATGTTGTGATCATAACCTCAAACTTTAGGAGTAGGTTAATGTTAAAGCATTCAAACATGCAAATAAAATAAGTTGTTATTATTTACTCTTGATTGAATTAGATTATATTATTAATTATCTAGAAAATTTTAAAGTTATTTATATTATCAAATAAATCAAAGATATGTAGTCATATTGAAAAACTAATGAGTTATTTTATATTGTGGAGATATCAATATATTTATAGTTTTAGACAAGTTAAGAGTCTTAATGTGTTATTATTTAGTAATGACACATGATAGGTTGTGACATCTTAGGTTCTAGGATTTTACAACTTAAGTGATATTAAAGTACAGGTACATGATCCTTAGAAAAATTAGGAAAACAATCCGTAAGATGGTAAGATGACAAGTGTGGATAAAATATGGGCAAAACATGACATCATGAGAAAATTTATCTTTTTCAAGTACAGTTACATGATATTATTTATTTTGGAGTTATTTATCTGTTTATTTTGAAGATAGTAGACACCTACAAATTCTAGTCCTGTTTAAAAGCTGAGAAATAAAGAGTAAAATATTTAGAAATCACCAAATAGGTATATATGTTTAAAATAGAACCTTTGCTTTATTAAATTCTACAAATATCAATAATAGGATAGATTCTACAAGTCTAAATGGCAATAGATTCATGTCCTTAAAAATGCTTAACGATAAAAATGCATTAAATCTTCCTAAAACCTTTGATTTATTAAATTCTATAAATATGGATAGTTTCCATAACTCTAAATAGTAAGTAATAAAGTCACATCTTTTAATAATAATAATAAAAGTTATTAATAAACAGTCAATAATGAAAATAGTTATTAATAAATAATTATTAATAAACAGTCATAAACACGTAGTCTTTAAGATGTATTAAACTTGGTTGGCCAGGAATGGTTCACATGTAAAAAGAGGAAAATGAATAGGCAGCCAATAAGAGAAAGGAAATAAAGAATATTTATAAATAATCTTAAGTTTCTATACAAAGAATACAAAAAAACAAAAAATA
Organism: Laguncularia racemosa; assembly: GCA_037954665.1. NCBI lineage: Eukaryota > Viridiplantae > Streptophyta > Magnoliopsida > Myrtales > Combretaceae > Laguncularia > Laguncularia racemosa. The sequence goes on from JBBMOL010000146.1 coordinate 109,534, forward strand.
AATAAATAAGAGAAAAGATGAAACGGATGAAGCTCAAGCCTCAAATATAAAAGTATTATTGTTAAACAAATAGCAATACGTCATGAAATATTACTAGAAGAAAATAAAATAGATAAAACTTAAACCATAAATACAAGAGTGGTTGACCAAATGACCACAACATCCAATATATTGCAAATTAAAATAATAATAATAATAATAGGAGAATTATAACAAAAAAAACAAAACTTATTACAAATTTCCACAAAAACGTCCATCATTACTGTGTCCCCCTCTTGAAATGGCAACGCTAGCTGGATGAAATAATGACAATAAATAACAATAACAATACTAATAAATGTGTTAATTATAAAATAATTTTAGAAATAAAATAACTATCTCACCATATACTTATAACGAGAGAAAGCATAATAATAATAATAAAAAAAATTGTATATAATAGAAACAACTAACAAATACACTAACAATAATAGCATTATTATTAAGAATGCTAATAAGAACTATGTATATGAATGTATAAAATATAAGAGTCATACAAAATTAATGATGATGGAGTACTAAATAAACAGATAATATCATTATATATATATATATTATAAATTTATAGTTATAGTAGATATAAAATAAAGGAAATTGAACATATAATTAATTGAGATACACAATTAAAAATAAAGGAAAACTATTCTAAAAGATTTATTTTTATAACATGGTAGGGATAAATATAAGAAGAGAATGGCAAATTCATATTTCTCCCCATGTCAACTCTATGTTGTGTCATGTCAAATTGTCTAATATCACATTGCGTCATATCGTATTAAGTCAAGTCTTTAGTTATGGTATGTCCAAATTCGCCACCCCTACTTATATAAATATATGTATAGAATTATATAAACAACTTTTATAAAATTTGATAAAATAAATTTTATTGCCATATATCTAACAACAATAATAATGGTAAATTTAATAATTAATAAAATAATAATAACAATAATGATAATAACGATAAAGAACTAGTAACGACAATGAGCATATATGCATCTAAACACAATCAATAACTATGAGAACATATTAAATGAATGAAAAAAAAAAAGAAAAAAAATATTCAACTCATTATATATCCAAAGGAAAAAAGGGAGAGAGATCTTATGATTTGATGGAAATAAATGATATATATTAAATTATGAAACAACTACATTTAATATGTATAGATAACTATAAGGGTCTAATAATGGAATTGTATATATAGAATGAAATTTATAGATATTATATGAAATAATACTTACATAAAATAAAATAACATATACGTCTACACATATACAAGTATACGCCTACTAGCATGTAAAAGACATAATGAAATACGTATAATTAGTTACACATTTATAGCTTTGACATTTAATGAAAAAACAAATAAAATTATTAATAAATAATGACGACTACTATATTAAGACGAGTAGCAATTCAATGAAAAGAAATATGATGAAATTATATATATAATGAAATTTATAGAAAATATATGAAATAGTAATTATATAAAATAACATAACATATGCGTGTACATATATACAAGCATATGCCTAATAGCGTGTAAAAAACATAATGAAATATATATAATTAGTTACACCTTTACAACTTTGACATTTAATGAAGAAACAAATAAAATTACTAATAGATAATGACAACTAATTGTAAACACCCCATTCTTTACCCTAATAATTAATAATGGTCAATTTTCAATTTTCTTTATTTTTTTATAATTTTTCTTATAATTTAGCAAAAATAGGAAAATATTCAAAAAATAAAAATAAATAGGGAAAATATATCAATTTTGGAAAATAATGATAGAAATAATAAGAAAATGAGTTAAATAATTTTTACAAATTTTTAGAATTTCAAAATAATATAAAAATAATAAAAATTGCAATGCATATATGCAAATTGCATTTAATAAAAAAACGAGTAAGTAGGCTAACCCAACTGGTCCGAGCCACGGACTCGAGTGCGTGCGGGGGTGCGAGGTCAAGCGATCGAAACACGGGGGAAGCAGGTTCGCGTTTTGCCTGTTTTTCTTTTTTGCTTAGGACACGCGTCAGCTGGTGATTGGATGACGCAAATGCACGCACTGGGCGCGTGATCATATCCTTCCTTCATTCGAGATCATTGCTGGCAGCGGGAGAAATGGAATTTGGCCGTTTTGATTCGATTTTTTGCACAAATCCACTAAATCTTTAATCAAAATGAGATAAACATAATCTAATTAACATAAAATTGTAACAAAATCCATGATTTACATGAATTGAAACAAATCGAAGATGGGTTTTTCAATCGAAATCTGATTTGCCCCAATCAAAGGAAATCCGAGCTTATCCAGCTTGATTTCTGGTGCCTATAAATAGAGCACGATGTAGGGAAGTCAAAGCACAAATCGAAAGAGAGAAAGGAGAGAAAATAAGAGAGATCGGAGCCGCCGGAGTTCACAAGCCGCAACCATCGACCACCACTTGGAGAAGCTTTTGGAGAAATCCACCACCACCATCGAGTCCCCCGTCATTAGAAACGTTGGAAACACCCCCTAATCGACAAAAACGGATGCTGGAATGCCACCTACGAAGACCTTTGACCACCACCCAATTCGATCCGGTTCGACCCAACCTGATTCGACCGACTCGACCCGCGAACCGCACTCGAACCCAGGTAAGTTGGATTTTCTGTATTTTTTATTATTTTATTTATTTATTGTATTCTATTTATTTATATTTCAAAAATAAAAAAATAATATTAGGAAAAATGATAGAATTTAGATTAGTTTTTTTTTTTTTATGTTTAGTTAAGAGTAGATAAAATAATAAAAATTATAAAATAAAAAAATAAAAAAATATTAAAAAATAAAAAATAAAAAAGAAAATAATAAAATAAAATAAAAAATGATAAACAATAAAAAATAAAATAATCTAAAAAAATAATAAAATAATAATAATTAAGGGAGATTAATAATAGGGATATAAAAAAAATAATTTTCATCACTTAGAAAAAATCCTTTTCTTAAATAAATCCAAAATTGGTTTTTCCTTAAATTAATTTTTTTTAAATAATAAAGCTTATGCTTAGATTTTTTTCCAAAAAAATGCTAAAAATGATAAAAATGTAAACCCGAGGTGTTTTCATAATTAAAATTAAATAACCCACTAAAGCTTTTTATAAAAGGCGAACTATGGCTTGTTTGATCACGAATAGCAGGTATGTAGGCACCTGTTTGGGACAACTCTAAAAAGAATATAAAATCATTTTCCATAAGTTACTTTTAATCAACAAGAAAAAATACAACAAAAAAATAAAATAAAACAAAATAAACAACAATAAGAGACGTTAGGATATGGTTTAGATTTCAAAAGAATAAGATGGTAACTTTAAGGTTTTAATAAGTTAGCCCTTGAGTCTAGAAACTCTGATTTCCCCTTTCCTCTTTCATAAAAATGAAAAGAGGAGATCTCGCTGACTAGTTGTCTAAATTAGGATTGATTTGCTCAACTAGTCCTAATTCAATAATCTTTCCCAACTTCAGTTAGGTAGCGACTCCAAAATAAGACGAAATTCCTAGTTCAAGTCAAGGATTTATATTAGATGAGCATAGGGTTTAGTAGAAATTGGATTAGGAATGAAAATGAAAAATGAAAAATTATACTCAACAGGATGGCAACTCCACTGGGGAACTGGTATCTAGTAGGCTAGCCACCTGAATCTTCTAAAATCACCACTTCCAAAATATCTCTTGATTGTTATACTATTGATGCTAACATTTTAGAGATTTAGCGAAATTTAGGGTTTAGTTATTTATTTTTACCATTGAGTCTGCATGCATGTAATCGTGTGAATAGATACGGTCAAACCCAGGCCGTCTTAAGACCTTAAGATGGGGGGCCATTGTGTAGGTTTCGAGCGAAATGATATGATCACCGTTTGGGACTAATTAGGCCACCCTACCCAATGCTTCGATATGGCCTGAGATCTATTTCTTTGAGAATGCGGGAGGCTATAGAACTTGGGGACTTGTTAGAATCCACCCACTTGCATACATGAAAGTCATGGGCTGGCAATTGATTAATGATGTAATGTTTTTGTTCTGTTCCTGGAGTTCAGATACATTTACCTGTAATAACATCATTTGTACTTTGTAAAAACTTTTTGCAATTGGAGATTTCTATTGTAATAGATTGCTAGTTCTACAGTCGACCGCCTCCTCCATAAAGAGATCCGGGTTTGCAAACCTCTAGATCTAAAGTTGGTACTGGACCATTGGTTTACTTTGTACAACCCTGAAGAGTAGGCCTTAATCTAACAAAAGATAGGGCCCATCCTTTCACTGATGAAGATAGAGATGAAGTTACCTTTGATACGGTTTATCCTCCAACTATAGGAAATCGGGCCAACAGCTTTCTTCATTGGGCTACATGAGATCACTCCCACTTTAGAAGAATACACCCAACTTTTGCAGGCTCCATCACTGACCAGCGAGGTGTATGTGCCAGATCTTGAGGCTGGGCTAGTCGGTATTTTCAGTAGACTTCTAGGTATCCGTAAGACAGCAATCAACAAGGCCTTAGCAAACTACAGTGGATATTGCATACGGATGGATGAGTTAGAAGCCTGGCTCATAGCCCGAGAAGATGATGGGAATAGGAAAGACATATTATACGGGGACCCCAAAAGTTACAAATAGAGAAGGGTGAATGTTTTCATCCTGACAGCCTTCGCCACCATACTCTTCCCCATTGGGATCTTTTACATCCACTACCGAGTCGTAGAGCTGGTAACCCAATTCTTGGAAGGGAAATCTTATATCCCAGCTCTACTAGCTGAACAGATCCAAAACTTGAACTTTGTCAAGAGGAAGGGCCATGGGATCCTCCGCTCAAACATTAACCTCATCCTGATCTGGTTTGTGAGCCACCTCAAATGTTTTAGGTTGAACCTGGTTCGGAAATCTTTAAGCCAACAAGTGGACCTTGTGGACTCCTGTATAGAAAAGATAAAGCTACCCGACGACCTTATTAGCTACAGTTGGGTGAAAGTGCTCAAGAGTTTTAGTGTCGATGACATCTTGTGGACAACTAGATAGAGTTACTGCAACAAAGTCATCTTAACTTGCAAAAACCTTCAGGCCGTTCCTCTAATCGGTATCAGCGGATGCGTAGTTTATCATCCAAACTCGGTAGTTCGCTAGTTCTGTACCATCCAAGACATAGTTTATCGACTATCACTAGAAGCAATCACGTTTGAATACCAAGACCTAAGTCTGCCGGTAGCCGAGAAGTTTGCCAAGCTAGCAGAGGTCAAAGCCCTATGGGAAGCCCGAATCGAGAGCCCCAACGTAGACCTCGGAGACTTGGATGGCGAAGTGGGAAAACATCGAGCCACTAGGGATTTTGTGATCCACTAGCTATATCAAACAGGAGAAAGGGCATATCGAGTCCCAGATGTCACCCAACCTGAGCCAGACAAGGTAGATCCGGAATTGAGAACCTATTTGGAACAAGTTAAGGCCCGAATGAAGGTATACTTTGAAGTTGTAGACTACAAAAAGGATATCTGGAAGAGTAGATTTAAAGAGTCTGATCAAAGGAACAAGGCCTTGGAAGCTTAGCTAGAGAATACCTAAGCTAGAGTCAAAGAGCTGGAAGCTATCATCAACGAAAAATCGATGCTTGCACAGCAGAAGAAGAAGAGGACTAGGAAATAGATTAGCGTTGTACTTTTTCATGTTTCAAGTATTGAACTCCAAGTTTCCAATATTAATAAAATTTCAGTATTATATCATTAATCAATTATTGGCCCCTTTATTTTAGCATCTGTGTGATACATGCATCATATTTACATACATGCATTAAACTAAGAAAAATGTGCGCTAAGTATCAAAGATAGCTCCCAAACAACCGAACCCTCTAAGGAGCCCAATCCACACCTATTCAAAGACTAAAATGGCAAACAGTGGCAATAGCAGCAACCATCGTAACAACACTAGCGCTGATACCGTCTCGAATCTTAGGATCATGTCCCTATAACAAACAGTCCAGCAATTGGCTGCACAAGTCCACCTCCTGACTGAGAGTGTTGGCCTCCTTCGCACTACCCAACCAACTCAGGAAGAACACCTAGGGGCCAGAAAAGGGAAAGCAGTAAAGGGTCAACCTCTAGAATATGAAGAGATCAATTCCTACCTCAACCCGGCATTCGAGTATGAACCGAGAGTCAACCTCGGTCTAACCTCGGATGACATAAAGAGGGAGATGGAAGACAGGCAAAAGGAGATGGAAAGTAAACTTTTTCAACAGCTAGCTGATAAAATGAAAATGATAGAGGGGCCTGATGGTTTTGAGTAGGCAGGAATCATTAGCCTACCAGTATATGGGGAGGAAGTGTACCTAGAGAAGTTTAAGACCCCAGAATTTGAAAAATATGATGGCACTGGATGCTCCAAGATGCATACAAGGCTGTATGTATGGAAGATGAGAAAATATGCCCAATATGACTAGCTCATGATCCAGACCTTCTAAGATAGCCTCAGAGGCCCTACCTTCGTCTAGTATGTACACTTAGACTTCAACCAAGTCAATACCTAGGAAAGACTCACTCAGGCATTCTACGACCAATACAAATTCAACATCGAGATTGCCCCTTCGGTAATGGACTTAGGAAGTCTCCGAAAGAAACACACTAAGTCTTTTAAGGAATATGCTTAGCATTAGAGAGCTCAAGTTGCTAGGGTAACGGCCCCAATTTTTGAAAAGGAGTTGACATTCATCTTTGTCAATACTCTGGATAAGACTTACTTCTCACATCTGGTGGGCTAGACGTCATCTAACTTTGCAGAAGTAGTGGCAGCAGGGTATCGAATCAAGAATGCCATAACATCAGGGAAACTCCAGACAATGGACCCTCCCAGAATCGCATCATCGCAAAGGCCCCTAGGGAGTAACAAAGCCAAGGAGCCCACCGTCAGCACGGTTAACTCCGGAAGAGTGGACAAAGTTGGGACCCGCGTAACATTTCAAACCGTGAATGCCCTAATCCAGCAGTCGCCGATGAATCACACCTAGGCCACCAAGGTCTTAAGACAATTTACTCCAATCCCGATCCCGCTTAGCTAGGTCTTCGCTCGGCTGCGAGTGAATAATCTGATCAGCTTCGAGATCCCAAGTGACCGGTACAAGCCTAGAAATTTTGACTCAAGCCTCAAATGTGATTATCATGTGGGCCAAGAGGGGCATTCTACAGATAGATGCTGGAGGCTCTGAAACAAGATTCAAGATTTGATTGACGCTAGAATAGTGCAGTTGGACTTTATTAACGCACCAGCACCCAACATCAATACTAATCTACTACCCAACTACAAGCCCAATGTCAACATGATCACATCCGAAGAGCTGGACTCCAAAGAGTCCCTAAAATAGAAAAGAACAACAGTGCAGCGAGAAAGTCACCCGCGCCAAGTCTCAGATAAAACCCCTAAATCACATATCAAGAAGAGATGGTTAGCTAGAGACCCAACAGTCAGTACCCTAGGCAAATCACATGGGAGATTTGAGTATCTGGTAAATTACTTTTTTACACCAACCGAGTATGGGCCACCTACTAGATGGGGGCCTAAGTTTGAGAAAGAAGACAACTCGCCAAAGGAAAGGGAGAAATTCGTAAATATGACTAAATCAAACAAAAAATCGATAGTTATAAAGTGTTAAGAGGGATAAGCTAATGAGGTGTAGATTCCAAAGAAGAGATATGTATTCAATGTCCCAATACCCTCAGAGAGGTATAAGGTGACACCATTTGACTATCAAGCTCTCGGTTAAGAAAGACTCCTTATCATAGGAGGAATCACCCATTCTGCGAGAATTTATGACCCTAAATACAAGATCTCAACTGAAGAGCCCAATACTACGGTAGAGAGAGAGGAAGAAGAGGGGCTCTTTGTATTCACAAAAATGGTCAAGACAAGCGAATATAAGATCATGGAATAACTTAACAAGGTTCCAACCTAGATATCACTTATGGGCCCCCTCACAACATCTGGGCCTCATAAGGAAGCACTCTTCAAAGTACTCAAATAGATCTTTCTCTCCCGAAGAGCTGGGGGAAGACGGAGACCAACATATAAAACCACTGTTCATAGTGGTGAAATGCAATGATACAATCGTCTCCAGAGTACTCATTGATAATGGATCTTCTCTCAACGTATGCCCTTTGGCCACCCTTGACCTGTTGGGAGTAGATCCAAGCAACATCAAGCCAAGCTCAACAATGGTTAGGGCCTTCGATGGGTCCAAGAGAGAAATAGTGGGGGAAATCAACTTGCCAGTGGAGATTGGTCCATAGATATTCCACATCTCCTTCCAAGTCTTCGACATTCCAAGTTCTTTCAATCTACTATTGGGAAGGCTGTGGATACACACTGTCGGAGCCATACCATCAAGTCTACATCAGAAGGTCAAGTTCATAGCAAATGGACAGATCATCACCGTACTGGGAGAGCAAGACTATGCCATCTATAAAGAAACCGCCATACCCTATATCGGGGAAGACAGTTCTGAACACTTTGGTCTCTAAATATTCAATGAGGTGAGTGTGGTAACCAGTAAGGAGGGCCATCAGTTTAAGGAAAGACAGTAAGGGACGTTTGGACTAGGGTACGTTCTTACAGCCCAAGAAGAGGCACAAGCAAGAGGTATTAGAGGCAGAAAGAAAGAGAAGCTAAGCAATACTCAGATGCGTTTTCCACCCCTCCAGCAATCATTCAAGCAAGCAACTACCATTCAAGAGCTAAGGATAAGCAAAAACGACGGTAGCAATGAAGGCCCCGACCTCTCGCACGTCCAAGCAGCATCTAGCTCTTAACAATTGGTTTTGCTATCCTATTAATAGCGCTAGGTCAGCTCAAGGATAGGGAACAATTATTAAACAAATTGTGGTTATTTTTTAGATTTAATAAATTACAATTCATTCCTTTTTTTGCTTATATATACGTGCTCTCATTTTACTTTACCTACAGATTCCCGACCGTCGAACGTCAGGGACATTTCACATAGGTAAGTAATGAAACACCGATATTGTTTCTAATACTGTTGGGTCAGCCGTTAGAAGCAATGTCCTTGACCACGGAATAATACGAGAAAATTGGAAAAAACATGAACAAAGTGGGATTTCAATTGACGAGCCGGTAGAGACAGTAAATATAGGAAGTACTGAGAAACCTAAAAACCTCAAGATTGGGGCCAATTTGAGTGTCGAGTAAAAGCGCGAGATAATCGAGCTATTAATTGAATATGCAGATGTATTCGCCTGGTCATATGGCGACATGCCAAGACTAAACCAGTCAATAGTAGTTCACAAGCTTCCCACAAGGGAAGATGTCAAACCTATAAAACAGAAATTGAGAAGATTTAGGCCTGACGTCTTACTAAAGATTAAAGAGGAAGTAAAAAAACTACTAGAAGTGGGATTCATTGAGGTGCCTAACTATCCGAAATGGATAGCGAATATAGTCCATATTCTAAAAAAGAATGGGAAAGTACGCGTATGCGTAGACTTCCGAGATTTAAACCAAGCTATGCTAAAAGACAACTTCCCTTTACCTCACATCGATGTCCTGGTAGACAACACTACAGGAAACCATCTCTTCTCATTTATGGACGGTTTCTCAGGGTATAATTAGATAAAAATGGCTGAAGAAGATAAACTAAAACGACCTTTATCACAACATGGGGAAGTTTTTGTTACAAAGTCATGCCCTTTGGTTTGAAAAACGCCGGGGCAATATATCAGAGAGTCATGGTCGCAATACTTCATGACATGATGCATTGAGAAGTCGAAGTATACGCCGATGATATGATAGCCAAGTCTAAGGAAGAAGAAAGCCATACAATTATTCTGAGGAAATTGTTCAAGCGATTGAGAAAGTTTCAGCTTAAGTTAAATTCAGAAAAGTGCACTTTTTGGGTCACAATAGGCAAGTTGTTAGGGTTTGTCATAAGCCGAGAAGGCATTAAAATTGACCCTGACAAAGTAAAGGCCGTACTGGAATTGCCCTCTCCACGCACTATCAAAGAGGTAAGAGGTTTGCTGGGAAAGTTGAATTACATAGCTCGTTTCATCTCACAACTTACAGACAAATGCCATCTACTATTCCGTCTACTGAAAAATAATGCCACGGTGGAATGGGATGATGAATGCGAAGAAGCATTCAGAACAGTCAAAGATTATCTCACAAATCCTCCAGTCTTGATAGTTCCAAAACAAGGAAAACCCTTATTCTTATACCTTATGATACTCCCTAAATCCATGGGGTGCGTGCTGGGACAGAAAGATGAAGAGGGAAGAGAACGTTCCATATATTATCTAAGCAAGAAATTCACAGACAGGGAACAAAGGTATTCTTAAATAGAGAGGACCTGCTGTGCTTTGATTTGGGTTATGCACCCTTTACTATCACATTGAGTTACTAACAAGATATGATCATCTGAAGTACTTGGCAGAGAAGCCCGTTTTGTTAGGGAGAATCTCCAAATGGCAAATGCTCTTATCAGAATTTGATATCACATATATGAATCAAAATTCGATAAAAGGGCAATCTTTAGCCAATCAATTGGCAGAACACTCAGTTGACGGAGATCTCCGAGAATCACAAGCTCAATTCCCTGATGAAAATATATTAACAGCAGAAGGCGAACCGGCAGAAGACTGTGGGACAGAACAAAGCCCTAAATGGAAGATGTTCTTTGACGGAGCTGCCAATGTATTTGGTTATGGGATCATGGGCAATGCTGATATCACCAGAAGGAACATAATTCCCTTCAGCAACAAGACTCACATTTCCATATACTAATAATATCGTGGAATATGAGGCATGCATACTCGGCCTCAAAATGGCTTGCTACATGGAAATTCGTGAATTAGAAGTGTACGGAGATTCTTCACTCATCATATTACAGACAAGAGGGGAATACAAAACTAAAGACCCCAAATTAGTACCATACCATCAACATTTGATAGAGCTAATCGATGAATTCGAAGCAATCACCTTCATATACATCCCGAGAACTCAGAATCAGTTTGCAGATGCATTCGCCGCACTAGCATCTATATTCAGATAACAGGGGGAGTCGAAGTCCAACCGTTGAAAATAGAAATTGAAAGTCGGCCTGCCTACTGTTTGGTAATCGAAAATGCACAAGATCGTAAGCCTTGGTATTATGATATCAAAACTTTTCTCCAAGAAAGCAAATACCCTGAAATGGCTAGCAAAAATGACCAAAGAACACTCAGAAGGTTAGCAAGTCATTTCTTATTAAATGGGCCTGTGCTTTATAAAAGATCGCTTGATACCACCTTGTTAAGATGTGTGGATAAAAATGAAGCATGTGAACTGATGAGAGAAGTGCATGAAGGAGTATGTGGAGCTCACATAAACAGCTATATGTTGGCCCGAAAAATTATGAGATTGGGCTACTATTGGTTAACCATGGAATCAGATTGTATCAAATATGTCGAGCACTATCACTTGTGTCAAGTTTATGTAAACCAAATAAATGCCCCACCTAAAGAGCTTCATTCGTTGTCTGCACCATGGCCTTTCTTCATGTGGGGAATCGATATCATCGGCCCAATCACTCCAATAGTGTCTAACGGCCACAGATTTATACAGGTAGCCATTGATTACTTCACCAAGTGAGTAGAAGCTTTGTCCTATGCCAATGTCACAAAAAGGGTAATAGCTCGATTCTTGAAGGACATAATAGCTTGATACAGAGTTCCTAAGTCAATCATCATTGACAATGGTACTAACCTCAACAATAAGTCAATGACAAATTTGTGTCAACAGTTCCATATAAACCATAGAAATTCAACTTCCCACCGACCTCAGATGAATGGGGCAGTGGAAGTAGCCAACAAAAATATCAAAAGAATCATTGAAAAGATGACAATCACTTACAAAGATTGGCACGAGATGCTGTCGTTTGCCCTCATGGCTTACAAAACCTCAATTCGAACATCTACTGGAGTTACCCCGTATTCTCTAGTATATGGTATTGAGGCAGTCCTACCAGTTGAAGTTGAAATACCATCCTTCAGGATCCTATCAGAAGCACAGTTAGATGAGTCAGACTGGGTAAGGAAGAGGCTTGATCAGTTGAATTTGATTGACGAAAAAAGACTCATTGCGTTATGTCACGGCCAGTGTTACCAACAAAGAATGGCCCGAGTATTCAACAAGAAAATGAGACCTCGATGTTTCAAAGAAGGAGATCTGGTGCTAAAGAAAGTTCTCTTGAATGCTTAAGATTCCAAGGGGAAGTTTACCCCAAACTATGAGGGCCCATACGTTGTAAAGAAGGTATTGCCAGGAGGTGCTTTGATATTAACTCAAATGGATGGTCCGGAATTGAGAGATCCCAATAATACAGATACTGTTAAGATGTACTATCCTTAGGCAAGAAAATTGAAATTTTGCCAAGGTTTACGAATGCCAATACTCAGTATTAGTTTCGATGAGTCTAATTTTCATTTATTTTACAAGCAAAGTTAATGTCTCTAAATGATCGATGACTCCAACCAATTCTCATTAAAACAAATATTCCTAAAATAATGAACATTGAAATGATAATGAATCTCAATAGATTTTGTGACATAATTCTACCTACTTTTGAGCATTAAACCTAGTGCATTAATAGGATAATACCACAATCACACGAGCCATGCTCATAAGGAAGGAAGCGCATCAAGGCCCTCAACCTGTTTTGAAGCAAGAGTAAGCAAAGGAGAAGCAAAGCAACATGAAGGTTCGGTTATTTGGTTGCTATCTGCGATAAATTGGTAAGCATCTTAGAGTAAACAACCATCATTCACATATTATAAGACATCTCTTATCAAATCATTTGACCTGTTTGGTAGAAGCATTTTCAAAAGTATAGGTTAGTCAGCCCACAATGGGGCACTTTCTTAAACATCCTCTCTCAAGGTTAGCCCATAGGGGCACCTTTCGAGACATTTCTTTCCCAGGGTTGCAAGTCTAAGAAGACGCTTCCTGCTATAGGTTAGTCGGCCCACAGAGAGGCACTTTCCTAGACATCATCTCTCAAGGTTAGCTCATAAGGGTACCTTTCGAGACATTTCTTCCCCAAGTTCGTAAGTCTAAGAAGACGCTTCCCGCTATTGGTTAGTTAGCCTACAGAGGGGCATTTTCCTAGACATCTTCTCTTAGGATCAGCCCATAGGGGCACCTTTCGAGACACCTATTTTTCAGGGTTGCAAGTCTAAGAAGACTCTTCCCGCTATAGGTTAGTCATCCCACAGAAGGGGCACTTTCTTAAACATCCTCTCTTAAGGTCAACTCATAGGGGCACCTTTTGAGACACCCATTCTTTAGGGTCACAAGTCTAAAAAAATGCTTCCTGATACTATTGATTAGTCAACTCATAGGAGCACTTTTCAAATCTATTAATTAGCCAACTCATAAGAGCACATTTCTAATTTATCGATTAGTCAGCTCATAGGAGTACTTTTCAAAATTTTCGATTAGTTAGCTCATATGAGCATTTTTCTAAAATAACCCAACAATTAGTCAGCTCATAAGAGCACTTTTCTAAATAACCGATTAGTTAGCTCATGAGAGCACTCTTTGAAGGCATTTCTCCTTAAACAGTCGCTAGTCTAGCCAGACGCTTCTATTGATAAGTGGCCAACTCATAAGAGCGCTTCTTGAGACAATATTCTCTTTAGGGTTACTAGTTTGATAGGACGCTTCCTATTATCAACCATTTCACTCACAAAATACACTCCTAAACAATCATTGAGATGTTTTTTATCGTCGATTAGTCAACTCATAGAGCACTTTTCAAGAGGATAGGTTACTTCAGATTGTTAGGTTATTTAAGACCATTTCCTGAGCAATACCAATTATCACAAAGCACTTGTGGGATTATTAGCTCATGGAGCATTTTCCTACTAAAGACTAAATTCCAGATAATCAGCCAAACTAAGGCGTTATCCATTCAGTCTAGAGGCAAAAAATTGCGTTTTTCTTGTCTTTATAGTTAAGTTTTGCAAACTTGACCACAAAGAGGGGGCAGTTGTAAACACCTCATTTTTTACCCTAATAATTAATAATGGTCAATTTTTTATTTTCCTCATTTTTTATAATTTTTCTTATAATTTAGCAAAAATAGGAAAAATATTCAAAAAATAAAAATAAATAAGGAAAATATATCAATTTTGGAAAATAATGATAGAAATGATAAGAAAAGGAGTTAAATAATTTTTGCAAATTTTTAGAATTTCAAAGTAATATAAAAATAATAAAAAATTACAACGCATATATGCAAATTGCGTTTAACAAAAAAAGAGTAAGTGGGCTAGCCCAGCTGGTCCGAGCCACGGACTCGAGTGCGTGTGGGGGTGCGAGGTCAGGAGATAGAAACACGGGGGAAGCAGGTTCGATTTTTGCCCATTTTTCTTTTTTGCCTGGGACACGTGTCAGCTGGTGATTGGACGATGCGAACACACGCGTTAGGTGCGTGATCATCTCCTTTCTTCATCCGAGATCGTCGCCGGCAGCGGGAGAAATGGAATTTGGCCATTTTGATTCAATGTTTTGCACAAATCCACTAAATCTTTAATCAAAATGAGATAAACATAATCTAATTGGCATAAAATCGTAACAAAATCCAAGATTTACACGAATCGAAACAAATCGAAGATGGTTTTTTTAACCGATATCTGATTTGCCCTAATCGGAGGAAATCCAAGCTTATCCAGCTCGATTTCTGGTGCCTATAAATAGAGCATGATGTGGGGAAGCCAAAGTACGAATCGGAAGAGAGAAAGGAGAGAAAATAAGAGAGATTGGAGCCACCAGAGTTCACAAGCCGCGACCGTTGACCACCACCTCTTCGAACCACCACTTGGAGAAGCTTTTGGAGAAATCCACCACCACCATCGAGTCCCCCGTCATCAGAAATGTTGGAAACACCCCTTGATCGACAAAAACGGGCGTCGGAACGCCACCCACGAAGACCTCCGATCGTTGCTCGATTTGATCGACTCGACCCGCGAACTGCTCCTAGACCCAGGTAAGTTGGATTTTCCATATTTTTTATTATTTTATTTATTTATTTGTTTATTTATTTATATTTCAAAAATAAAAAAATAATATTAGGAAAAATGATAAAATTTAGATTAGTTTATTTTTTTATGTTTAGTTTAGAGTAGATAAAATAATAAAAATAAAAAAAAACATATTTAAAAAATACAAAAGAAAATAATAAAATAAAATAAAAAATGATAAACAATAAAAAATAAATAATAAAAAAATAATAATAATTAAGGGAGATTAATAATAGGGGTATAAAAAAATAATTTTTATCACTTAGAAAAAATTCTTTTCTTAAATAAATCAAAAATTGGTTTTTCCTTAAATTATTATTTTTTTAATAATAAAGCTTAGGCTTAGATTTTTTTCCCAAAAAAATGCTGAAAATGATAAAACGTAAACTCGATGTGTTTTCATAATTAAAATTAAATAACCTACTAAAGCTTTTTATAAAAGGCGAATTATGGCTTGTTTGATCCTAAATAGCAGGTACGTAGGTACCCATATGGGGCAACTCTAAAAAGAATAAAAAATCATTTTCCATAAGTTGCTTTTAATCAATAAGCAAAAATACAAAAAATAAAATAAAATAAAATAAAACAAAATGAACGACAATAAAAGACGTTAGGATATGGTTTAGATTTTAGAAGAATAAGGTGATAACTTTAAGGTTTTAATAGGTTACTCCTCGAGTCCAAAAACTCTGGTTTCCCCTTTTCTCTTTCATAAAAATGAAAAGAGGAGATCTCGTTGACTAGTTATCCAAATTAAGATTGATCTGCTCAATTAGTCCTAATTCAATAATCTTTCCCAACTTCAGTTGGGTGGCGACTCCAAAATAAGACGAAATTCCTAGTTCAAGTTGAGGATTTATATTAGATAAGCATTGGGTCTAGTATAAATTGGATTAGGAATGAAAATGAAAAATAAAAAATTAGACTCGATACTAATATATTAAGATGATTAGCAATTCATTGAAAAGAAATAAATAAATAAAATAGAACTATTTATAATAATACTAATAATAATAATAAACCACAAAGACAATTAGAAAATAAGTACACAAATAATAATATATACTCACACGTATGTAATATTCCTTAAAATAACAAAAAAGTAAATAATGTAGTGAATGTAATAATAACACCAATAATAATAAATCTAAGGATAGTATTGGAAAAAGAGAAAAAATATTTATGATTATTAATTACCTAAATAAAATATTTATATACTAAAAGTTATAACAACAATAATAGTGGTAAAAATGATTTTCATGATACTAATAACGACATATGAAGAATGTAAGTAGTAATAAGGCAACTTTAGGTTTTCATCAATTTGGAGAATAAAAGAGGCCTTGAGTAGAGTTTCTCAAAAAAAAAAAAAAATACACAGACACACATAGAAAGAAAAGATAATGATGACATTAGAAAATAAGTAAGGTTGCCAAAGCCTTGAGTATATTAATTTAAGATGAATTTTGAGATGATCTTAAGGAGAATTAAAAAACACAAAAGAGAAATTAGAATTGTAATTGGAAAAAGGATATTATAGGATTGAATTTTCAATTATGAATTGCAAGAAATATGGAAAGGCAATTTGCAATTTATTGGAGAGTAGAATGAATATACCAAATTTGATTGGGGATGTAGAGAGTTAAAGCATAATTGAAGAAAATAATCTTTAGAATTTAATTACAGCAAAAATTTTCATGTGTACCAAAAAAAAATTTGGTTTTTTCGATTGAGTGAACCAAAAGGTAAAAGTGACATAAGTAATGGTATGATTTGAGAATGGCCTTTGGAAATCTAAATTAAATGAATATGTAAAATCTAAAGGGTGAATGAATCTTAAAGACTTGAATTTCAAATAGAGGATTTACAAAATAAATGAAAAGAAGAAAATGGAGGAAAAAATTGTGGATAAAAGTTGGATGAAAACATATAATTATAGTATTATATTTGAGAGATCATAGTTTAATTTAGTGATAATAGGAAAGTGATCCAAGTTTGAGGTAAGTAACGCGATCGTAGATTAGAGGATCAAAGTGACATAAATGTTGGTGTAATCAGAGAGTAACTATAGATAGAATAATTTGAACTTTAGAGTTAAAGATACAATCAGAGTAGCCCAACAAAAAACAAGATAAATGAGAAGTCTAATGTGATTAAAGAATCTATGGAAAATAATGAGAGACTTAATTGGACAATAAGAAGAAATATATTTGAGAGATTTAGAATAAATTAGGAATGAATTAATAACGAGATAGATGATAAAATGCAAAAGAGCAAATCCTAAATAGGGGGAGTAGTCAACTATATTAAGACTTGATAACGCAATCATGTGATGAGAGGAAAAATATATAAGATTTATGGGAAGATATGAAGAAAAAGATTCAAGTTTGTTTCAATAATCAAATAACTTTCAAGAACAAAAGTTTTGGTTAGAGGGGGAGGGGATGTAAAGTACCAAAAAATAAATAAATAATGTTTAAAATATAAAGGCACATAAAAGTAAAAAGAATAAAAAGGGGGGGGGGGGTATTTTTTTCTTTTGCCATACACAATATATAAGATCACTTATTTCTACCATATCTCTTCTTATCCCTTTCACAACACAAGCTCCTTTCCTCTCTAAAGTAAACCCTAACCTATAGACGCTTGCCATTAAACTGTGCTCCTATGACACAAATTTGTTTGTTTCCACGCAAAATCTGTAAGGTAAGTGTTAATCTCAACTAGCTCATCATGTATTTTCACATTTCAATGAGCGATTGTTTAAAGCATAGGGTTTTATTTCTGATTGAGGTGTTTGTCATAATAGTAATAAAGAGCGATTATGGGTTCAAGCGAAATTAAGATCGTTTGAAATGAATTGAAACAAGTTTGTTATCTATGAAGGAATTATGTGCTTAAATGTCTTAATTGATGTAGATTTAGGTGTTGTAGTATAGTATTTGATTTTAGAAAGGTCGAGGAAAGATATGGAAAATGGTGTAAAGAAGTTTTTGTGCACCAAGAGGTGCACAGTTGTGTATACTTAGCGTGTTAGTGGGTTATAGGGTAAAGTACATAGCCATATACTTGAGCTTATTGTTTTGTCCTATTACGTAATGAGATACATGACTGCGTTTCTCCTGTGTTTCTCTACATAGCCATGCATGTGTTTGTGATTCCCTTGAAACCTTTATAACATGTTTCTTTTTCCTTTTTTTTTTGGAATTCCTTCTAAGCTAAACTAAAATATTATCTAAAATGCTAATAGTATAACAAAATAATCCTTAGTTGATGTGCTTTGATACCAACATATGATGTGCTATGATATCAAAAATTATGATGTGCCTTGGATCCAAATGTAAGGACACAAAGCCAATTGAAGAATCAACCCAACCAAGTCCACAAAAAAGGCGTGATACTAATATTTACGTTAACCCTAATTGCGTAAATCAAGTTGCTATAATGCCAAATTATGATGAGAATCACTTGCAATTATAAGATATATAAAGGATAACATAA
This sequence comes from Laguncularia racemosa, assembly GCA_037954665.1. Classification (NCBI taxonomy): domain Eukaryota; kingdom Viridiplantae; phylum Streptophyta; class Magnoliopsida; order Myrtales; family Combretaceae; genus Laguncularia; species Laguncularia racemosa. The sequence goes on from JBBMOL010000146.1 coordinate 128,185, forward strand.
TGATAAAACCGAATTCCAATCAAATTGAGCATGAACCAAATTTGAAAAATTGGAACCCTAAATCACGTGAACAAGAACAAAGTAAAACAATGAATTACAACTAGATATGACACATTAGAAATAATTGGAAACAACTTAAGAAGTATTGATATGACTCACAATAATCCTTAAGCCAACTCGCTACAATTTCAATTGAAATTGATAAGAGTGTATTTGCGTGGAGATGGAACTCTCTCATGGCAAGAAAAGGTAGATTTTCTAATTGTTCAAAAGTCCCCTCTAAAACCTATTTAGCAAGTATTTATACTTGCTCTAATTAGGGTAAAAGCAACAAAACCAAATTACAAATAAAACTAACAAGTGATTAGTTTTGAATCAACAAAAGACAATTACAAATAAACTCTCAAAATGGCCGGTTCTTCACTTCCATGGAGCAATTGTTGGACCGGTACTTCTTTGATTTATGTAGATCCATGAATAACCCACAAACTGAGCTTTAGCAAATTTATCCACCGTCCTGTAAAAACCGACAAATGTACCTATTGGAATGCATAACAAATATTTAATAGAAAAGAAGATACTAAATAAATATTCTCGGGGTCTAATTGTTCAAAGAGGACTCCCATAGCTAAATTTTGTAACCCTTTGGCTCTTGCCTTGGTGATAAGTTCTGTAGGTATATGATTCATATCATTCGTTTAGGAAATCAAATGAACTTAGATGAAACTTTTTTTTTTTTTTAAAGGATGGGACTGAGGTTAAACTACTATTGTTCCCAACACCATTTAGAATGTTGGGGCTAAAGATAGCATTCCCAACTTAGGACATATATATATGATATAGTGTGGTTTGGTCATGAGTATCACTATATTATTTGTTGGTTAAATCAAATATAATTAATTTAATGATTGCGATATATTTGCTACATTACGTATGTGTACTATGATTGTTGTAGCACATGCATGTCTGTGTGGTATTCACATAATGGGCATTAGCTTATGCCATTTAGGGAGCTTCTCTTTTAGTTATAAGATGAACTTATATGTTGTAATCATGACCTTACACTTTGGGAGTGAGTTCAATGTTAGAGTACCAAGACATGCAAATAAAATATGTTGTTATTATTTGCTTTTGATTAAATTAGATTATATTATTAATTATCTAGAAAATTTTAGACTTATTTATATTATCAAATAAATAAAAGATATGTAAGTTTGATATTTAGAAAATGAAGAGTTATTTTATATTATGGAGATATAAAATATTTATAATTTTAGAGAAGTTAAGAATCTTAATGTGTTATTATTTAGTAGTAATATAGGGCAGGTTGTGACATCATAGGTTCTAAGGAGTCATATCTCCATTGAAATTGAGGTAGATAAATAGAAACATAGCCGTTGTTGGATTGTAATAAATTGCTTCACATGGCAACTTTTCTAGTGAACTTAGTTATATACAAATTCTACTATTGGGAAGAAATAATCCTAAGGATGATATGATGTATTGAGCGATAATTTGGTACTTAATCTACACCTTAGTGTCTTGTATAAGAAACTTATAAACTTAACATCTCAATTTGAAACTACGTTTTGGGAAGTCCATGCAATTTAACAATTCCCCACATGAAGGGGTTAGCAATAATTGTTAGCATTGTCTATCTTGTGACATAACATAAAATGTGACATCTTGCTAAATTTATCAATTACAACAATGATCGAGTCTTTTCTTTGAATACAACATTAAACAAATAGAACATTGTTGCAACATTAGAGCATGGGGAAGATAGAAGGTAGCATAACAATAATATATACCTTTGGATACTATGTTAATTAATTGAAATAATAAAATATGATGAAGATAGAAGGTAGCATAATGATAATATATTATTGCAATAGTAGCTTTGGAGGAAATTTTTTTTGAAAGGTACTATTATTAAAAAAAAAAAGATAATAATATGTTAATAACATATGAATTTGTTCAAAGTATACTAAATTATGACAAAAATAAAGAATTTATTTAAAAGATATTACAATTAATATATTAATAATATATATTTATAATATATTATGTAATTAATGGATGATTTTTAATGAAATTATATATCACCTATCAAGAATTATTAATCTTTTAGAATATAGAGAAAGAAATATCATTTCATGCTAATAATTATTTTGTTTTATATTTAATTATATAAAAGTTGTAATTATTAAAAAAAATATCATTTCAAACAAAATATTATTATTTTTTACTTATTAAAAATTACAACAATTAAAAAACTACATTAATAATATTCTCCTTCTTTTAAAATTATATATTATAATAAAATAGGTTTCATCTATTCAAATCATGACCGAAGATTCGTGGCATTTAGGCTAAAAGTCTTTGCCAGCGTCAACGTGCAGACATTACATTAATTTTTGTCGGGGAGCGAGTCTAGCGCGCACTTTCATACGAAACTTACAAAAACCACCCGACCAATCATATTACTTTGAACATTGACCCTTCGCTACCCTACCTGCCCTGTTATTGAATCGTTCAATCTCCCTCGCGTTGACTCCAAAAGCATTTAATTATGTATATGAATTTATAAGATAAATATTTACTCTCTTAAATTTTCTATTTTTAGTATGTCCTAACTAATTATAAATATATATACAATTAATTTAATAGAATAAATTTCTACACTTAAATATTAATGTACTATCAAAAAGTGTGCATACAATTCGTCATAATATGCTGGAAATAGGAAATTAGAAATAATAAATATTTATAGAAAAAAAGTACATTTTTAGTTTTATTTAATTTTTTATTTGATTTAACCTTTTTTTCTATGTTCTAACCTATATTACTTTATTTTGGACTATTCATTTTTTTTTACTAAAGTTTTAAGGAAAAAAAAAAACTCTCAACATTTTTTATTATCAACTACATAATTTACATAAAAGTGCAAGGAAATGGAAATATTTTTCCCATTTGATTTTTAATAAATGTTCTACGATACTTGCTAATATTTTCTTTTTGAAAATTGTTATATGAACGTAATTTTAATAGGGACTTATAAAAAGATTTTCATAAAATATGTGTACGTATATATACATATATAAACATGCAAGTTAACTTTTAATAAAATGTGACAAATCGAGTAGTTAGTTGTTATGGATAGGGTCTAAATGACTCAAATTAAAAATGATACAATACATAACTCGAACTTGAGCTTGATTTTAAAATTTAAAGCTTGTACTCAACTCAAGCTTGGTTGAGTTTAGAATTTTAAGTTTAAGATTGACTTGAAATAGTATTAAAAGTACTCAAGCTTAACTTTATTAAACTCATTTAAGCTTGATTTATTTAAAAAAAAATATTTTTTCTAATTAAAATAATATTAAAATCTAAACTCGACATCCAATCTTGATTCTAACTTAATTAATATTTAAACTTGTGTTGAGTTCAATTAAATTTGTGAGGCAGTAGAGCTAAATGTTATGAAGTTTAACTAAAAACATTATTTGAATAACTTAAACTCAAACTTGATTTAACTGTTATTGGAACAAACTCAAGTAAATATCAAGTGAAATTCAAGTATTATGTAAGTAGGCTTAACTCATCTATTCCTAGAGTTTTAGAAATATTTTAGCTAATTATATCAAAGATAATACTATTCTTCTATGGGTGGCTAATCTACAAGCTAATTGGTGTCCTTTAACACGTTAATCCAGAAGAGGAAATTGCTCTTCTCTTGTATTTTGAGGAAATGGTCAAACCAAACAGCAAAAGTATTACCAACAAAAGTTTTGTCAAATATATATTGTAGTTTATCATCATTTCCCATAATCATCCTTTATATATTAAACTTCCGTCTTAATCAAACAACCAAATACCAGCACGGCATTTTTCATTTTTCATCTCATAAAGGAGCATTCTCATAATACTCAAAACCATATTAAACGGCCGTAAAAGTGCAAACAGCCAGAAGAATACCAGCACGACATTTTCATTTTTCATCTCATAAAGGAGCATTCTCATAATACTCAATAACCATATTAAACGGCCGTAAAAGTGCAAACAGCCAGAAGAGACTTCAGGATCATACAATGGATTCATCTTCTTTCCCTTCACTATTTTGCGTTGCTCTTTTCATGTTGTCTTCATGTTTTTTGGCTTTTGCGCAACAACCTTATATAGGCCTGGCAGCATCAAATTGTGCCAACACTGACCCCTCAACGTCGATTTTTGGCTACTCTTGCGATGACCTAAACACAACTTGCCAAACTTATCTTATCTTCAGATCCCGATCACCATACGACAGCGTCTCTACAATTTCCAGTCTTCTCTCCGCAGATCCTTCTCAGCTTGCTTCAATCAATTCAGTTCCGGAGACGGCGACCTTTGAGAAAGATAAGATGGTGATTGTTCCAGTGACTTGCAGTTGTTCAGGTCAGTACTACCAAGCAAATACATCCTATAGTATTCAGAAGGGTGACATATATATGGTGGTCGCAAATTATATTTACGAAGGGTTATCTACATGCCAAGCATTCCAGGATCAGAACAATAATTCTGCTACTCATTTGGATGTTGGTGCAAGAATCAATGTTCCTCTTAGATGTGCTTGTCCTAGTAAAAATCAAAGTGATGCTGGCGTTAATTATTTATTGAGTTACGTTGTTGCGTCTGGAGATACAGTTTCTAATATTAGTCGTAGATTTGGGGTAGAGACTGAAATGACTCTTAAAGCCAATGAACGAACTTTTGAAAACACTACCATTTATCCAAACACCACCCTTTTAGTTCCTATGGAAATTCGTCCTTCAAGTTCGCAAACTGTGTCACCGCCGCCTCCACCACCTCCTCCACCACCATCACCAACCCCTAGTTCTAACAAAGGCTCAAACAGGACTTGGGTTTATGTCGTTATTGGGATTGCCATAGGAAGTGGCGTTTTAGTTTCCCTCGGCATCTTTTTCTATTTCCGGATTTCTCGACGTTCCAAGGGGCAAGATCTGACTGTTTCAAATGATTTTGAATCTGTTGAGAGGCCAATCAACAAAAAATCGGATGATGAATCTTTAGAATTCATATATAGCTTATCTAGTGCTGCACGATCCATCAAGGTATACAATTACAGCGAGCTCCAATTGGCAACCGATAATTTCAGTCCAGAGTTTTTGATCAAGGGAGCTGTTTACCGTGGGAATTTCAATGGAGATTTAGCAGCAATCAAGAAAATGAATGGAGATGTACTGAAGGAAATTGACATACTAAACAAGATCAACCATTTCAATCTTAGTCGCCTCTCCGGAATCTGCTTCCATGATGGTAATTGGTACTTCGTTTATGAGTATGCAGCCAATGGAGCATTGAATGACTGGGTTTTCAATAATTCACCTGAAGGAAGACCTTTGAGTTGGATAGAGAGAGTAAGGATTGCATTAGATGTCGCCACAGGGCTCAACTATCTCCATAGCTACACGAATCCTCCTCATGTACACAAAGATATAAAGTGCAGTAACATTTTACTAGATGGTGATTTCAGGGCAAAGATAAAAAATCTAAGTGCTGCGAGATCAACGGAAGGAGAAGATGGACAATTTGTTTTGACAAGACATATTGTTGGGACTAAAGGTTACATGGCTCCTGAGTATTTAGAGGCTGGTCTGGTTTCTATCACATTAGATGTCTATGCATTTGGTGTTCTCATGTTGGAGATGATTACTGGAAGGGACGTTGCTTCTCTTCTTGGAGACAAGTACATCCATCCGATCGATGTCTTAAATGATGTGCTTAGGGAGGATGATGGACACGAGACGTTGGCACAGTTTATTGGTCTATCGTTGCAAGAAAACTATCCTATGGACCTTGCCTTATTTGTGATGAGAATAACTGAAAGTTGCTTGCAAAAAGATCCATCTGCTCGACCTAATATGGATGAGGTTGTGCAATCTTTATCAAAAGTCCTGACTGCTTCAGTGAGTTGGGAACTTTCTCAAAACCATTAGGAGCTTTTTTTTTTTTTTTCCTTTGTGTGTAATTTTTATGGAAGTTGTAGAAGAATATACAGGAATTTAATTTTTCCCTCGATCATGTTACTTCTATGGTAGCTTCAGCAGAAAAGTTCGATTATTAGATAGCTAGCTTATTATGTAAATACTGATGCACCGATTGCTTGACAAAACAGATACGTCTTTCCAATATTCTCTGGAATATAGGGGAAACAAAAAGAGCGATTTTTTTCTTTGATAAGCACGAAATTAAATTGAACCATAGATATGGTTCTACTACTATTTTTTAAGGTTAGCATCACAACCAACCAATCTAAAAGTTCAAACTTGTAGATTAACTTGGTGCTGGGTTTTATATTCATCATTTGTGGGGCTGAGACTTGGCTTAAGCTATCATGTAGACGATTTAATTAGATATGGGTTGAATCAAGATACAGGGGTTTGAACTAGGATGTCCTACTTTAAAATCATGTTAAGGATAGTACTATAACCATTTGATTTTAAAAGTTTAAGTTTTTAAATTTGATGCAGATTTTATATTTATTACTGGATACTATTCACCTAAATGATGTAATACAACTCAAACTGATGTTTCCAATACTAACATCGTGTTCCATATCTTATGGTGGTGAGTAATAAGAGTTGGTGTCCATTATGGCAGTTAAAAATTGTCTGTTATTTACCTTGCCACAGTATACCAGCTGAACAGGAAGAATAATGGGGATTTTCCTGATAACAATGCCATAACGAGGTTAAAATATTACTAAGGAAAATCATCTCTCATGAGGATACTGCTTCAATTTTGGAGACTTAACTACTCCTTGTCTACTCTTTCTAACCAGACCAAACACAGAGCAGCAACGGCTACGAATTCAAACACACGATGGAACAAAATTCTGCAGCAACAGCAATTAGTAACAGCAAACTAATGCAGCAGTAATGTTGCAGCACACTTTAACATTGCATAAGAAAATTTATTTTATAGATTTTGCAAGGTTTTCCCTTCACACATATGCAGCAACCACAAGGTCTTTGATAGCCAAAAACACCAAATCAGATCTACTTATTTTCAGATCAAATCAAATCCATAAATAATACAATCTAATTTAGTTAGCAAAAACTTAGAACAAACTTAATGATCTTAGGATAACAAGTTTATCCTTTAAATAACTTGTACTTATCTAAATCCTACATTGTAGGATTTGTCTAATCACTTATTAACTAAAAACTAATAAAGCAATAGAATCAGAATTAGTCTTCAACATCCTCCCTTAATTCTGATCTGTGGATTTCTTCATTCCAAGTAAGTTTCTCAGCTTGATGAATGAATCCATCTTCAATGGTTTGGTGAAGATATCAGCAATTTGATCTTCAGTTCTACAATATTCCAACTTGATCACTAAGGAAATGATATTTTATAATACATCTCAAATGAATTCAGAATGTACTGTGAACAACATGGGGTACAACACAATACCACATTGCCTTACACTCCCCAACACAATAGTGTAGTTGAAAGGAAAAATCATACTATCTTGGACATGGCAAGAAGTATGCTGAAAGCAAAGGAAATGCCCAATAATTTTTGGGCTGAAGCGGTCTCGTGTACAGTATATATATTGAATAGGTCTCCGACTAGAAGTGTTCCTAACTCAACCCCTATGGAAGCGTGGAGTGAATGGTGTGAGTGCATTGGGGGAAAATGTGAGTGATTCACAACAGGCAACAAATCGTGATATGAGGAAGAAAGACAAGAAGGCGTTATACTTCATTCATCAAGGAATGAATGATGACACGTTTGAGCATATTGAGGCAGCGACCACTTCCAACGAGGCGTGGAACATCTTGTCTACATCATACAAAGGCGATGAGAGAATTAAGAGGGTACGTCTTCAAACGTTGAGACGACAATATGAATTGCTACATATGGAATCCAATGAATCAATTGATGCATACATCAATAGGATTCATGTGTTGACAAACAACATGAAAACGAATGGGGAAGTCTTATCCGAACAGAGCAAGGTTGAGAAGATCTTGCGAATGAGCATGCAATTTGTCCAAATAGAAAACAATAGCCACTTGTACTCTTTCTTTCATCCAAATCTCCTCCCCAATCACTATTCGAGTATCCTACCAATTTATCTTCCTTAGCTGATGTGAAATACAAACCAAGGTCTTGCGTTCCCTTGACATATCTCATGATTCTCTTTACCGTTTGGAGGTGCTACTGGCGAGGACTCTCCATGAATCTGTTGATCAAACTTACAGCATAGCATATATTAGGCCTTGTGCAAGTTAGATATCTAAGGCTTCCAACCATTTGCTTGAAATATGTGGGATCAATACATCGCTCGTCACCATCTTTGACCAGCTTTGAGCTTGTTTCAATTGGTGTTTGAACTGGTTTTGAATCTTCCATTTTGTACCTTGTCAACACCTCCTTTGCATACTTCTTTTAGCTGATAAAGATTCCATCATCATCAGAAGGAGATGCGACTGAAGCGAATGAAACAAGGAGACCAAGAAGAGAGCATAGGCCACCGGCATACTTACAAGACTATGAAACAAGTTTTAGTGGTGAAATTGATGATGGAGAGTTAGTACATCTTGCCTTCCTTGCAGATGTAGAACCGGTGGGACTTGAGGATGCAATCAGAGATCCTAAGTGGATGGCTACTATGAATGATGAGTCGGTGGCAATTGAAAAGAATAACACATGGAAGCTTACTGATCTTCCTCAAGGACATAAAGCCATTGATGTGAAATGGGTTTATAAAATCAAAGAAAGGGCAAATGGTGAAGTTGAGAGTTATAAAGCCAGGTTAGTTGCAAAGGGTTTTGAGCAAAGACAAGGCTATGATTATGAGGAGATCTTTGCACCTGTTGCAAGGATGGAAACCGTGCATGTGATGATAGCATTAACTGCCCAAAGAAAGTGGACGATTCACCAAATGGATGTGAAGTCAGCATTCCTTAATGGTATACTAGATGAGGAAGTATATGTGAAACAGCCACCTGGTTTTGTACTAAGTGGTAAAGAAGACAAGTGTACAAACTCAATAAAGCTTTGTATGGTCTCAAGCAAGCACCTAGAGCATGGAACAAACGAATTGACATGTTCCTTAGCAGAGAAGGGTTCCAAAAGTGTCCTTCTGATCATGGATTATATGTGAAAGGTGCATTGAAAATGGTTGGTAGAAACGCGCTTGATTGATGAAAGCTAATTTAAGGAAATCAATCTAACGTTAAGATCGGCCATATCAAACTGACTGGATTTGGGCTTTGGGCAGCTGTGAATATGCCATTATGTTTATCACGAGACAGAAATTTGGTCTAAAATTTGATAGGCAGGTTTTATGGCATTTTAATTTACCTATATGTCTCCATTGCACCATTCTTCTGAAATTAGTAGTGCCAAATGGGAAACTGCGGCAAATTTATGGGGAATAAAAAAACTATATACACCATAAATCATTCAGACGAAATACTAATTAGCTTTTATTACAGAACCTGCAACTTCATTAGCACTCTTTTGACACTAGATAAAATGAATCAGCATGCTGTAACTGGAACAATGACTTCGACCACTTAGACAGATATGCATGAAATTACAGATGAAATATAAGAAGCTTGTCGTCGATTGATAGAAAAGCCAAAAAAATGGGTTTTAAGAGGCTTTTTATGATGGATACTAACAGATGAAGCTTATATAAACTTCAATGGCCCGTATTTTAGGTTTGATTATGACAATTACCTCACTTATCTTCTAATTCTTCGGGGTTCAGTACACAAAGTACAAATCATGAATGCGGTTTTGTCTATAAGCTAAAACAAGTAGACGGCAATAGAATTGTATTTTCTTAGTTTACAAACAGAATCTTTCAGGAGCATCAATTAATTTAATCAGCAACCCTCAATTGGGCCGGCTAAGGGTGCTTAAAATATTAATTAATTTATTTTTTTTCCCTGTAATATACTAGGAATGTCAACGAAAGCTCGTTACACAACAACTCTATGCCGCTTTGTCCTCTGGGGTTAAAAAAGGGTTCCTCTCAACCTGCTTTTCAAGTGCAATCGTCAATTGACAAGGAAGATTTCACCCAAATAAAATTTTAATTACACAAGTGGAGTGCCGAAAAAGAATGATGCAGAAGTTGTATTTGAAAATGCCGTAAGACATGAAATTTCATGACTGTAAATTTGATAGCTATGTCTACCCTGAAGGAGGAAAAGGAAAGATTCAGCCATACATAGAGGGTGTTCAGAAGTTATCTGCAACCAAAATTATCGTTTAGCTTTTGAAATCACTTCTAATATTTCATTAATCAAATTTATGATGCGTGATTTTTACCTTTTGCCCAGTCTCCACGGTCGACTTTCTTTACTGACCTGAAATGTACAAAAGGGAAGAAGGATGTTCAGATCGGAGAATATTTCCAGCATATTCATAACTTAGATTCCGCAAAAATCTAATAAGTTAACAACCAATCCATTTGATTCGGTCCAAGGTGAAAAGAATAGAATAAGACAAAAAAAGAAAAAAAAAAAAAAACAGAACAGGGATTACATGAACATCAAGGTTTATGATGCCACCTTACCCATAAAAACGCATTTTTTAACACAACAAGCTCACGAGAATCCTAAATTACTCCGGGCCGATCATTCAACTTCTTCTGATCAAGGGGGGCAACAGGAAAAAACTTCTCTCGACTGACAACAGGTACATCAAGCAAATTGATAGATATATATATATATATATAAATATATGCCAACTATACCAGAAGATATTTGTTTAATGTGCATAAATACTGCATATGTAGCTCTATGCACAAGAATTATCAATTTCATTTATCAACATTCCATGAATTCTCCATGTTGAAAAAATTGAATATGTTGGGCATCCATCACTGGAGTTGAAACTACTCTGCTAAGTCGAAGCATGTCAAACAGACAATGCAATTGCCTCTTCCACAGCAGGAATATATTCCTGACATTGACAAGATGTCAAAAAGGTCCAAAGCAAAAAACCAAATGCACAATGAAAATACGAGGTGATAAATTTCTCAATGCTTGAAACAACTTTCTGCAAACACGACCTTGAGAAAAAAATTGAATCTATAATCTGATCTCATGTAGAATGTGACAGAACATTATTTGAGTTCATCTGAGTATCTAGTTTAATTCAGAAGATAGACATTGCTGAGCAGTAGCATCATCAACTATAAATAATTATCATTATCATATATTATGCATTGAGCTCTCTTTGTCAATAATCACAAAGAATTGAAGAACTAAATTAATGATGCCATTTTACACATCTGAACTTATTGTCCATTTGCAGCTGGAGAAATAAAATTGCAGAAAACCAATGACAATATTTTTATATGTATCTACCAAAAATTTGGAGAGGTCCAAATAATAAAAGCTTCCAGGATATGTATCTCTTACTCCATTAGTTTGTTCTACCTTTTCAATGCCTCAATGGAGAAACTATGTCCATAAATATTGCATATCTCTGATAGATCTGCAGAACTCACACTCCAAATATGACCACGTAGAGCAAGAGGGAGGGAATTATTTACACGCTCACAACTCTCTTCCACATCAGCAGCCTCCTTTCTCTTCCCTTCCTTCCAAAGGCTCTTAACAAGCAAGTTTTTGGTCGCAGCATCAGGAAGCAGACCAGAATTTCTCATGTCCTCGAAAATCCTCCAAGCCAGAGATGCTCTGTCACATTTGCAATAAGCATTGATTGCAATTTTAAACATGTAAGCATCTGGCTCCATGCTGCTCTGCCTAACCATGGAAAATAGTTTCTGCACCGCTTTAATATCTCCCTGCTGAGCAAAATGATCCATCAACCCTGAAAATGTTTGGAGATCGGGGCATATCCCACTCAAAATCATCTCATCAGCCATCTCTAGGGCATCAGTATTCCTCCTGCATTTAAGTAATGTTCTTAACAGCGATGAGTACAGAATCATCAGCTTGAATTTTGATATGGGATTGCATAGAGTTCTATCATGATGAAACACCTTTAAAGCAGCATCAGGATTCTTAGAGATGCCATAAAAATCAATAATCAACTTAATGGTGCTGAAGGGCAATTGCATTTCTTCCCTCCTTATTTTGTCCAGTAATTTGTCAACTAACTGTACACACCCATTCCTTGCTAAAATGGTAATCATCCGCTGCACTGTATACAGATCATGAGTAAATCCAGGCTGGTAAGCTACCCAATTGAAAAATTCCCATGCTGACTCAGGTGATTTGAAATTTCTAAGAACCTTGCAGACAAGGCGAGTTGTCCACACAAGTTTCGCATTCTCTAGGGCAGAAACCTCATCAGGGCTCCAACCATTCAATGCATTTGCCAAGGCTCTGGGGTCCAGCCACGGCTTTAATTCAACTCCTTCAGCCTCATTCCTGTTAAGAGAACAATCATCCTCATCATCCTCACTCTCATCATCAACCACATCACTATCATTCACATCGTAACTCACATGCCCTATCCTCTTATCTGGTAACCCTTCAGACAGAAGTTCATCACTCTCATCAATATATCCTGCTTCTTTCATACACTGTAACGACGAAAGAATAGCTCGACCAGGCAACATTCCTTCTGCCCGCATTTCATCAATTAATTTCCTCACCACGTCATATCTCTTAACACCAACGAACCCTTCCACCAACACCATGAACTGCTTCGAGGTGCGCTTGGTTCTCATCAATGGCAAAACATTAAAAACCCGCAAGGCATCATCCAAGTTCCCCAAATTCATGAGATGCTCAATAACTATTGTATAAGTTCTCGAATTAGGGAGCGCTCCTTCATCAATCATCATGTGAAAAATCTTCACAGCCTTAGAATCCTCACCCATCTGAGCATACAGACGCATAACAATGTTATAAGACTCTGTACACACACGATCGCCGGACTCTCTATACTTATCCCATGTGACTAGAACCGACTGCATGTCTCCCAATGCAGCATAAAACTGCATAAGATTCATAAAGCTGAACCTGACCTTCTTAAAGCTCCTGGCATTGACAGCGTCAATGAGAGCATCAAGCTCCGCTTTTCGACCCGACTTTGCCAGAACATTAGCCAGGGCTTGGATGGAACTCTGTGTATGCACAAAGCTCGGGATATGTTTAAGCTGTTCAATGATTAAAAGCGCGGAATCGGCAGAAGGAGCAGAACGGAGGGCATGAGTGACTACAAAAGAGTCCAAAAGGCGATCATTTAACAAAGAAGTGATCAAATTCGGGGAGTTGGATCGAAGCGCGAGGCGTAAAGAGTTGATAACGCTGGCTCGGTAGAAGTAGTGGGAGACTTTGCTGGGAAAAGGGTCACGTGCAAAGGAGCGAAGTTGCTGGTTCAGTATACTGTTGAAGAAGGTTTGAGTTTGGGCGTAGAAGAGTTTCCTAAATTTGATCATATCTTTCTGGTACAATCTAATCTAATTATCAAATGCACATTAAAGGTACAGTTGGGTGGGTTAACGTACAGCTTAAAGTGGGAGTAACAGCTTTCAGAGGCAAATCATCGAACACCTGGTGTACCGACTTAGAAGCTCAAAAGATCAGAAGCGACCCTATTACATCAGCCAGCCTTCGCGGAGACAAATATGTATGTACAGAAAAGCACAATGCATAGGCACTTTTAAATATTATAGTTTTTTTTTTTAAAATTATATAAATATTATATAAAAAATAATTATTTTTAAAATAAATTTTAAAAATTTAAATGAAAAATTAATACTTTTAGTTTTAATTTTTTTCTTTAAGATGAGATTGTGGTCTCTACTTTTAATTTTAATTTTTTATCTTAAAATCATAAATTATATATATATATATCTTTAAAATTTATTTTAAAAATAATTATTTTTAATATAATATTTATTTTTTTTTAAACTATAATATTTAACATTATTACGCCCACAATGCACTTTATGCTATCCTATTTTTTGTTCTATATTATTATTATGCAACAACACTTGTGCTGTAGCATCGGATTTTGCATGAAGAAAAAAGTATGCCGCGTTGAAAAGAAAAGAAGACAATGAATGGTAGGCATGGTGCTTTTTTTTTTTCCTCTTTTATTATTTTTATTTAAATAAAATTATAGTTGAATTTAATTCATATATTAAATAATAAAATAATGATAATTTATTGTGATTTATTCATTAAATTTTATAGACCAATCATTAATCAACATGTGTTATTACGGGCTAAGAGAAAACATATTAAAATTAATAGAATAATTGTTTCTCCCATTTAAATATAAAATAAAATAATGGATTAAAATGAAAATAGAATCAAAAGGTTAAGAGCTCAACTTGTTTGAGCCTTATGGTCCATGGTCATGAAAGGAATATGAGCATTTGTTTAGCAAAATTGTTGTTTGCGGTTTAAACCTTGAGAAAAGTAGTTAAAAATAAAGGGTAACACACTTAAATATTGCTTTAAAAAAAAATATGTAAATATTGTATTCGTAAAGTATATTACTAAAATAGGTTTTGAAGTTGCGAATCTCGTATGCGACTTTAGTGTAAAAAAAAAGAGGATAAAGATGTAGACCCTTTAATACAATTTTTTTTCTAAGCCTATACAAATTTTATTGCAAACCTATAAATTTTGTAAAACTGCAAACTTATAAAGTTTCTGCAAACTTATAAAATTATTATAAAAGTATATTTGCAAACTTAAAAAGTGATACAGTAAATATACACAATAATATATAGGAAAAAATTTGCACTAACACTTTTAAATATAAATATATATCCTTAGTTCAGTTCATTTGTTCACATTTTATATTTCACATATTGATATTTGAATTTGCTCTGTAAGCTTAAGTTTGTAAATTTTTTCTTTTACAATTTTTATTTTGTGCAGGTTTTAATCTACTCAAGTACGTATGTGGAAATTTTTTCATCAAGATCACGGTATGTTTTCTTAAGAAGAAATTTAATTTTATTGCTGTTATTAAAGTAATATACTGCATAAATTTTATGACATGCAAATATGTGTATTGCATAAATTTTATTGAAGTGGTAGTTATTGTTAATTAACTATTAATTAGTAATTAATTAATTATTAATATTTCATTAATTAACATTAGTAATGAATTATGTATATATTTTATGATAATGTATTTTGTAAACATATCCATAAATTAAGTTCTTATTAATCAACTGTTAATTAGTATTAATTAGTCGTTAAGATATTGTTAATTAATTACTAAGAAATTAAGTAACCAAAAATTTTGTATTGGATGGAAATGTATAATATTTGTATTGTTTAGTAAAATTAGCCATAAGAGTAAATAGTTAGTAATTATCCATTAATTAAAGGTGATTAGTTATTAATACGTGGTTAATTAATTGTTGTAAAAGTAATTAGTGAAATATTTTGTATTTGTTTGAAAATGGGATTATTTGTATGCTTTTACAGGCTAAGTTATAAAATTAATTAGTTATTAATTATCCATTAATCAAGGAGAATTAGTCGTTAATATATCGTTATTTAAATGCTAAACAATTAATTAGTGAAAAATTTTATATTGGATAGAAATGTAAAATATTTGTATTGTTTAGTAAAATTAGTCATAAGAGAAGTAGTTAGTAATTATTCACTAGTTGCTAAAACGTGGTTAATTAAGTGTTGTGAAAGTAATTAGTAAAATATTTTGTATTTGTTTGAAGGTAGGATTATTTATATGCTTTTGTAGACTGAGTTATAAAATTAATTAGTTATTAATTATTCGCTAATCAAGGGGAATTAGTCGTTAAGATATCATTAATTAATTGCTAAGAAATTAAGTAACCAAAAATTTTGTATGATGATAAAAATTTGTAATATTTGGAATGTTAAATATTTTGTACAATATTGTGAAATGGTATGAAAATGGTTGGAATTTATAGGAGCGAAAATGTTTTTAAAAAATTACATCTGACAAATTTTTAGGAAAAAAATCATTTCCCAATAATGGAGAAAAATTTTAATATTTGAAATATTTTGGAAATTTAATTTTTTCTTGAAATTTTTAGAATATTGTAATTGGAAATTGTCATATTTATGGGAAAGCTTATAATTTATATATACTATAGATAAGGAAAAAATGACTGATTGCATGAAGTTGATGATATATGCATTTGGAAATATTGTGGTCGGTAATTGGGTGCCGGAGTATGACAAGGATCCGGTGAAAAAGTTGAAAATGAAGAAAAACGCTAGGTACAATGAATTTTTATATAGAATATGCCACAGCATTGAAGTTAATCCAACCAAAGTGGGGTTTGAGATAATACATAAGCATCCTATGTTCCATGGGGGCAATACATGTTATGTGTTGATGGCAATAAAAGACTACGAATATGTTGAAAATTTTATTAAAATAGTTGAATCATATGGAAATCATGGCATACAACAATTATTCATCAGAATTTCTAACAATTCAAGGGGACCCTTGGTAAGGCAAACATTTGATACAAGCAATCAGCCACAGTCGTCACATCACATTGTAGAAATGCAAGCAAAGCACGTCAACATTTCAATCCTCAATTTTAATCCCGATGGAAGTAAACGATGAGGATGAAATAGATAAAGCAGTTACTCCAATGTTACAGCAATCAGAGACACGAGATCCGTACATGGTTCATATGGGAGCGGAGGCTGCAACTAATGCCGATGGTGGAATGGGTGTTGAGCAGGAGAGCAGCGATAACGGGGACAATTCTGATGAGGAAAATGAGGAGAGTGAGAATGAGGGAGATGGAGTAGTGGAAGAAGAGTCTCCAATTGTATATTCCTACTTGAGACAACCAATATATCGAGCAGAGTAAGTTGAACCACCTACCATGCCAGTGAGAGATCCTGTTCCATATTATAATTATGGGAGCGATAGTGGTTACATTTATTTCAAGCAAGAGTAAATCGATATTTGTAGTGGTTCGAGCAATAGTAACGATTTTTATAAGGGCATGAGATTTAGGACGGAAGTAGATGTCATTCAAGTAGTGAAGTCTTACCATGTGAAGAACCATTGCAACTTCACCATTGTAGAATCTAGCCCACTACTGTGGTTTGTTTATTGTTTGAGAAGGGATGATGATTGTAAATGGAGGCTTAGGGCTTGAAAGAAGAAGTTAGAAGACATGTTTGTGGTGACGAGATTCGAGGGTCCACACTCATGTAATAACCCACTAATCAATCAGGATCACCGATAGTTAGATTGCAATCTCCTTGCCAGTCGATTTGTAAATCTTCTTAGAGAGAATCCTGATATAAAGGTTACCAAGCTAACTTCTGTTGTCGAATAGGAATTTGGCTACATAATCAGTACAAGACGGGTTTGGGAGGGAAAGAAGTAGGCCATCGAGCTCGTGTACGAGAATTAGCAGAAGTCTTACGATGAACTCCTAAAACTTCTTATTGTAATTGAAACTACGAATCTCGAAACATGAATAGATTGGGGGTCAAGTAGATCAAGTACCCCAGGTGTGTCCACTTTAAAGTGGGTATTATAGGCCTTCGGGCCATGCATTGTAGCATGGAGATTCCTCAAACCTATTGTTACCATTGATGCCACCTTTCTGTATGGGAAGTACACCTATAAGTTACTAATTGCTTATGGCGTTGATGGCAACAACCATATACTTCCGCTGGCATTCGCTTTGGTTGATGAGGAGATAGTTGAGATATGGAGCTGGTTTTTGTGAAAACTAAAGGAATATGTTGTCAACAACTGTGAAGGTCATGAAACCATTTTTCTCATATCCGATAAACATGCAGGCATTAGATCAGCTGTTCGAGAAGCAGCGAATGGATGGCGGCCTCCATTTGCGGTGTGACGGTTTTGCCTCCGACATGTTGCGAGTAACTTCAACTCGGCGCATAAAAACACCCAGTGTAAGAAGCTGGTCACATATTCTGGGTTGCAAGTACAAGCTCGCAAGTTGAATTATGTGAAGAAGCAGGTGGGGATGATTTTACTGAACGCGTTGGACTAGTTTGATGACGTCTCGTTGGATATGTGGACGCTAGCTCATGACAGCTGCTATCGATTTGGGTATATGACCTCTAACGTTGTTGAAAGCTATAATTTCGTATTGAAGGGGACTTAGGGGTTACCTATGACTACTTTGGTGAAGAAAACATTCTACAACTCTGTCGGGCACTTCGTGTAGAAGCGAACAAAGGCATTGCAAATAGCGAAGGGTAGAATTTTCACCAAATACGCAGCTAAAATGATTGACTAATGGAGTTCACGTGTTAGCAATCACAGAGTCATCGACTATGGCAGGCATGACAGAGTTTTTGAAGTCCTTACCGGGAGTTGTTACGTTGCCAGCAGGTTAGGGGGAGGGGGCTAAATGTACGTTGTTGACTTTGCCTGTAGCACATGTAGCTGCCAAAAGTGGCAGATGTACAGAATTCCATGCTCCCATGCATATGCAGTGGTTGCTTCGTTTAGGCTTGATTTGATGCATTCTATACCCGATTGGTATAGATGGACACATCAAGACCAAACATATACGATGCACTTCATGCCTATAGGGGATAAGTTGGATTGGGCGCCAGTGTACTTCCTCAGACTTCGCCTAAGGGGAGACCTCGTATGGAAGAGGGAGAAGCCAAGGTGGAAAAGATACCGCATGGAGATGGACATTAGGAAGCATCTAGATTAAATTGCATGTGGAATTTACGGAGGAGGCGAGCATAATAGAATAACGTGCCCACATCAAGGCGATAATGGTAACTGATCAATACTACTACATACTCTATTACATTTAACATTGCATTTCTGATAGTAACATTAGCTTTTTCTCTTTTGAAGTTTAGGTAAATCCTTGACTACTTCATGCAGTTCGTTTAAAGACATGGCAACAGGGAGATGTTTCATATTCTGTATATGTACATGTAATTTCGAAATTTATTAACAAGTTGTTTTGAATGTCATTTTTTTATACATCTATTAAATTTTATGAAATATTTGAAGTTGTAAAACCATACATGTACACATTGCATATGAAAACAACAAGGGGTGCCCGTGTTAGTGCACAAAATAGGTACTGATTTATTACAAATTCTAATGATACATAAATTTCACCATTGTAGTATAACATAATAAAATGCAAATTATTAAAACCTATCTCCTACCCCTAGGGAAATGCTTAGCTAGACGAGCGAAGGCGTTGGACCACCTTACACGCAGAGTTGGAGGAGATTCAGACTTTTGGGTGGCATGCTGGGGGGGGGGGGGGGGGTGGGAATTGTCGAACGCTTACGGTTGCACGGGACTCCACTGATGTGGTTGATTCAATGATTCACCCTACTATAGAGGCTGCTTTCCAGGGCGTTACCTCTATGGAGTTGGTGGTGTTGGTAAAAGACCATTAATAGAATGCCGATGTGGTGTTTGATATTGGCTTAACGTCTGTTGTAAGTTAGGATGCACCGCATCAAGATCAACATGTATCCGTTCGTCATGTACGGGATTTTCCTCTACCTCACTGCGATTTTGAAGTGGACGTTGTCCCTCCGATCGTCGTCACGCTAGAACCGATCTAGCCTCCTCTTGGGTGTTTTGCACCCATGGTTGCGGGTATAGTGTTACTCCCCCATGGTGAAGCATGAACTTAAGACCTTGAGCAGATATTCTCACGGTAGTCTCTATGTTTGACGCTAGGGTAATCCATTGTAAGGTGTCACCTTATAAGTTTGAAGAAAACGTAAATTAAGGTTAAGATGATCTGGGAAATGCCACTCAACTATGTAAATGGGTTTTACCAGAAACCCAAGAACTGCCCCATATGCGGCCAATGTATCTCTTACTTATCAACTTATACCATTACAGGTAGCTTTCATGCACATCGTAAGGGCCCTCCTTAAGAAGGACTTGATTGACTCACTATCCTCAAATGTTCAAATACACTTCATGCAAGACAGTCCACTCGACATCAATCTAGCCACATAGGTCGATTTCATGTAGCTCTAGCTATATGTTCACCGGCTGCAGGATATATTAGAACTCGCCGAACTGCTTGGCAACTCAATCTGGGAAATGTCACTAAACAATGTGGAAACAAATGAGTGGCACCTGAACCGTCCAAGTGTGCATGCTAGTTGTGCAGAAATACAGTAGTGTATTGATTAAATTCGGGTCGTACGACTCCCATTCAACCTGGAAATAGGAAAATTTATTTAACGTAAATGATAAACATCATTAATTGTAAGAAAATAGATATGATTACTAAGGTACCTACGACATATTTTTCCTGTCTAACGCATCCCGATATGTAGAGACTATGTGGGTGGGGTAAAACTACATGTCCTTCCACGTATTCCATCATGTTGCCAGTAGACATCCAATTGGTACAGATAGTCTGTGTCAACTAATCAGTGTAATATGAGGAAATCTATCCCAAGCCCACACATGTAGCAATATGGCTGCCCCTCCAATCTCATATGCTGACGATAAGGATGCAACACATAGTTAGCAATATAACCACGTCGGGTATGCGGCGTCCCCAACTATATGACCCAGCAATGTCAAAATGTTCTAGCAATGATAACCACATCGCGTACACAAGGGCGCTGGATTTATTAACGAAGATAAATCCCCCTAATAGTTGTAGAATGTTTTCATGAGTAGCTCGATATATTTGCTCCACATTTACATCTAGTGGGAATAGCCAGAATAAATTGCGGAGCTATATCATACTAATGTGTTCGCCTCTACCGTAGGATCCGGGTCTCACACCCAACAATTCTTCACATATTGCTCCTCAATCCAGACATGTACTCCCTATAACTACCTGACCATCCACAGGGAGTCCCAATTGGATCTCCACATCTTGTAGCGTGATGGTAAAGTCCCCTGTCGGCATGTGAAATGTATGCGTCTCTGGACGCCATCTCTCTATCAATGCTGTAATCATGTGCCAATCAAAGGGTATGTAGGATAGCTAACTGGCACTTTCGAATCCAACCAGTTGCAAGTATGGCTCCATTCGTACATCGAATGGAAATGTATACTCGTCATGACGAAGTGACAACCTGTGCTATCTCACAGCGATGGTTGCTTGCTCCTATGCCAACATCATGTCAAACGTTTTCCTATTTCTAATGTAACAAAAACTAATTGATAAGTAAAATATTTGTTACCTCTTTGTCCTAGATTGCTTGTGATCGATGACTGGCCTACTGTGTCAACATTGAAGGATCAAAAGGTCTAGGGTCCATCTATTATGCGAAATCATACAAATAATTTCAATTTGCAATCAATACAAAATTTTTCACTAATTAATTATATAGCAATTAAATAACGATATAGTAATGACTAATTTTCCTTGATTAACGGATAATCAATAATTAATTAATTTTATAACTCAATCTACAAAAGCATACAAATAAGTCCACCTTCAAACAAATACAAAATATTTCACTAATTACTTTTACAACAATTAATTAACCACGTATTAACAACTAATCACTTTTAATTAATGGATAATTACTAATTATTTACTCTTATGGCTAATTTTACTAAACTATACAAATATTTTACATTTTCAGCTAATACAATTTTTTTGGTTACTTAATTTCTTAGCAATTAATTAATGATATCTTAACAACTAATTTCCCTTGATTAATGGATAATTAATAACTAATTAATTTTATAACTCAGTTTACAAAAGCATATGAATAATTCCACCTTCAAACAAATACAAAATATTTCACTAATTACTTTTACAATAATTAATTAACAACGTATTAACAACTAATAATCTTTAATTAATAGATAATTACTAATTACTTACTCTTATGGCTAATTTTACTAAATAATACAAATATTTTACATTTCTACCAAATACAAAATTTTTGGTTACCTAATTTCTTAGCAATTAATTAATGATATCTTAATCACTAATTCCTCTTGATTAACAGATAATTAATAACTAATTAATTTTATAACTCGGTTTACAAAAGAATACAAATAATCCCACATTCAAATAAATACAAAATATTTCACTAATTATTTTTACAACAATTAAATAACCACGTTTTAGCAACTAATCACTTTTAATTAGCGGATAATTACTAAATGCTTACTCTTATGACTAATTTTACTAAACAATACAAATATTTTACATTTCTACCCAATATAAAAATTTTCACTAATTAATTATTTAGCATTTAAATAACAATATAGTAATGACTAATTCCCCTTGATTAACGAATAATCAATAACTAATTAATTTTATAACTCAATCTACAAAAGCGTACAAATAAGCCCAACTTCAAACAAATACAAAATATTTCACTAATTACTTTTACAACAATTAATTAACCATGTATTAACAACTAATCACTTTTAATTAACGGATAATTACTAATTACTTACTCTTATGGCTAATTTTACTAAACAATACAAATATTTTACATTTCCACCTAATACAAATTTTTTGGTTACTTAATTTCTTAGCAATTAATTAATGATATCTTAACAACTAATTTTCCTTGATTAATGGATAATTAATAACTAATTAATTTTATAACTCAGTCTACAAAAGCATCTAAATAATTCCACCTTGAAACAAATATAAAATATTTCACTAATTACTTTCACAACAATTAATTAACCATGTCTTAACAACTAATCACCTTTTATTAGCAGATAATTACTAACTACTTACTCTTATGACTAATTTTACTAAACAATACAAATATTTTACATTTCTACACAATATAAAATTTTTCACTAATTAATTATTTAGCATTTAAATAATGACTTATTAATGACTAATTTCCCTTGATTAATGGATAATTAATAACTAATTAATTTTATAACTCAGTCTACAAAAGTATACAAATAATCCCACCTTCAAACAAATACAAAATATTTCACTAATTACTTTTACAATAATTAATTAACTATGTCTTAATAACTAATTACCTTTAATTAACGGATAATTACTAACTATTTACTCTTATGGCTAATTTTACTAAACAATACAAATATTTTACATTTCCATATAATATAGAATTTTTGGTTACTTAATTTCTTAGCATTTTATTAACGACATCTTAACGACTAATCACTACTAATTAATAGTTAATTAACAATAACTTAATTTACGGCTACGTTTACAAAAATACATTATCATAACATATATATATATAATTCATTTATTAATGTTAATTAATGAGATATTAATAATTAATTAATTACTAATTAATAGTTAATTAACAATAACTATCACTTCAATAAAATTTATGCAGTATATTACTTTAATAACAGTAATAGAATTAAATTTCTTCTTAAGAAAATATGTCACGATCTTGATGAAGAAATTTCTATATACGTATTTAAGTTGATTAAAACTTGCGTAAAACATAAATTGTGAATTTGTTTTTTTTGCAAAATTAAGCTTACAAAGCAAATCAAATGTGAAATATGAAATGTGAACAAATGAACTGAACTGAGGATTTGTATTTATATTTAAAAGTGTTGGTGCAAATTTTTTTCTGTATATTATTGTGTATATTTATTGTATTACTTTTTAAGTTTGCAGACATACTTTTATAATAATTTTATAAGTTTATAGATATATTATTATAATAATTTTATAAGTTTGCATAAACTTTATAGGTTTGTAGTTTTACAAGATTTATAGGTTTGCAGTAAGATTTGTATAGGCTTAGAAAAAAAAAATTGTATTGAAGGCGCAAACTGGGTTTGTGCCTTTATCCTATTTTTTTTTTACACTAAAGTCACATACGACATCCGCGACTTCGAAACCTATTTAAGTAATATGTTTTACGAGTATAATATTTATGTAATTTTTTTTAAAAAGCAATATTTAAGTGTGTTACCCTAAAAATAAAAGTAGAAGGCTACTTTGACACATTCCCCTATTATTTTTCTTGAACTTTTTCCTTTTTGGTGTATGTCAAGGAGAAAAAAAGAGACAAGGAAAGGAAAAAAAAAACAATTGTTTTTTTAATTTTTAGTTTATTTACTTCAAAATGGGAACCTTTTGACATTTAGAATTCAGAAAAGAGCAAATTACAATTTTATCTTTATGAATCAATACAATAATAAAAAATGAAAGAAAAAATTAATAATAAAATAGATAAGATTTCCCCTTTCCATTATCGCTAATCATAATCCAATCATAACCATAACCATCACCACTGTACCACATTTAGGATTGAGTGTTGAAATCCACTATGCCTTAAAACCTATTAGACCACCTTGTATGGTTAGGTTGGCTCAAAAATGGATATTAATTATCACATAACAGAATTTACATTTAATTATAATAACTTTTGGTGATGAATTTTTTTTTTTATAAAGATTATGATAAATATTCATTCATAATTCCCACATTTATAATTGTTAACATATTTAGCGAGGAATTTAATATAATTATTAAGTATGTAAGATAAAGACATGTGGAGACTAGAGACGACTTGACCTTATAAACAATGTTTATTCAAAATGGAATGGTATATAAAGATATTCATAAATGGAATGGAATGGTATATAGAGATACTTATAAAGTGTCCCTAATTCATGGATATAATAAATATATATTAATGGGATTGAAAAGGTTATTTAAGTAATTATCATTAGTAAGTTGGAATGGAATTACGATTATACTCTTAGAGGTCGAATTGAACTTCCTCTTAAAGCTAAAATCATTGATTCCTTTCCAACTTCTAAAAATGTTTATAAACATGAAAAAGAGAATGAAATATAAAACCACGATTTCATTGTAACATACCTAACGTGTTGTAAGCACATTGTAGAGGACAAAAATATGTTGTCTAACTAGTTAGAATCAGCTGTATGGCGTGCAATCAAATTTCTATTTCCTCCATCCCCTCATTTTGTTAATATTTTCCATCATTTTTTTCCCTTCCCTTCCCTTCCTTACGTGATAACCACTACTTGCAATAGGTTTTTTTTTTTCCCTATCTTACATAATCGCTTCCATGCATCTTTGAACCTACACTAAAAATTGCAACTCCATGAACAGATGAAAAAAATTGTTGCAACCAGTATTTTAGTGAAACAATTTCAATATTTTACTCTCTTCACATTTCATCCACAAAAAAGGTTAGTAATTTTGTTATATTATAATATTCTATTTTCATCCATATTTTAATTCTTGATATTACTAATTCTTAATATATATATATGTATATATATATACACATATATATATATTGTAAATAATGTTATTATTACAATAGTTCCTTTTATGATTTCCTTTCATAAGCAATGTAATATTATGATATTACTACATGAGTTCCCCCATTCTTTGTTTATTGTAGTTTCTTTTTTCTTTAATTCTATAATAATAAATATATATTTTGCAATTAATGTTATTATTACAATAGTTTCTTTTATGATTTCCTTTCATAAGCAGTGTAATATTATGATATTACTACAAAGTTCCTTCCATTCTTTCTTTACTGTAGTTTCTTTTTTCTTTAATTCTACGATAATAAGTAATGATTACTTAATTTGGATTTAATTTTAAAGCTACACTAGTTTATAAGGATGCAAGTGGGTGATTCTTTATAGGACACCCCTAATCGACTGTAATAAACAGAATTTCGTAAACTAACATATATTAAACAATTGTGTTTAAGCTATAGAGAGAAAATAAATCAAACTATTAAAATAGTAAGGTTGGGGCAATTGGGAGTAAAAAGGACTTAATGATGGGGGTGATATGGTCAATTTACGGGGAAGGTATAAATAGTCTCTAATGTGTCCTTCTGACCCTTTTCCCCATGCAATCCAGAACCTTAAGAGCAAAAGGCAATTTCAATCCAATGAGTTTACACACAAACGACTAGTGTGATAAGCTTTGATTGCTAAGAAGATTCAAGTTGTAACTAGATGATTTAGCAACCACCATAATAGGAAGTTAGGCAATTGTTTTTGGAGCAAACATCTGAGAAAGTTCTCCAAATTTTGTATAGTTGGCATGGAATTAGGAGTAAAGTTGTAAAATTAAGCATAAGACTAAAAAATCTTTGAAGGTGGAATAGATTTAGAGAGTAATTCTGATTAGGGAGTTGAATTTTGAAGAAAATTTTAGTTTTTGCAAAAAATGGACATTTCTAGAAGTACACGGTCTACAACATAGCCATGCTACACTCGTGTACTCTAATACACGGCTACTTAGGTGAATTATATGGTCCTGTGCCAAATTATGAAATGAATAGTAGGGTACATGGGTAAAAGGCATACTCGTGTTAAAAATAAAAAAGTGCATAGTAAGATACATGGGTAATAGACATGTCTATGCCAAAATTTGAAAAGTGAACAATAAGATACATGGGAAATAGATACGACTATATATCAAGTTGTGTCCCACCACTATGATAACATACATAGTACATGAACAATAGCACACCCATATACTTAGATGTGTCAAACCCCTGTTTTCCAAAGTTAAGCTTTTTCTAATTCCTTACCTCTCTTAACTTAACTAAATACCTAAACATAGATTAAGATAGTTGTTATAGGTTCTCTAAGCATATGTGGTTGCTGATTTGAAAAGGTTTGAGGATTAAGGGAGTGCAAAATCTTGAAGAGAGTACTCATTGCTTATTAGGTACATGTATGTCTTGTTTGTTGTTTGTGAGTGTTAAGTTAGGATTATTAAACCAATCTAAAGTATAAATGAAATTGATTGTTTCAGTGATTATGCTTAGCTAGGCTTGAGGAACTGAACAATGTTAGTGATTACGGGATGACACCTTGATGATCAGTATGTGATGTTGTCTCTAGTGGAGTCGTGTAATAAGATAATTTGGGTAGATTTAGGATGGATGGACTCATAGGCATTAGCTCCTCATAGTAGAACCCCTTTTCAATTGCCGATTCCTCTAGTGAGATAGTGGGATTTGGTGAGATGCTAGTAAACATAGGTTAAGACTTGGATGATGATGATGTAGAATATGTATATTATGAAGAATGGCATGTAGACCAGAAAGAGGACTAGTATTAGAATATGATGTTTAGACTGTTTCTTAAGTGGTGTTACATCTGAGACTTTGACTGTATTTGAGTTTTTAATATGCTTTTGTTGTGATAGGTTGTAGGAGATTAACTATAGTTAACTGTTGTAGATAGCTTATTATTTGCAGTTTTTATTATATGGAGAGACTAAGTGGGATGTATTAAACTGCTTATTCATTTAAGTGGAGAATTCTTAATTGATTAGCATGGTTATTTGGATACTAATTGTGGAGTTTAGTAGATTCAGAGCCTTTGCATGTCTTCACTTAGTGATGACAAGTGGCAAGCTATACTCACTCCAGGTTTTGAGGTGTTATAACTTAAGTGGTATTAGAGCCTAAGTTTGTTGATCTATAGATTATGTAGGAATAAAATCTTTATGATGGTGAGATATGATGAGGTAGGTAATAAATGGGGTTAATGATTATAAAAATTTATTTTCCTTTCCATATACTCACTATATTATTATTAGAAGTTCAATATCCTAAGGAAACTCTTGTTTGTATTTTTATAAAATGCCTAAGAGAATTTTTGGAATAGGTTTAACATCAGGTGTTAGTGGTGATGCTTTTAATAACCAAATCCTACCTAGATCACATTAGCATGGTTCAAAATTG
The DNA here is from genome assembly GCA_037954665.1 of Laguncularia racemosa. Classification (NCBI taxonomy): domain Eukaryota; kingdom Viridiplantae; phylum Streptophyta; class Magnoliopsida; order Myrtales; family Combretaceae; genus Laguncularia; species Laguncularia racemosa. Next base: position 155,853 of record JBBMOL010000146.1, read on the forward strand.
AATGAAGGTAGTACTGTGCAATTGTTAGAGGTGATTAATACCCTAGTTGGTATGGTAGTGCAACAGTAATAGTAGATACATGAACTGTAAATGTTGACTGGCAGAAAAAGGTAGATAATGGGAGAGGTTGGAGATAAGTTGACCGAGCTAATCAATTTGGATCAATTTGTAAGGCTGGTTAGGGAGTTTAGGCTTAAGGTGAATGACCCACTAGATGCTGCATAGTGGATTAAGAAGTTAGAGAAGACCTTTGTAGCATTTAGAGTCCCATAAGAGAAAAAGGTGAGCTATGCTGTATATTTGCTAAGAGGCTTGACTTTGGAGTGGTGGTCAAGTATCAAGATTGATAGTGGGATACATCACTTAGGAGAGGTTCAAATAGATATTATATGATTAATACTTCTTAAGTAGCATACAAGATAAAATGGAGGTAGCATATTATAGTTGCCACTAAGGAAAATGATCTACAGAAGAGTATAGGGTGGAGTTAAACTGCTTAGTGAAATTCATGTCAATAGCTTTTAGAACGAATGAGAGGTTAAGGGCTTATTGATTTGTGTTAGGTCTGGAGCCCACTTTGCAACACAAAGTGGGGTTGTTCCAGTTGAACACATATTTTAGGGTGGTGAACAAGGCTAAGTTCCTATAATAGAGCCATGAAAAGACTGATGAGATGAGGACACTAGGGATAAAGGTAGTATTAGGGAAGAGACCTACTTAGGGGATTGTTATACAAGAGAAGGGTAAGAAGCTTCAAACTTTTTAGGCTAGACTTGTGGTCATTGCAGCATCCTCCTCTTAGGTTAGGACTTCCCCAATAGGTCAGGATCGCAGATGCACTAGATGCTATAGGCCACATGAGTTGAATGAGTGTAAGTGGCCAAAGGGTGCTTGTCTCTCTTGTGGAAAGATAAGACACAGTAGTAAGACCTACATAGAGAGATCAATTCCTCTTACTTTCAATTAGTCCTATAAATAGAGGGGTTATGGAATGATAGATTGCCTGAATATAAGAGGGCAGACTATGCCACTAGCATAGATAGTGAGGAACCAAACTATGACTTAGGTTAGTAGATCTCAGCTAGCGAGACTAAGATAAAGAGTGCTAGCTCGAGTATTTACATTGTAATGTTAGGACACACCAAACATGGACACTTTAGCATATATGCTATTGGTACACTCTACTAGTGCTTATATCCTATTTAATACTAATGCAACGCATTCATGCGTGTCTGATGCATTTAGAAATATTTGTGATATTCATATTGAGCTACTGGATAATATATTGAGTTTAAATACACCGATGGCTATAGGTAGAGGATTAAAAAAAATATGTGAAAAGGTTAGTATTGAAGTATAAGGTGGGGTTCTGTTCGTAGACCTTTTGGTTTTGGAGATGACGAATTTTGATGTGATATTAAGAATGGATTGGTTGTTTAGACACCATACAATCATTGCTTGTCATAGTATGATAATCCATGTTAGAACACTAGGAGATGAACCCTTCTTCTTCCAATTGGCTCAATTGTATATTAAGGAAATTGTGAGGTTGCATGGAATACCAGTCATAATAGTTTTTGATAGAGATATAAAATTTGTTAGGAGATTTTGGAGGAGTTTACATAGGGCACTAGGAATCGAATTGCAATTTAGTATGACTTTTCACTTATAGACAAACGGATAATTAGAGTGAACCATCTAGATTTTAGAAGATATGTTGAAGACCTATGCACTGGATCTTGGTGGGAATTAGGATGAGCATGTGTCCTTGGTAGAGCTTGCCTATAACAATAGTTATCAAGCTACAATTCAAATGGCACCTTATGAAGCATTATATGGTTGAAAGTGTTGATCGCTGTTACATTAGGATGAGATGGGTGGAGGCAAGTATTAAGACTTGACCTAATACAAGACATTGTGGACAAGGTCAAGTTAATCAGGTAGAGAATGCAGTTAACTCAAAGCCGTTAAAAGTCTTATGTACTTAAAAGACGACACCCTCTAAAGTTTAAGGTAGGAGATCATGTTTTGCTGAAAGTATCACCAACAAAAGGGGTAGTGGATTTAGATTGGGAGGAAAACTGAATCCCAGGTATGTAGGGCCTTTTGAAGTCCTGAAAAGAGTTAGACCAGTAATATATAGACTAGCTTTACCACCAAATCTAGTTAGGGTACATGACGTATTTCCCATTTTTATGTTAAGGAAATATGTACTAAACCCAAACCAAGTAACTACTTAAAAACCTCTAGAAGTGTAGCTAAACCTCACAACAGTAGAGAAGCCTATTAAAATTGTGGATACTAAGGAGTAGATTTTGAGAAGACGAGTAATCAAGTACATTAAGGTGTGGTGGAGTAATCAAGTAGAAAGAGAAGTGACTTGGGAATTAGAAGAGGAGATGAGGAAAAGATATTCGAAGCTTTCACAATCTATGTAACTTTTGAGGATGAAAGTTCTGCTAAGGGAGGGGGGAGAATGTAATAATTGGAATTTTGTAAAATAACATATATTAAACAATAGTGTTCAAGCCATAGAGAGAAAATAAATCTAAATATCAAAATAATAAGTTCGGGGGAATTGGAAGTAACAAGAACTTATTGATGGGAGCGGTATGGTCATTTTACAGGAAAGGTATAAATAGTCTCCAACATGTCCTTTTGACCCTTTTCCCCATATTATGTAATCTAGAACCCTAGGAGCATACTACAGAACAATACGAGTAGAAGGTGATTTCAATCCAATGAGTTTATGCATGAATGGCTAGTGCGAGAAGCTTCAATCACTAAGAAGATTCAAACCATATCGTGTTGATTTAGTAACCACCATAATAGGAATTTAGGCAATCATTCGTAGAGCGACAATTTGAAAATTTTATATAATTGGTATGGAATTAAAAGTAAAGTCGTTGTAAAATTAGGCATATGATTACAAAATCTTTGAAGGTGGAATAGATTTGGAGAGTAATTATGATTAGGGAGTTAGATTTTGAAGAAAATTTCAGTTTTCCTAAAAATTGGAGATTTCTAGAAGTACACGGTCTACAACACAATTGTGTTGCACTATGATTTGGAAAGTACATGGCCACTTAGGTGAATTACATGACTTTATACCAAAATCATGAAATGAATAGTGGGGTACACAAGAAACAGACACACTCGTGTCAAAAATCGAAAAGTGTACATAGTAAGATATAATGACAATAGACACGTCTGTGCCAAATTTTGAAAAGTGAATAGTAAGATATATGGGAAATAAACAAGGTTATGTACCGGGCTATATCTTACCATTGTGATAACACAAGCAGTACATGGATAAGAAAACGCCTATGTACTTAAACGTGTTAGACCCTTGCTTTCCAAAGTCGAGCTTTTCTAATTCTGTATCTCTCCTAACTTAACTAAATACCTAATATATTAAGATAGTTGTTATGGATTCTTTAAGCATATGTAGTTGTTGATTTGAATAGGTTTGAGGATTAATGGAGTGTAGGATCCTGAAGAGAATGCTCAATACTTATTAGGTAAGTGTATATCGTGTTTTTTGTTTGTGAGTGTTAGGTTAGGATTATTAAACCAATCTAAAGTATAAATCAAATTGATTGTTTATGTGATTATGCTTAGCTAGGCCTGAGGAATTGAAAATTTTAATGATTGTGGGGTGGCACCTTGATGATTGGTATATGACATTGTCCCCAGTGGAGTTATGTATCGAGATGATCTTGGTAAATTTAGGATGAATGGACTCATGAATAGTGAGGAGTACTTACTGTCATATACGTATATATGTATGATATAAACCCGTGAACTTATGGACAGTAGGGAGCACCTACTGTCATATATGTGTGTTATATATATATATATATATATGATATAGACTCATGAATTCATGAACAGTAGGTGATGTGCCTAAAAACGGATTAAGCGCAATCAAATGGAACAAAAACCAACCCTAAATGCAATCAAACAATTTCAGTTCGACAAGCTAGGAATTTGTGTGATTCCTAATGGGTGCAGAGAGATCCAAAGCAATAAATAATGAACTAATCCACCACAATGAATCAAATCCCTCAATATACACTAATTAAACTTGAAATATCACGTGAATTCAAGAATAACCGGCAAAGGCAATACCTTGATCCCCCTTTATAGAAAATGCAATTCACGATAACAATAATAAACAATTGTTGATGAATAACAAGTATGATAACTACTCAAACAAGCTCACTAATTTGAATCAAAACTTAATCAAATCTGACCAAGAAATGTTTTAATTCAACCGTAGATATTACACACTAGAGAAGAAAAGAAAATACAACAATTTGAAATTGATATGACTCACAATTTCAAGTGTTGCACTCACCACAATCTCAACTCTTGAGATTGAAATTGATAAGAGGAAATTGAACTAAGAAAACCCTAAGTTCTCTCATGCGGAAGTGAAGTGTTTGTTCTAAAACAATTCCTCTTCAAAACCCAAATACTTGCTTCCTTTAGGGTTAAAAAGTCCACAAAATTACAACTATGCCACTTTTAGGGTGGTCGGTCTTAAATGAAAATTACAAACAAAATGAAAGTGTCCCAAAAGAAATTACAACATAAAATGTTCCAAGCAAATAAAAAATATATAAAAAGAAATTAAGTCTTCAAGATACCGATCTTCAAGGTACTTTCGAATTGAGTCCCGATGAGGATCCCTACTCACTCAAAAGTATAAGTGATTTGGCACTCTGTAGGACTGTCAAGTAAACCTGCTGGAATGCATAACAATTATAAAGTAGGAATGAAGAAATTAAGTTAGCTTCCTCAGGATTAGGTTTCTCATGTATGATTCTCAAAACCAAGTTGTGTAGACCCCTAACTTGAGCCCTAGTGATAGGTCCTGTAGGAAGCTGATTCCTATCATCTCTTCAAGCTTCTAGATGATTTGCCCTCAAATTTGATAAGTCTTCATGCATGATGTCTGGTAAGTCTGGTGATAGATTTGCAACATTAAAGGTCGCTGATACTCCATACTCTCCTAGTAACTATATCCAGTAGGCATTGTTGTTTGATGCTCTTTAAAACTCTAAACGGTCCGTCTGATATGGGAGACAGCTTTTTGTGACTTTTTATGTGGAAACCTGTCTCTGCTAAGATTAATCCAGACTAAGTCACCTGAATTATAAAGATGAGTTTTCCTGTGTCTGTTTCCCTAGATTCTCTGTTGTTCCTGGGTCTTTTGAAGGCGTTCGGTTGTTTTATCATGAATGTGCTGAATTTGCCAGGCTTGATCAACTCCACTAAGACTGTCTTCCTTTGCTGCTGGTCTTGCTATAAAATCTAATGGAATAGAAGGATTATAGCCATAAACAACTTCAAAGGGAGACTTACTGGTTGAATTATGAGTAGACTTATTGTAAGCGAACTCAACAATAGGAAGACACAAGTCCCAATCAGTAAGATTCTTGCCAAATATTGCTCTAAGTAAATTTCCAAGTGTACGGTTAACAACTTCTGTTTGTCCGTTTGTCTGTGGATGGCAAGAGGTACTATACATAAGTTTAGTACCTAGTCTTCTCCATAATGTCTTCCAAAAGAAACTAAGGAACTTAGTGTCTCTGTCTGACACTATGCTATGTGGGACTCCATGTAATTTGACAATTTCTTGCACATAAATGTTAATAATAAAAAGGGAATCATTTGTTTTGTGACAAGACACAAAATGTGACATTTTACTGAACTTGTCAACAATCACCATAATAGAATCTTTTCCCCTTTGTGTTTTAGGTAATCCTAACACAAAATCTATACTGATATTAGTTCAGGGTTTATCTGGTATAGGCAAAAGCATGTACTCACCTTATACACCTTTCTTCCCTTTAGCTCTCTTACAAATACCACACCTTTCTAACACCCTATAGATATCCTTTATCATACCCTTCCAATAGAAATTCTCTCTTAATGTGGCTAGGGTTCTCTTCCAACCAAGGTGTCCAGACAATCCTCCTGCATGTGCTTCCCTCACCAATAACTCCCTCACAGATCTAGAAAGTATACATAATTTTCTAGATTTATACAGAAACCCCTCAATCACGCAATAACCTTTATACATCTTGCCCCCATAACACCTCTCCATAATAGTTTTGAATTCCTCATCATACATATACTGTTCTTTCAATAATTCAAAACCCAGCAGTTTTGACTGAAGAGAAGTGATAAGTACATATCGTTGTGATAAAGCATTAGCAACAATATTTTAATTACCCTTTTTGTACTTTATCACATAAGAAAAACCCTCCAAAAAATCCACCCACTTAGCTTGGCATTTAGACAAATTCTGCTGTCCCCTGAAATGTTTCAATGATTCATGATCTGTATAAATAATAAACTCTCTCGGGAGGAGATAATTTTGACCACGTCATGAGAGCCCTCACTAAGGAATAAAATTCCTTATCATATATAGAATAGTTTAAAGTTGCACCACTCAACTTCTTACTAAAATTTGCTATGGGTCTCTTTTTTTGCATTAGTACAACACCAATTACTGTGCCAGAAGCATCACATTCCAGTTCAAAAACTTTGTCAAAATTAGGTAAAGCCAATAATGGAGCACGCATGAGTTTTTCTTTTACCTCTTCAAAACTCCTCTAGGCCCTTTCACTCTAGATGAAAGGTACATTCTTTTTAGTCAGTTCTGTGAGAGGATTGACAATACTACTGAAAATATGGACAAAGCGTCTATAAAAAGATGCAAGTCCATGAAAACTTCTTACTACAGTAACTGAGGTGGGTGTTGGCCATTCCTTGATTGCCCTCACTTTCTCCTCATCTACCCTGGCACTTGAGCTAGATACAACAAAACTAAAAAATGTTAGCTTAATTTGATAAAAGGAACACTTCTGGAGATTTGCAAATAGCTGCTATGCTCTCAACATTGAGAATACTGCCCGAAGATGCTCCGTAAGATGTTCTAGGTCTTTACTGTATATCAGAATATCATCAAAATAAAAACAACAAATTTTCCTAGAAACTCTTTCAATACATAATTCACCAGTCTCATAAATGTACTAGGAGCATTACTCAAGCCAAAGGGCATAACCGACCACTTATATAGTCCATGGAGTGTTTTAAAAGCAGTTTTCTATTCATCCCCCTCTCTCATCCGAATTTAGTGATACCCGCTTTTAAGATCTACTTTGGGGAAAACCTGTGAACCATGTAGCTCATTTAACATATCATCAAGTCTAAGAATAGGATACTTGTATTTGATTGTGATTTTGTTGATGGCTCTACTGTCGATACACATTCTCCAAGTACCATCCTTCTAAGGAACAAGAAGGGAGGGAACAATACATGGACTAAGACTCTTTCTAACAATTCCCCGCTCAACCAACTCATCCACCTAGCGTTTCAAATCTCTAGCCTCCTCGGGATTCATGCGATATGCAGGTTGATTTAATAATACTGAACCGGTAGAAGATCAATAGCATACTCTATCCCTCTCAAAGGTGATAAACTTGCAAGCAAATCATCAGGAAAAATATTAGTATACTCATTCAATACTTGAGAAATTGCTGAGGGTCGAGACTATGGTTCCTGCACCCCTAGTGCACATCTCAACTAAAGCAAGTATACTAGAGTCTCTTCTGTAATAAGCCTCTCCAATTCACCTTGTCCCATCAACAATACCTTCTTTTCCTCAAAATTATTAAACTGCATTGAAACCCTTTTTAACCTTAGATGGACTACTGATTTGTTGCTGAACCTTTTGAACCTTTGAAAGTGAAATCGGATTCAGAGTAATGCATTTGCCCTCTTTTTGGAATACATAAGTATTCTTGAAGCCATCATGCAAGACCCTCCTATCATATAACTAAAGCCTACCAAGCAATATATGGGATGCACACATAGGCAAAATATCACACTCAATCTCATCACAGTATTTATCCACTACACTAAATGGTACCCTAGCTCTTTGGGTCACATGCAAAGTCCCCTGATCACTAAGCTAATGCAATTTATATGGTTTAAGATGTGGAGTGGTGGTAAGTCTTAGCTTTGATACTAACGATGCAGCTACTACATTGGTACAACTACCACCATCAACTATAAGGACACACAAATTTCCTTGTACCCTACAAGAAGTATGAAACAAGTTTTCCTTTTGTTCTTCATCCTTAGTAGCAAATGTAGTCAATGTTCGGCGCAACACATTAGCATATTGAAACATCTCACTAGACATTGTTGTGTTTTAAATTAAACACCACAATAATAATCCTTACACCTTCCACGGCTCAAGTACACAACTACACCACAAATGAAGTACTCACACATAACTACTCTTAAGTAGATAGAATTTAAATTTAACTCTGAGTACTTAAGTAACTAGTTCAATTACTTTTACACTTTAATGACTTATTTGAATTTTAAATTCTATTACTCAACCTTCCTTTTCTTATTTTGATTTCACACTACAATCACCCACAATGTACAACACTTCAACAAATAAAAAATAATAAAAATTCACTACCACTTTACTACTCTTATTCCACAGTGCTACTTCACTCACGCCTACTACAATTGTCCACCAATTCACACAAAAAATAATCCACACCGAAATGTACAACCCTTCACAATTTTTTGGCAAACACAACCATACACACACTCCATGGTTCACACTCCTAATCATACAAGTTTCACCACTATAAACACTAAAGCAAACTGCAACTTATATACCAAAATAGCAACAATTCAAATTTGAAAATCAAACCACTTCACTAATTGCAACCCTTCCACAATTGGTAAGAAGTAATTTTCAAATTCAAACAAACACACATTAACTCCTTCAATCTTATGTTTGTTTTGAAAATCAAATAATTTCCAAATCTTTTACACTACTTAAATATGGAAATGCTCAATTACTCCTCCATTTTTCCGAAAACAAACAATGTAAGGATCACAATTTTTCTTCCTACACAATTGCACTTCCGAAATTGCATTCAAAATGCACTAACTTTCCTTTTCCTCTACGGTCAAGTCCACAACATAGAAGCTTCAACAAGTAATCAAAACTCACTCCAACATGTAGCAAATTCAACTTCTACTTAAGAAAATTCACGCCACTTCAAACAACTACAACAACAATTTCATTTTACTCCTAATTTCAGAATTAAAGATGTAAGAACATGAGCCATAAATTTCCGAAATTCAAAATCAAATAACCCTTCTCACAACCTCAAGCTCTGGTACCAAAAAGATGATGTTCCTAAAAGGGGATTAAGCATAATCAAATGGAACAAAAACTAACCCTAAATGCAATCAAACAATTCTGGTTCAACAAACTAGGAATTTACGTGATTCCTAATGGGTGCAAAGAGATCTAAAGTCAATAAATAATGAACTAATCCACCACAATGAATAAAATCCTACAATATACACTAATCAAACTTGAAATATCACGTGAATTCAAGAATAACCAGCAAAGGTAATACCGTGATCCCCCTTTATAGAAAATGCAATTCATGATAACAATGACAAGCAATTGTTGATGAATAACAAGTATGATAACTACTTAAACAAGCTCACTAATTCGAATAAAAACTTAATCAAATTTGACCAAGAAATGTTCTAATTAAACAGTAGATATTACACATTATAGAAGAAAAGAAAACACAACAATTTAAAATTGATATGACTCACAATTTCAAGTGATGCACTCGTTACAATCTCAACTTTTGGGATTGAAATTGAACTAGGAAAACCCTAAGTTCTCTCACGTGAAAGTGAAGCGTTTTTTCTAAAAAAATTCTCTTGAAAACCCTACATAAGCAAGTATTTATACTTGCTCCCTTTAGGGTTAGAAAGTCTACAAAATTAAAACTATGCTACTTTTAGGGTAGCCGGTCTTAAATAAAAATTATAAAGAAAATGAAAGTGTCCCAAAAGAAATTACAACATAAAATGTTCCAAGCAAATAACAAATATATAAAAAGAAATTAGTCTTCAAGATGCCAGTCTTTAGGGTACTTTCGAATTGAGTCCCAATGAGGATTTTGACTCACTTAAAAGTATAGGTGATTTGGCACTCTGTAGGACTGTTAAGTGAACCTACTAGAATGCATAACAATTATAAGGTAGGAATGAAGAAATTAAGTTAGCTTCCTCAGGATTAGGTTTCTCATGTATGATTCTCAAAACCAAGTTGTGTAGACCCTTAGCTCGAGCCCTAGTGATAGGTCTTGTAGGAATTTGATTCTTATCAGAAGGGAATACCTACTATCGCATATGTATGTATATATGATATGGACTCATGGACAATGGATAGAACCCATTGTTGTATATATATATATATTGTGTGTATGTAGAGCTTGTGTTATTGAGAGTTGTGTGTTGGAATAACTAATATGAAAGATAATAAATTATTGCTTGAATATCTTGTTATACTATGTTTGTTTTTGTATTTTGGCATTATGTGATTGTTAGTATACATTGTACTAGGCATTAGCTCCTCATCATAGAACCCCTTTTCAGTTGTGGGTTCCTCTAGTGAGATAGTGGGATTTGATGAGACGCTAGTAAACATAGGTGAATACTTGGATGATGATGATGTAGAATATGTGTATTATGAAGAATGCCATGTAGACTAGAAGGGAGACTAGCATTAGAATATGATGTTTAGATTATTTGTTTAGTGGTGTTACATTTAAGATTTTGACTGTATTCGAGTTTTTAATATGCTTTCATTGTGATGGGTTATAGGAGATTAATTATGGTTAATTGTTGTAGACAAACTGTTATTTGCAGTTTCTGTTATATAAAGAGGCTGAGTGGGATATATTAAACTACTTATTTATATAACTGGAGAATTCTTAATTGACTAACATGGTTATTGGGATATTGATTCTGGAGTTTAACAGATTATGAGCTTTTGCATGCTTTCACCTAATGAGGACATGCGGTGGGATGTACTTGTTCTAGCTTTTAGGGTGTTACACTAATAATACCACCAATTGTCGAGTCTAATTTTTCTAATCTAATTTACATTAAACCCTAGCTCATTTAATATAAATTCTCGAATAAGATTAGAATTTTTTTATTTATGTTTTTTTTTAAAGAGTCGCCACTCGATCGAAATCATGAAAAATGTTAAATTAAGACTAATTGAGCGGATTAGTTTTAATTTGACTACTAGTCCACGTAAAAAAAATTATATCAGAAATTTTGGAGTTTGAGGGTTATTTTATTAAAACTTGACGTTACCACTTTTCAACCTTTCATTTTTTTTTGGTTAAAAAAGAAAGAAATGAAAGAAAGAAGAAAAGAAAATAATAATAAAAAAAATAAAGAAGAGAAATAAAAGGAGATGTTTTTTTTAAATGAGGTCACCTTAAGGTTGCCTATGTACTCGATGCTCGGGATTAGACCTATCGTAGTTTATATTTTTTTATTTTAAAAGAAGTTTTTTAAAATCTATAATCCTTTTTTATTTTTCAATGTATATATATATATATATATTTAGACAAAATGGCTTTTTAAAAAAAATAGATAAAATAAAAAAATAATTTTTAAAATAACCTTTTTTCTTAGAAAAATAAAAATTTAAAACATATTACTGTACATAATTTTTTTATGTCTTAAAATATAAAATAACTAAAAAAAAATCTTTTAAGAAAATATAAAAATTTTTATATAAAAAATTAAATACATAATAAATAAAAAAATTTCTTTAAATTTTTAACTAAAAAAATTATTATTTTTAAAAATAAAATAAAATTAAAAAATAAATAAAAAAACATGAACCTCAATGTAATGCTTTCCAGTGATGATGAGGGACGGTGGTGAGCAGCGAAGGACAGTGGTGAGGCAGCATCGGTTGGAGCTTCCCGAAGTGGGAATATGACCAGATCGATGGAAGAATGATTAAAAAAAAAAATTTGGAGAGAGAAAACGTTGCTAGAAAATTTTTAAGCTTTTTTTGGTGAGAAATTCTTCCTCCTTTTTGAAAAAAAGCCCCTTTCCAACGGATTTGGGACTCTATTTATGGGCAAAATGTGAGTTAAATGGTTAGGGGAAGAAGAAAGGTCGAAGGTCGGAAAATTATTGCGAAAACGTTTTTTCTTTTCTTAATTTCCTTGATTTATTGTACTTTAATTTGATTCCAGAAGCTATTTGCTTCTTAAATTGTGTTGTTTGACCTTTCGTAATCTTTGAAACGTTAAAAGAAAGAGAGGAATTTTTTTTTTTTTTTAGCATCCCATGGTCTTTAGTGGCAGATGGTTCAAAGGTAAGGGATGATGAAAACATGGATTCAACCCACGTAATGGAAAACGTGAGTTGAACTCACATTTTTCATTGTAATGAAAAATATTAGAAGAAGAAAACATGGGCTTAAGGGTTTAACCCATATTTTTTGCCAAGAGCAAAAAAATCTCGCACTTTTGCACAAGCGAGGATTCGAACCTAGGACTGAGGGAGCATATGTGTGTGTGTTTTTTGTTAGGCCGTTGGCCCATGCCTCATTCATATAATGCAATCAAATTGCATTTATTCTAGTTTATTTATAATAAAATAAAATAAAAATAGTAACAAAAGATTATAAATAATAATAAAAAATAAAATAAAAAATAATAATAATGAAATAAAAAAAAATAATAAATGGTGTATCTACAGCTGTCCCTCTTTGTGATGAAGTTTAAGAAGAAATTTACTACAAAGACTAAAGAGATATACCATTTTTACTTATCGATGTACTCTGAAGAGTTATAGAAATATTTTAATGAACTAACAAGAGATGTCTTGGATGGTGTTTTATGGGTTGACTATCTTGTATTGGGACTGGTCCTCATAGACTAGTAACCCTAAGAAGAGAGGAATTTTAGGATAGTGCCCCTGTGGGCTAACTAATTTATAGGAAAATATCTATTACAAATTAGCAATCTTAAAAATGATTTTTGAGAAAGTGCCCTTGTGGGCTAACTAATTTATAGAAAAGCGTCTATAAACTAGTAATCCTAAAAATGATTTTTGAGAAAGTGTCCTTGTAGGCTGACTAATTTTATAAGAAAGCGTATGTTACAAATTAGCAATCCTGAAAATGATTTTTGAGAAAGTGCTCCTATGGGCAGACTAATTTTATAAGAAAGCATCTGTTACAGACTAGCAATCCTAAAAATTATTTTTGAGAAAATGCCTCTATAGGCTAACAAATTTTATAGGAAAGTGTTTGTTATAGAATAGAAATCCTAAAAATGATTTTTGAGAAATTGCCATTATAGGCTGATTAATTTTATAGGAAAGCGCATGTTACAGACTAGCAATCTTAAAAATGATTTTTGAGAAAGTGCCCATGTGGGCTGACTAATTTTATAGGAAAGTGTCTATTATAGATTAGCAATCCTAAAAATGATTTTTGAGAAAGTGCCCCTGTGGGCTGACTAATTTTGTAGAAAAGCATCTGTTACAGACTAGCAATTCTAGAAATGATTTTTGATAAAGTACCCTATAAACTGACTAATTTTTATAGGAATTTAAAATTTAACTACATATGCATGGCACAGTGAAGAATTTTACCTAGTTTTGTTGATGGCGCCTAAATAATGAATCCTTTTTCTTGAAGTTTAACACACTTGTCTACTTGTCACTTTCTTGAATCAACTCTTCCTACCGTTGGATGAACCATGCTTGTGTGATGTTTCTAAATACAATTACACAAAGCTAATTGGAGAATCAACTAAACACAATTCACAAAAATGGCATGATTCCACTTCCGTATGAACCTTATTAGCACGAACCAATTTGATTTTGATATGAAATTGCAATGTACTCAATTGGAATTCCAATACCAACAAAAGAAACAAGCACAATTGTTTCCAATTTCTAACTAAATGGCGTAAACCCTAGCTTGAAAATTGAACCTTAATTTGCGTGAATCAAGAACAACATAAAAGTAACTAATTCCTTACCAGATATTACGTACTAGTTGGAATTAGGATCAACTTGTAGTTTTTTGATATCAGTCACAACAAATCTAAGTCCACTTGCTACAATATTAGTGTAGAAATGATAAGAGCAATGTGTGAAAAAGAAATACCCTTTCACGTGAACAAAAGGCAGCCGAAATATGATGTTCAAAAGTCCCTTCTAACCCTACTTTGCAAGTATTTATACTTGCTCTAAATGAGGAAAAATTAACAAAACAAATTACAAGTAAAAAGCAACAAGTGTGACCGGTTTTTCACTAAACAAAATTACAAGTAAAACCCTCACAAGTAGCCTGCTTCTTGCACCTCCATGGAACATTATTGGATCGATTCTTCTTTGATTTATGTAGGTCCATGAATAACCTACAAATTGAGCATTAGCAAATTTACCTATCGTCTTGTAAAAACCGATAAATGTACCTATTGGAATGCACAACAAAGAAATAATAGAAAAGAAGATACTAAAAAAAATATTTTCGAGGTCTAATTGCTCAAAGAGGACCCTTATCGCCAAATTTTGTAACCTTTTAGCTCTTGTCCTAGTGATGGGTCCTGTGGCTATATGATGCCTATTATCTCCTTAGGCCTATGAAAGATTTGCCCTCAAATCTGATAGGTTTTCATGAACATCATCAGGTAAAAAACCTGCAACATCAAATGTGGTAGAGATGTCGTATCCTCTTAGCATTTTATCTGTAAAAAAGATCACTCTAGTCATCCAGTACCTGAGATACCACAGGGGGTAGATGCTTATGCCCCTCCATCTCTAGGGTATACCTGATCTGCAATAAATATATTGGTCTCTCATCTGCTATGGCCTTCTCTAACTCATACTGTCCCAACAATAAGGTCTTCTTCTTCCCGGTTTTACTTATTTACCTACGAATCTCTTGCACCTTTGAAGGGTTACTTATCTGACTCTAAGCCTCTTGGTCCTCTAAAGGTTTACTCATTTGCCTTTGAACATCTTGGACCTCTAAAGGTTTACTTATCTGCCCCTGAACCTCTTGTTCCTCTGAAAGTTTACTCATCTACCTTTGAACTTCTTGGACCTCTGAAGGTTTACTTATCTGCCTTTGAACCTCTTGGTCCTCTGAAGGTTTACTCATCTACCTCTGAACCTCTTAGACCTCTGAAGGTGACATTGGCTTCAACATTATACGTTTACCCTTTTGTTGGAACATATAAGTATTTCTGAAGCCATTATGCAAAACCCTCCTATCATACAGCTAAGGCTTGCCAAGCAATATATGAGATACATACATGGAAAGGATATTACATGCAATCTCATCATGATATTTATCCCTTATACTGAAAGGTACCCTAGCCCTTTGGGTAACATGTAGACTATCCTGCTCACTCAACTAATGCAACTTATAGGGTTTTGGATATGGGGTAGTTACAAGTTTCAATTTCAATACTAATGATGCAGCCACTACATTAGTACAACTACCACCATCAATAATAATATCACATAGATTACCTTGTACTCTACAAGAGATGTGGAACAAATTTTCCCTTTACTCATCATCAATGATAGGAATTGAAGTCAAAGTTCGACGAAGTACATTAATAGATAAATACAAATCACCTCCCTCCTGATTATTGGCCTCATTGCGAAGTCCCCCATTCATAATATCATTCGACATGGTTGATGAATTGATTTGTTGAAATACAAAAAACAATTCAAGACAATTGCAATATACTTCAAGTTAAATGCAAAAACACAATAATCACTTCAACACACACTCATTTCACACTTCAATACACACTTACTCACTCCACGGTACACACACACATACTCACGATGTAACACCCTACTTCATGTCTTCACTCACTTCAAAACACAAAGTGCACTCTACCTAAACTTCACAGACCTACGACATACTCCACAATCACGGCAACAAATGCAAATAGAAGTAATTATGGACACTTCTCCAAATGGCAAGCTAATGATTCCAACTAGTCAAAGTGCATTTAAATGATCAATACACAATAACTTCCACACTTAATGATTGATTTTGAAATTAAAAAATGAACCACAACACACACACTTCTACGCTACGTACACATACACACCTCACCCACAATGCAACAACCTTCAAACCACAACACACTCACTATGCCGCGCACACATTCGTCACTCACGGTGTAGTACACACACACTTTACACTCTACTTTTAATCACTGCAGCTAAGCAAAAAGGAAACAATTAAAGATACTTCTCCAAATGGTAAGTAAACAATTCAAACTAGTTAAAGTGTATTATGATTAACAATACATAATAATTCCTTCAACTTAATGATCGTTTTTGAATTTCAAATTGCTTCCAAATCCTCCATGCAATGAAAGCAAAATTTGGAAATGAAGGTAAGTTCTAATTTTGAAATCTCCAAGAAAATGCAATTCCCTTCCTCCTCAAACAAGTAACTCATGGCAAAGGTGAAGAAGAGAAAGATCAAGTCTGAAATTTCTACTTCCAATTCCGCAGCAATGAAGGTATATCACAATACAATCACTTAAAATTACTTCAATTCCACTTCAAATAACTTCAATTAAGAAATGGAAGATCAAGAACCCTAATTCCCTAAATTGAAATCACGCAATCCCTTCTCAAAACCCTTGCTCTAATATCAAAAATTATGATGTGCCTAGTATCCAAATACAATTACACAAAGCCAATTGGAGAATCAACTAAACACAATTCACAAAAATGGCATGATTCCACTTCCACGTGAACCCTACTAGCATGAACCAATTTGATTTTGATACAAAATTACAATGTACTCAATTGAAATTCCAATACCAATCAAAGAAATAAGTACAATTGTTTCCAATTTCCAACTAAATGGTGTGAACCCTAGCTTGAAAATTGAATCCTAATTTGCGTGAATTAAGAACAACATAAAAGTAACTAATTCCTTACAAGATATTACCCATTAGTTAGAATTAGGATCAACTTGTAATTTTTTGATATCACTCATAACAAAGCTAAGTCCACTAGCCACAATCCTAAAGTAGAATTGATAAGAGCAATGTGTGAAAAAGAAATACCCTTTTCACGTGCACAAAAGGCAGCCAAAAAAAGATGGTCAAAAGTCTCTTCTAACCCTACTTTGCAAGTATTTATACTTACTCTAAATAGGGTGAATTTAACAAAACAAAATTACAAGTAAAAAGCAACAAGTGTGACTGGTTTTTCACTAAACAAAATTACAAGTAAAACCCTTACAAGTAGCCAAC
Organism: Laguncularia racemosa; assembly: GCA_037954665.1. Lineage (NCBI taxonomy): Eukaryota > Viridiplantae > Streptophyta > Magnoliopsida > Myrtales > Combretaceae > Laguncularia > Laguncularia racemosa. The sequence goes on from JBBMOL010000146.1 coordinate 173,054, forward strand.
TTCTTACACCTCCATGGAACATTATTGGATTGGTTCTTCTTTGATTTATGTAGGTTCATGAATAACCCATAAACTGAGCATTAGTAAATTTACCCACCGTCCTATAAAAATTGATAAATGTACCTGTTGGAATGCACAACAAATAAATAATAAAAAAGAAGATACTAAATAAATATTTTCAGGGTCTGATTGTTTAAAGAGGACCCTCATTGCCAAATTTTGTAACCCTTTGGCTCTTGCCCTAGTGATGGGTCCTATGGGTATATGATGCCTATCATTGTGTGATATTCACTTCCACTCTTAGAATTTTCAACTCTTCCAATCCATTTTGGTTAAATTATCTCTACTCTCATTATTTTGGACTCCAACCTAAAATAGTAGAAGAAACTCCTTTTCGAAAAGATGAAACCATGATGGAATAATTGAAGAGCTTGCATTATTCATTATTATTTTATTCCTCACAGCTTCCCTCATGTTTGAGTGTATGTGGCAAAATAGGAGTAAAAAAGAAAGAAACTTATTGATGAGGAGGGAGATGATCAATCCGATGACAAATGAGGATATCCACTTTACACGTAGATGGTATAAATTAAACCACAAAGAGATCAATGATGTTTTCGATAAACTTAGGTAAGATTCCATTGATTCATCAAGGATAGTACATTTTAATTGCATAAGAATTTACAAGGTCCTTTAAATTTGGGCCGTCCATATGTGACAAAATTAATGCCCCTCCAGACAACACTTTCTTTATAGAATATAGCCTCTCATAATTAGGAGTAAACTTCCCTCTAGAATCTTATACATTTAGGAGGATCTTCCTTAAAACTAAGTCACCCTTTTGGAAACTTCGAGGTTGCACTTTTTTATTAAAGGCTCTAGCCATTCTTTGTTGATAACATTGGCCATGGCATAATGCTGCTAACCTCTTTTCATCAATTAGACTCAATTGGTCAATCCGCTTTTTCACCCAATTAGCTTCATCTAGTTGAGTTTCTAACAATACCTTAAGCAATGGAATTTCAACTTCAACTGGTAACACGACTTCAGTACCATATACCAAGGAGTAAAGGGTAGCTTCTGTTGATGTTCTATTAAAGGTTCGATAGGCCATGAGTGAAAATGGTAACATCTCATGCTAGTCTTTATAAGTAATAGCCATCTTCTTAATAATCCATTTGATATTTTTATTGGCCACTTCTACAGCTCAATTCATTTGTGGTCGATATGGAGTGGAATTCTTATGATTGATTCCAAAATGTTGGCACATTTCCATCATGAGCTTGTTGTTGAGGCTTATGCCATTATCTATAATAATTGACTTAGGAGATCCATATCGAGCAATAATATCCCTTTTGATGAATTTAACCACTACCCCTTTGATAGCATTAGTATACGAGGAAGCTTCAACCCATTTGGTAAAATAATCGATTGCCACTAGGGGTATCTGCTTCTTTCTCATCAACACATCTTAATAATGTGCTGTCAAATGATCACTTATATAATGTGGATCCACTTAAAAAAAATGACTTGCTAATCTTTTGAGCATTTTCTTATCTTTTTTGTTAGCTTTTTTTGGATATCTTCCTTCCTAAAGTAGGATCTTGATGTCATAATACCAAGGCTTATCATCTTGCATTCCTTCAATAACTAAACAAAAAGTAGGTTTACCTTCAATCTTGATCCTGAGAGGTTAGATTTCTATCCCTTTTGTTATTTGAGTCAAAGATGCCAATATAGCTAAGGCATCGGTAAACTAATTTTGCACCCTTGGTACATATGTGAATGCGATCTCTTCAAACTTCCTTATTAACTGTGACAAGTGCTGGTGATAAGGTACCAATTTTGGATCTTTAGTCTCATGCTCTCCTTGGGTTTGACAAATGATGCGTGAGGAGTCCCCATATACTTCTAATTCATGAATTCCCATATCTAAAGTCATTTTGAGACCCCAAATGCATGCTTCATATTTTGCAATATTGTTAGTATATGGAAACATAAGCCTCATTGTTATAAGGAATTGGTTACCTTCAGGTGAAACCAGCATTGCTCCTATTCCATAGCCAAATACATTAGCTGCTCCATCAAAGTACACTTTCCATTTGAGAATCTTTTCTTTTTCAGAATTAGGATCATTTTCAGTTACTAATATATATTCATCAGGAAATTGTGTTTGTGGTTCATAGGAAGTTCCTTCAAATGGCTGCTTACCCAATTGATCAGCTATAGCTTGCCCTTTAACTAAACTCCGATTCATGTAGGTGATATTGAATTTAGATAATAACATTTGCCATTTAGAAATCCTATCAATTAGAGTTGGTTTGTTTGCTAAATACTTTAGGGAATCATGTCTTATTAATAACTTAATTGAATAGTAAAGTGTGTATTGTTTGAGTCGATGCATAACCCAAACTAATGCACAACACGTCCTTTCTACTTCAAAGTATTTTTGTTCCCCTTTAGTAAATTTCTTGCTTAGGTAGTAAATGGCTCGTTCCCTTCCCCTTTCACCCTTCTAGCCAAGCATACACCCCATGGATTTAGGTAATATTGTCAAGTACTAGAATAAGGGCTTGCTAAGTATAGGGGTTACCAATACGGGAGAATTCATGAGATATTGTTTGATTTCCATGAAAGCTTCTTCACATTCTTCATTCCATTCTATGACACCATTTTTCTTTAGTAAATTGAACAAAGGGCGACATTTATTTGTGAGTTGTGAGATGGACTGAGCAATGTAATTCAGATGCCTAAGTAGTCCTCCGACTTCTTTGAATGTACATGGAGGCGGCATTTCCAATATTGCTTTGACTTTATCTGGGTCAACCTCAATGCCCTTTTAACCGACCATGAAACTTAGTAATTTCCTAAAGGTAACTCCAAAAGTGCATTTTTTTCTAGGTTTAGTTTCAATTGGTACTTCTTTAACCGTTTAAACAACTTTTTCAGAGTGTCTACATGGTCTTCCCCTTCTTTAGATTTAGTGATCAGGTCATCAACATATACCTCAATTTCTTGGTGCATCATATCATGAAATAATGCAACCATCGCTCTTTGATAAGTTACCCCAGCATTTTTAAGACCAAAGGGCATAACCTTATAACAAAAGGTACCTCAAGCTATGATGAAGGTTGTCTTGGTCTTATCTTCTTTTGACATCTTGATCTAGTTATATCTTGAGAAACCACCCATGAATGAGAAAAGATGGTTTCCAGCTGTATTATTTACTAAGATATCTATATAGGGTAAAGGGAAGTTATCTTTTGGTGTTACTTGATTCAAGTATCAGAAATCTACACATATATGAACTTTCCCATTTTTCTTTATTATTGGGACTATGTTAGCTACCCATTTAGGATAATCTGACACCTCAATAAACGTAACCTCTAATAATTTCTTGATTTCTTCCTCGATTTTTAGTAAAATATCAGGTCAAAATTGCCTTAATTTTTGTTTTTTGGGCTTGATGTTTTCTTGTGTAGGCAACTTATGAACCACGATTGGCGGGTCAAGTCCTGGCATATCTTCATAAGACCATGTGAATACATTAAAATAATAGCTTTGTTAACCTTCCTTTTTATTCATCATTAAGATTTCCCCTAATCTTGAGATTCCTAGGATTGTCCTCATTTCTTAGGTTGATTATTTTAATTAACTTATCAATGGAAATCCTACCTTGTTCATATCTTTGCCAATTCTCTTGAATTACTTTATGGTCCTCAACGTCATCCCCAACGACTAACCTAGTAGGGTCAGAGGTGATTTTAATATTTTTACCATCTATATGTGTGAGATATCCTTGATTTTCATCATTGGATCTGGATAAATGTATAAAGAAAAGAAACGAATAAGTAGAAGGGAAAAGATGGAACAATATTGAGGAAGTGATTCAAGACTTCATTGATTTTATTTATGTGGGTTACACTTATTGAATGAAAAGAAAAAAGAAAAAAAAACTCAACAAATATTAAATCATGGTCCACCCTTACTCCAAAGCAGGTCTATTGCTATTTAGAGAATAAGAGAACCAATTTTGGAGTGATTGAGAGCTACGGGATATGCCCGTTGATTCTTGTTGTTGCTTGACTATGAGTCATTGGAGTTACTAGTGTAACTTGTAGATACTAGTGTCTCCCTTTTTTCCTTGTCTAAACTTCATCTAAAATCTTTCTTTCGGAGTCGGGACATATCTAAGACCAAATGTCCCCATTTGGCCTTCTTTAAACTACACCTTTCTATATCCCTACTTCTCAAAACTAGTAATCATACACACCTCATCAAATATTTGGGCCTTCTTTTTCTATATAGGGTATGGTCGTTTCTTTATAAATGGCATAATCTTGTTTGCCCAAGACAATGACGATTTGACCATTAGAAATGAATTTGACCTTCTAATAGAGGTTAAAAGGAATGGCCTGTGCTGCATGGATCCAAGGCCTCCTAAGAAGCAAGTTGAAAGACCTTTGTATGTCTAGGATTTGGGAAGGGATTTCAAATAACTATGGGCCAATTTCTACCATCAAGTCAATTTCCCCTACAATTTCCCTCCTTAACCCATCAAAAGCCCTTGCTGTGGTAGAACTTGGTTTGATATTAGATGTATCAACACTTAGAAGGTTAAGAGTAGCCAAAGGGCATATGTTGATGGAGGACCCATTATCAATAAGGATTTTGGAAACAATCATGCTGTTACATTTCACCACTATGAATAGTGGTTTGGTGTGTTGATTACCTTCTTCTCCTAATTCTTCCATTGAAAAGGATATTTGATTAATAGCAAAAATGGAATTAACAATGTGTCCCAATTTTTCAATAGATATTCCTTGTGGCACTTTAACTTCCCTCAAAGTTCTAAATAAGGCTTCTTTGTGAGGATCGAAAGAGAGTAGAAGCCCCATAAGAGAGATTTAGGCTGGAGTTTTTGATAATTGGTCCATGATTTTATACTCATTAGACCTGATCATCTTTGAAAAATTTAATAACCCTTTTTCTTCTTCTGCTATTAGCTTTTTCTCACTTAATTCATCAGTTTTAGGTTTTTTTGTAACCTTTTGTTCAAGGCTATAAATCCTTCCTAACCGGGTGATCCTCCAATAATAGAACTTGAGGGTTTCTCTTGATTAACCATCACATAATTAAATTGGGGCAGCTTTATAGTTTTTAGGTGCCAAGGGAATATGTAAGGTATATTTCTTAGCTTTTGGGACTTTTGCTCTTATTCGGGTCCTTTGTAACATTTTAGGATCACAGGTTTGAAGTCGAATCATATTATGTTAACCATTTGATCATTATCCTTCTCAATCTAGGGATTGTCTTCTTTTTCAAAATCAAAACCCTAATAACTTAGGGTAGGTTCTTCATGAATTGGCAATTGGATGGAATAGTCAACAAAATAATTGAATTTCCTTAAATATTGTCCTAATAAACCAACTGTGGGATCACCTACATGCCATCTTTTTCCCAACTCCTTCTAAACTGTTAGCTTATAAGGCTTAGGAGTCAACACTTCCTAAATGTAGGATGATTGGATTTTGCCTTCCAACAATAATTGATAGATGGCTGACTTAACTTGTGCTCTATTGTTTGGGTTGACTAATAGTAAGAAGCTAGCTTATTGCAAGTTCCATGTTACCTACTCTATTGGTAACCTGTCCAAATCAATTTCAGGTTTAGGTGCTTCTAAAGTGATCATGTTAATGGCAGGACCATGATTGGGAAGTGGATTATTGTTGACATTGGGAGTGAGTGCCTTAATGAAGTCTAGTTGTACCACCCCTACATCAATTAGATCTTGGATTTTATTCTTACGTCTCCAGCATCTATTTGTAGAATGTTTTACTTGTCTCATGTGGTATTTACATTTAAGATTGGGGTAATAGGTTCTTGGCTTGTATTTCTCATTGGGAATTTTAAAACTGATTAGATTATCAACCTTGAGGTTAAGAAGACTTGGTTGAGAGGGATTGGGATTTTGGTGAATTGTCTACGAGGTCTGGTGATCTGAGGTTGGTTATTTGGTTGTGTTTAGATGGAAGTGTTTATGGTTGGGTTTAGTGTTTGGAAGGAAAGGTAAGAAGTTAGCTTGTTGTTTCTACTAGAATTAACCATGTTGATTGTGGCTTCTTTTCCTTTGATAATATTTACTGGCTTGGTTAACGTTATTCTAGGAGTTTCATTAACTAGCAATTTTCCAGAGGTGATGGCATTTTCAACCTTGCATCCTGCAGTTACCACTTTTGTAAAGCTTGAAGATGTTTGCCCAATTAGGTGGGTGAAATAGGGTTTCTCCAATGCATTGATGAATATGGATGTAAGCTCTTTCTTAAAAATTGGGGTAATGATCCTTGTAGCCTGAGCCCTCCAATGCTGAGCGTATTCTTTGAAGGACTCATTATGCTTCTTACGGATATTGAAGGAGCAACTTTAATGTTGAATTTACATTACTCATATAAAGCTCAAGCTAACTTTTCCTAATTATTAATATGATTGAGGTCTAGTTGTGCATACCAAGCTAGAGTAGGTCCTGTAAGATTGTCTTGGAAAGTTTTCACCATTAATTGGTCATACTGTATGTATTTGCCTATCTTTTGACCATACAATCTAATGTGCATTTTTGGACATCTGATGCCATTATATTTTTCAAACTCTAGTACCTTAAATTTTTTAGGATAAGCAATGGTATAAAAAATTGTTAACTCAATGATCCCAGTTTGCTTATATCCATTTAGTCCTTCTAGAGCCTTCATCTTATCAACTAATTGTTGGAAAAGCTTTCTTTCTATTTCTTTATGTCTTTCCTCAAATTTCCTTTGTAGATCTTTAGGACTATATGAGGTTTGTGCTCTTAGTTTTAACTCCACAAATGTTGGATTGAACCTGGAGTTAATTTCCTCATTTTTAGGAGGTGAAATCTCAACTGCTTTTCCCTTTTGACCCCCTGAATAGCCTTCTTGAATTGGTTGAGTTAATTGAAGAAGAGTCAAATTTTCCACCAAAAACTTCACTTGATCATTGAGATTTTATACAACTTGCTCCAATGAAACCATTCTCTGATTAACGGTATTGTCATCGTTGTTACTTGACATTTTGGCTTTAGAACGAGTGTAGTATGGACTTCTTGTGGGGTTCGATTGTTTAGGTGCAATCTTGAAACCTGAATCAATCAACACTAGGTCACTTGTTAGATTTTTTTTTTAAAGAAAAAAATGCATGTGTCAAGTAGATGCAAATATGAGGTCAGCGAATAATCGATAATGTGGCAAAATAGAAATTTATTAATATTGCAACTTTAGAGTTTGATTACATGAATTAAAAAGGAATTACAAAAAAAAAAAAATCCAAAATCTAAATCTTCCTCTTCTTGCGATGACATGATCCTTTTTTTTGTTTTCTGTTTTGCAAGAGTTTCCAATTCTTTGACCTTTTACCTAGCCTTTTTTAGTTGGGCTTCTAGAGCTTTAACTCATTGGTTAGATTCTTGACATCTATTCTTCCAAACCCTTTCTTTCCATGTTTTCCATATGGACTTGCATTTGTGCTTGCACTTCTTCCATATATGTCTTCATTTCAAGAGTAGGATTTGCTAGTGCAGGTTGAAGTACAACCAGGGCACTATATTGTTTTTTACTTATCCTTTTGAGTTGGTGAAAAATGTACTCTTTGGTTGCTTGATATTTACCTAATTCCCTATGTCAATAGTAGGGTTTATTATTCGAGTCTCCCATAGGGTTTTGATCTTCAATAGTTTAGCTATCTTGTCAGCTATTATCAGATGAGGATCGTGGAAATCAAGTGTGATGGGTTCAAGTGAGGGTTTATGGACTATATCTTGAATAGGTCCCAACTGACGTATTAGAGCAGCTAGGTAGTAACTAGTGCACCAGTTAAATCCAATCAAGGGAACTCCCTCATAATTTTTACAAGCACGCACCATCTTAATACAAGAATTCCATCTAGCTACCTCTAATATGTCTTCAGCACAAAAGTCTTGTAAGACATCAATCTAGCAGCAAGTAGGAATATCCTCTAGTAATGTGATTCTAAAGGCAAAAGAATCAATTAGGTCGATTTGTTGTGCAAAGTCCCCTCGAATGAAGTCAAGTTTGTAGCATCGCATATGGTTGACGAACCATACTGTAATCAATGCCATGTTAGTTTTCAAATCCCCATGTCTTTTTTTCTTTAAGTGTTTGAGCGATCTGATTTGCTTAGTGAGAAGTGTAGGGATGTAAGACTTTCCCTCTAGAAATTAGGCTATGATTTCTACGACCCTAAAGTGGATATGAAAAATCCCGTCTGAAAGCAATATAGTCCTAAAGGCCATTAGGATGGATGTGTGAATCCGGTGTTGTTGCCATGCTTCAAAATCTATGCAAAACAAGGCTCACTTTTCATGGTAACTGGATTGAGCTGCAAACCATGTCAACAAATCATCAGTTTTAATACAATTGCCATTACAATTTCCTAAGGCCTTATTGATTTCAACCTTACAAACTCCTAGTAACTTACTGAAGATTTTTGCAGGCCCTGCTTTAAGATTTAGGATATATATGCTTTCAGTAATGGGTAGAGCCTTAAGCAATTGGGCATATTCTTCCATTATTGAGCCTAATTGATGGGGACACAAGCAAAACGTCACAATTTCTAGCTCCTAAAAATGAACTAAGGCTCGTATTAAAGTGATGTTGACAGAGATCTTCTATAGTGAGAGGATTGGTCTAATCATGTTTTAAATGACCTCTTGTTGACTTGGGTTGAAGAACTGGATCCATCGATCAAGTACTATTTTTGACTCCAAGGGTTTATGAACATGGACTTCCTTAAGAAGAGCTTGCATGCGGGATGAGCTTGCCATTACTACAAAATTTATGAAAATAAATACATCGTAACTATACTATTTACAAGAAAATACATTTATTACAAAGAGTTTATAGAAAAATAACTCCACTAAAGTTGCAATATATGTTTTTTTTTTCTTTTTTTTTTTCACATCATGTTTATTCACTAACTTGAAGAGTTCATGAATGCATTTAGGTAATATCTATAGGTCCTCAAGTTCTGTGACCTCGCTCATTTTCAAAGAAAATGGTTCATAGGTCACATCAAAACTTGAGTAGGGTAGCCTAATTAGCTTTGAGCAATGGTTGCCCCACAACACCTGAAGCCTACACAATAGCTTCCATCCTAAGGTCCTAAGACGGCTTAGGTTTGATTGTATCTATCATATATTTGATGCCTTCACTTCAAATTAACAAATAAATAAAAATGCTACAAAATATATAAACATTAGAACAACTAAATTAATATACATCATATATGTATCTATAAGTAAAGGAAAGAAAAAATAAATTGGAAGGTTTAATTAGCTAACCCACTTATTTGAAACTCCTTAATGGAGTCGCTATCCTATTGAGTTTAATTTTTATAATCCAATTTACATTAAACCCTAGCTCATTTAATATAAATCCTTGACTAAGATTAGAAAAAAAAATATTTATGTTTGTTTTAAAAAAAAAGGGTCGCCACCCGATCGAAATCAAGAAAAATGTTAAATTAAGACTAATTGAGTGGATTAGTCTTAATTTGACTATTAGTTTACGTAAAAAAAAAAAAAAACAAATTATACCAGAAATTTTGGAGTTTGGGAGTTATCTTATTAAAACTTAATGTTACCACTTTTTAACCTTTTATTGTTTTAAAAGAAAGAAAAGAAAAGAAAAATAATATAAAATAATAATTAAGAAGAGAAATAAAAGGAGATTTTTTTTTAATGAGGTTGCTCTAAGGGTGCCTACATACCCAATGCTCGGGATCAGACCTATCATAATTCAAATTGTTTTTTATTTTAAAAGAAATGTTTTAAAATCTATAATCCACTTTTTTTAAAAAAATTATATCTAAATATATATATATATATATATATATATATATATTAGACAATTTTTTTTAAAAATAGATAAAATAACTAAAAATAATTTTTATAATAACCTTTTTTTTAGAAAAATAAAAAATTAAAACATATTATTGTACATAATTTTTTGTCTTAAAAAATAAAATAAAATAAATTCTTTTAAGAAAATATAAAAATTTTTATTTAAAAATTTTAAATACATAATAAAAAATAAAAATTTTTCTTCAAATTATATATATAACTAAAGAAAAAATTTATTATTTATGAAAATAAATAAATAAATAAAAATTACGAACTTGAATGTGATGCTTTCCAATGACGATGAGGGGTAGTGGTGGAGGATGGTGGCAAGCAGCGACGGACAATGGTGAGGTGGCATCAGTTAGAGCTTCCCAAAGTGGGAACGTGACCAGATTGGCAAGGGAGTGATTAGAAAAAAAAATTTAGAGAGAGAGAAAACGTCATTGGAAAATTTTTAAGCTTTTTTTTTTTTGTGAGAAATTCTTTGACCTTTTTGAAAAAGAGCCCATTTCCAGTTTGGGACTCTATGTATAAGCGAAATGTGGGTTAAATAGTTGGGGGAAGAAGAAAGGTCGAAGGTCAGAAAATTATTGCAAAAACTTTTTTTTTCTTAATTTCCTTGATTTATTGTACTTTAATTTGATTCTAGAAGCTATTTGCTTCTTAAATTTTGTTATTTGACCTTCTGTAATCTTTGAAACATTAAAAGAAAGAGAAAGAAAAAACAATTTCGAGCTTCCCGTAGTCTTCAATGGTAGATGGTTCAAAGTTAAGGGATGATGAAAATGTGGGTTCAACCCATGTTTTTCATTATAATAGTGATGGGGGTAAAAATGGAAAACATGGGTTGAACCTACGTCTTTCATTGTAGGTTCAACCTACGTTTTTCGTCAGAAGAAAAAAAATCTCGCGCTTTTGCGCAAGCAAGGATTCGAACCTAGGATCGGGTGAGCATATGCGCATGTGTTTTTCGTTAGGCTGTTAGCTTGTGCTTCAGTCATATAATGCAATCAAATTTCTTTTATTGTAGTTTATTTATAAAAAATAAAATAAAAATAATAACAAAAGATTACAAATAATAATAATAATAAAAATGGTGTCTAAACCAATCTATTCTTTTTTTTTTTTTTACTTATGATATATCATGTTATTGCATATCTTCATAATGCTATTCTAATATTAATTAATCTTGATTGTAGAAGTATACTACTACTACTTGAGTCAACTGAGGATACTTTCAATGAGTTTGCACAAGGATCAAATGTATAAGCATGTAGTAATGTAATAATGTCATTGTTAAATTTTATTAGATCCATTGCAAATTTCTATGTTTATCTTCAAATAATTGATTAAAGGTTTATAATTTTAGGCTCCTTTGGCAAATGGAATTAACTCATTATCTTGTTCCCGGTAACTTGTTTTTCAATATCCAAACTTTTACTAATACTTATATATCTATATATGTGTGTGTATTATTTTGTGTTCTTCTCTTTATTGTAATGACATTGCAAGAAATGAGCTCTTCTCATATAACTTCTCCATGGATATAATTGATTTGATTCAGTTAACATTAACATCTTATTCATAAGATGTAAGTTACTACGCATACAAAATATATATATATATATATATATATTCTTTATAGTTAGGGAAAAACTTAATACTAACTTTGCTTTTTAGATGTTAGGAACATTCAAACTTTAGCTCTTACATGGTAAAAATGAGTAAGACTAGCTTAAATGATACATCCAATATTACAAGTAATAATTTATCAATCTTTTTTCTTAACATATAAAATAAATATCAATCATTTCTTTACCTTTGAAAATTTTCTTTCCATATTCAAGTTCAATAAGTGAGAAGTGGCAGCCAATATTCTAGACTATAAGACAATGAGATGATGTTTTGAGACGAAACTTACAAGCTTGATTGAAAATTTTCTTTATTGTTATTCTTCTTAAAATATTATTGTGTTTCTTACAAAGATTAATATAATATTTAAAGACCTAACTTTTTTTCTTCTTTGCTGTTTTCGAGTATTAGAACAACAATAGTGTTATTATTTTAATGACATTTTTTATTATGAGGTATGTTACTTTTCATAATGGAAATGATGTTTTATTCCATTCTTTGTAAGACAACTTTTCTCAATTTTGTAGTCTCAATTAAGTACCATCTTATATTAATTATTTTTGCATTTAAACTAATATTAATAGAATAAATAAAACAATAAAAAACAAAAAACTTCACTTAGATATTTATCAAACTGCGATACATAGTGCCCTTCCTTTGACATAGCTAATTCACATGCAGACCAAAATTTTTTTCTTCTCGATGAAGGATGAAAATTTGCTAAAGATGGAGAACGGAATTGAGAATTGTAATTGTGTTAGTGAAATATTGACAACGGGACAAATACCTTTTCATCCTGAATTTGCTTCAAAAATGTTGGTGTTTACGAGTTGTGTTGTGAGAGTTATTATACTCATAAGTGTTTTCATGATTCTACAATTCTTAGGAGTCTTAGAGTTGCTTTATTTGGTGAATAATTAAATGATTGGCATACAAATAAAATAACAATGTGACTTTAGACTATCTAGTGAAAAAAATTATAATAAAAACAAGGATAGTGTTTTGATTGCAAAACACATCTACTAATTCATTGGTTTAACGAGCTACTATCTCATGAGCTATAGTTGATCTAATTAAGCAATGATAATATCTAACCTACAAAACTACTAAGGACTTATTATTTAATTGTATTAAGTTGGAATGAAAAATGATAGTATGGTTGTTGTGGTGTGTTCATTCATAGAAAAATCCCTATTAAGATTATTATTTGGCAAAATTAATCATTCATCTCTTGAATTTTGTTAAAATTTTCCAAAACTTATTTTAACTTATCTAGACATTGATAAAAAAAGTGCTTTATGTGTTGATTTTCTTAAAATTCTATGGAAACCCTTAAATAATAATTCTTTATCTTCATTTTTTTTCCCAACTAATATTACAATTAAGAGTAAGTACGGTATAGTTCAATGCGGTTTATCCCTTGAAGTAAATCGATTCATATATTACGGTTTGTTTTTCTTGCTTTTTCCCCTAAATCGAACCTAACCATATGGTTTGGTTCATAAATTTTTCAAATATAAAAAAATGGTTCGGTTCATAATTTGAACTGTTTATATATATATGTTATTAATTTTTTTCTATATACAAGTTAATAAGTCATGAAAAATTATACTTGATATAAAAAAGATTTAATTTTTATTATTCCTTCAATATCACTCATTATCTTCAATGTCTAATTGATATATTTAAAGAAATTTTATTATATTTCTCTAGATAATTCTATTTTTTATATTAGTCATTAAGCAAAAATACAAAATAAAGAAAAAGTAGTGAATAACTCAATAAAAACCAAATAAGATGAGGAATTGAATAAGTAATATGGAATTCACTTTTTTGTTTATACATTCTTTAAACTTTTATTACCATTTTTTTTTTACTTCTTATGATTTAGTTTGGTTTGCAACATTTTTGAACTTAAAAAGAAAATGATTTTGTTTGTTATAAATCTAAAAAGAAAATTCAAACTTAATTTATGATTCGGTTCAATTTAATTCAGTTCAATTTATGATTTGATCAATTATTTTCCTAGTCCTAATTATAACTAAAGAAGGGGAGAATCGAACCTAGTCCATCTTATTGGGAAATCGATATTTATACCACTAAATTACAAGGATCTTGATAAATACCACTTCGTCAAAATTTAAAAGACCCATTACCTAAGCCATCTTAAATTAAATTACTACCTCAAGTAAATCTAGCAACTCATTGCACTAAATAAACAAAAACTCTCAAATATGTCATTAATGAAGATTTCTAAGTAAGAATAGTAAGTAAAATGTATAAATAAGATGATGATAACAATGTAAGAACTCTATTAGTAACAATAGCAATTGCTTTAATCTAATAAGAAAAGTGTTAATCTAAGCTAAAATTGATCAATGAAAGCTAAATACAAGTAAAAATACAAAGTAGGGCTTTAGCCTTCTATATATAGTAAAACAATAGCCAAAACTCACAAAAATTTTACATAAGTTTGATGCCCCAAATAAAGGGTAAACCTTTGCTGCATGTTTATAACGCAATATGAGCATGCAGAATTTGGAAACCAACTAAGCTAAAAAATAATATGCAAGTATTATGCCCTAAATCTAAATTCTTTTATTATTATTATTTATTATTATTATTATTATTATTATTATTTGTTTTGTTTATCATCCTAATACGAGATCTTTCTTAACTAGAGTCTTAGATTTTATTTCACAACTATGTAGGAATCTTTATCTAAGAAGTGTGTTCATTTTCCATATTGGATTTTTGAATCTCTATATCTTTTGATTTATTTTGTCAATACTATATGTATTTGTATTATAATGTGATTCAATAAATGAAATCTAACTCTCTAGCAAAAGAAAATAAGAAATTGTCAAAACTCTTACATTAATAAGTCCCCATGATGGAAATAACATTTGATTATGTCTGCCAACAAAATCTCCAAAACAAAAGAAATCAAATTACTAAAGTTAATGTGTCTTGCTAATAGGTAAATCTCTTAGTGGTATGAACACTACTTTCCTAGTGGATGAATTAGGTTCAATTCTCTTCTCTCCTAGAAGTTGTAATAGTAGTTGGCAAAACAAAAGAAAAGAAAAAAGAAAGAGCTAAATCGTGTTTACTCATCTTTATAGGGGTAAAATATGTTATCATTGCTCCTATCACCATATTATAGATCATACCTTAAATAATTATAGTTAGAGGTAGGCAAAAAAAGCAACTAAACTAAACTAATATGCAAATTGAACCAAATCAAATTGATTTTTTTTTTTAATTTAGTTTGGAAATTTCCAATCTAAACTAAACTAAAAATTTATGATTGGTTTAGAGAGAGAAACTAAACCAAACCATAAAACCGAATCAAACTATATTGAAAAACATAACAATATTTTACTTGCAACTAAAAAATATTTGTTTTTTTCTAACATATTCAATAGAATTTTTAGTTTACTTTTATTAAAACATATATGCATATAAGTTTTATGACCATAATTTACCAAATATGTATATAAGTTAACTTTAAATTTATATTATATGCTAGATTAAGGAATAAGATTAGTCGTTAATACACATTTAAAATTGTTTAACTGCTTAAATATTGACTTTCTTAATATTTTATGTGATATCAACACATATTATTATTAAATAAATTTAATACTTCTCATATGAGATTACATATTAAGTAAATATATTTTCTTATGTAACAAAGGTTTAATCCATAGACTAAATCAAAGTAAACTGAAGTTTTGTAGTTTGGAAAAAATTCTAAAACCAAACCATATGGTTTAGTTTGAAGTGACAAAAAACAAGTCGTATTTTTATGATTTGGTTTGGTTTGAAGGGAAAATTGAAGCAAACCAAACCCCACCCACCCCTAGTTATAGTAGTCAACATCCCTAAAGTCATCACTTGAAATATAAATAATCCTAAATAAACGGTAAAGCTTGGTACAAAATTATTATGTACAAACACATATGAATGCCACATCATAAATAACTTAACATTTATAATTGCAACAACCTATAGCAAATGATGTGGATAATTAAATTACTATTATTATTATACTTCCTCATAGAATATTCATGTAGTGAGACTCATTTTGAAAGTATTGACCCTTATGTGCTCCCAAGAGGCTTGGAATCATTTTGAAAGTGTTGATGAATCCCTAGATTTGTATTTAAAAAAATTTGGATATATCATATCCTTAGAACCAGTTTTTAAAAGTATAGGTGTATGTACCCGAAGAGTCCATATGTCAGTTTGGAAGTGTAGCTCTATGCGATCCCATGAGTTTATGAGTCATTTTGAAAGTGTGGGGTTGGTTGCTAAAGTCATTTTTAAAAGTAAAAGTCTTAATCATTCCAAGTTTTATAAAATAGTCTTTATTAAGCATAAACAACAAACACTATTTTTATATAGTCAACCCCTCACTATTCTATTATTATAGTCATAGTATGCATAACCATCAAGCAATAGTTGTTCATGTACTTGGTTTCTGTTTAAACTCTCAATAATGGTCCCAATAAATTTCTAAACCATAAAATATATCAAGAATTAATATCACATGTACTAAAGATTAACATTTTTAGTTTTATTAGATGATTTTCCACATAAATACTTGTTCAAGTCTCAATTAAGTTTGTCTTAGCTTCCAATTAAATTTATTGAAATTTCTTAATTTTTTAATTAAATATTATTTACATAGTTTTATTTTTCTTAATAGGTTATTTTCTTCTCTTACTCTCTTTTCACTGTAGTAGTTTCTCCTCCTCATTAGAGAGAATATTTTTCCTCTCCTCTTTAACCAATCTCATACAAAGGATTTTAAAATGAAATATATCCTTTCTTTTAATCTTTTCTTTTCAGATTGTGCTTTTGTCTTGCCCTAACTTGATTTGGGGGGAAATCTTTCAATACCATGGAGTCTTAACGTAGAAACCTTGGTGATTTTTTGTTTATTTTTATGGGTAAGTATAAACTTTTATTATTATTATTATTATGTGATGTTTATGTGGTTTCCAGGAGACAATTGACATGATTGAACGTTGTTGGTGGAATTTTAGGAAGTTGTGGTTAAGTGAGAAGATTACAATCTCAAAGGAATCAAGTAAGTTCCTTATGTTAAATTTTCTCTTTATTTATGAAAGGTTTTAGAATCTTTGAATTGTAAAGGGAGGGATCATGGAATATTGATGGAATATGTCGATGTAGAGTTATTGGAGTAGTATAAGGGGGGAGTTTTATGGTTATAAGGATGTAGGGTTAGTTGTCAATGAAAAATAGACTATTTGAGAGGTACTAGTTATGAAATGAAAAACCTGTTATTGGTTGAAGCAAGAAGATTAAACTTTGTTATAAATTTAATGTTTATGGTTGTTTGATTTGTTAGATTTGGAGAGCTTTTCTTGAAAAGTGTGCATGTTTTTAGATGTGTAGTGACCATCATTGGAGGCAGTCTTAGAATGGTTACAACTAGCTTCAAAAGCTGGCTTTGAGAGTCTTGCAATTGACCTCAAAGACCGTTTTTGTCCTTGTCAAATTGGCCATCATTACTACTTTTAGAGTTGGTTGCTTGCAAGCAAACGGTTTTGCAATAAGTTAGCCGCCAATTTATATAAAATAACTATTTTATTTAATTAATTTACTTATTTAATTTAGTAACTGTGTATTATTAGATAATTGCATAATTTTTAATTTAGTGACTTTGTATTATTAGATAATTGCATAATTTTGCACAATAGTCTTCAAATACTAATTAACTACTTAAGTAATCTATATTAGTATGTCATGACATAAGTAACTTATCTTACTTATCTTATTTTATTATATGTTATAAAGTAAATAATTTATTTTACTTATCTTAAGTATTATATATATGTATATACTATAGTATGTTATGATGTAAATAGCCTATAGTACTCATCTTAAGTAGCATATAAATAATAGTTTTCTGTTATTATGTAAATAAACTATATATCTTATAAGATGGTTTTATTATAATATTTAATAATTTCATTATATAATGTATACAATAGTTTTGTATTAAAATATAATAACTTATTTTATTTAATAACAATAAAAGTGTGATTAATATTGTTAATTACGACTTGACATGTGTAGAATACCTTAACTTTATACAAGTATGCATTTAAGAATTGGTGAAGAGTTAAGTTTAACAAAACATTGGGACTCGCACAAGTATTAAGAGAATGTAATGAAGAGTTAAATTTAGTTTACAATAAATTCTAATTAACATGTAAACTTACAATATCAAGACTAAAGTTGTAGAATATTAATTAATTGTTGATAATCCATTCTAGGTACTTAATTACCTTTCTTGTTGGTGTGGTTCTTGATACGATAGAGATTTAAATGAATATAAGCAAATCAAAGCTTTAATTGTATGCTATTTATGCTTGGCTGAGGTTGAAAGATTCAAGTGTAGTGATGATCAGATAGGCACCCACAAATTGGTACATAATGGTGTTTTGAGTGGAGTTATATATTAGAATGCTATGGTATATTAGGTATTGATGTTGTCAGTAGGTTATTGATTTAGGAGATTATTATGATTATAGGTTGGTGAATTGGGATGAAGCTATAGTCGAGCCATTTATTGATGGCCGTAGTGGACATATATGCTAATTGTTAGCTCATAACTTTAGGTTGATGTGACTAGTGTGTTTGGACTCAGGGTGTTAGAGAGTATCCATACTTGAAATCTATGTTTGTTGTAAAGTCATGAGCTATTTTAGATCTTGGGATGCTAAGGCTATATTGGTCATCTTCAGTTGCTCATTACATTAGATTGGGTTGTATGCGAATATGTGTTGCTTGTCACTTGTGCGTGTTTATGTAAGTCATGCATTGGGGTTCAACTCATCCCTTTATAGGAAATCTTTTTAAGGCACAATAGATAAAAAATGCAAATGTTTTGACTATAGACTTGAGTCTAGGACGAATTCCACTCAACTGGAGTAATTTTTTTTTATAATAATAAGTTGAGTAGTGTAAGTTAAGGTAATTCATGTTTCAATTATTGTAAGTTATAGAGTAACTAATTGTTGTAAATTGCTTTGACACTAAGAGAATGTGAAGTATGTTATTATTTTATAATTTTTTTATTTATAGTAATTCTAAGTTTTTAATGTGTCCTTATTAAGGTATGGACACATGATAGAGTTGTTATGTTTTGGATTCTAAAGCATTACACTTATTCAATTGACTTAGACTATAGATGATCAATTGGATCGTATGGTCAACTAAGTAGTTAACTAACTCTAACTAAGTCAACCAAGCATGCTTTTTAGGACATCGATACTATGATTTGTACCACTATGAGTTGCCTCATTTTGATTTCTCAACCCATAATGCATTGGCTTAATGAACCACTTTGTTTCAAATTCCATCCCTTAGGCTAGTCATTGGTAAGTAGCTCTCAACCTAGTTAGTTCAAGTGGTTATTGAGTGTGGTTCATGATTCAAGACTCAAACACAAGTAATGCTAACAATAATGATCACACAATGTTATATAAAATTTGATTTCATAATGACTATTATTCACACAATCCAAGGGGGAAGTAGTTACTTGTTTTATACTCAGCATTAACCTTGATTATGTAAAGAGTTGAGCTCATCTTAGTTTTTCACAACTAGCAATTCACCATTTAATTCCTCTAAGAGGTTTGGTCGACATTTAGTTGATCATACCCTATCAATAAGTATTTATGCTCTACCTCTATTCTTTGGATCAAGGATGATCTTTGGATTTGACTAAACATTTGGTACGATTCCCTCATCCCTTCAACTTTAATCATCTTGTTCCACCTCTTTATTATTTTTCATTAACCTCCTATATTAATAATGTTAAGATATTTCCTCTAAGCTTTATTCCAAATTCATCTTGAAATTATAAAATATTATTATTCGATTTATCACATGCATTATAAATCTAATTAATGTTTTTTTCCTAGTCCTAATGTGCTAGTATTAGGATAAGAGTGTTGAGTGCTTTTCTAGGCCAAAGGCATAATAGGTTAGGTTCTATAGTTGACTCAAGTTCTGCATAATGGAGTTAGAGCTAAGAAAAGAGGAACTATAAGGATATGCAAAAGTGAAAGATCCTCACTAGTACTTGAGTAATTAGTTTCTACTCTCTATAGTTTTTTCAATTAAAGTATGTGGCTGAGGACGTTTACTATCCATGATCATGAAAAGCTAGGAATCTTGAAAATAATACTTAATTTTCTGTTATGTAATTGATAGTCATAGAGTGTAATAAATTTGGTAATTAGGTATTGTTTTCGCGTTAGGTGCTTTTCATATAGTGAATGCGTACAAGATGCATGAGATGTAGGGATGCATTATTAGGATTCTATGTTGTTTGAAAATTTCTGTTTCCAAGTATAACTTGTAATGATTTCCACTCTGGTAAAAAGTTTTCGTAAAACTATCATTTTATCACACGCTTGATATTATCTCAATAATTATAATAATTCAATATGTTCTTAAATTATCCATAGACTGCAGAAAATCAAAGACGAGTCCAACTTGACGATGTTTGCTTGATTTTCTTCGAGGAAACAAATTAAACATGACGGTCCTTTCGGTCTTATAAATTTTCATATCACAGATGAAGAAAACACTAATCAAGAACCAACATATTATTTTCTGTTAGTTTGCTCTATTATTTTGAATTGACAAAAAAATGGGAACACCTCTCAAGAAGTTTCTTGATCTTGCTCTCGTTTGTGCTTGATAAAGAAAAATGTGTATAATCCTTGAATATTACTCAGTGAATAATATGATATGCTTCAATAAATCTTAAAGATTTTTCGGTTTTACACACTAGCAAAGTGCTTGTTACATTGTTTAATAGAATATTATCAAAGTAATGACAGCAACAACAAATTGTTCTCTATTGCTATTATATATGATTGATCTTTTATTCTCCACAATATAACATAATCAAAATTCCGCAAATGAGGCTCATTACTAAGTAAAATCATCTAAGAAACCTCCTGTAAACCGAATGATATTCAATGTCTCTTGAAGACCATACCTGTCCAATAATCTTTTGGCCCTTCGAAATCCATTCCCATATTCGTCTTCTCTTGTCTCAATTTCGTACATTAAAAACTTACCTAGCTTCCACTCAAAGCTTGATTTCAACGTAGAATCAACTTTTGACTGTAACCAAATGTACGACATAACCTGACAGGTTCCTTCATTAACCTCTAAATCCATATTGATAGCATAGCCTGTTTAGTGTAAGATCATAACTAGGAGTCTAAGGATGAAAAAAAAAAAAAAAAGAGGAACATAAAGCAGATTACTTGTATGGATTAGTTCATAAAGCTGTAGTTATAAATGATCTGATTCATATAATAATATAATCATTAGTAGTTATTAAGTAATAAATATAAAACTTACATCACATCTACAAGTTTAAACTTTTATATCGAATGATTGTGGTATCAACCATAACATAGTATTAGAGCAAAAAGTTTTGGATTTAAACCCCTATGCACTTGCTTCACCCCCATTTAATTAAATTGTCTGCTTAATAGGTTTTAGTTAAAGTTATTATGCTTCAAGTCAAAGTTAACCAATAATCAAGCTAATAGACACTAATAGACCTTTTTTTTTTTGTTTTTCAACCACTTGATCCAAAAGTTACTTGGTTTTATGTATCACAACTCAACATCTCTCACAATCTACATAGGACTCCATTAATATAGGGTATCACAATCTACCCCTCTTAATCATATGGGATATTATAATCTTGCGTCCTTAAATACGCGATGTTCTCATTGTGATATCTTACAATTAGGTCTAAATCTTCCCCTTTTTGGTTATTCTTGAATTAGATACCTATTAGTAGGTCGGTTCTAATATCATTTATAATATCGTAGGTTAAAAGTAGTTAATAAGCAAGCTAACAAATACTTATAAATATTTTTTTTTCAACCACTTAGCTCAAAAGTTTTTAATTAATATTAACATGTTATTCCCCATAATTTGTATGGAACTTTATTCATATGGTGTATCACAATCTAACTCTATTAAGCACATAGGGTATCACAAAAGTTTCAGTCTACATATAAGGGAGCATGTTAAATAATAAATATAAAGTCCACATCATATCTACAAACTTAAACATTTAGATTAGATGATTATAATACTAGTCATAACACTAATAAGCCGTCTTTTATTATGTATCAATAGCAGTCCATGTGCTTAAGCAAGCCTCATGAAATCGGGTTTGGCCTTTCAGCTCGCAGATTGGGTTAGATCCTAAGGCTCTCAATTGGGGGTTCACTTAACTTATAAAAAAAAAAGATGGAAATATGAAAAAAAAAATAATAATAAAACGAAGAGCGATGCAAAATTTAACCGCACAAAATACAAACCTTCTTGACAACTCCAAGCGTGCATCATCTCATGAGCCAAAATTGACCCTGCATATATCCTAATAACAATTAATCAGTATCAACTATAGATTACCCATGAAGGATTTTGTGTAGGTAAAATCAAATAAACTACCTTGGTAGACCATTTAAAACACGAATGTAGTTCACTTTGATATTACCAACTAGATTGAGTAATCTTTTGTCTATCTTGTTGATCCCTCCTGTCTGCCCAATTCTTGGCATGTTGACCTCCTAAAAATTTTCACTAGAAAGTTAGATATCTATTAGATTCAAGTTCGTTTTACATAAAATGTTTTTCCAACTTTTTTTTTTGTGTTTATTGCAACTAAAATTTAAAAGTGTCAAATTATTGTATCAATCATAAAAGATTGCATTTCCTGGTGCTTTTCAGTGGTAGTTAATTATGGAAGGCGAAGTTTGTAGCCAAAATACTAATAAAAATTAGGGAAAATGATTTCCATTTTAAGGAAAAGGAAAGTATTTTATTCATTTTCCATTAGCATTCCTTCCCCAATTGAAAATTGGAGAAAATAATTTCCATTTTAAGAAAAGAAAAGCTTTTAACATCCAGCATCCGCCCTCCACCCATCCCACCACCACCATCACCCCCCCTCAACCACAAAGCGGGAGGCGACGTTTTTACTACCACTTTTAGTGATCAAGAATTATTGTTGCCTGCTATTATCATTTACCTTTATTAGTTACTGTTATCTATAAACTTTTAAAACTGATACAATAATATTTGACAATGACTAAATTTTAATTACAAAAAATATTGAAAAAACTGGTTTTAAAAAACTTTTTCCGTGAAAGAAACAAACATTCCAAATCTTGAGAAAGAAATGCTCTGAAGAAAGGTTCTCTTACTGTAAATATATTGTGAACGGTGCCCACTGTCAATCCAAGGGTCCCAGAACAAAGGATGGCCCTGTCCTATGATGCATGGAAAGCCAAAGGAATTATAGAAAAAGAAGGGAAGCAATGGATATCATGTGCAAATTGTATCGAGAGACATTGAGCGACGCGATTAACAGATGTTTTGAAAATAATTTTTCTGAAATTTCATCATTTAATCATTCCTTCTTGATATTATGAGCAAATTTGTCGGTTTATTAACTATCATAATCTACAATACATATAAACCGCTCCTATGAAGAGGGATTAGCAAAGTAGAGGGATTGATTCCTGTTGATAGCTTATGAGCACATTCAAAGTTTGTTCACTTCATCCAATACAATAAGCTCGTAATAGTATTCTTGTTCATTATTATTCCTAATTCCCCAAAATCCTATAGACTATATAAACCATAGAGTTAGCATTAAGGTTCCACCATGCATAGTATATATTACGTAGTTACATACTAAATGAGCACTACCTTTATCCGAACAAGGATTGGGGATATGATTCATTGGTTCGCAAGTCAAGTACAATGTTTTTGGTAGTGTTAACGAATTTTTAAGCACATTATATGAACAAAACAAGTTATAGAGAAAAGGGGGAAGTTATGAATTATGGGGGATTACGAAAAATATTATTGTAACTGTTCTTAGAATTTATAACACCCATATGTGTGATGAGTTTTAAAGCAAAATCCCATGAATAGAGGGAAGTTACAATTTTTCAACATATTTATGAATTTTAAGCTTATTGGTGAAAATAGCAAAACTTTGAGCAACATTAAGAAAATTTAAGCGAATTTACAAAATTTAATAAAAGTCACATCTCAAGGGAAAGTTACCAAAAAAAAAAGGGGTAAATTCATAGGAAAATCTTGAAGGGAAATTACGAAAATTTTCTTCGCGTGAAGAATAAATAAATAAAAAAGTTATATAATATAATTAGATTTATGGAATATCAATCGGAGTAATATATTAGAGAGGATTTACCTATTTTATGGGCAGTTATGAAAAGATTCTATAAAATCCTAGGGAAAGTTAATGAAATTAAAATACGAATTCTGCGACATAGAGGCTAGTAAGGGATTTTAAGCAAAGTTATGAAGAAATTAAGCAAAATTACCTCGCACTACATTGTGATGAATCGTTACATTTTTGTAGCATAAAATGATGTATAGTAACATATTTTGGTACATTATGATATTGATTGGCTATTTTCGTAACAAATTTTGGGAAATATTGTAGTATGTATCAATATTCTTTTTAACTTCTTATGATTAACACTTTCTTTTGTTAAGGAAATATTCATATTGGAAATATATTAAGTAATAAAATAAGAAACATTTAGAATGTCCAAAGCAAGCATAAGATCTTTAATTTTACTTGCATATATATAATATATATATATATACACGATCATTTCATTCATATAGGTCTTAGGATGTATGAAAGCTATAGGAAAATACACGTACTTGTATTATTGCCTACCTCCTTCTTTTTACCCATTTCAGTTTTATCAACCAAATGTATAGGAAAGTGCTGCTCAACTTTCATCCCTAGTTCTTTGTACAGCTGACGGATCTCCCTTATATATGGTTGGAAATCTTGAATGGTCATTATGACGAATGCGCCTTGGCAATCTTTGCATAATTTTCTGCCAGCATCGAGAGATAGAGGATTCGAATCTCTTGCCTACAATAATTTTAGAAGTCTACCACGTATTGAAAAGCTTGGAAGACGCGAGACATGACATAAAATAAGTTACATCCATGCTAATGTTTAGTCCTTTATTAGTTTACTCTATAAATCATGACTTTGTGATGGTACCATTTAACATCATTCAAGTTTTAAGAAATGGGCCCATCTAGAATACTTGAACAATTAATTTTCTATTTATCATTCCAATAGAAAATGATAAATTGTAGCAGTACCTCTTAAAAACGATTAAAATTGTAAAAAGAAAAAAAATCAAACTATTAGAAGCATGCCGTTCTAATAAATTATTTTGCTTATTTTATAGAGGACGTTTTCAATTTAGAAAGCACTAACCATTAATCTTTTGCAGCTAAAGCATTTTGGTGTGCCATCATGGTTGTGAGAGGGACAATATTTTTGCCGCCAAAAACAATGTTCGTCGTACTGCAATTTACCATCAGCACCTGTTTGTAGCTTTTATTGTGAAGACAAAAATAAAAATCGATCAATATAATTAAGATGATATATCTAAATCATGCATTATTTTCAAATGAAATAATTAAAAAATAACCAGAAAAATAATAATAATAATAAATGTGCAAATGGATGGTAAGGAAAAAGAAAAACCAAATGAAGACCCCCAAATCATCTAAAATGAAGCACTTATATTTATAGAAATGGGGTCTTGGTAAGAATAGTTATGTGTGTATCACGTGGATATCGCACTACACATGAATTCAAAAAAAAAAAAAATGATTCAGAGACAGTACGTGATGGAATGACTAGGGAGAAAGAGGTAGGGGGGAGGAATAAGCAATCTTAAACGTCTCGAATACATAAGTGACAGACAAGAGAGCTAAAAGGACCTCAAGCATCAAACTTACAGTTCTTGGGCAATGGAGATGTTTTTCGCCTGATCTCTTTTTAATCTTTGAGAGTAGAGAACTCTTTGTGGAATACCGTTTTTCTAATATCAGAATTTAGAAAAAAAAAAAGGTCCTGTAATGAGGAAGAATGATTGAGTATTTATATTTAAAGACTCTTGAGCCTAGTGACATCCGTTGGATTACTTTAGCGATCAACGAATGAGATGAAAATTGCTCATTTTAAGGTTATCCTAATGAGCTTATCATTGGCCTAAAACCAGTAATCTTTCTTATAAGTGCATGAGTCAGCTTGAGAAGGGTTGAATGCGGATAGATTGGTCTAACGATCCCTATTCTAGGCTTACCAAGCCAATTCTTCCTGAGTCATCCCAATAATTGGATCGAACTCATTAGGCCCCATCATCTAGCCCAATAAGTCAAGTCAAATAATTAAAGGGCTTAGCTTAATATATTTATATAATATTTTTAACTCTCTTCATTTTGCCCCTTGACCAAAATCCTTGGAATGAGGTCGAAGAGGTTTGAGCATTATATAAGCCCTTTTAATAACTATGAAATTGTTTGGTACATGTGCACTCATTGAATAGCTGCACCATTGCCATATATATGTCTTGTATGATTCATATTACAGGAGCTTAAAGCCAACGTTGTATATAATTTTTTTCCTCTTTTTTTTTTTTTTTAAATGCGTAAGCTTGCAGCAACATTTAATTGCACTTGTCTTCTTTAAGCTCATTGAAATGACTTTGCTCATAAAACAATATATGCATAAATTTTCTTTTGTAGACAATCCATATATATATATATTGGAGTATTTAGCTTATCAAATTGCCTTTCATTTTTTTTTTTTTTGTGGAGTGTCTAGCTCGTTAAGTTGTCTTCAATGTCTCAATTCTTCGTTAATGACTTCAATTAACTTGCTGATTCTACTCCATAGAAATGCATCAGTAAATCCACGTATTATGCGCACATTAATTTTGATAGGAGGAGAAGTTCTAGATAATAATAGTAACTTTATGTTTAATGACACCTTAACGTATCATATTTCTTTGATATATCATTGAACTAAATAAATAAATAATATATATATATATATCTTAAACCACTTCAAATCTCTGATAAAAAATTACACTTATCTTCCCTTTTTTTTTTTTTTCTTTTGGCAAGTAATAATATCTCTACCAATCTTCTTTGTGGAATTCACTTCCTTATACACTTCGTATTGCATTTAGTAATTATTTTGTTGCCTCCCACGCTATTGATTAACATTCCTTATATAAGTCTATCATTCAATTAAATAGAAAGTGCATAATTTATCTTCAGACATAATCCTTTTTTTTCCTTATTTGTCTTGAGATGATTGCTTCCCTTAACTTCATCCTTGCTTTATCAATTAGTCTGTTCATGCTTGAGGTGCTCATGTTAGTAGTGGAGTGCTAAATGTCGTGCAATACATATATCTCCCTTTTTTTTATTTAATTCTTATACTATTCTTGTATTTTCTTTACAGTTATCGGTAACTAAGAAGTCATTACTTTTACTTTCGTTGTAGGTTTGATTCTAGAATAAAGGATGATTGTTTTGCCGATCATCATTGTGCTTTAGCATCTTGCATCGTCGGACATCGCAGGTGAGGTTCTTCCATACTTGTCAATTTTTCTCGACTTTTTTTTTTTTTTTTATGACTAGCTCGAATAACCATCTTTGAGGATATGCCCAAAAAAAAAAAAATCTATATAAATATTTGCCCAATCCCTTTAAATTATAAGACCTAAATACTCTATGCCGTAGAAGACACCAATGAATTCCAAAGATGAAATTCTGGAAAGTTGTCGCAGCTGATCATTCCTTCCAACCACATTACAGCTTCATACTGCCGAAGTACATTGAAATAATTCACTGAACGTCGGTTCGATTTGATCAGCATCTGCTCCAAAATACGACTTACTTCAAAGAATTGATCTTCATTAATAAGACCATCTAGAATTATTTCGTAAGTTTCCCTGTCAGGAGCATAACGTGAGCATTTAACCATCTTCCAAAAATATGATGTAGCCAATGTCGAATTCCCCTGTTCACATAAACCTTTCAGAACAATATTATATGCTCGACGAGTAGGAAGGCAGTTTTCCTTAATCATCTCTTCATCAATTATTGTTACTGCTCTGTCTACGTCACCCGCTCTACATAGTGCTCTTAATTTTTACTTCATAGATTGAACGAGATGACCAAAATCCTGTGTTTTGCATCTCAGTGAGCACCTTATCGGCTTCCAAAATCGTACTCTCATTGTATAGACCAACAACCATTGCAGTAAAACTAGCTATACTGGGAATTCCACCTCTAACCAAGCATTCATTAACCAAACTCCTAATGACTTTTTATTTTTTTTTCCCGATAGTATTAAACTCTGTAGGATCCATGTCCAGTCGACACCTCTTAGCCTTCAGTCCTTTTTTTAAGATCTTACCAAGAATTTCAACTGCCTCTTGAACTTGTCACTTACCACATAAAGCATTCAAAAGTGTTCTAGAAACTACAATATCCTCCCCACTTCCCTTTCGAGATGTTCTCCAGAACATTGAATACAGGAGGTGAATGGCTTCCTTAAATCTCTCATCATCGAACAGACCTTTCATGAGAATATG
Source organism: Laguncularia racemosa (assembly GCA_037954665.1). Taxonomy (NCBI): domain Eukaryota; kingdom Viridiplantae; phylum Streptophyta; class Magnoliopsida; order Myrtales; family Combretaceae; genus Laguncularia; species Laguncularia racemosa. Next base: position 201,167 of record JBBMOL010000146.1, read on the forward strand.
ATAACTATCTAGGTTGGGATGGCAACCTTGATAATCCATTTCTTGGAAGACATGCAAAGCAAGATCTGAGCATCTCATTTTGCAGAGTGATTCCATGAGCAAGTTCAAAGAATAGAGACGAGACTTCACTTCCCATCCATAGGAACTTTCCAAGAAAATATGATAAGCAGTTTCACATTTGCTGGAGGTATATGCAGAAAACAGCAAATAAAATAGTTCTCTAATTCAACTCAATTTTTCGATTTCGGAGAATTCGACGAACCTTCTGCATTCGTCTCATGATAACGCCAGTTTTGTGAAAATTTCTTCGCTTATACTTGTGTTAACCGCTTTACACAGTTTTTAATGGCAATGGACGGGAGTTTCAATCGCGAATTTCCGATCCCGGCTTCTCTCTCTGCTGCTGAGCTCCAAGTCTGCGGTTTCACTTCACCAATCATTGTTTTCAATCCATCTTCTGAATGGGAAAGCTTCGTAAGAAGATCCATAATAGCATAGTCTAGATAGAAACCGAATGCACCAGCTACCCTGTTTCTTCTCTTGCCAAATTCAATTTCTTCTGCATGGTAGCTTGCTTCCTCATCTGTTAACTCACAGGAAACCAGTTTCTTTGTCGACGTGTTATCGGATGATCTTTGCCCCAAATTTTTTTTTTCTCTTATCTTGCGGTTTCCTCTAGAGTTACCCGCAAACTGCTAGCCATCTTTGGAAACAGAGCTTTTATATCTGGTCCGTCCTCTCTTACTCCTTTTGCCCCGTGTTGCATTTAACAGAGAACAGGTTCAAGGTCAAGTCTTTCTAGCGAGTATTTGCTGGTTCGCTGACGTAACTGATTCCGTTAGCACGAAGGTAAGGTGCTCCTGGGCAAGATTAGATTGCTGTCATCCCAAGTATTGATCACAGGCCAATAGAACTCTACCTAGAACAGCCAAAGCTGGGACCCATTCTATTCAGATGCGATCAGACATGGTTTTTGAATCCTGGGTGTGATGAACCAAGAAGCAGCAAATGGAGAAGTAAACTGTGAACTCAAGCTGAACTCAAAGCAAAGCTCAAATCCTAGATCTGGATCAATTCCAGTTTTGGCTCGCGCGCGCAAAAAAAAGGAAAGAAAACGATTTGCAAACTAGACAGGATTCTAGGAAATATAGACTTCTGCTGCTAGTTTCCGGATTACGATTGCAAGCCACTAATACATGCACTGTAACGATTCCAGCAGTGCTATGAATTTCCTTTAGCTTTTCGTGTATTGAGAGATCGAGTTCATCTGTCGTCCTTCCAGCATTCAAGTTTTTTGACGATTGTGATTGCTTTCTTGATTTTCTGGTTATTAACTCGGGTTTTATACACTTTTAAGGAGTACTTCACATTCATGGCATGCTTTTAGGCTGGTTTCATGAGTTCCTTGCTTTCCTTGAGTGTAATCCTTATTTTGCTTTTGTCTTACCAAGGCGTGCTCGCCGAGCATATTCATGAATTCGTCGATCCACATTGTTCGATGGGACAAGTAATGGACCGGAGACATAGATCTTATTTGCTCCAGATCCACGATCCACTACTGGCTCTTTGGCTCCATTTTTTTTTTTTTATCTTCTATTGAGCTCGTATCTGCGTATTTCCGCATGTTATGTCTATGTAACTACTTCTTAAGAGTCTCCATTTCATTAATTGGTCCAGAAAATCTGCTTGTTCTGCTCATTGATAGTGTTGATAGGTCGTTTTTCTTTGAGTGCGCGCTAGAATGATCCGGTTCTTTTCCAGTGTTAGTAGTAAGTCCATACCCTGGAGCAAGTGGACCTGAGTATGAAGCTCTATTTCGATGACCCTCACCATATTCTTTCCTTGCTTCCTTTGAAACACGCATTTGCTTAGGGGGCCAAAAAATCCAGAAATAGTTTTGTCTTGATGAGAGTTGAAAACTTCACTCTGGCTCTTTAAGCTAGATTGGTCTTGTCCATTCTACACTGGTTCAACTTTATCGTAGAAGAGTCACGGCCTAACGTGCACTTTCAAATCCATGTTGAATGACTGCACACTTGTTGCACCTTACATGCATAGTGGCAAGGACATTTAATATTGTTTGGTTGAAATTTTACTTAATAGGGAAATTCTGTGCTTCTCCTTTTAATTCAATTATTGCTTGTCTGGTACAAAAGATACTGAAATTGCAATGGGTCCATATCAGCCTCATCACACTTGTGCGGAGCAAAAGAGGCATCCACATGGTCAGGTATATAGATATAGGATGTCATTGTGGGCCGTGACAATCTTGGCGAGAACCCACAACGAAACATTCTTGATTGATCGGATGGCATTCCAGTATAACAAGAGCATGGATCTTTTTCTGTATAGGAGTGGAAATGTGATAACCTTTATGTTTAATCCCTTTGTAGCCATCTTGGCTACCATACATTCGAACTTTATTTGGATTCTAACTCTTCAACAATTTGGTTTACACTTTTGCTTGATGAAATGTGTATTTGATCTTATAAGTTATGATATAACCTTTTGTTTATTTATTTATATATCCTTTTTTTTTATTGCATCTATCTCATCATTAGAAACACCATGAATCGATGGGGAAAGGCATTGAAATGATCAAGCAAAAGGACTTGCTAGTGCATTCAGACGGGTATCCATTGTCGATCTTGAGTCCTTAAGATACATGGTTAGATGAAACTATCTCTAAAGATACCTTTAGGGATAAAATCAAATGTCGGGAGCTCTATTCGATTGCTCGCACTAATGGTATGCTTCGCTTTATTGGATATGAGCCCTACGCTAGCTTGAGAGACACCATCAACGCGAGTTCAATTTTACACTTTAGGAATGAAAGAAAGGAACTTCCCCTCTCAATCACTTAGTTTGCATTCCTCAAGCAACCACCCCCCGAGTGGAAATTTTGGGTAGAACATATTATCTCAAAGTCAAAGTATGTGACTCTTTTGGAAAAGGCTGGTGTCTTTCGTGCCATTACTACTTCCACCCGCTTGTGGTTCTCACATATGAGTGGCTCGAAAGTGTGGCAAGCGATCATCTGTCACTAGAGTACTTAGACTCACATGTTCATTACTTCTTGGGGGGGAATCACTCTGACACTTGAGGATGTGGTCTTTCTCCTAAACTTAACTAGTTTTAGGCAGACCAACATTACCTTTACTAAAGTGTCTTATAAGGAGCATAGTTTTCAAATGTCTTTACTGGATGCCTTGAAAGTTACTTGCAACAACAAGAGGAAGTCTTGTTTCTCTTCCTAGTTTACATACTTCTTTGAGAAGCAAAGGAAGGATAAACCTTAGGTTTTTAGCTTGGGTCGTGGATAGAAGTAAGTACTCTCATTCATTTTCGAGTATACATTTATAATTTTGTACTTATACCTTTCCCACTTTTTTTTTAGGTCATTTTTGTAGGTATGAGCTTGTAGCTTTTATAATATATTGGCTCATTTTGTATGAGCTTGTAGCTTTTATAATATATTGGCTCGTTTTGTTTGTGTTCCCTGGTGGACCAAAAGAAGGTGTGAGCCCCCGACTGTTTCCCTTAGTCATACAAATTGCTTAGGGTGAGTACTTCGCATTAGGTCCCTTTTACCTGGGCTTTTTGTATCGGCATTTGGATCTGTACCACAAGGCTTCCATTTGTTCAAAGGGCCACTATGTGAACGTGTTGCATGTAGACTTAGTATTTCTTCAACTCTTCTTTTGCGAATGGTTCTGGAAACACTTTACACCTTCTCTCAATAGTGCTAAATCCAACCTTGCTCTTCCTAGAGCATGGGCTTGGGTTGAAGGAACTATTGAGCAGGTACTTTTGCAGCTTATCGACATTGATTTAGAATTCACCTTTCATCCTTATGTGAAATGGCTTACTAGTTATAAAGACAAGTTAGAATTATATCCTTCAAGGTTAAAGGATGAGGTGTTCTTAGTAGATAGGCGTATGGGCCTCCACAATTCTAAGGCAAGATTTATTCTATGTACTCTAAGGAAGTCTACCCTCCCTCTTAGATAACAAAGACTCCTCTAGGTGCTATCTAAAGCAAAGGGTTATAGTATATTCTCCTCATAGGGTTGCATGCCAGCTTGGGTTTGAACAAGGGGTACCTCGCATAACTAATATTACTGACAACTTCGAGTTATGTAGTGACTGTAGAAATATTCATACAGAAGTGTGTTAGTTATACTTTCCTTCTATAAGTCGCTCTGAGGTTGCTTCTCCTGGCTTGCTAACATATTGGTCGAATTGCTTGCAAGACTTTCGAGCATATGCTTTTGCTTTAGTAAATGATACACTTTGTGTGTCTACTATGTGCCGTTAGGAATCCTACCTTAAATTGCTACCTAAGCCCAAACCTAAGCCTATTAGTGATGCCTAAGAGACTATTGAACGAGTGGATCAGCGATCAACATCTCCTATTGATGTGGGATTAGGGAGATCCTTTAAAAAAAATTCTCATTTCTTCCATTGACAGAGGATAGATTAGCCAAGCATACAGTTATTCATGAGGTAGCATCCTTGTATATTTCTTGTCATTATGTATGCATATGTAGTCTTTTTTACTAACTACCCTTATCTATTATATATATGCAAGTCGTGATGGGCTCTAAAGTTCACTCTAGCGCTTCTACTGATTCAGTGACCATTTCAATTTGAGTTGACGATGATCAAGACTTAGTGAATTATGCGGAATCACCAGTTGAAGATAATAGAAGTGATGATGATGATTTTGAAGAGCTACATGACTCTATTGGAGTTAGAGCACTTGCTACTAATATTGATGGGCCACTCATAGAGATAAACAAGGATAATGATAACACTGATGCTGGTGACCATGCTGATGCACTACTTTGTTCTGGAACATATGAAGATAGGTTGTATTTATCTCCTATGGATATCCTTCCTCCCCCAATCACTATGATGTCTCCTCAAGACAAGGAAGCAGCTTTGAAGGTTTATGCTGCGGTAGAGGAGACTACATCCTTTTGAGGATTCACTGTGCTATCTCAGTTATTAGACTCATTGGAGAACCTTAATACCATGTATGGAGACTTTTGCGTTGATTCTTCTATGTTAAGGACTGAACGAGCTTGCATTATGGTGAAGATGCTAGGGGAGATGGCATTATTGTTGAACAGGCCTTAAAATTCCTTGTTAGAGGCAAAACGTGAGTAGGTGATTAAATGTATCAAGGGGGTCGACCTTCCAAGGGTTCAAAATTAATAGCTTTGAGCCTATTGCTACTAAAGTTAATAAGGTGTTGAATTACTACACTGTCAAGAGGCAACATGATGAACTAATGAGCAAAGTGTAAGAGTTATAAGAAGCAGTTAAAGCATTTGATCTTGAGATGAAGGCACTTTTAGGAGACTTAGATCTTAAGTTCTCAGTAGACCTAGATTATCTTTTGTAATGCAGCATGACTATGCTTTTGTTTTCACTCTAAAGTATTACATTGAAATCAATAAAGTTGTTTTTCTTTATTTTGTTTTTATATATGTGTGATCATAACTAAGCTGCATGTATTTACCATGAGTGATGCTAGTCCCAATCACATTATTTAGTTAAGTTATTGTATTGCACATCGAAACAAAGCTTTCACTTGCTAGCAACGATACATTAAATGGTTGAAACAATCAATCGCACTTAAGCAGCGATGTTGGTGTTTATTGTGTAATTCAACATACTAGCATTGATGGTTAAGAAGGTATTATCTAATACATAACCATGTATTCTTTATTTATGAATTTGTAGATATGTTTTTGCAGGCTAAGTATTTCATTGCGCACTTTGGAGCACATGCTCTAACCATGTGACAGCAACATAAGAGGTAATAGTTAATTAAGTTTGTGCATTAAGGAGATAACTCTCTAACTTTTCAGCAACAAGATAAGTGAGTATTAAAGAGAAAGCATTGAAAAGGCTCAAACAGTGTGAGCCATACATATGGTTCATGATAATTTGCAAATACATCATTCATTGCACATATGAAATTTTTTAATTTACTGAAAATTGATAGGTGTAGTGACTTTATCAGTTGTTAGGTTCAGAAGCTTGGATTAACCACTATCATGAACCTCATGAACAATAAAGGGGCCTTCCCACTTCGGTGTGAACTTTGGAGTTGAAATCCCTTGTCGCACATGCTCTGTTGCGCAAAGTACAACGCCACCTTGCTGGAAGGACCATTTCTTGACCAAACGATCATAAGTTGTAGTTGATTGTTGTCGATATTTTGCAAGGTGATGCTTAGCGGTGTCTCATCTCTCTTCTAAAGCTTCGAGATCGAGCACACATAAAATATCCGGTTCAAGTTCAGCATTAATGGCCAATCTTGTAGATAGGACCAAAACTTCTATGGGCATCATCGCCTTACATCCATATACTAAAGAAAAAGGGCTGGCCTAAGTGAGGCTTCGTTTAGATGTCCTGTACGCCCATAGTGCCAATGGGAGTTTATTATGCCATTCTTTGTGATTTTCATACACCATACGACTAAGTACTTTTAAAAAAGTCTTATTCGTTGCTTCTACTTGGTCGTTTTCTTTTAGGTAATAAGATGTGGACTTTACATGATCGATACCATAGGAGGCCAATAGTTGTTGTACTTGTGAGTTGATAAAGGGAGTACCATTGTTTGAAAGAATATGCTTTGGGATTCCAAAGTAGCAGATGACATGTTCTTTCATGAAGCTTGCTACTACTTATCTTGTAGCTTTCTTTAATGAGATTGCCTCTACCTACTTGGTGAAGCATTCGGTACCTACCAAGATCTAAATACATCCCCTAGATGGTGGATGTATTGGGCCGATCAAGTCGAATGCCCATGTATGGAAAGGCTATGGAGTAGTTAAGCTATGTAGTGTAATGGCGGGAGCATGAATGACATTCTCGTGTTGCTAGCATGCGACACATCTCTTAGCAAAGTTGCATGCATCATTTTCCATTGTAGGCCAGTAATACCTCAAGCTCAATAGGTGGTAATATAGCTTCCTTCCTCCTTAATGTTCTCCACCATCTCTAGAGTGGGCTTCAGTTAGTATAATGTTCGTTTCGGGTGGTGCAACACACTTAAGGGTTTGTCCCATGAATGATACTCTATATAGCTGGTCGTCATGCATGATATACCTCTTTGCCTTTTGTTTTACTATACGAGCATCAATGCCATTCGTAGGTAAGGTGTCATTTTGCAAATAGTCTATGTAAGGGCGTCTCCAATTGCCGACACTTGCCATAAAGTGGCATTCTCGTTGATTATGAATCTCGAAGCATTTTGGGCAACTCATTTGCATTTGAGAAGCATCTTTTGCCATAGTTAGCTAGTAACACCTTGCGTTTTGTATGTGGCAATATAAGGATGGACCTTCCTCTCCACACTAGATTTTCTGACACTTGTCCAACATCAGGCATGCTTGCTTTGCACCAATACATCACGATAGGATGGCCTTTGGACCCTTAAAGTACAAAATGCCATTAATGAGGAGGAAGGTTTTTTAAGTTGTTAGAGAAGTTGTGCTAGGGTGTGCTAGCTGACCTAATACATTGCGATAGGATGCCTTCTGGACCCTTGAAGTACAAAATGCCATTAATGAGGAGGAAGGTTTTTAAAGTTGCTAGAGAAGTTTCACTAGGGCGTGTTAGTTGACCTTTGACGGGAGTTCACTAGTCATCTAGCATTTCTTCTTCCACATCTAGCAACTTTAAAGTTGTGCACGGAATCGATTTCTTACTGACCTGAATACTTAAACCATCTTCTTTGGCTTGAATAGGAACTTTAGATGCCAAAGTTGCAAGTGTGTCCGCATAACGGTCGGCTGATCGTTTGGTATGTTCATATCTCACTGAATTGAAGTTACTAACCAAAGATTGTACTGCAGCCCTGTAAGGCAATAGTGTTGGTTCTTTGACAGCAAATTTACCATTGGCTTATTCAATAATTAGGTTTGAATCACTACAAATGCGCAAGTGAGATGCCCCAAAACTTTGCGTCGAAATGAGTCCGAGTAGTAGAGCCTCGTACTCAACCTCGTTATTGGTGCAATGGAAATCTAGCTTAAATGCTAGTAGTCTCTCTTGGCTTTTAGGGGTTATTAATACTACCTTAGCTCCTTTCCCAGTAATAGCAGATGAGCCATCAAACTGTAATTGCCATTCCTCACCCAATTCCATCCTCATGGAATCCTCATGAAACTTTGCTAGGATCTTATCTGTGGTGTGAGTCTCATTTGCCATAGGAAAATGAGCTGAGAGGTCTGCTAGAGCTTGAGACTTGATAGCCTTAGGTGGCATAACTATAATGTCAAACTCTGATAGGAGAAGTAACCATTTTGCAATTCATCAAAATAGTGCTAACCGTGACAGCAAGTACTTTATCAGGTTGGAGTGAATGATAAGATTGACTTTATGTGCCAAGAAGTAATAATGCAATTTCTGTGTAGTAAATATTAGCACAAGAAAATGCTTCTCACAGGCTGAATAATTGATTTCACTTCCTTGGAGGGATCGACTTAGGTAATATACATGTCACTCCTTTCCCTCAAGTTATTGTGCAAGTAAAGCACCAATGGACTTGTCAATGGATGTCAAGTAGAGAATCATTAGTAAACCCTTAACCAACATTGTCATCATCTATGGAGACATGAGTATATCTTTTACCTTTTGAATGGCCTCCTCTTGTATTTAGCCCCACTCGAATAGTGCTCCTTTCTTCATGAGCTGCTACAGGGGATAAGAGATTTCAGCTAGTGCTGGGATGAATTGCCTCATATAAGAGACCTTCCCCATGAATGTTTTTATTTCCTTCAAGTCAGTGGGTGAAGGTATGGATCATATTGCCTGTACCTTTGCTGGATCAACATCGATCCCTTTTCTATGAACTACAAATCTAAGGAATTTTCCAGACGCTTCACTAAAAAGGCACTTTAGTGGGTTCATGCGTAGTTTTTACAACCTGAACCACTCAAAAACTTTCTGTAGATGTATCGAGTGATCTAACGCTCGCCTTGACTTGATAACAATGTCATCTACATAGTCTTCCATGAAGTCATGCATCGTATCATGGAAAATGGTAATTATTGCTCTTTGGTAAGTAACTCCTACATTCTTAAGCCCGAAGGGCATGGTTGTATAGTAAAAATTCTCAACCGGCATCTTGAAAGCAGTACACTTAGCGTCTTTATTGGCCATTTTAATTTGATTTTAGCAGCTAAAACCATCCATAAACGAGAACAACTCATGTTTAGCTGTGGCATTTGCTAACATATCAATAATTGGCAATGGGAAGTCATCTTTTGGGCAAGCCTTATTGAGATCACGAAAATCTATACAAACTCGCATTTAGCCATTTTTCTTCCTCATGGTCATGATGTTGGCTAACCATGATAGGTGCTCAATTGGCTTGATGAAGCCAGCTTTGAGCAACTTCTCAATCTCTTCTTTGATTTAGACCTCTACTTTTGGGCAAAAAATTTGTTTTCCTTATTTTATTAGCTTAACCTTAACTGTAATGTTCAACCTATGTATCACTAGAGTTGGGTCCAGTCCTAGCATTTCATTGTAAGTCCATGCAAATACGTCTCAATACTTCCATAGCAACTCTACTAAGAGGACCTTTAGCTCTTGCAAGAGATGCTTACCAATGAAGATAAGTCTTGGAGACTCCTCCCCTGGTTTCGCTAGATTTAACTCTTCAATTTCATCAACCTGTAGCTTTAAGGGAGGGTAGGGGGGAGGGGTTTAGGTTTGAGTCTTTAGCTTCTTTTAGCTCCCACAAGAGCCTTGCATTCTCTTCTTTCTTGTAAGCTTCTCTTGAGTCTATTCCCAAGTGGGTAGTGGTGTACTAGAGGGTGTTGCGATAGTGGTTTCTTCCTCTTCAACATATTCATTAAAGAATGCAGCTTCGGTAAAGTATGCCCCGTTATGCTTAAATGGGTTGTTCGTAGTAGGAATGAATACGTCTTTTCCCTTCTAATAGCCCTTAGTGCACTAATGCCATGTTGAGGGTATGAGATTGTGATCGTGCAGCCACTTTCTTCCAAATAGTAGGTGGTAAGATACCAACGCATCGATCACATGGAATCGTGTGGAGCTCTGTATAGGGCCCACTTTAAAGCTTACATTAATATACTCTACTGTGTTTGTAGATGTGTCAGTGGAACTATTGATGATAATAGGTTGTCTCACTAAGCGTTGGTTGTTTATTCCTACAACCTTTAGTATAGACAATGGCATTATGTTTATAGAAGAGCCATTGTCTATGAATGTCCTCTTAATGGGATGCTCATTTAGCATGCTTTCCACATAAAGAGGACAGTTGTGATTGGGGTTCTTAGCGCACATGTCCGCATTAGTAAAGAGAATTGCATTCTCATGTGCCTTTACCATTCTTCGTACAGGCTGTGCTAGACTGCACTCCCTCTATTGTTTCTCTGCTATTTGGGTAAGGACAGTCGTTGTTACTAGACATGCATCTTCGTTAAACCCTAGTAAGTTAAAAAAATTTCTGAAGTTAGACATTTTCATCAAGACGGCTACTTTAGGCATACATGCATCCTCATTATTTCTAGTCATAGCTTCTTGTACATTACGCATCTTGACATGTGACATATTTCCTTCTTCAGTACTAGGATTGTGATTGATGGCATTTGTAGTACCACATTGATTATTGTGTGCAAGAAGTGGATTATAATGGGCATCATTATTTTCTATGATAAGTTCCCCATTACAGACCCTATCATTGAAAATCTTCTTTAAAGTGTAACACTCTTTTATAGGGTGACCTACGAACCTATGGTACTTGTAAAACTTAAGATCATTCTTCTCATTTTGTGTTAGTAAACGATCCACTCTTGGCAGCTTGACATTCCCATCTCGTAATCATTGGTTAAATAAAGCATATACCTTTCCTATTAGGCATGGGAAAGGAGGGATTGATGTAGATCCTTAGGATGTATCGTTCCTTAGCTTCTTATTATCCTTAAGGGTCTCAACTTGGGTTAAGCTAGTAGATGTTGCTCGTTTCCTAAACCTCCCATTTTCTCCTCGTTGTCTTGCAACAAAATTATTAGTTCTCCTTACAGTCTCGATTAGTGCGGAAAAGGAACTTAGATTGTGATTTTCTAAGTAGACTACCTACTCAATGAACATCTCTTAGATGCAAATCTTCACTAATTCCCTCTCATCACATACATCTTAGATGTCTAGTGTGTACTCCCTGAAGTGTTCTACATAATCCATTAAGTCTTCCTTATGGTATTGCCATGTTCATCCCATGTTCATGATCGTGACCCATTCTTAAGTAGAGAAGAATTTCTCCATGAATAGCTTACACATAGATCCCATGAATCAACGGACCCTACAGGGAGGTTAACATACTAGGTGTATGCCTTTTCGGTTATTGATTTGGAAAATTCTTTGAGCTTCAAGTCATTATCCAACCTATATACTTCCTAGGTCTCCATAAACTTAAGTAAATGTTCTTTGGTACTCCCTTTCTTGCCATTAAACAAGATGAACTTAGGACTAACATAGTCTTAGGATACGACTTTAAGGTAATGTGTTGATGGTAAGGGAGTCTTAACTTTAGTACTCTCACAGTTGACTTCACTTATATTTCTTTTAGATATATGTCAAAGTCTTCCTTCATTACAAAGGAAGTCTTTAGGGCAGATAACATGAAAGAAAGTGTGGGAGTAGGTTGACAACTAAATCCACCAAGAGCATTAGGAGGTAGGACATTTGGTTAAGTGGTTTACTCTTAAGGAATGTTCTCCACATTCATGGGAAGGTTAGCGGGATGAACTGCATGGGTAGTACCTTGTTGCATAGCAATGTTGGTGTTTAGCAGAGCTACACCTTGTTGCGCAACAGCTATGGTAGCTAACCCTGTGACAAGCGAAGCAAGCATGGTCATAAGTTGATTCAGAGCCCTTGTGTTCTCTTGCATAGTTTGCATCATTTGTGCAAGACTTATGAGAGCCTCAGGTTGTGAATTGTGTTGACAAGTATTTTGCAGTATTTGAGGTAAGTTCTACTCCATCAATTCAATGTTAGGATCTTGTTCTTGATAGATATTGTCAAATGGTCCTCTCATCCTAGGGGGTGCCATTACTCTTCTGTTTCTTAACTTTGTCTCCAGTGGAGTTACCAAAATGTAGAAGTGGGGTCCCGATAGGAATAGTCACATGCGTATCATGTGGGTACCACACTATATGTGAATTCGGAGAAAAACGATTTAAAGATAGCACATGATGGAATGATTAAGGAGAGAGAGGTAGAGAGAAGAAACAGGCAATCTCAAGTATCTTGAATGCACAAGTGACGGATAAGGGAGTTAAAAGGACCCTAAGTGTAAACCTTGTAGTTTTTGGGCAATAGAGATTATTTTTCGCCTGATCTTTTGTTTGATCTTTGAGAGTAGAAAACTCTTGGTGGAGCACTATTTCTCTAATCTCAGGAATTCAGAAAAAATGGTCATTTAATGAGGAGGAATGACTGAGTATTTATACTCTTGGGTTTGATAACATTCATTAGATCACTTTAGTAATCAACAGACGAGATGGAGACTGCTCATTTTAAGGTTATCCTAATGAGCTTGCCATAAGCCCAAAACTAGCAGCTTTTCTCATAAGTACATGAACCTACTTAAGAAAGGTTAGATGCGGATAAATTGGTCCAATGATCTTATTCGAAGCCTATTAAGTCAATTCTCCTTGAATCATTCTAATAATTGAACCGGATTCATTAGGTCTTGTTACCTAACTTAATAAGTCAAGCCAAATAATCAATAGGCTTAACTCAATATATTTACATAATATTTTTAACCCTCTATAATATCTCACAAATATTAGGAATTAATTTTATTTCTAACATAGAACTAGGTTTTGACATAGTCTATTCAATATTTCTATATGGTATGCGTTTTTCATACATTAATTAATTTATAGATGAACTTTGCTGAATAAAATCTACATTTGCATATTCATTTTTCAAACGATATGCATCGAACATTTTTCTTTGCTATCTTAGTATAACGATTGGACATGCATATTACGTTTTACGGAAAGAGAGGGACTTTGCTTTAGCAATATTTTGTAAGTACGTCTTAAGTATCGACAAGGTCTGCAAACAGGGGATCGCTTACCGGATCGTTACATATATAACACCTTAAAGCCTGCTGATGATTGATTCTGTGACTCGTTGAGCTTTCCGAGAGCACATCTTGCAACTCCTACGAGGAAAAGAAAAACATACCAAAACTTACAAACTTGTACATATATATCGTGTTTTAAAAGTTACAAAATGAAGTGCAACTTAATACCAACCCATTTGCTACGTATCAATTTCATTATACAACACTTGCATGCACGAGTGTTATTTTGAATATATTAAAAACTTGCAGTTTAGTCTATTTTGCAATCTATGTTTGGAAATATAATTAAATTTCAAGCTATTAGATGGTATATGACCTAATTTAGCATTAACAAAATTTCTACTAAACTGAATATGCATAAGATGACAGCATAAATGAGCCGCAAAAAGCGTGGGCTTTATGTGATAAATAAGCATCTAAGCACTCGGTCTGTATAATTAAGTTCCTGAAGTTTAATTTTCTTAAGACCCCATGAAAACAGTAAATCATCAAATTTTGATATCTAGTTTCGTTAAATAATACTACGTGGATTTTCTAGTTTTAATAAAAAGTGTCCCTTAGATAGCAAAATTGAAAACAAAATAAGATAACGTAGAACGTCATTATTTCTTGTCAACATGGAAGTTCTTTTGAAGGAGTTCAACCAAGTAAGGGAAAAATACATTTAGTAATGAACATCTATCTATATTTTTATTTGAGTTATTAACTTTTTTTTTTAATTTTAATATTTTTAAAATCTTATAAAAATAAAATTTTCATTAAATATGCTAAATTTTTTATTTATGTTGAGTATGTATTAGCTTTGAATTAACTTTACACAAATTGGTCAAGGTGCCTAGGGTATATACAAATTTTTCAACAACTTTTCTTATTTTAATATATTATATAAATAAATATATTTAATATTATCATTTTGTTAATTTAATTATTATAGATCAATTTAAAATTGATATGTATTGTAGATTGATAAAAGATTTAATGGATTTAATAAAAATTATATTTTTATAAGATCTTTAAAATGTTGAAAATTCAAATAAAAAATTTAAATTTAAATAAAAAAGTAAATAAATATAAAAAATTGAAAATATATATATTTTCAAAATAACGGAAAAAAGAATATTCAGGATCGAAATATCATACAGCACTAATCTAGTAGCAATAATAATAAATAAATAAACAATACCTCATGGGTAGTATTACGAAAATAGCTTTCGTCACTGTGATGGCAGTGTTCTGGAATCCATGAATAACTAGAGTGGGAAAGTCCATAGCTAATGTCAGTCTGGCAAATAGGGAACCGGCTGCAAAAGTTTTATGTCGCCATCAATTATTCAGTAAGCTCCATTCATCACTATCAATTACACGAGTGATGCTACCATCTATGATATCGACAAGATAGAATTCATAAAGACAATAGAAGGAATAGAATTAGTAGAAAACTTGTTTGGAAATTCAAACTGTAAGAGTATATATTAGAGCAAAAAACCATGATTAAATAACAAGATAGAAAACCCTGGTTTTTTTTTTTTGGCTTGAATAAAAAACCCTGATTAAGCTTAGTAATAAAAACTTGTTGTAAAATTTTAAATTAATAATCTAAGTATTATACTTAAGGAAACCTATGGAAAAAAAAAAACAAATAAAAATGAGAAAAAGGCAAGGATCCACAAATTCAGTTAATCGATTTACCTATAAATTAGGTCAACAAAATTTACTTTTTCGTTGAATAAATTGAGTCCCACTAGCTCTCAATTAATTATCTATAAATATTAAAAAAATTCATAGCTCCAAAATTAAAAAGTAAAAATTGCTTAGAACCATAGAATAATTAGTAGAGTAAATTAAAATAAATTTAGGAATTAGATCATAAAAGTTAGTAAGAGTTTTGCCTGATGTATAGGATATCAAAATGATGGGAATTAAGTTTCGAATTGGGTTCCACTCAAGAAGGACCAATGACCTAAGCTAGAATGATGGGTTTGAATCATTTGGTCAAAAATGTGTTGTAAGGAACTATTGAAGAAGATGAGCAAACTTATTTGCAAGGGTATCTAGTTCAAGGTATCACTTTGGAAAGAAGCTTGATGTTATCGAAGAAGAGGAAAAGACTAGTTTTGAAAAGAAAAATATTGGTGGTTCTGATTTTAATATCACTACTAATCCTAATTTAAGGAGTTCTAATAAGAAAGGAAACTTCAATTGTGATCTTGTTTTTGAAGTCAATTTGGAGATTAATATTTTTGAATGTTCAAGGCGCTAGAGCATAAATTCAAATGAGGTATATTCCTTTAAATAGTTATGCAAGTTACATCACCAAATAATCTAGAGGAATTAATATAGTTGACGTTTCTTTTTTGTTATAGTTATATTTACTTTCCTTCATAATTATTTGCTTAGTTGTAATTATTCTAGTATAAATAGTTCTATGTAACCCCATGAAGATAGCAAATGAATGATATTTTTCCCTTTACGTATTATGCAAGTTTCTTCTTATTCAAAATTTCCACTTTTATCAGTCTTCTTAAATTGTGATGAGAAAACTGTTTATCAAGTTACAAGAGTCTTGACATATCCATTTATGTTTCGTATCTTATCATGGAATTTGTGATTATTTCTTTTATAAACCTTCTTAATTAATCAAAAGAGAGACAGGGGAAAAAAATCACATATTTAAATTGTTAGATTTTATTATTTATCTCAAACTTGTTAAATTGCAGTCTTTTAGGTTGTAGTATGTATTTGTCCATTCTCTCCTTCATTTTTCATAAGTTTACACATAATGCTTGAAGTTCCTTTATCAAATCTTTATTTTAATGATTTGTTTATTATTGTTATTGATACACATAAATATCCTGCATAATTAAAAAAACAATGTTCTCCAAATTTGTAGTTTACCTTAAAGTAAATTCATGTTTACTTTTTTTGTTATTTTTTTATATTCCATAATACATCTATGAAATTGCAGTTTCACTTAAAATTTTATGAGTTCGTCTTAACAATGAATAAAATAGTAAATTACCCTATAAAAATTTATAAATTTATAATTTCCTTATTTTTTCAATTCTTCTATTTGTTCATAATTTACCATCAACCATCAATATCATAACGGTTCACAAACTCTTATAACTTTCCTAATTTTTTTGCCATTTAAGAAAAAAACTGTGTATAAATCCACACGACTTGTTTTTATGGGACTGCTCTAGCTTTCATTTTCATCATTAATTAACAATAGAGGTTTAATGATAATCAATGATGAAAATTTAATATATATGACTTAATAATAATATTAAAGACTGAATTAATTCAATTAAAATAATGAATAGAATTATAAAAGATCTTGAATGTAAATATTATCGGTTCCTTTAATTTCTTAACCATGATATTATAAAAACAATTTAGTCGACCGTATCATGCCCTTCACACCTTACACCAACTAATCCTTAATTGTGTAAGAGCTTTTGACTGATAAATTATCAATTTGATATTTTTTATATTTATGGTGTGATGCAGTGATTTAAAAGCGTGGAATATATTTATTCGAAGGGCTAAATTAATGAAATGATTTTCACACATGAAACTTCTTTTTCTTCGAAAAAAAAAGGAGCCTTATAACAATGGGACAAGACATTTAAAAATTGTGAATACCATCAAGCCTCTAATTATCCAATTGGATTTTACGATCACCATTTGTTTGACCAAAAATACGTATAGCAACTAGCCTAAGATATGAAGGTTATGGTTGTTATAATTGCAGCTTAATGATATAAATATTGATTTTTAACAAGATAAATAATATTTAATTCTCCCAAGGTTATAATATACTAGTAGTTAAAGGAAGGAGAAGAAAGGAAAAAAAAAAAAAGGTGCTTATGGCAATCCATCCAAAGGTGATTGGTATCTAGGGCTCCACCAGTAATGCAAAATATCCTCATGGGTATTAACCACTTTTAAATAAACTTGCCTACTCATAGACTTGACTTTTAGGATTGGTTTAAGATTCAATTGGTATATCATACCTGTAACTAGGAGAGAACCAAGAGTCAACTTGAAAAGTACTTCCATTATCACAAGAAGATTCAACATGATGATTTTGCCGGGAAGCTAATGATAATGGATGCGCGACTTCCTCGAAATATGGAGCTGTTTGATATTGCTCTTCATAATCATGCCTCCAGCGATGTGCTTCAATACAGTCATTGTTTATATAATTGCTGTGGTGATAGTGGCCTGCAAATCCAATAAGTCAAAAAAAAAAAAAAAACATAGAATCAATGGTAGAAAATCCATTTCATAATACTCCTTTTTGTTTTTCTTTCTTTATTTTCCTTTGTTTTAGATAGAGAAAGTAATGTCTAGACCTTAAATTGAGTAGTATGTTATTATATAGCAGTGGTAATATTTGGAAGTGCTCAAATGCATTTATAACTAAATCTACGTGTAGAAGCTAGCTATAAGTTGGTATACATATTTTTGGGACCGATAAGGTGATAATTTAAGGGTGCGGAGGGACTTCTAGTTGATTGTGGGGCTGATCTTAAAACAAGAATGTCCCAAAAAAATTGGATATTGAGGTGAAATTTGGAGAGTTCAAGCATATATAGGCTCCATTACGTAAATATTGACATTTCATATGCATCTAGCACCCTTTACACCTTGTAATTATTAGATAGTTGAAAAGAATAATAGATATTAAAAAAAAATTAAAAAAAAAGAAAAAAAAAAAAAAGAAAAAGAGAGGAGAGGTAATTAAGGGGAAAAGCAAGAGCTAAAAGACCTCAAGGATTTCTTCTGTTTACTTTATTTTTATGCGCCAAGCATTTAGCTATTTTTATAGGTAACCCTTAAATATTAGTAATCCATAAAGATAATATTCACTCTCAAGTGTCATCTAAACTCCAATTTCTTTAATCATTAGATAAAACATCTTACAACACCTTTATTTAATTTAGAAGTATGTAACCTTCTAATTAATATAATTAATTAAGTTAAACTTCCAATACGACCTTCTTCATTCCATGGAAAAGCTGGAACTTTGTGAATAGCTTCTCTCGAAGTGGTTTGGTAAATGTTTTAGAAACTTCAACGTGATTCATCACCTAATCCAACTCAACATCCTATTTTTCACATGTCCATGAACTATAATATATAATAGTGAAAACAGTAAGCTTCCTCCATTGACAGGGCACAGGGTTTTCTCCCAAGATAATTCCTAATTTGATATCAGCGTAAATATTTGTAGCTTTATTTTAGACAAATTTAATTTAATCACTTTCAATAACTTTTTTAGCCATCTAACATCCTAATCCACGATGATATTGTAGCCATACTCACTATATGAATTGCAAAGTGTGATGATCTTTTTGAGTTGATTTTTATTTACTTTTTCTTTGAATATATACTTTTTTCAAGTACAGGAAAACTTAAAGTAAAGTGTAGTGGCCTTTACACTTTATTACCATACTTAATCCTAAATTTTTGTATGTGGGGGATTTTAGAGATTTCCATTTTAAAAAAGTTAAATCTCAATCTAGCTAAATCTTAACAAGAGTAACAATCCTCACGTTTATATTTTTCTATACTCTAGTTTATATCAATATAAAACAAAAACATAATGCAATACATATACACATATATGTAATACATAAATAAATGGAAGCAACTTTAAGTTTCAATTCTATATACAAACCGTCTCCAAGGCACATGTCTTGTTCAGATTTCAATCTTACTAGTATGATAGCTTGGTATTGATAATAACCACAGAATATGACCTATTAATTAGCTTTTGCTGTAACTAGTCAAGTCATGCTATACATTATTTTGAGAAAGCAACCATTTTATAAATTTTTGTTAAGTTACACATGAAGCACACAAAGTCTAAACCAATCGTTTGATTCTTCAGCTATTACGTTTTCTGTGGACTTATCCATACCTTCATGCCCAAAATTTTTTTATATATAAAAAAAAAACTATCATTATTGCAATCATTTTTATAGCTTGTGATTGACATGGAGGACCTGGATCTAGACAACCCAACCGTCATGTGCAGTCCAACAAAATAATCAGGACTCGGTCAGTTCACTAGCAATCACTAGCAGTTGACAGGTTGGAACACTCTTAAACATTATGATTTATTAAAAAAAAATTCATAAATATTATATTTATAATAATTATTCCAAAAATTCTTACCTTTAATATAAATTTTACTAAAGACACAAATTCGATATATATATTCAGTTTTATAAAAAAAATTAAAAAAAAAGAAGTCATAAATCGGATTTATACCTTTAAAATCTATTTTTAAAATAATTATTCTGTATATAATATTTATAAATTTTTTTAAAAATTATAATATTTAAGAGTATTACCGTCACATGCTGGTCAACGATGGTCAATAATTACCATTCACCCTCATACTGCCGGTTAGTCAAACTGAACGGCCAATTGAGGCTACCTCCGAGCTGACCAAGATGCTTAAACTTGACTAGTTTTAGCGTCTTCCCATTCTATTCTTTTTATTTGAAACCATCCTTATCGTTAGGGTCCTTTAAGATATTTAAGCTCTACTTAGTAATTCTTTACAGGCATGTTTTACTCTATCAAATAACATAACTTAGATATTAATCTGTCGTCCTAGAAATTGTTCTTGGTTCTTGAAGGAAAGTCCTTTTTGCATTGTACGTAGCTCTAAGTGGTATATTGTTACAAGGAAAATTACTCCTTTGGTGAGGGCACTTAACGTATGGGAGCACTACTTGGTAGGAAGGAATTTGTACTATATTCTCATTATGAGACCATAAAACGCCTTGGGAGTCAAAACAGTTTGAATAGTGATATGTAGGCTAGATGGTCCTAATGTTTACAGAAGTCCCTTTTGAATTGAGACACAAGGTTGGTTCCAAAACTGCATGGTAGATGCCACGAGTAGGCAGGCCGATTTATTATTAACCCTTTATTGTGAAGTTAAAGGATTCTAGGAGTTGAAGAAGCTCTATTTCACTCAAGTTGATATCCAGGATACCTGGAACAAATGTGTAGAACACCAACAAGCAGAAAACTTCCATATTTTGCCCATAAATTCACTACAAGAAAAAGTAATAAAACAGGACTCACACGGGGGCAAATAGAGAGGTCACCTAAGACGTGACAAGTATTTACGGTAACACTCTTATATAGTATTTTTAAAAAATATTTTGCAAATATCATATCCAAAATAATTATATCAAAAACATATTTTAAATATACAAATACAATTTGTATTTTCATAAATTTATACTAAAAGCCTAGACGACATCTGCATCTTCAACAAATTTGTACTAAAAATGTGAGTTCGTGCAATATATATATATATATTTTGTATTGAAAGTACAGCACTATCTGAACATTCACAATCTATTTTTAGAATAATTTTTTAAGATATAATATTTACATAATATTTAAAAAAACATTATATTTAAGAATATTACCCAAGTTTCTAACCATTATTTTGATTTTCAAATAGAATTAATAAGCATACCATATTACATCTAGAGGTTTTTATAGCCGTATATATTTAGACGTAGACAGGAAAGGTTAACTCATCCACACAGGTTCCTAGCCATAATGCTGCATTAGTATGCCAAGTGACATTGCACGCTACTTATTCTCAAAATAAACGAAACAAAATGAATTCCAAGAATCTAGAGAGTCAAAAGGCAAGGGAACACACGAATGCTACGATGTGGGATGGCAAGTAGAAAAGGGGCATATTACCAGTAATATCATTCGATCTGATGCTGTCATGGTGAAAGGAATAATACGCGGCACGATCAGTTACTCCCATATCAGAGTCATCAACCGTTCCGTCCTGTCAATCAGCATTATACTCGAGAAGGCAATCGTACAAGGAAAATAATAAATCAAATTGCATACGCAAGCAAAAAGAAAAAGCCTTTTTTTTTTTTTCCTTTTCTTTTCTTTTCTTTTTCCACCCTAATCGTTTAATAGCCATTGGCTAAAATGTAGATATGGTTTAACCATTGATTTGGTCGTCAATAAGATTAATCCTCTTATTTGGAAGTCAGCTTTTTGAAAGTGTAAGGTAATGAGTGAAGGAATCTCTCTGAAGGAGGATGGTATTTTTATAAAGTTGTAATATAATAACAAGTTGAGGGAAACAGGGAAATATAATTTAAAGAGGCTTATTCCTATTTCTCGATTTGAGTCATATGCAGCCATATTTTTTTCATCTACTTCCTTACTCCTTGATCAAGTTCATACAGAAAGTAAAAGAAAAGTTAAAGTTGCATGCACCAAGCAAGGATTGTGTTTCGGATAAAACTAGGAGTTCAAATAATAAAGGATACCGTTGAGGAAGACTCATTATTCGTGGATCCATCTTCTGCAATATAATTGTGGGATTGTCCTTTATGGTTGCATCTATTAATTATCTTGCTCAACCAACCCATCTGAATGAAAATCGCTATTTTCCTGCATCATTTTCAATCAAGATTTATCAAACATTCATTGGTGATTAAACGTGAGGATTGCGGTGCAAGAGTATTCATGTGCACAATGATATAATTATTTAATTAAATCTTATAGTTATTAGCGCTTGCTCTTTCCAAAACGATAAATCACAGTCAATTTATGGAGTTTGGCAAAAAGAAAAAATAAAAAATAAAAGATCAAAAATCATGTTTGTTACTCTATTATGTAGATCAATTCCGTCTCATCTTCTACACATTATGTTTCAAAATGAACATTGCTAAAACGAAAAAATAAAGGTTAAATTACAAGTATATCTTTTAAATTATTGATTATATATGAATAATTTAAACTTTTAAATTCTGATTTCAGCTATCAAAGAACTTTTAAAAATATATACCTGGATCTCATATTATCATTAAATCTTTATAACATTTGGGATTTTAATAATGGTATAATTGTTATTTATATAAATTTAAAAATCATTATAGGTGGTGAAGTGACATGTTAAATTTCAAAATTTATCTATACTCGATGAATAATTGAGGGGAGTGTATTTTGCAATTATATAAAATGGAAAACAAGAGATTGGACCATTACAGGAGAAATGTAATGCTTTTACTTACCGATGTCTATTTCAGGTACGTAAGAGTCAGCAACTCGATGATATGAGCACTTGACTTGAGGCAGAGTAGAAAAAGCAAGCAAAATGAAGAAAGTTTATATCTCTCACTCGCCATCAGAAGAAGTAAGTCACCTCTCCCAAGCCACATTTTATAGCCACCAATTACCGAGGGCCAAGATTAACTTTAGAATAAAACGAGAAAGACTTTAGAAGTTGACTTCGATTCTATCCACATTTATATTGCAATAAAAAATGGTTCGGAATCTTATAACATGTTTGCCAACTCAAATGGCAGATGCAAATGAATGGAAACAAGTTTTTTTCTTTTTTTTTTTTAAAAAAGAAAATGAAATGGAAGAAAATCGAATATTCTTATCCCGTCCAATCATAATACACTACAACATAATTACTATGTATATTAACGTTTTACTTATTTTGGGATAATAATTATCATTTTTATTACTTAGAGTATGGATCGTGACCAATTTAGTAACCTTTATTAAAAATCTTTTTTATGCATCATTATCTTCACATAGATAGACAAGTAAAATGATTAATATTAGTTTAAGTATTAATTATATAATTTTTAATTTGTGCTTTTTAAAACAATGTAGATGATATTAGTGCTATAGATTGGTTTGCTAATAGCCCAATCCATACTTTAGTTGCATATCAATATGAGGGTGGATCTTATTGAGATGTTGTCCTTCCTTTTAATTTTGATGACAATGGGGTAAATAGACGAGAGGAGGAGTATTATGCTAATAATGACTATAGCAACTATTTTAATATAGTAAGAAAAGTGTTAATCCAAGCTAAAATAGACCAATGAAAGCTAAATACAAGTAAAAATATAAAATAGGGCTTTAGCCTCCTATATATATATTGCAATAATAGCCAAAACTTGTTAAAATTTTCATAACTTTGATGCCATAAATAGAGGGTACAAGTTTAATGCGTGTTTATAATGTAGTATGCACATGTAAAATTTGGAAACCAACTAAACTAAAAAATATTATGCAATTTTATGTCTCAAATTTAAATTCTTTCCTTTTCTTTTCTTTTTTTATCATCCTAATATGGGATCATTTCCTACAAAAGTCTTAGATGTCATTTCACAACTATGTAGTAATTTTTTTAAGTCAATATCACTATCTTTATCCAAGAAATGTATTCATTTTTTAGATTGAATTTTAAAATCCCTATTTCTTTTGATTTACTTTGTCAATACTATATGTATTTGTATTATAATGTGATTCAATAAATGAAAGTCAATTCTCTAGCAAAAGGAAAAGAAAATTTGTCAAAACTCTCACATTAATATTTCCCCTTGATGGAAATAACATTTGATTATGTTTGCCAATGAAATCTCCAAACAAAAAAAATTCAAATTTCTAAAGTTAATGAGTGTTGCTAATAGCTAAATCTCTTAGTAGTATGAACACTAGTCTTCCAACAAATGAATTAAGTATGATTCTCTCCCTTCCTAGTAGTTGGCAAAAAAATAAAAGAAGAAAAAGAAAGTGCTAAATCTTGTTTACTCATCTTTATATAGGAAAAATATGCTATCACCAATCCCATCATCATAGTATAGACCATGCCCTAAATAGTTATAACTAGAGGTAGGGAAAAAAAATCCATAAAACCGAACCAATCCGCAAATTGAACGAAACCAAACTGAATATATATATATATATTTACAATTTGTTTTGGAAAATTTTCAATCTAAACCAAATTGAAAATTTATGGTTGATTTAGAAGAAAAAATTGAATCAAATCATAAGACCGTACAAAACCATATTGAAAAACATTGTAATATTTTACTTACAACTAAAAAATATTCTTTTTTTTTTTTCTATCATAACATTCAAAAGAATTTTTAGTTTACATTTACTAAAACATATATATATATATTATGACAATAATTTAACAAATACGTATATCGGTTAACTTTAAATTTATATTATATGCTATATTAAAGAATAAATTAGTTGTTAATACACATTTGAAAATTTTTAATAGCTTGGATATTAAGTTTTCCAATATTTTATATAATATTAATGCATGTTGTTATTAAATAAATTTAGCGCATCTCATATGAGATTACATGTTAAGTAAATATACCGTTTTATATAACAAAATAAGGTTTAATTCGTAAACCAAATTGAAGTAAATTGGAGTTTTATGGTTTGGAAAAATTCTAAAACCAAACCGTATAGTTTAGTTCAAAATGATAGAAAACTAAATTGTATTTTTGGGATTTGGTTTGGTTCAAAAGGAAAAGAAAAATAAACCAAACCATGCCAATCCCTAGAGTCATCACCTAAAATATAAATAATCTTAAATGATGAATGGTAAAGCCCGATATATAACTATTATTTACATACACATATACATGACATACCATACACAACTGAATGTTTCTAACTGCAACAATCAATAGCAATTGTTGTAGTCAATTGAACTGCTATTATTATTACTATTAAGTTCTTTACTATTAAGTTTTGATGATAACAAAATAATCAAGTGTTATGCTAATGAGTTTGTGAAGTTTATAGACTTGAAGTATTTTTTTTAAATAAGATAAGAGTGACTTGGAGGTTATATAAGAAAATATCCAGTGAATGCAATCAATAATATCCTTACTTGATAGCTTAGACACTATGTTTAGAAAAACAAAAGATGAACAAATGAAAAAGTTTCGAACTTAAGTTGGACAATATATTGGATTTGAAGTTTAGTTCCACTTATTGGATGTATTTGGGAAATATGTTCAATTCTATTTCACTTAAGTTGGTTAATAACATCCATGGGGATCAATCTTAACTAAGGAGGTTTAAATTTTTTTTTTTTTCAATTTCAAGAGCTAATTATTTATGAATTTTCTGAAGAATTTTTGAAGTATGTAAACAAATATTTATAGAAGAATAGATGAGGTTTGTTGCTGTTATTCAAGCTAGTTTAGAGAAAGAGAAGAATCAATCAAAGATAAGGATAAGAGAGATAGTTCAAAAAAATATCCATGTTTGTTGGGATCAAGGTGATCTGAATTCATCTAGATTATCTTTGAGAAGTTTATCCTAACAACAACAAAAATTTATTTCATAACAAGTATTATAGATGAGGATTATCAAGAAGTATTGGATCAAGTCAAAGTAACATTCAAATTCAAATTCAAAGGATTTTTTTTTCCAAGATTTGTGTAAACTTAATTACAACAAAAATTTGAAGATTAATTGGAAGTTTTTTCAACCATTTAAGAAGATTAGCCATTGTAGAATATATATATATATAAGCCTTTAATGCACTATAAAGCTTACACTTTATTGTTTTGTTTTCTTGAGCTAAACTATCATTGAGGATTTTTATTGTATTTTGCCTCTTGTTATTTGATCTTTTGAGAGTTAGAAGCTTGTGTTAGTGAGGGGATTACAAGTGTATCTTTGTAGACTTGTAATTAGCTTTAAGGATAAGCAATGAAGGTAGAGCAAAGTGATTGAAGCCAAGAAGTTAGCAGAATCTTTGTAATCTTTTATGTTTATTTGATTATTGGATTAGTGGAATAATGCTGGTGTAGAAGATTGGGTTCCTAGTAATAGAGCTAAAAGAGAGGATTAACACATAAGATAGAATCTCTATAATTTGAGTGCTTGATTTTCTCTATTTCCTTTTAATTTAAGTATATATATTTTGTTGTTGCACATAACTATTGAACAATTAAATCTCATTAAGGTCATTAATAAGTATCTTAAGGGGTTTCTTAAATTTTTTTAAAGAAATTAGATTTCTATTAAAGATATCAATTCACCTCTTGCTTGATATCTTATTTGGAGTTCCTCATAAAATATTCATACTATGAGATTCCTACAGTAAGTTTTGAAAGTATTAACCCTTATGTGCTCCCAAGAGGCTTGGAATCATTTTGAAAGTATTGATTAATACTTAGATTCATATATATTTTTTTTTTTAGAAAAAAAGATGTGGATCCATCATATCCCTAAAGCCCATTTTTAAATGTGTGGGTTTATGCACCTGAAGAGTCTATATGTCAGTTTGGAAGTATCGCTTTATGTAATCCCAAGAGTTTATGAGTCATTTTGAAAGTGTAGGGTGGGTTGCTAAAGTCATTTTTAAAAGTAATAGTCTTAACCATTCTAAGTTTTATAAAATATAGTCTCTATCGAGCACAAACAACAAACACTATATTCATAGTCAATCATCACTATCTTATTATTGCAATCATAGTATACATAACCATCAAGCAACAATAGTTTATGCAATTAGTTTCCACTTAAGATCTTGATAATGGTCCAAATAAATTCCTAAACCACAAAACATTTTAAGAATCAATATCATATGTACTAACGATTGACTATCTTAGTTCTATTAGATGATTCTCCACATAAATAATTGCTCAAGTCTCAATTAAGTTCATCTTAGGTTCTAATTAAACTTATTAAAATATCCTAATTTTTAATTAAATATTATTTACATATGTTGTTGTTATTCTTCTTCTTCTTCTTCTTCTTCTTCTTCTTCTTCTTCTTTGGTAATTGAAACTCTAGGCTTTAATTTCAAATCTTAATAGGTTATTTTCTTCTTTTACTCTCTTTTCATAGTTATAGTTTCTCCTCATTACTCTTCTCCAACCAATCTCATATGAAGAATTTTCAAAATAAACTCTATCCTTTCTTTTAATGTTTCTTTTCAAATTGTGCTTTTGTCCTACCCTAACTTGATTTTGGGGAAAATCTTTCAAATTACAGCAAGTTTAATACCAAAAGGCAAAAACCTTGGTGATCTTTTCTTCATTCGAATGGGTAAGTATCAACTTTTTTTCTTCTTATTATGTTATTTTTATGTTGTTTTCAAGAGATAGTTGACATGGATTGAAGGTTGGTGGAATTTCAAGAAGTTGTGGTTAAGGGAGAAGATTACAACCACAAAGGAATCAAGTAAGTTCCTTATGTTAAATTTTATCTATATTAATGACAGGTTTAAGAATCTTTGAATTGTAAAGGGAAAGATTATGGAATCTTGATAGAATATGTGGAGGTAGAATTATTGGAGTAGTATAAGGGTTGAGTATTATGATTATAAGGATATTGGGTTGGTTGTAAATGAAATAGACTATTTGAGAGGTACTAATTATAAAATGAAAAACTTGTTATTAGTTGAATTAACATGATTTAAACTTTGTTATAAATTTAATGTTTATGCTTGTTTGATTTGTTAGATTTAAAGTGCTTTTGTTGAAAAGTGTTCTAGTGTTTAGATGTGTAGCAACCATCATTGGAGCTGGTTTTAGAGTGATTGCAACTTGCTTCAAAGGCTATTTTTGAGAGTATTGCAACCGGCCATTATCATTGCTGTTTTTGCAATGGGTTTGTAGCTAATTTATCTAAAATAACTATTTTATTTAATTTATTTATTTACTTAATGTAGTGACTTTGTATTATTAAATAATTACATAATTTGCATAAGTCTTGAAATGCTAATTAACTACTTAAGTAATCTACATTAGTTGTTATGTATCGTGATGTAAGTAACTATTTTATTATATGTTATGAAGCAAATAATCTATTTTACTTATCATAAGTAGTATACATTTGTGTGTACTATAGTATGTTGTGAAGTAAATAACTTCTAATACTCTTCTTAAGTGGTATATAAATAATAGTTTTATGTTACTTTGTAAATAACTTATATATCTTATAAAATAGTTTTACTATAATTTGTAATGATTTCATTATATAATGTATATGATGGTTTTGTATTAAAGTGTAATAACTTATTTTTTTAGTAACAATAAAAGTATGATTGATATTGTTAATTACAATGACTTGACATCTATAGAATACCTTAACTTTGTACTAGTATACATTTAGGAATTAGTGAAGAGTTAAATTTAAGGAAATGTAGAGACTTAGACAAGTGTTAAGAGAATGTAATGAAGAGTTAAATTTAGCTTACACTAAATTCTAATTAGCATGTAAACTTAAAATATCAAGACTAAAGTTGTGGAGTTTTAATTCACTATTGATAACCCATTTTAGGGACATGAGTACTTTGCTTCTTGTTGTGGTGTTTGATAGGATAGAGATTTAAATGAATAATAAGCATATCAACAATTTAATTGTATTCTATTTATGCTCAGCTAAGGTCGAAAGATTCAAGGGTAACGATGATTGGATAGGCATCTACGAATTGGTACATAACAATGTTCTAAGTGGAGTTATATATTGGAATGATATGATAGATTAGGCATTGACGTTGTTAATGGGCTATTGATTAAGGGGATTATTGTGGTTATGGGCTAGCATATCGAGATATAAACCTAAAGTCAGGTCATTTATTGATGGTTGTAGTGGACAAATATGCTAATTGCTAGTTCATAACCTTAGTATGATGTGACTAGTGTGTTTGGACTCATGGGGTGTTAAGGAGTATCCATACTCGAATCTATGTTTGTTTTGAAGTTATGAGTTATTTTAGATCTTAGGACGCCATGACTGTATTGCTTATCTTTGGTTGTTCATTATATTGGACTAAGTTGTATGAGGATATGTGCTACTTATCATTACTATGTGTTTTATGGGGGTCATGTGTTGGGCTTTAACTCATCCTTTGTAGGACATCTTTTTAAGGTATAACAGATACAAAGAGCAAATGTTTAGTGCTAACTATATATATATATATATCTATAGAACATTATGTAAATAATTACATTATTTGTACTTGTATTGGTCATAAAGAAAAAAAAGACAAGAAAAAAAATATAGATACAAAGAGCAAATGTTTTGACTATAGACTTAGGTTCATGATGAACACCAATGAACTCGAGTTATCCTATTATAGTAATAAGTTGTGTAATGTAAGTTCAGGTGATTAATGTTTTAGTTATTGTAAGTTATGGAGTAATTAATTGTTGTAAATTGCTTTGACACTTTGAGAATGTGAACTATGTTATTATTTTATAAATTGTAGATTTGCATTAACTATAATTTTTTAATGTGTCCTTTTGAGGTATGAACACATGATGGAGTTATTATGTTATGGATTTTGAGGTGTTATACTTATCCAATCAATTAAGGTTGTAGAATGTCAATTAGATCGTATCATTGACTAAGTAGTTAACTGACTTTAGCCAGGACGACCAAGTGTGCTTCTGAGGACATCAATGGTATGATTTGCGAGTTTATTTTTCTTGGTTTCGAAATACCATAAGCTACCTCATTTTGATTTCTCGACCGATAACACATTAGCTCGATGAACCACTTTTTTTCAAGTTCTCTCTCAAGCTAATCATTGGTAATCAACTCCTAGCCTAGTTAACTCGAATGGTTATTGAGTGTTGCTTGTAATTTAAGATTCTTAAACACAAGTAATGCCAACAACAATCATCACACAATGTTATATAAAATTTGATTTCATAATGATTGTTATTCACACAACCTAAAGGGGAGTAGTTACTTTATTATTTACGGTTACCCCCTATGTTAATAATATTAAGATATTTCCTCCAAGCTTTATTCCAAATTCTTCTTGAAATTATAAAATACTATTGTTTGATTTATCACCTATTTTACAAATCAGATTAATGTTTTTTTCCTAGTCATAACTGGTACTATAAAACCAAATGTTATATATACTAGGATGAGTGTCGAGTGCTTTTCTAGGCCAAAGGCATAATAGGCTAGGTTCGATATTTGATTCTAGCTTTGGATAATGGAGTTAGAGTTAAGAAAAGAGAAACTATAAGGATATACAAAAGTAAAAGATCCTCACTAGTACTTCAGTAATTAGCTTCTATTCTTTATAGTTCTTTCAGTTAAAGTATGTGGCTGAGGACGTTTACCATCCATTGTCTTAAAAAGCCAGAAATCTTGAAAATAATACTTACTTTTTCTGTTATCTAATTGATAGTCAGAGTGTAATAAATTAGATAATTAGGTATTGCTTTTGTATTAGATGCTTGTCATATAATGAATGCATACAAGATGCATGAGATGTAGGGATGCCGTTATTAGGATTCTATGATGTATGGAATTTCTATTTCCTAATATAACTTGTAATGATTTCAGCTTTGGTTAAAAGTTTTTGTAAAACTATAATTTGATCACATGCTTCATATTATCTCAATAATTATAAAACTCAATATATTGCTAAATTATTCATGGACTGTAGAAAATCAAGGTGACTTTGCTTGATTTTCTTCGACGAAACAAATTAAAAACGGTGATGTTTTTAGTCTCATAAAATTTTCCATATCACAACTGAAGCAAACACTAATTAAGAACCAATGTATTCTTTTATGTTAGTTTGGTCTATTATTTTGAGAACTGACCATGAATTGGAACACCTCTCATGAAGTTTCTTGATCTAGCTCGTCCATGCTTGATAAAGAAAAAGTGTATAATCCTCGAATATATTACTCATTCTTTTATGTTAGTTTGGTCTATTATTTTGAGAACTGGCCAAGAATTGGAACACCTCTCATAAAGTTTCTTGATCTAGCTCGTCCATGCTTGATAAAGAAAAAGTATATAATCCTCGAATATATTACTCAGTGAGTAATATGACGTGCTTCAATAAATCTGAAAGATTTTTGGTTTTACACACCAGCAAAGTGCTTGTTACATAATGTTTAATAGAATATAATCAAAGTAATGACAACAACAATCAATTATTGTCTATTGCCATTATATATGATTGATCTTTTACTCTCCGTGATATAACATAATCATAATTCTGCAAATGAGGTAATTAATTAGAGACTGAAATCGTCTAAGAAACCTCCAGTAAACCGAATGATATTCAATGTCTCTTTAAGACCATACTTGTCTAATAATCTTTTCGCCCTTCGAAATCCATTCCCATATTTGTCTTTTCTTGTCTCAGTATCATGCAGTAAAAAGCTACCTAGCTTCCATTCAAAGCTTGATTTCAACAAAGAATCAACTTCTGACTGTAACCAAAAGTAGGACATAAGCTGACAGGTTCCTTCAGAAACCTCCAAATCCATCCCGAAACGATAGCCTGTTAAGCATAAGACCTCATTAGGAGCTTTATGGTGGAAAAAGAGGAACATCATGGATCGGATTCATTAAGATATATCCAATTAGTATTGAGTCTTCCACCACCTGTCGATAACAGTCCTAATAGGCCCATAGGACATGTCTAAAGAAGTTCGCAAGTAGGGTTTGATTGCCAAGCCCCTTTGACAGGAGCTGGAGGTTCTCCCACTCCCAACATATAAAAAAAAATGAGAAGAAAATATGAAATAAAAAAGAGCGATCTTAAAATGTAAAAATTCCAGCACCACATAGTACAAACCTTCTTGATTAAGCCAGGCGTGCATCATCTCATGAGCCAAAATATACCCTGTACATATCCTGATAACCATTAATCGATGTTAGCTATGTTTCTTTGTAGGAAGAATCTCATGTCGTGTAGGTAAAAATATCGGATCATACTACCTTGGTAGACCGTATACAACTCGGATGAAGCCCACTTTATAATTACCAACTAACTTTAATGTTTTTTCGTCCATTTTGCTGGTCTCTCCTGTCTGCCCAATTTTTGGTATTTGTACCTCCTGAAAGTTTTCACTAGAAAGTTAGATATAAACTAAAGTGCGTTCACATTTTTCAAATTTTTTTCCGACATTTGTTACAATTAAAACCTTATAAATATTGAATTTATTGTTATACGAAACTTTAAAAAGTTGTGGTTACCAGTAGTCTTTAGCAACAATTAACAATGGAATAGGAGGTAAAGGTCAACACTTGTATGCCTGATAATTTACCATTATTAAAATGAGAAAAATAATTCTTATTCTTAAAAAAAGAGGGGAAATCACTTTTTCATTTTCAATATTATTTATGATTGCTAATTATTACTACTAGTGGTAGGGTATTGCTTTCACTTTCATTATTATTTACCGTTATAAATCACTAGTATCTATAGCCAATTTAAATTATTAGGATGACATTTGACAATTATAAAGTTGTAATTGTAACAAAAATCAAAGAAAAAAAATCCAATTAACGCTTTTTTTTGCTAAACAAACACACCTTAATAAACATTCCAAAAATGAGGAAAATTTGCTCAGAAGAAAAATTCTCTTACAATAGTTAAAAGTCGGGGCAGCCTCTGCGTTAGTCCATAGGGCCCGGAACAAAGGGTTGCACTAGACTGTCCATACATAGAATGACAAAGGAGTCACAGAAAAAAAAAAGGGAAAGAATAGATATCATGTGCGTATTGTATCGAAAGGACAAGAACATTTAACACATGTTTTGAGAATAGTTTACTGAAATTTCATCATTTATCAATCATTCCTCTTGGGTTAGGTCACTAGACGTAAAATTGTAACATGCTACCTTGATTTACATTATTGATTTCTTTTCCTTTTGCACACTAACTTTTCCTCGACATTTGGAGCAAATATTCCGGTTTATTAACTGTCATAATTATATCTATAATACATATAAACCGCTAATAGGAAGAGTGATGAGCAAAGTAGCTAAGTTGGTTATTGTTTTTCATTTTTCTATTTCCCCCTTCCCCAAGATAGGTCAATTCGTCGTCTATAGCATATTAGCTGTAAAACCGGAATTTCTTATCATGCATCAATATATATATATATATATTATAACATTATAACGTAAATCAAGGCTAAGATGGAGAATACATAAAAATTTGAGAAACAGATATATCTTTTTACAATTAGAGTATAAATACGCTATAATAACCCCAAGTCTCTTCTTTTCACCCTATTGGTAACCACACAGTGACAAGTAAGAAAAAGGAAGAGACGCTCTTGTCAAGAACCCTAAAAATAATTAAGGGGAATTGTTCTGATCCAATCACACGAGGATTCGAAATTTCAAGGAAGGCATAATGGGGAAGAGACTCAAAGGGTTTAAAGATTCAAATTGTTGGAAATTTGAAATAAGTGATATACTCCTTGTAATTTATATGTAACTACGTGTCTTGGATACTTAATCAAGCTTAGGAATAGAGAGAATCGAGTTTAGAAAAATTAGGAATGAACAATTAGGAGTTCGTGGAGATTGCCGAGGGTAAAACGGTCGTGTTTCGATCGTGTTGAGTGTGAAGGTTACACTAAGAGATACACGGCTTCTTAATACAATCATGTTTCGATCATGTTGAGTCAAAGGTACGACCTCGTAACATGGTCGTGTTTCAACGATGTTAAGTGTGAAGGTTACACCGAGAGATATATGGTCTCTTAACACGGTCGTGTTTTGATCATGTTGAGTCAAGGTTAACACAGCTTCTTAACACAGTTATGTTTTGATCGTGTTAAATTAAGAAGAACACAACCTCCCAACACAGTCGTGTTCCAACCATATTGAAACCAAACTTTATACTGAAAGATACACGACCTTTAACATGGCCATGTTGAGCAACACAAGTATAACGTAATTATATATTCATTTAACTTCAAATTAAACTAATTTTCACGCAACCTAGATAGCTAGTAAGGCCCTAAATAAATTAAATAAATAGGATTAAGATAATTAAAAGATAGTATTAATATAAGATTAAGTACTAAGCAGAGCTTATTGATGTGTACAGATTTCAATTTAACTTTACTTCAAGAGGGAAGTACTTAAGGCTAGGATTTAAGGTACGTGTAACTTGTGTGATGATTTATGCTTGTTTAAGTTAGTTTATGCATTAAACTTAATTAAGTTAAATGATTTTGGTTAAGTGTTTAAGTTGTATGCTATATGTACTTGGCTCGGCCTAAGGGCTTATAGTGGCAAATCCCTAGGGGACACTTCAATGATCCTTGTGTAGTGTTGTCCCTAATGGAGTCGTGCTTGGAAATGATATGAATTGAATGTTGGTTAAGAGGTTTAAGTGGACATGGGTGTGGAGCCCGTAATGGTAGTTTCCATCAATAAGATTAAGTGGTTTAAGTGAACATGAGTATATGGCTCATAGTGGTAGTTCCCATCACCAAGTTTAAGGATTAAGGGATCATAGGTGTGGAGCCCGTAGTAGCAGTTCCCATCACCTAATCATGTTCTAGTGTGTTAAGTGTGCTAAGGGGGTCATGAGTACCCTGTAGATGCTTGTGGACATAAATTATATTAAGAAATGGTTGTCTGTGTTTAAGTACTACAGGTTATGTGTGATACTTGTTCATATTTGTTCATGCGTGTGTGGTTGTGTTATATGTATTGAGCATTAGCTCACAATTCGGGGAACATTTCTAGATACAGGTGTTGAGGGAGATGAGAACCTAGAAGATAAAATAGGTTTAGGTAAACCACAGAGAGGGAAAGATAAAGATTATCATTACTATTATAGTGATTAGAATTTAGGAAGATTTTGTTATTTGACTGTAATAAACAGTATAGTTTGAGGAAATGTTATTTTTGTATTCAAAGACTTTTACTACGTTAGATATTTGGTATGATTTATGAGATTATTTGAATTTTGAGGAAATAATGAAATGCTTTTATACGAGTTATAAGTTATAATGTATCAAAGTTAATTTAGAGCCTTAACGTGTTCTTGTGAGATAAAGATACATGGCGGGCAGTAGCGTGGCTCGAGTTTCAGGGCATTACATTAGCACATTCAGTATTTTACTTCTTTAAATCCTAATTCCTTAACAGTAGCTTTTCTTTATATAATAGAATAAAATAAGAATAGAATTATAATTATTAAAAAATAAAATCTTCAACTAAATTTATAGTTGCATCATTTTGCGTACCTCGTTCCAGTCCTCCATTTTAGTTTCTTCAACTAAATTTATGGGGAAGTTCTGCTCAACTTTCATCTCTAGTTTTTCGTACAGTTGGTGGATCTTCCTCAAAAGAGGCTGGCAGTCCTGAATGGTCATTGTGAGGATTGCGCTCTGACAATCTTCGCAGATTTTTCTTCCATCGCGGAGAGACAACGGGTTTGAATTTCTCGCCTACAAAAATTTTACCAATCTTACATAAATGAAGCTTTGGAGCCCAAGGATATGACATAATAATATTGCATTCATCATAATGTTTAAGGCCAGATTACCTGAGGACCTCATTCGGATTCTTAGATATCATATTAATATTTAAAAAAATTCATTTTCCTCCAAGAAAAATTTTATGATATTTTTTAAGTTTTTATGAGTCCTATGTTATTATTACTTTTAATCAAGACTCATAATTTTTTTCCAAAATAAATTATATATAATAATTAGTCAAATTTATCATCAAGAAATCAAATTAAAACACAAAAATATATATTATTAATATTTAATTTATTAATTAGAAATTGCTATACGCAGATGTCAGAATTAAAATAAATAAATAAATGATATAATATGCAGTCCTTCACAGAGGACCGCTCCTTCGGGAAGAAACCATGTCAAGTTCTAAGCATCTTGCATGGAGTTGTCAAAAGTTATGCCAGAGACTCAGCAATGGCAACGGTCTTAGTACACTATACTATACATCATGAACTTTGTAATGATACCAGTTAACATCATTCAAAAGTTAAGCAATCATCTCATCTAGCATAATTAGCAATCAATTTTCTACTTATCATTCCAATAAAGAAGGATAAATCACAGTTATACTTCCTAAAAGCTATTAAATTTGAAAAAAAAAATTCAAAATTTTAAAATACCGCACTTATATCCCTTTAAAATCATTGGAATTGGAATAATTTTTTGAAGTATTGAATCAATCTTTTCTATTAGTATATACTTATAATAATTTTTTTAAATCAATTTATTGTTGGATTTCATCTTTGTTGATGGTGAATCTTAACTATGTTAACAAACTCTCAAATTTTTAACAAAAGTATGCTAAAGAACTCTTTTAGAAAATCTATTCTTACAAATGGCATAGTTTTCAGTGTACTAAGATGCTTTCGGTAGTTGCAGCTTTTGCATAGTGAGTAACTCACTATAAAGCTACGCTTTTGGGCCATACTTCATTATGCATCTAACGACTTTTGCTATGAA
This sequence comes from Laguncularia racemosa, assembly GCA_037954665.1. Classification (NCBI taxonomy): domain Eukaryota; kingdom Viridiplantae; phylum Streptophyta; class Magnoliopsida; order Myrtales; family Combretaceae; genus Laguncularia; species Laguncularia racemosa. The sequence goes on from JBBMOL010000146.1 coordinate 237,398, forward strand.
AATTTTCTATGATACTTTTCATATTTTGTTGAGTAAGGTGGGGCATCATGGATGCATATTCTCATTTTGAGGAGAGTGACAAGTTCATACACTTTTATTTGTTATTTTAAGTTATTTACACGTGTATCATGTATATATAATTATTTCTATATATACGTATTGGTAGACTATTTTGAACATGAGCCTTCATACTTAGCTCAGCCTATTTACTACTGATGATCTATCATAATCTTGAGCCTTTAGGCCTACATTGGCCTACCTAGGCCTACATTAGCCATCTTAACCTAAAGTTCAAATGAAGATAGATAAGAAGAACTCAATAGATAAGACTAGTCAATAATCTCATAACTCTCTTGATTATTCTCTACCAAATCCAGAGTCAAAGAGGAGATCTCGAGGTATTTATCACTTTCCTTATCTAACTCGATTACTTCCCATAGAATACAATATTAGGCCTCTAGATAAATAGTCAAATTTTTTTTATTATAAACCCATACTATCTCTATATGATTATTCAAATCCTCTAAACCACTTACTTGAGTGTAAGAGTGGCTAAGGCTAGCAATTTAGTACACAATCCACCAACCCAGACATGATATGGCACAATTTTAAACTAGTTTGTATTAGAAAAACTTAACATAATTAATTAATAGGTTAAACTCATTTGCACCCATTTATAAATGTGATCGAGTTCAAGTTTAGCACTTGGACCCACTTACAAACATGCCTATCCATTTAAAACTAGAGCTATTATCATTTCTTCTAAGTTCTCAGCTTAAATTCTATCTTAATTCTAACATAACTCTAATAGAAATCTTTTATAACTAATAATTTGGTGCCTTATTTTGTATTTTTATTTTAATTTTATACTTTTAGCAATGTTTATAACTAGAAATTTAAGGATTTTAGTAGTTTTGTTTATAATAAGAAGTTTACTTAACCTACAAAATCGCATGGTCATGGATTGTAATGATTGATTTTTATATGTTATGAGTTTTATTTATGGTATCTTCTTTTATATATATATACATATATGAATTCTATCTTGAAATGTTTTATATATCTAATATCTATATTAGAATATGGTTTTAATTTTTTCATAACATTAAACATGTTTCTTTCTAACAAGTTTATATCGTAGGATTTTATTTCATAAAATTTTTAGTGTTTGAAATTTTTTAATATTTAGTATGCAAATAGACTTACCTTTGATTAGTATACTAATTTATATGATTCAAATGTACATATTAAATCTAATGATCTTTTAGTATGCTCGTTAAGTTTTGATGATATAAAAATAATTAAAAAAGATGAAGAGGATGATGGATAATTATTATTAATATCCTTGATACCATAGTAGTAGCTTTTTTTTAATGACAATCTATCTTAAAGAGCTAACCAAGGATATGGTTAACTTAAATATTGGCATTAATTTAATGTATTTGATGTGATGTAGTAAATGAATTATTTACTTTATTATGTTAATATTAGCCTTATTTTATTTAAGATTTTTGTTTGTCACATTATAGTTTGTTATATTTAAAATTTTATGTAATTTGTTCCTTTAAACTTTAATTTTATAAATATTTTTGTTTTAATCATTTTAATAGGCATTATCATTATGGTAAGATTATTGTAGGATTATTTAGTGAAAAATGGGTCCAATCCAAACATAAAATAAGTTTATTAAACAAGGTTAGATTACGAGTTCAAATTTTTAAAGATGATTAATAGATGAGTCATATTACAAGTTAAGGTTTTTTAGACTTGAATCGGTTTACACACATATACGAGACATTACATGTTAACATAAATTGCTAACCCTAAGACTAGCCATGCTGGAATCAACTTTGGCAACTCCTAAAGCTCTTTTTTCTTGTCTTGTGTAAGTCATGCACACTAACACGGATCTTGTAACAACATTTGGCATTATCTTCTTAAAAGAAATAATCAAATCACCACCATGGCCGGAAAAAACACATGATCTAAAACCACTCAAAAAAATAATAAAACATTCAACCCATAACTTAGGAATAACTCTACTTCCCTACCTCCATTACAGCAGCTAGTGAAGCAGTGGGGAAATGAAGATAGGTTTAGATACCTATAACAAATGTTGAACATTATCATGTTGGAGAACAAGTAGCGCTTTGTGCAAGTATGAATGAATTAAAGCCACAGCAGCAACCAACTACACCATCAATGGATCAGGTTGGCGACCATACCTCCATTCAATGACTATGACCGCCCTACCACTTGCCATTCAAAACAACAACCCTCTCGCTATTCAGCAACCTTTCGTCTTAGTTACTTCACTTAGTCGAGTTGTGAACAGGAACAACTGACTTAAGCCATCCAAAGCTTAGTTACATAAATCATTGCCTAATGCCAATGTGGGTGAGCTAGAAGATCTCATCAAGTGTTTATCTAAATTGAAGGAGCCAAAGTAAAGTGACCGCTAGGACCAATTCTCATTTGATCGATCTCTATTCACCTAAGAGATCTAAGATGAGGTGTTGCTCCGTTATATCCACATTCTCAGGTTGAAGTTTTATGATGGGACATTGAACCCTAGTGACCACCTTAGTTATTTTATGTTAGAGATGAGGTTACTCTATTACAATGATGCCATCGTTTGCAACACTTTTTTAGGTACCCTCAAGAAAGTAGCTCAAACATATAACAATCTGAATTTGAACTCCATATCTAACTTTAAGGAGCTCAACTTCCAATTCTACCATAGCCATGCTCAAGATCCCTAACATCAACATGAATGTAGTGCTAAATATTGCAATCATCGAAGTGAAGAACTTAGGTTATTTCTTCATCTCCCTAACTAAGAAAAAGTCAAAAATCCTTAAGGATTTCCATGAGAGGGCTGCGAAGTTTATTACCATGGAGGACAATATTAAGGCCTAAAAGGAGTCTAAATAGGGGATGTTGGAAAAAGAGAAAGATAAGGACTGATGTTTTGTGAAAGATTAACTTAGTCCATATAACAATAAAGGGCTATCTTGTGAAGGGAATAATGATGGATGAGAAAAAAAAAAATTCACCATTCCCTTCTATGTGGACTATATACCCCTAAACCAACCATAAGGCTAAATACTCCTAAAGGTCAGAATTAAGAGTATCCTCACTTAGCCCAAGAAGATGAGGGGCTATCCCTTGTGTAGGAGCTCAGATAAATACTGCAAGTTCTAGAGAGATAAAGGACACAAAACAAAAGATTGTATCTAGTTAAAGAACACCCCAAAAGATGCTATTCGACATGGGTACTTAAGGAGTGTTTTTCTAACTGAAGTGACGATGTAGAACGAGTTATGAAAATACAAAGAGAACCAGACCAATGGGGTAACACTTTGAGAAACAACAACAACAAGGCCTCTAATGGCATTATCAACACTATAGTAAGGAGCCCTATAGCTAGAGGGGGGTCGAACTCCTAACGTAAGGCCTACACTCGACTTATATAGTATTAGTACGTCATGAATCTACATAGGAAGAAGATGAGAATAGATAACATCTCATTCTTAAATGAAGACTTAGAGGGAGTTTAAACTTGCCATGATGATGCCTTAGTAAACATGGCTAAGATTATAGGTTTCAATGTCAGCAAGATTTTAGTTGACATAGGTAGCTCAATGAAAATCATATATAAAAAGGCCTACAACTAGATGAAGGATAAGCTAAAGACCAAGTTGAGGCCATATGAGTATACAACTACAGTCCTTTTAGCTTTAATAATCAACTTGTCTGAGTTAAAGGCATTATCATCCTCCCTATGGAGCTCAACGGTGATGACAATATCATCGAGCAACTCGTAGACTTCTTAGTGATTGATTATTGGTTGCCTTGCAATGTCATCCTCGGGTGTCTAAGCCAAAATGGCATCAAGATGGCCTCTTTAACAGCATATTCTAAGGCCAAATTCATCACACTAATAGGAGTTAGCATTTGTTAAGGGGATCAATAGTTGGTAAAGCCTTGCTACTTATAGGCCCTAAGTAGGGGCGAGGTACTCACTATAGAGACGAGGTTAGAGGAGAAGCTGGGTACTAAGGGGAAACCAATTGAAAAGATTGAGATGATCCAGCTTGATAGTTGTGCTAAGTAGATCACGTAGGTAAGATGTTGATACCTATAGATATTAAGCAATAGCATATTGACCTCCTTTAATTCAAGTAATAATTTAAGGTTGTGAAGCAGAAGAAGTGACATTTTGCCTTTGAAAGGCAAGTGACAATGAAGGGAGGTGTAGAAGCTAATCATGAGGGAGAAGCCATATCTAACTTGGCTAGCAAATTGTGTGCTAGTCAAGAAATCCAATGAGAAGTGGTGAATGTGCATCGATTTCATAGATTTAAATAAAGCTTGCTTAAAGGATTGTTTTCCTTTCCTAAGGATCAATCAGCTCATTGACTCAAACTTAGGATATGCACTTCTAAACTTTATAGATGCCTTTTTAAGCTACAACCAAAGAGCTTAACCAGGTCCATATCTTCTTTATCATTAACTTTGGTACATATTACTATGATGTCATGCCTTTTAGGCTCAAGAATGCCATGTTAACCTACCAATACTTGGTGACAAAGATGTTTAATCCTTAGATTGGGTGCAACCACATTGATGATATGATTATAAAGAGTAGACAACCTATCAACCATCTCAAGAACCTTTAGGAGATCTTTGATACCTTAAGGTAATACAACATAAAGATGAACCCCTAAAAGTGTGTATTTGGGGAAGTTTTAGAGAAATTCCTTAGATACATGGTTGTAGCACACAGCATGGAGGCCAACCTTGAGAAGATACAAGCCATTTTAGACATGTAACCTCAAAAAACAATCAAAGATGTGTAAAGGCTCACAAGATGAATAGTTGTGCTTGATAGGTTTGTGTCTACATCTATGGATAGATATATGGAGTTCTTTAAAATCTTGAAGAATCCATCTAATTTTCAATTGATTGACCAATGTGAGGTAGCTTTTGACAAACTTAAGCTGCTCTTGACATCTTCACCTATCAATCAATGGTTGAGCCCTCTCCTCTATTTTAGTTAGAGCGGAAGGGAGGAAACATTGACCCATTTACTACGTTAGCCACATTCTTTAGGAACTAGAAACCAAATATTTAAAGGTGGTGAAGTTTTCTCTCATGATAGTTATTTAGGCAAAGAAGCTTTGACCTTAATTCAAAGCACACCAAGTGGTCATCCTTACCAATTAACAACTACATCAAATTTTACATAAGCTAGACGCATCAAGAATGATGGTGAAGTATGCCTTCAAGTTGAGCACATATAGAGAGTCCAATATTGACCACATGAAGCTATTAAGGTATAAACTTTAGAAAATTTCATAATAGAATATATAGTAGAAGAAGAAGCATTGGATATAGAAGCTAAACTAGTATGGACTTTTCACTTCAATGGCTCATCCACTTAAGGGGGAAGGAGAGTGGAGTAAGAGTAGTACTATAAAGATCACATGGGATAAAGGTACATTATGCACTTAAGTTCATATTCCCAACTAACAATAATGAAATCAAGCATAAATCACTTATAACTAGCATTTAATTAGCTAAAGAGGTTAGTGTAGAAAAATTAGAGAGTTCTTTAAATTCTTGACTCATTGTCCAATAGGTCAAAGGAGAATATGTAGTAAAAAATGAGGGAGTAACTAAGTACATTGAGGTTGTATAAGCACTCGAATTGGAATTTCCTTCTTGAAACATTACTAAGATTCCTTAAGTAAAGAATTTAGAAGCAAATAGCCTCAACCAGTCTCTCCAACCCAAATGAAAAGGTCTTCATCGAGTATCTACTAAATAAAAGCATTCACAAGCCATATCAACAAAGCCTAAAGATATAGCCTACACCAATTGAGTAATACTAGATGGATCCTTATGTTTCTTACTTAAAGCACATCACCATCATAGGAGATAGGAAAGAGGTAAGGAAGTTAACCCATAAGGCAACTTGGTGTACCCTTATAGATTACCAATTGTACCTATAAGGATATTGCTTACTTTACTTAAGATGCCTAAGGCTAGAGGAAGCCCAGGATGTTTTAAAGGAATCACATGCAGGAGTCTATAGTAACCACATTAAGAGCCATTCCTATCTATCAAAGCTTTCCATCTTTGATGCTACAAGCTAACTATAGAAAGAGATGCAAAGGAGATAGTCTAAAGGTGTGTACAATGCCAAAAGCACGCACCTATAGACTAGCTACAAAGCAACTACTTTCTACCCATCACCAGTGCATGACCTTCTGCTTAGTGGGGTATTGATATCTCGGGTTCATTCCCTAAGGCAACTGGTCAGCGACAATACATTGTAGTACTAGTCAACTACTTCACCAAATGGTAGAAGCTGAGGTCGCAGCCAAGATCACCACAAAGAGCATTGAGACCTTCGTTTGAAACTCCATCATGTGCATGTTTAACGCTCCTTATGCTAAGATAGCTGACAATAGGACTCAATTCGATAATGCCAAGTTCAAAGACTTTTGCATAGAAAGAGGGGTCAAAATCCACTACACTTAGGTGGCATACCCTTAATCTCATGGGTTGGTGGAGGCTATTAACAAAACAATCTTGAAGTCTCAAGAAACAAGTAGACCACATCAAAGGGAAATGTGCAAATGAGTTCCATTCATCCCATACGGATACTAGATACACATAAGATGGTAATAAGAGAAACTCCCTTCAATCTTACCTTTGGTTCATAAGCGATTTTGCTAGTAGAACTTGAGCTCCTAATTAATGTATTGATAAAAGTGTTTTGATACTAACAAAAGAGTAGTAGTAGTAGTAGTAGTAGTAGTAGTAGTAGTAGTAGTAGTAGTAGTAGTAGTAGTAGTAGTAATAATAATAATAATAATAAATTCAAATTCTTAGGTAATCTAAAAGACGAAAAGAGGAAGGTATAAATTTTGTTATAAATATTAATATTTTTCAAGTACATAGAACTAAAATACCGGAATAGATATGATTGTTTAGTAACAAGTTGAGATGATTCCGAAAAGTAAAAAAAAAAAAAAAGAAAAGAAAAAAAAGGAAGAATATATGTCAAAATTCTCACTCTAAACAAAGAAACAAATTTGTGAAGACAAATGGGATGAAGGAATCAGATGAAAATTATTTATTGCAGGCTAAGACTAATGGAAATCAAGTTCAGAATGAAAATTTGACATCAAGGGGACTAATGACTCAAGCAAGGAAAAAGGGATAAACTACTTAGTGGAGAGAGTATGGAAAGGAGCGATGTTAGTTGATGAGTAAGCTTATTCTAAAGAGTATTGAGTTCATAGCATCACCTTAGGAAGGAGCTTGCTACTATCAGAAGAAGAAGGGGAGTGTAGTTGCGAATGTAAGGGTCTTACTAGCTTCGACTGTAGCATTAGTACTATTTCCAACTCAAGAGGTTCTAATGAAAGAGAAGTCTATGATTCTAAACCTATTTCTAAAGTGAATCTGAAGATCCTATTTTAAAGGTTGGAGAATTATTAAAGGTGCTAAAGTTAGATTTGAATATGCCATATTCTTCTAGACAGTTTTGGATGTTACTTCTATTATACCGAAGGATCTGAAAGAATTAATTTAGTTCAAGATAATAGTTATTCTATTTCTTGTTTTAGATATATTTACTTTCCTTTCATAGTTATTTCCTTAGATGTAAACACTATTTTATATGATCTCATGTAACCTTACTAAGCAAAGTTAAATGATATTATTTCCTTTACCTATTGCATGAGTTCTTGTCATTCAATATTCCACTCTTATTAGTCTTCTTAGTTTATGGTGAGCAAATCATATAACCTACTTATACATCATATCATGTATTTTATGCGTAGTTTAATCTTCCCTTGGTGCATCATACCATTGGATTAGTCATCCATATCCTTTGTTTAGCCGATTTCAAATATTCTATAAAATCTTATAAAAAGAATATTGTTGGCTATGAGTTTAGTGGTTAAATTCTCCCTAGATCAAAGTTTTGATTTCTGGTACTTATTGCTTAGTAATTGTTTATCATAAGCTTATTCCTCTATAGAGAGCATAGAGTGAATCAATTGTATTTTGGTCTGGTTTATGGATTTAGGCACATCATCTTTTTAGTATCAGAGTGAAGGTTTATGGTGAAGGCAAGCATGAGAGTGGTTGTGAGAGGTTGGTGTTAGGAAACAAAGTGCATGGGGGTGACAAAGGCCAAAGAATATTATGGATGTTACAATTGTCAATACACTATAAGATATGGAAAAATCCATTAGAGTTATGAATGTCAAGTTGGGAAATCTAGAAGCACAGAGAGGAGGTGCATGTAGCCAAGGCATGAGAGTGACCATAGATCCTAATGAAAGTGATGGAGATAACTTTGAGGTGGAGTTAAGCAATGGAGGGAATCACCAAGCACGAGGAGTAGAGAAAATTAAGATGAAAATTCCACCTTTTGAGGGGCAAGAATTTGTAGAAGCATATTTTCATTAGAAGCATAAGATTGAAAAGATCTTTAATTGTCATAATTATGATGAAGAAATAAATGTGAGGTTAGTATCTTTAGAGTCTGATGGGTATGCCACCCTGTGATGGAAGAACCTGAAGGCTTAAAGTATAAGGAGAGGAGGAGGAGAAGGCGATGTAGAAACTTGGGATGAGATGAAATGCTTGATGCATACATGCTTTATTCTTGAGTATTATAAATAGGAGATGTACATGATGCTTCAAACTTTAAAGCAAGGAGGACTTTTTGTAAAAGGTTATGTTAAGGAGTTTGAGATGCTCATGATCAAGTGTGAAGTTATGGAACTATAGAAGAGTACTAGTTCTCTATCCACAGTAGGATTGAAATATGACATCTTTAAGGTAGTGGAGTTTCAAAAGATTAATACCTTAAAGGAGGCTATACAATTGGCCATCAAGGTGGAATGACAATTGATCAAAAACACTTATAAGGTGCCCTTTGCAATTAAATTTGGAGGCTTTCGAAGGTTAGGAAAGAGTGAATAGAGCATAAGTGATAGGGTAAAGAATGATGAGAAATGGCATGAGAAGAAGGAAGATTTTAAAGGAAAAGACTTTGACTAGCTCCAAAATTAAATGAGAAGAACAAAGGATGACTAGGAAGCATAGTAGTCAACTTAAGTGTTTTAAGTGCCTTGGGGTTTGAACATATGGCTACATAATGTTCAAATAGAAGAGTGATAGTGATGAAGGATGGAGTTGATGTTAAAAGTGAAGATACTAGAGAAGATGAAGAATATGATCTTGAAAGTGTTTTAAATCAGTATAATAAAGAGGTCGATGGTACTAAAGGAGTTGAGGAAGATATTATTCCCTTAGTAGTGACATATACTTTAAGTGTGGATGTTGTGCTAGATGTAAATTAGAGAGAGAATCTATTCCATATCAAGTGTAAAATCAAGGGACATACTTGTGCTATGATCATAGATGGAGGAAGTTGAACTAATGTAGTTGCTACTACTTTGGTGGAAAACTTAAAATTACTTACTTTTGATCATCCTAAGCCTTATAAGCTTCATTGGTTTAATGATAAAGCTACCATGCATTTACCAAACGAGTTAAGGTTCTAATTTACATTCCAAATCATTATAAAGATGAAATAGTGTGTAATGTGGCTCTCATGAGTACTTTTCATACATTATTGGGAAGGCCATGGTTATTTGATCATTGAGGAGTACATGATGGAATCGAAATACCTATGCATTCACTAAGGATATTAATAAGATCTTGTTGTACCGTATGAGTTCTTCTGAAGTAAGGAACATTTAGATAATGCTAATTAAGGTCAAAAGGAATCATTATTCGTGACTTAAGGAGAGACTTAGAATGTTATTAATACTAGTGGTCTTATATACATGCTATATATTCGACAGGTCTTAAGTTCGAAATTCCAAGTACGAGTTCTTAAAGTCATTCGAAAGTTGCTAGAGGAGTTTGGTAAAAGTATTTCTAGAAGAACTACCTAGGGTGTTACCTCTTATATGAGGCATTGAACACAACATTAATCTTACTCTTAAAGTTGTGTTACCAAATAAGCCAACTTATCAAATGAATCTTAAAGAAGCAAAGGAATTGAAAAAAGCAAGTGAATGAGTTGATTGATCGAGGATATGTTAAGAGAGTATAAGTTTGTGTGTTGTGCCTACTATATTAGTTCTAATGAAGGATGGCTCATGTAGAATGTGTGTGGGTAGCCATGCTATCAAAAGAATTATTGTCAAATACTAATATCTGATTTCATGCTTTCATGATATATTAGATGAGATGTATGGTGCTAGAATCTTTTCAAAGATCAATTTGAAAAGTGGCTATCATCAAATCCGTATGAAACCTAAAGATTAGTAGAAGACTGCTTTCAAAATGAAGTATGGTCTCTATGTGTAGATGGTTATGCCATTCAAATAGACTGATGCACCAAGTACTTTTATGATGTGGATGAATTATGTTCTACAAGATCTCATTGATAAGTTTGTTATGGTTTACTATGATGATATATTTTACATAGATAGTCTTTAGAAGCAATTGCACTCTATATTTCTTATGTTTAGAAGAGAAAAGTTGTATAACAACTTGAAGAAGTGTACATTTTGTGAAGAGGAGGTGATATTTTTAAGCTTTGTTGTATCGAACGGAGTTAAGGTTGATCTAAAGAAAGCTAAGACAATGGTGGAGTGGGCAGTTTTGAAGTTTGTGATAGAAGTAAGAAGTTATAATAGACTTACTCATTCTATTAGGGGTTTGTTAGAAACTTTAGTATTATCGTAACCCAAGTGATAAGAGTTGACAAAGAAGAATGTGGAGTTCAAGTGCAATGACAAGGCATACAAAGGTTCTAAGGAAGTTAAGCAAAGACTTACTACAACTCCTATGTTAATTCTTCCTGATTTCAAGAAGACCTTTGAATTACAGTGTGATGTGTCTAGAGTTGGTATTGGGGCTATGTTGATGCAATAAAAGCAACATATTGCTTACTTTAATGAGAAATTAAGTGGAGCAATACTTAATTATTCTGTGCATGATAAAAATATTTATTTATTTATTAGTGCTCTTATTGCTTGGTAGCATTATTTGCATCCTAAAGAGTTCATCATCTATACTAATCATGAATCTTTAAAGTATTTGAAGGGCTTGTAGAAATTATCTTGAAAGCAAGCAAAGTGGTGGAGTTTTTGGGAAGCGTTGCCTATGTTGTTAAGTACAAGAAAGGAAATACAAATATTATTGCTGATGAATTATCATGAAGGTATGTACTGATTACTACTATGTAGACAAAATTATTTGGCTTTAGTTTGCTTAAGGTACAATATGTTGAAGATCAGTCATTTAGTTCTATAGTTGCAAGATGTAGAGATGGATTGGCAGTGGATGACTACTACTTGGTGGAAGGATATTTGTTTTGGAAGGGTAAGTTATGCATCCTAACAGGTTCAATAAGGGAATTGTCAGTGAAAATTCTAGGGAATTGTTTAGGACATTTTGAGGAGAAGGCCAGGATAGATCTCCATAACTGTCTTCCTCACTTCCTTCATTCCATCGGACAGGACCTCCCTTTGAAGTTTAGTCTAGTCCGTGTTCGCAATGATCACATCGAAGACCTTCTTCCGAAGGCCCTCCACCACTAAACTGGCTGATGGTGCCTTAGTTCTTCCTCATGCTAGCCAGTTCTCACCTTATACACTTTCTCCCGCCCCCGCGAAGGAACTCACAGCCGATCTCAGAACTGTGAGCTCGCCATTAGCCGAGTTAAGTTGAGATTTGAATTTGGCCACCTCACGGTCTAACCCTTATTGATGATGTTGGGCGGCTGAAAGATACTTCTGCATAGTAGTGGTCCTGGACTTTCTTAGCGCGTTCTCAACCTCTTGAGCCCTTTGCAAGAGATATTCAATCTTGTTAAATAAGTGTCAATAGTTACTTGCCAAGGTATCATGTTCTAATGGGGCCTCGACTACCTTTCTTTTCTTGTCTTTCCAAGCACTAAAACTAATTTGGACCATCGTGTTTGTATGAAATATAGGGAAGAGAAATGACACTAGGAAAATAACTATCGTTAACTCAATGGGAGGAAGCACTTACCTCATATAGTTTCGCATCGATGAAGCCTTCCAACGACTCTTCATTTAAAGCCAAGGTTCCCTCTTACATGATATGTTTGTCCTTGGGAAGGACTCTGCTGGACATAAGCTTATGGCACACGGATCAATTGCCCAAGCCTTTGTCTCCAACATATATGTCCCAGTCAAGGACAAATTTGTGACCACAGGCCTCTAGCAGGGTAAGGGTGTAGCACTGGGAAGAAGTCTAAGATGAAGTAGTATCTTGTGGCATCTTCCTCTGTGCGGCCTCTCTCCTACTTTTATCCTCCTCCTTATCTACCTTCTTTCAGTGTATCAAATCACCAGAATGACCAGTCTCTTCATCTTATGGCTCTTCATCCAGAATATGAACTATTTTATCTATCCAAGCTACCTTGAGCCCCCCTTAGCATCTTGTTCTCGAGCTCGTTTCTTGGCCTTGCAGGGCTCGTCCATCTTCTCCTTCTACTTCAGCTTAGCAGTTTGGTTAGTAGCAAGTCTACTTGATTGAGTATTCCTTCCTTCAGCAATGGAAATCCCTTTCTCTTTGGGATGAGGGGGAGCTTTCTTTTCAATCAGAGGAACTTCCTTGCTCCCTTTCATAGCAGCAGCTGCTGCCTTGCGACTTCCCAAGAGGTCAGTAAGGAAGCTCCAACCTTATTTTGAAGTTCATCAAGTGGTCGTCCTAACCCATGAGCCACTGCATCATATTTTATAAAAGCTAGATGCATTGGTAAGGATGGTGAAGTATGCCCCCAAGTTTAGGGCATATAGAGTCTAATCCAGACCACATGAAGCTATTTGGACATAAGTCCTAGTAGATTTTACAATAGAACATGCAGTGGAAGAAGAAGCATTAGATACATAAGCCAAATTGATGTGAACTCTCAATGTTGATGGGATTTAAGCGGGACTAATGCTACAAGGACCACATGGGACAAAGGTGCATTGCACACTTAAGTTTAGAAAGTTATATTTGTGCATAAAATAGGAAAGACGCATGAGCTACCATGTCAAGCACATGCCCTTGGGGGACCTTATACTCCCAACAACAGTTTATGAACAACTCCCCCTTAGCTAGTCCATCTCGACATGGTGAGAGACGCAAGCCATGCCTCCTTCCTCCACTTCCTCAGGAATATCGATAAGACTGAAGTGGTTATACAGCACCTCCTTGGTATTGTAAGGTTAGTTTAGATGCTTCGCCTCTGCCAGTAAATAGTCAGTCACCTACTTATCATTTGGTTAAAGCTCTAGTGAAGTCCTAATTGGCTCAACTTAGCCCGTTTAGAAGTCGAGCCCCACATCTGATCTAATTACCATGAACTTATCATTCCATCCATGGATGGAAGAAGCTAGTCCCTCAAAGAGCTTTTTGTTAAGTTGGCTCGTGACATAGTAACAGCTTAGTGCCGAGCCATTGCGCTTCACCATATAGAAGTATCTAAATAGTTGTGGGGTGCTCTCAAGTGAAGACCATCACAAACTGCTTCAAATGCAACTGCTATCTCATCAGCATTAGGGATGAGTTGGCAAGGGCTCATTCTATGGTAGTTGTAGAATGATTTTTAGAAGTCCATGATAGGAAGTCGAAGGCTGAATTCAAAATACTTATAGTACAAGTAGAACCAGTTCCCTCCCATTAGAGTGACCTAGTCATTTTTATTGGGCATTTCCATGTACTAACCTACAAGAAGAAGGTTAAGATACAACCACATGTTGGAGACCTTAGACTCCATCAACTGATTGGCTACCCCAAATGGTGTGACGTCAAGCACCACCTTTATGTATAGGGGCACAATGGGCTTTTTGTCCTCATTGTCATCTAGGTAAACATCTGCTAGGAGCTTCTCACCCACCACCAGCAACTCGAAACACCCACAAGTCTCTTTATTTGGTGTCACTATGCCATGGGACTACCGTGAAGGACCTACTGCCACAATGGTAGAGAGTAACCCTTTGGGGATTATGTGCTCCTATTGTATGACTAGTGAAAGTGTGTGAGGATGATGATGAAACTCCTTCCATTATATACCTTTAATGGTGGAAGATCAAAGAAAAATTGAAGTTTCGATGAACTACGAACACGAGCAAGCAAGATTCGAGAGTAAGGATATAGAAAAGGAGAAATTTGAAGTTCGAAGAAGCAAAAGTGAATTCTTAGGATTGAGTTTTATATATTTACAGTCACGTACGATTATCGAGATGACAGTTATCGAAAAGGTAATTGACTTAACGTGTGTCAACTAGATCCTCTCACATACCCTGTAATAGGAACGAATGGCTCAGATATGCTAATTAAAATTGTCAAGACACAGACTCCTCTGATAGCCCGTCAACATGTGTCTTAGATTGCTAAAATTTATGTGTGTGAGATAAATTCAACTAAAGCTTGAACAAGCCAAAGGGTCTTGAATTTGACAACTCATAGTGAAATCAAGTTGTCCTACATGATCAATAGTACCCCAAGTCAATTTGGCCTGAGGGGCAAAGCAAGTGCAGCTCGACAATTTTACTACTTTGCATAAAACCTTGGTGCATTAGCTTGATTCTTGGTGAAGGTTTTCTCAGCCTCACTCCCCTCGATGCAACCCACTTCCTTATCTAAAAGTACAGCGATGTCTTAGCTCCGGTAGCTTACTTGCTCAATCACTCAACTCTAGTCATTCCTTTCCAAAGATAGAAGTTTGTGACATTGGAGCCCTGAACGCTAATGAAAACATAGTCGACCAGCACCCAGTCCTTCAACTAAAGCCCTTATCTACAACACACTACCATCTAACCTAAGAATAAAGAAGTCTTACCAAAACTTACCCTAATTGTTGACCAGTTACCAATGAAATTCGGGAGCTAATGTTGATAAGTGATTTTGGATGTAAGCCTCCATATCCTAATTGGCCCGTTTAGTGTTGATGGGTTGTCATAGACTTAGGCCTTCAACCCCACATTGGCTTGGGGACCATGTTGGCTAGTCTAACCTAAAGTTCAAATGAAAATAGGCAAAAAGAGCTTAGCATATAAGACAAGTCAATAGCCTTATAACTCCTCTAATTATTGTCCACCAAATCTAAAGTTAAAGAGGAGATTTTAAGGCATTTATCACATTTCTTATCTAGTTCAGCCAACCCCCTATAAAAACAACATTAGACCTCTAGGCAAATGATTGAAACTCTATTATTCTAAACACTTAGTATCTCTATCGTTACTCATATCCTTTAAACCATTGATTAAAGCATTACAGTGACCATGTTGGAATTAGCTTCAGCACTTGTCAAAGCTATCTTTTTTTATCTCACATAGGTCACATACACTAGCGAGGATCTCGTAACAATAGTACCTATACTAATAGTTTATTTCATTTCCAGTTGAAAATGCAACAATGTACCATATTTCTCTTCTTAATTTTTTCTTTATCTCAAATGAGTTAGGGTTAGTTGAATTTCACTCATTTTTTCTCATAATCAAACTTACTTTAATTTCTTTTGCTTTTTATGCTTATTTCATGAATTGGTTTGTGCTATTGTGGTTGTTTTAAATTTTTACCGTGGAAGAAATAGTTATTTGTTTAAATTTTGAGTAAAAGGCTCCACATTCATTAATGGTTAATATTGCATTGATTTAAAGTGTTGGTTACTTTAAGATAATAAATGAAGAAACTCCAAATAGTACTATATCCTTTCTTTTTATGATTACAATGAGGGAAGAGAGATTGAAACCTAGTTTATCCTACTAGGAGATCGATGTCCATTCCATTGGGGTACAAGGGCCTGGACTACTATATCCTCTCTAGGTATCAATACATACTCTTAGTTTCTCAATAGGTTCAATACTAAAATAACAATTAGATGTTCATACCTCCAAATGCAAAAGGAAATGAATTTATATTAACTTAATAACCTAAATGGGGTTATATTTTTAGAAGTAGAAGCTATATCTAATTTTAACAAACTTTTATTTTTAAGTGAAATTAATTATAGTCTCTTAGATTGAAACTGGCAAAAAATTTTGAATCAATAACATGCACTTCTAATAATTTTTTTGGGAAATTACAAATGATTCCCTTAAACTTTGATCTAAGCGTGAAAATACCCTCCTGAACTTTTAAATGTTGTAAATAATTTTCCTAAATTTTGATAAATTGGCAATATAAACAATACTTACTTTTTTATTTTTTATTTATTTTTTAAATCATACTAAGTTCAAAGTTTAGAGAGTACTAAAATATATTTTAATAAATTTGAGGAGTGTTTCTGTATTAAGGTTAAAGTTTAGAGGGAATTATTTGCAATTTTTAGAGACTATTTACCTATTTATCATAATTTAGAAAGGTGAATTGCAATATTTAAATATTTAGGAGTATATCCATATTTATATCAAAATTTAAGAGATTATATGCATTTTCTCCTTTATTTTTTTTCTTTATATCAGAGAAAATATTTTTAATTTGGAAAGCACTAACCACTAATCTCATACAGCTGGCGCATTTAGGTGTGCCATCGTCATCATGGGAGGAACAATATTTTTGCTTCCAAAAAGGATGCTCTGCGGACAGCAAACGGCCATCAACACCTGTTTGTAGCTTTTATGATAAAGACAAAAAGAAAAATCGATTAATATAATTAAGTTGATATTGTATGATTTCTTTTCATGATGACATTACAATATTGCTCCATTGGCAATACTAGAAAAAAATATCATTTTGAATATAAGTGAATCAAGAATTTGTCGATATTTAATTGACATTCATTTTTTATGATATAATTATACAAAAAAAAAATTAATTCATCATGTCATATAATTGGTATTATTTACTTAAATTTGTATGATAAGATTTAAATATTTATGGCTTTGAATACATTATTGTTCAAGTACATTACTAATAAATAAATAACAACTTAAAAGAGTTTTAGTTAACTATATGCTTTGGAGTTCATTAAGGATAGAGTTGTCCGAAAACTTCAAGGATGGAAAGGAAAACCTTCTTGGTAAGGAAGCAATGATTAAGTCGGTGTCAGGAGGGAAGCTCCTTGATTGCAAATTTTTTGTGGGGAAGTTCGGATGGAGGGAATTAAATCCATTGGAATAAATGGCGGTGTTTGACCAAATCCAAATTTGTTGGTAAGCTTGGCTTCAAAGACTTGCAAGCTTTTAACTTATCTCTCAGGAAAATTAGCATGGTGTATCACTGTATTGTAAAAAACCCTAATGCTCTCTGGGTTGATTTGTTAAGAAGCATTTGTTTTCCTAATGGTAATTTTCTAAAATCCAAGAAAGGAAGGAGAGATTTGGCAAAGTATACAAGCAGAGACAAAAGCCATAATGGATGAAATTATTTTTCAAATTGGGAAGGAAGATAAAGTAGCTATTTGGGGAGATCCTTGGATCCCCTCCCTAAAAGGTCATTCTCTTGCTGCTGGAGAGTTACCATGTGAATTACAAAATGTCAAGGTTGAAGACTTGCTTGATGCATAGGCTTGCTGCTAGAAGCTTGAACAGATTTCAAAATTTTTAACTAACGAGGAGGATGAACCAATTAAAAGAATACCCTTAGCTAACAATTTACCTGAAGATATTATGATTTGGCCGTCGAAACGATCTGGGACTCACTCTGTTAAATTAGGCTACCATAATGTAACAAACTCTCACGATGGAGCTACTATTGAAAAACCGTCTTCATCTGTAACGATCGACAGCAGGCTTTGGAAACTCATTTGAAGTATTGACATGACTGCTTTTCTAAACAGCAACATCACTTGGAGCGCATCTGTTCAAACCATTTAGCCACTAACGAGAACTTGTTTGGAAGGAAAGTTAAGCAGAATCCCTTATTCTTCGATTGCGATCAAGAAGAAACGACAGAAACATCTGTTTTTTCACTGTCAATGGGTCAAACCGACCTAGTTTGCATCCGGCCGGATCAAAATATACGCTTTTCACATGTCAAGAACAGATACTTGGTTGGAAAGTTTGATAAAGAGGAGGAGTTTTTTAGCAGTAAAGCTTAAAAACCTGTTCCGAAGAGTTGCAATAATCTGTTGGCACTTGTGGAAGCACCGAATTTTTTTTTTTTAAAAAAAGGAGAAGACCCGAAGCCAGAGCAAGTGATCGGTTCTATTACTAAGGAGCTAGATGAGAGGAATAACGTAATGGATCAGGGACAGCGGATATCTAATGTTCGACCTCAACAAATAGCGATGGACGGATGGATGCCACTAAATCCGAATACAAAGAATGGAGGCCTGGGAATTGTTAGCCGTGGCAGTCATTCAAGATTGATGGAAGCAACTTTTATTCACATTTAGAATGTTGACATTGAAGAAGCTGAAGCCATAGCTTTACGGGAAGGCTTACTATTAGCAAGAAGGAGAAATTGGAGGAAGATCATTTTGGAGACTGATTCAAAACTATTTATATCATCAGCTTTCTTCGGCATGTTTTAATTCTTGGAAAATTAAGAGGATTCTTAAGGGCAATCTTTTTCTTAAAAACTTTTTTGAGAGTTGTTTGTTTTCTCTTGTTGCTCATAAACTAAAGAGATGTGCTGATTGGGTAGGTAAATCTGGAATGAGCTGCAGTTCTTGGGTTTGTAAACCCCATCCCAACTTTTGGCTCGGTTACCTGTTGACCGGAATTCCTGATCTCCGAGGCTTTGATAGTTTATGAAATAAAGTTCTTTTTTGGGAAAAGAAAAATAAAAAGTTCACTGTTTTTTGGACTTGGTAAGTTGGGAACCCTCCCATTGCATACCTAATATGAGCAAATGCTCTTTGATATGCTTGGTCAGTGAACAGGAAGAATGAATAGAAGAATTGAACATTAGATTTTACAAAGTAAGCAAATAAATAAATTTAGAAGAGGAATTGAGTCCACTCAAAACCTAAAAGACCGGTCTCTAATGTGAAAAATGCATAAGGAAACCTATGAAACTTTACGAAGATTAATAAATCCAAAAATACAAGTTTGATTTTCCATAATGTAATTTTATTATAGTAGTATAATGTTTGCAATTTTCAAAATAAGTTAAAAAAAGAAAAAATCACTAAGGGGATTCCAAGAGATATGTTCGGGATACAATGAAACCGTTAAACCTAGAATAAGAGTATTTTTGCAAACCCTAAATTATGTTTTCAAATTCATGAAACCTTATGTGAAATTCTAAATGGAAATCTAACCCTAAAAATATTTTTACCCAATCCATGTCGAAAGCGAACAAACTCAACAACAAAGTAATAAAGGAGAAAGTGCATTTCTGATCCTTAATATTTGGTCATTTTCTATTTGATTCATAAGCTATTGTTTTTTTCCATTCAAGCTATTAACATTTGTAAAAGCTTGCAAATGAGAACACTTTCTAATGCTATTAATTTTTCCATTAAAGTTTGACATTTGGCATCATTTTATTAGTCTAAATAATTAATTTATTTAATATTATAATTATACATATTATTTATGTAAATTAATTAAAAAGAAAAAAAATCTAAAAATCAATTAAAAAACTATTCCAATCACTCTCTAACCTTAGAGTGGTTGGTTGTATTTTCTTATTTCATGTCCTAATTTAGCCTAAGGGCTAAGTTTTGAAAAGCTTGATTCTTAATTAAAGGATTTGAGGGTCTTGGTTTGAAAGCTTGGCATGGATTAAAGGACCTAAGGGTTTTGATTTGAGAAGCTCGATTTTCAACAAAAAACCAAAGGGTCAATATTGAAAAGTTTGATTTACCAAAAAGACTTATGGATCATATTTCTATAAGCTCAATACTCAATATATAAACTTTCATGCTTGGTTTAAGTTGCCAAGTTCACTCATATATTTTGCTCAGATGCTATCAAGTGAGCTCATACATTTTGCTTAGGAGCCACTAATTTGTACTTATAATATTGCTCAAGAGCCAGCCAAGACTACTCAATATTAAGTACATTCATCGCTTGGCATAACACAATGATAGCCCAAGGTCTAAGTTTTGAAAAGCTGGATTCTTAATTAAAGGATTTAAGGGTCTTATTTTGAAAGCTTGGTATGGATTAAAGGAACTAAGGGTCTTGATTTGAGAAGCTCAATTTTTGAAAAAGGATCCAAGGGTCAACATTGAAAAGTTTGATTTGCCAAAAAGACTTATGGGGTCATATTTCTATAAGCTCAATTTTTTGTATATAGATCTGCGTACTCAGTTCGAGTTGCCAAGTATGCTCATATATTTTGCTGAGGAGCTATCAAGTATATTAATACATTTTTCTTGGGAGCCACTAGTTGCTACTTATATCAAGAGCCATAGATTACTCAATGTTTACTTGGTTAAGATATTAATTAGTGTCTATAATCATCTACTGGTTGTTATATTGATTGTGTTCAATTATATGTTGTACAACTATTTGTCATTATTTATTGTTTTGCTCACTTAGCTGGATGTTGAAGGGTTATTTTTGTTCCAATATCGGTTCCAAAGATAGAGATGTTGGAAGAGCTTAGGCATGGGATAGGACTCACGAGAGCGAGAACCAAATTTTATGTTATAAATGATTTATCAGTTTATATATATTTTTGTGAGACCGGTGAAATGGGGTAATATGTTGCCCTGATGTTACTATGTATTTTAAAATGATGCTTCCATAAAGTTTACTGATGAACTGGGGCAACATGTTGCCTTGATGTTACTTATTTTAAAATGATGCTCACGTAAAGTTTTTAAGTGTGTAATATTTATAAATTTTATCTTTTGGGTGGATTTCCATTAGCTTTATCCCTTCTTTGCAACTATGCTTTAGCAAAATTTCATGATTAAGTCTTTATCGTGTTAATTAGTACTCAACCACATGCAAAGAATGATCACTTACCTGATTTTTACACACGTAACACCTTAAAGCTTTCTGATTACTGATTCCATGACATGTTGAGTTCTCCGAGAATAGATCTTGCAAGTCCTATGAATGAAAGGGAAAAAACATAAACAACACCAAGACCTTTTACAAGTTAATACATATATTTTTGCACATTTTCAAATATGGTAAGACTAAAAAAAAGAAGTGCAATTTAATACTAATGCTTTTGCTAATGATCAATTTCATTATGCACTTTTATGAATGTTATTCTAAAATATATTAAAAACTTTCAATTTATTGAATTTCGGATGTTTAATCTAATTCAGCAAATATGAGGGGAAAAAAATGCCATTTCAGGCAGCCTATTTTTGCAAAAGAAAAAGAATCAATAACAAGCTATTAATATGGTGTATGCCCTAATTTAACATTGGCAAATTTTTTACTAAATTAAACATACATGAGAGCACAAATAAAACCCTAAAAGTATAGGCTTTATGTAACGAATGACTAAGATTTTGGTACTTAGTTTGTATAATTAAGTCCTTGAAGTCTAATTTTCTTAAAAGTCCATGAAATCAATTAAATTGCCAAATTTTGGTGTATAGTTCCATTAAGAAATACTGCATGTGGATTTCTAATTTCAAGAAAAGATGTCCTTGGATTAAAAAAGTAAATTAAATAAAATAAAAGAAGAAGGAGAGAACAAGATAAGATAATTTAGAACTTCCTAATTACAATCACTAAACAAAATAACACAGAAAGCTAACCCTAGCACCCCCCTCCTCCAAAAAAAAAAAAACATGAACTCAAACTTTGTGCTTTTTTCCTATTTTAAGTGTTTCTCTTTTATTTATCATGACTTTATGGAAGTACTCTTTTGCGAGTCTAAATTCATTTTACATTCTTTAAAGGAGCCACTCAGAGTCTAATGGAAAAATTGATTTTGGGGCTTAATCGAGGAATATAATTTTCAAATTTTGCTTATTTGAAAGTACGGAGTTCCGACTTTTAATCTACCTAACCTTTTTCTTTTAAAAAAAATTGTAAATGTACCTATTTATATTTGCTTCATATGTGCTAACCTCACTCTTGAAATTGAGCACATATCCCTCAATTGTAAATTAAAAAAAAAAGTATATTTGTACTACTACATAGTTATTATCTCGTAATTTTTATGCATTTTTTTTTTAGTTCTTATGTTTTTTATTTCCAATTGCAAATCAGTAAAATAGGATCTAGAAAACACATTTTTCAAAGATTAAGCTCATTTGTGCATTTAATCAAGTGAATGCTAAAAAAAAAAAAAGGCTACACACAAAAATTGCACAAATGACACTACATTAATTTATTCAAAACAACAATCATCTATATGAGTAATACCTCATAAGTAGTATTTGGAAAATTGCTTTCATGACTATAATGATGGTCTTCTCGATTCCAAAGAGAAGTCAAGTGGGGAAGTTCATAGCTAATATGAGTCTGACAAGCAGGGAACAAGCTGAAAAAGTATATAACACCCTCAATTAATCAATTAGCTCCATACCTAATTATGAATCACATGTTTCATGCTACAACCTATCAAATAGATATGATGTATGGAATTGATAAATAACAGGAAAAAAAAAATTATAGTGATATATTGCTTACAACCATGAGTAATTGAGTACTAAACAAAAAGAAATTTCTTTTGCTAGCATATATATATACATATATATATATATATATATATATACACTTCTAATATGTTATCCATGTATTTTACACACACATATATATATATATATATGTATATGTATGTATGTATATCTACACATATATATATATGTATATGTATGTATGTATATCTGCACTTCTAATATGTTATCCATGTATTTTACATTTTAAGATTTTAATAAATAAGTGTTTAATGAGACATTTGAGGTGTTAGGATGAATTAGAAACTAAATTGGAAAAAGTAGAAGGTAAAATTAGAAACTAGCTTAAAAAGGAAGAAGGAAAAGTAGAATATAATGTAGAATGTATTGTAGAGAATAGTGTTAAATAAATCAAATCACCAAGAATTTCCAAAGAATTATGACTACCACGATCTTCCTTAGGTAACACACCAAAATATGGGTCCCAATTATCCAAACAAACAACTTTGTCTGAAAAGACATTTCAATTCCTTTGTAACGGCTATTAATTTGTAAAAAATCTAATTAATATACGACAATGACAAAAATAGGGAAAATAGAGATCTTAGACAAAGCAAAATTATGGTGTGTATGTGATGATCACGGTTTAATATATCAGCCCAACAATATGAAATTGCAATTTAATTTTATAATGCCATCTTGGTTATGATTAAAATAGTAAATTACATCCTAAAAATTTAATAAATTTATAATTTTTTCTATTTATTCATAATTTACTTCAAATCATAATAAGGGTCCAAAGACCGTTAAAACTTTCCCCATACTTTAACATTTAAACTAAATTTTAGTAAAAATCCACAAAACATTAATTTAACTATTATCAAGTCATTGGTTTCTTAGCCATGTTATTATAAAAGCTCCCTAGTATGATCATATATAGCCTTCTGTCCTCCACATCTTATACACACTCTAATCATGTAATGGGTTGTTAGTAATGCCATTTGACCAGAGATCTATGCAAGGGACAAGATAGCAGTATTTGGGGCTCCAACAATAATGCAAAATATGATTAAGTATAATCTAATTTCTCATAATCATAAACTTAATTTTTTTAGTAATCGAGTAATATCTGATTCGTATATATATCATACCTGTAACTAGGAAAGGAACATGGATCTAGTTGAAAAGTATTTCCACTATCATAAGGAGAGTCGATATGATAATGCTGCTGAGATGCTAGTGACGTATGCTCGGCTTTCTCTAAATATGGCGCAGTTTCATATTGCCCTTCATAACCATACCCCCACCGATGTGCTTCAATACGGTCATCATTTATATAATTGTGATGATGATCATGATCTGAAGAAGCAAAATTCCAACAAAGCGATGGAGTCATTAGCACGAAATCCATTGCATGATTTAAAAAAAAAAAAAATAGATAGAGAAAGGTAATATTCTTCTAGGCCACAAATACTGTTAAAATAGATTGTCAATCATGTGTTTTGAAGTATAAATTATGTATTTAAAAAAAATAATGATTAACTAAAGTAGTATTTGTATTAAACATAGAAAAGTCTCAACTATCTCTTGCTGCGAACAAAAAAGAGTTTGTTAAAGAAAAATGTTCTGAACTGTTTTGAAATACTTTGAACCTTTTTGTCTATAAAATTTTGCAAAATATTATATACAAAAGAGTTGTAAGTTAA
The DNA here is from genome assembly GCA_037954665.1 of Laguncularia racemosa. NCBI lineage: Eukaryota > Viridiplantae > Streptophyta > Magnoliopsida > Myrtales > Combretaceae > Laguncularia > Laguncularia racemosa. The sequence continues at coordinate 261,656 of JBBMOL010000146.1, forward strand.
ATTTTTAAAGACTTTTGAGTAATTGAATCATATCTATTCACAATTAAGGATCTATATGAATTTATAACCGATCTAAATCAAATCTAATAGATAAGATTTAAATCTTGAAAAATCATAACTCTTATGAAAAATCATGTTCTTTGAAGATTGACTCATGTATGTAATATATTGCTCTTTCATTTTTGCTCCAATTTTTAGCACAAATTTCATTATTTTTCCAGAAAACACATCACATCTCTTATAAATTCAAAGTGTAGTTTGATATCAAAACTTAGTTCTATCCCAAGGGGACTCCATATTCAAACTCCCATAGTAAAATGAGTATGGAAGGAGTAAGTTATCTAAAGTAAGCAAATTCATTCGTGTCTCTAAATCTTTTAATTTCTTGTTTCACTAACTCAATTCATTCACCAAAATTTCCTAACAAATACTCCCACCAGTGGATTGATCATTAGTAGGCAAGTATTAGAAAGTTTTGATATGTAACAATGTTTACAAAATATGCATGTAGTTTTTTAGAAATTATCCACGATTATTACTATATATATCAAAATATTATTGATATTTAACGATCATTCATTTGCATGTTAATATGATTAAATCTTTTTTTTAATGGAATGGCTAGTATGTTTTATACAATGATGGTAATATTTGCAAACTCAAACGCATTTATAGCTAATTCTACATGTAAAAGCTAGCTATAAGTCGGCATACATATTATTGGGACCGATATGGTGATAATTTAAAAGTGTGCAAGGACATTTAGTTGATTGTGAGGCTGATCTTAGAATTGGAGTGTCCCAAAAAAACAAAAAACAAAAAAAGAGGATATCAAGGTGAAATTTGGAGATTTTAAGCATATATAAGCTCCATTACGAAAATATTAACATTCCATACGCATTTAGCACCCTCTACACCTTGTAATTATTAGATAGTTAAAAAGAATAATAGCATTAAAAAATTAAAATATAATAATAATAAAAAAGAAAAGAAACAAGAAATAGGAGAGGCAATTAAGAGGGAAAGCCAGAGCTAAAAGACTAAGGATTTCTTTTGTTACTTTATTTTAAGTGCCATGCATTTAGCTATATTCATAGGCAATCCTTAAATATTAGGAATCCATAAAGATACTATTCACCAGTAAATTTACTAGATGACTCTTAAGTCTCATCTAAACTCCAACATCTTTAATCATTAGATAAAACAACTGACAACATCTTTAATTAATTTAGAAGTGTACAACCTTCAAATTAATATAATTAATTAAGTTAAACTTCCAATACGCCCTTCTTCTCCATTCCAAGGAAAAGCGGGAACTTTATGAATAGCTTCTTTCGAAGTGGTTTGGTAAATGTTTTAAAAACTTCAACCTGATTCATCACCTAATCCAACTCAAAATCCTAATTTTTACATGTTCATGAACTAATATATAATAGTGAAAATAGTACGCTTCCTCCTTTGACAGGGCATAGGGTTTTATTCCAAAGACAATTTCTAATTTGATGTCGACATAAATATTTGTAGCTTTATTTTAGACAAATTCAATCACTTTCAATAAGTTTTTTAGCCATCTAGAATGCTAATCCATGATGACACTATAGCCATAATCACCATATGAATTGCAAAGTGTGATAATCTCTGGAGTTGGTTTTTTTATTTACTTTTTTCTTGAATATATACTATTTTCAAGTGTAGGAAAACTTAAAAGTAAAGCATCCTTTAGTACTAATACTTAATCCTAAATATTTTTATATGTGGGATTTTAGAGATTTCCATTTTCAAAAAGTTAAATCTCAATCTAGCTAAATCTAAACAAAAGTAACACTCTTCACTTTTATATTTTTCTGTACTCTAGTTTATAGCAATATAAAACAAAAACATACGGAAGCAATTTTAAGTTCCAATTCTATATACAAACCATCTTCAAGGCACATACCTTGTTCAGATTGCAATCGTACTAGTAAAATAGTTTGGTATTGTTAATAACAACAGAATTTGATGTACTGTAACTGGTCAAGACATGCTATGCATTGTCCTAGCAAAGCAACCATTTATAAATTTTTGTTTGAGTTACACAAAGAGCACACAAGGTCTAAACCAATTATTTGATTCTTCAGCTATTACATTTTCCGTGGACTTACCCATACCATCAGACCAAAAGTGTAAGCATATTTATTTATGGATTGTGATTGACACGGAGGACCTGGATCTAAAGACACAACCGTCTGGTGCAGTCCACCAAATGATCTGGATTCGGGCAGTTCACTAGCATCCAGCCAACCACTACCAATTTACAGGTCACATGGTGGTCGAAGATAGTCGATGACGACCATTCACCCTCATATTGCCGGTTAATCGAACTAAACAGCGAACTAAGGCTACCTCGGAGTTGACCCAGGATGCTTAGACTTTGACTTTTTTTATTGTCTTCCCCACTTTATTCTTTATATTTGAAACCATCCTTATCATGACTATCCTTCTTTAAGATATTTAATCTACTTAGTAATTCTTTAGAGGCATCTTTTACTCTGTCAAATAACATTACTTAGCTATTAATCTATCTTCCTAGAAATTGTTCTTGGTTCTTGAAGGAAATTCCTTCTTTTTGCATTGCACGTGTCACTAAGTGGTATATTGTTATAAGGAAAATTACTCCATGTTCGGGGTACTTAACGTACGGGAGAACTACTTGATGGGAAGGAATTTATACTATACATTCTCGTTATGAGACCTTAAAACACCTTGGGAGTCAAAAGAGTTTGAATAGTGATCTGTATGCTAGATGGCCCTAATATTTGCATATGTGCCCTATCGAACTAAGGCACAAGGGAGGTTGCAAAAACGCATGGTAGAGCCCTGAGTAGGCAGGCCAATTTATTACTAATCCTTTATTGTGAAATTATAGGATACTTGGAGATGAAGGAGCCCTATTTCACTGAAGTTGATTTCCAGGATATCTGGAACAAATGTGTAAAACACCAACAAGGGAAAACCTCCATATTTTGCCCATAAATTCACTACAAGAAAAGGTAATCCAGGACTCACACAAAGGCGAATAGGGAGATCACCTAAGACGTGACAAGTCTTTGACTATTGTTTAGGAGAAATATTATTGGCTACGTATGAGAGATGACATGGAGAAACTTGTCATGAGATACTGTAATTGCTAAATAAGGAAAGGGCAGTATAGCGTACTGGTGCATGAGATAACGTTTTGGAGGACAAATCTGTAGATTTTGTGTTAGGATTATCCCTTACCTAGAATATGAAATGGATTTTGTGTTTGTAGTAGTAGATAGGTTTGTAGAGATGGCTCATGTTAATTTATGTTGCAAGATTACAAAGGTGAGTATTGTGGATAGGCTGCTTTTCAGGAAGGTTATGAGGTTGCATAGCATCCCAAGGTCCATGACTTCAAACCAAGATGGCAAATTCCTAACTCACTTTTGGAAAGTTTTATGGTGAATCTTTGATTCTTCACTCAATTTCAGTAGTACTACACATCCACAAATCGATTGATAGACAATGGTTATCAACGACGTAATAGGCAATATGATTAGAAGATGTCTTGTGAGATTATTGTAGCTAGTTGATCACGTGTAGTAGTCGTAACGTTAATTTTGGAAAAGTTTTGAGCTGATGACACCTGAATGATGTCATAGGAAGAAGCATAGAAGAAAGAATAAGCAAACTCCATATCTCGAATGCGACTGCATGATAGCAAGTCAACTTGATGTTCTTGGATTGTTATTGATTGATGTTGTCTTATCTGCTGAAGATAACTCTGATTGGATCCAATTTTCTAGATTTGTCATTAGCTTGAGGAACTGGTTCATGGCATTAAATTAAACCAAAGCTCAATTATCAAAATAATCCTCCACAGAAGTATTTGCAAGTATAGGCCCAAGGGGTAAGATATTTCATTTTCTCGAAAAGAATTTGCAAATGAGAGTGTAGTTCATAGCTTATTCGGGGGATCTCCATTCTCAGTTCTCAACACGAGCATTGCTTAACATGCATTAAATTTGATGGAGACACACGAGGCATGGGCGGACACACGGCTTGTGCCACAGTCATGTAGTGTTTGGAAGGAACTCACAGAAGTATACACGGCCGTGTATTTTACCAGGATTTCCACAGAGACATACACAGTTCCCATACACGGCCGTGTATAACGGCCGTGTATTTGATCAGGGTATCCCACAGAGGCTGACACTGTTCCGGGCACGGCTTGAGACACGGCTTGAAGGACTGTCACAGACTCTGACACGGTTCTGGGCACGGCTTGGGACACGGCTTGTAGGACTTTCACAGAAGGTTACACGGGTTAAGACACGGCTTGGGACACGGCCGTATCCTGCGCTCGTTACATGCCCAGAGACATATACGGCTAGAGGCACGGCCATGTATGCGATAGATTCCAGACGCGTATATTATTATTTATTTCCACGTGTACGCTTAAATTTTCCCCTTTTAGGTATTTTACGGGGAAGTATAAATACTCTTTTGTCAGACATATTAGGGTTACGTTTTGTTTTATTATCAAATACATTTCGTGAGAGACTTTTCTCCCTTTTCCCGGTTGTGCGCAACCAGATTTGCATCAAAGAGTGTTTCTTTGTTGTGTGAAACCAATCCATATTCGGATTCGTTTCGTTTCGTTTTCCGCGTTGCGTCAGTTGGTATCAGAGCAAGGCTATTTCCTGTGGAGATGTCAACTCATCAAGGCGATGATAGCGGTCGTGTTCTTGACGGTGTTCAAGAGGCGAGGTTTCAAGGGAACCATCAATGGGTTCCAAGGACAGAATTTGACGCAATGCATCAGAAGGTCGGGCGTATGGAACGGTGTCTTGATGAACTGATCGAGCGTTTCGATGCTCTGGTAGTAGACCCCAATAGGGTTGGAGGCGCTGGCAGAAATCCACCACGTGCGGTGGAGGAATTCGGGGGACACGTGATCCGACCTGTCGTTGAGAACAGGTGGGGGCATATGGAGAGTGAAGAGTCCAGCGAAGAAAGTGATGACATGTACGAGAGTAGGCCACGGCAAGGGCATGGTGGTAGAGGTGGTGGTCATCGGATGGCTCATCATGGAAACCACCCTAGAGAAGGTGATTATAGGAGGAACCGTGGAGGCTATGATCAAGGGGATGGGGGAGACAATCGTCTGAAGGTCGACATCCCATGGTTCGATGGCAGCCTCAACATCGAAGGCTTCCTTGATTGGCTTGCGGAAGTGGACCGGTTCTTCGATTACATGGAAATTCCCGAGAACCGTCGTGTAAGGTTGGTGGCATGCAGGTTGAAGAGTGGCACCTCGGCATGGTGGGAGAGGCTACAAAGTAGGAGGCAGAGGGAAGGAAAACACCCGGTGAGATCATGGTATCGCATGAAGTAGTTGCTGCAACATGATTTCCTCCCGCCGGATTATGAGCAGATATTGTTCCAACAATATTAGCGGTGCCGCCAAGGACAACGTTCCGTGCATGAGTATACGGCAGAGTTCATGAGGTTGGCGGAGCGAAATGATTTGAGGGAGAGCGAAGGGCAGCAAGTTGCAAGGTATGTAGAAGGACTGAAGCTCCAAATTAAAGACAAGATTGGGGTTACGATGGTGAGAACCCTTATAGAAGCAAAGAACTTGGCTCTCCGAGCTGAACTTGTGTTGCAGGAACAAGGGAGTAGATATGGAGGAGGACGGAAGGGATATGTAGGCGAAGCTGTGGGTGGTGGTAGTCGGCCGGTATTTGAGAAAAGTAAGACTACACCATATAAACCAACTGAGGACATGTCTAGGAGGGAAGAGAAAAGTGAGGGGAAGAAGCCGATGGAGCAGAAGGGAGCTCAAAGACAGAACAATCCCTATGCCAAACCTATATTGGGCAAATGTTTCCGGTGCAACTAACCGGGTCATCGGTCAAACGAATGTCCATCGAGGAAGAGCGTCAACATCCTTGATAGGGAAGATGATGAGGAAATCTGCTGTGAGCCCGATGGAGAGGGAGAATATTATGAGGAAGAAGAAGAAACAGCGGAACCAACATATGTAATTCGGTGCATGATGCTTACCCCGAAGCAAGAAGAGATCACGTAGAGACACCAGTTGTTTCGTACACGGTGTACTATCATGGGGAAGTTGTTTGAGCTAATAGTAGACAGCGGCAGTTGCGAGAACATCATAGGAAGGGAGTTTGTGAAACAACTGCAGTTGCCCATCGAGAAGCACCCAAATCCGTACACTATCGGTTGGATTAAAGCAGCCGAGAAAATTGAGGTCAAGGAGAGATGCAGGGTACCTTTCTCAATAGGGAAGTACCGCGATGAAGCATTTTGTGACATTGTAGACATGGATGCTTGCCACATCTTGTTCGGGAGACCATGGCAATTTGACGTAGACGCGCAACACGCGGGCAAAGAGAATGTTTACAAGTTGGAGAAGGAAGGTGTGAGGTACACCTTGTTGTCGTTGAAGAGGGAAGGACGTGCTAAAGGACAGAAGGTTGAGAGTCGTTCATTCTTAACTGTCACTCAGTCTGAGAAGGAAGTAATGGAAGACTTAAGGGAGTCGCGAGTGGTGCACGCCCTCATTGTGAAAGGTGTGACCGAAGGAGGGGAGGAACTTGATGGAGAAGTGCCAAGGGCAGTGAAGGATCTTCTTAAGGAGTTTAAGGAAGTGGTTCCAGACGACCTACCTGAGGGGCTACCCCCTCTGAGGGATATTCAGCACCAGATAGACCTAGTGCCCGGAGCTAGTCTCCCAAACCTCCCGCATTACAGAATGAGTCCCAAGGAAGCTGGGATTCTACAGGAGAAGGTCCAAGAGCTTTTGGACAAAGGGTTCATCCGGGATAGCTTAAGTCCATGTGCGGTTCCAGCGTTGTTAACTCCCAAGAAAGATGGGAGCTGGAGGATGTGTGTTGATAGCCGAGCTATCAACAAGATTACCATAGGGTATAAATTCCCTATACCCCGCATCGAGGATATGTTGGACCATTTGAGTGGCGCTACTATCTTCTCCAAGATAGACTTGCGGAGTGGATATCACCAAATTCGGATACGTCCCGGAGATGAGTGGAAGACGGCGTTTAAGACCAAGGAGGGGCTGTATGAGTGGTTAGTGATGCCATTTGGGTTGAGTAACGCACCGAGCACCTTCATGAGGGTAATGAATCAGGTATTGAAACCTTTCAATGGCCGTTTCCTAGTTGTGTATTTTGACGATATTCTAATATTCAGTAAATCCGAAGAGGAACATTTGGAGCATCTAAAGTGTGTGTTATCTGCATTAAAGGCGAACAAGCTGTTCGCTAATCTTAAAAAGTGCACATTTATGTCAAGGCAACTGTTGTTCCTTGGGTTTGTGGTTAGCAGTGAATGAGTGATGGTGGATGATGAGAAGGTGAAGACAATTAGAGAATGGCCTATTCCTAGAACTGTTACAGAATTGAGGAGTTTCCTCGGCCTAGCTAGTTTCTACAGAAGATTCATCAGGCATTTTAGTACTGTTGCTGCCCCCCTGGCTGAATGCTTGAAGAAGGGAAAGTTCTAATGGGGCGAAGAATCTGAATCGAGCTTCATGAACTTGAAACAGAGATTGTGTAGCGCTCCTGTTTGAGAAATTGTTCGAGGTGGATTGCGATGCCAGTGGGGTTGGAGTTGGTGCAGTACTATCACAAGAGAGAAGACCAATAGCCTTTTACAGTGAAAAATTGTGCGAAGCAAGGAGGACTTGGTCTACATATGATAAGGAGTTCTACGCCGTGATGAGGGCCCTTAAAGTGTGGGAGCACTATTTGGTTGGGAAAGAGTTCATTTTGTATTCGGATTGTGGGGCTCTTAAACACTTGAGTGGTCAGACCCGAATTAGTAAGGACATGCACGCCAGATGGATTGAGTTCTTGCAGAGATTTCCTTTCAGATTGATGCACAAGTCGGGTGTGCACAACAAGGTCGCAGACGCCCTGAGTAGAAGAGCGAATGTCCTACTTACTTTAAGTGCAGACATTGTTGGGTTTGAGAAGCTAAGGGAATTGTATGAAAAGGATAGCGACTTTAAGGACACTTGGATTAAGTGTACCAACAGGGAACCGTGTGACGACTATCATATCCATGAGGGGTATTTGATGAAAGGGAATCAACTGTGCATTCCTGAAACTTCCTTACGGGAAAAGCTTATCCGAGATCTGCATGGTGGAGGACTGGCGAGACATATGGGTGGAGATAAGACCCTAGCCACAGTAACTGACAGATACTTTTGGCCTCGGATAAGAAGAGATGTGTATCGGATTGTGGAAAGGTGCTACATTTTCCAAGTGTCTAAGGGGCAATCCCAAAACACGGGCTTATATACTCCTCTTCCCGTACCATCAAACATCTGGGAGGACCTATCGATGGATTTTATATTGGGTTTGCCTCGTACCCAACGAGGTGCTGACTCCGTGTTTGTTGTAGTTGACAGGTTTTCCAAAATGGCTCATTTCATTCCCTGCAAGAAGACCGCAGATGCACAGGCTATTGCGCAGTTGTTCTTCAAGGAAGTGGTGCGGTTGCATGGAGTCCCAAAATCCATTACTTCCGACAGGGATAGCAAATTCCTCAGTCATTTTTGGAGGACTCTTTGGTATCTGTTTGATTCTTCATTGAATTACAACAGTACCGCTCATCCCTAAACCGATGGTCAGACTGAGGTAACTAACAGGACCCTCGGAAATCTCATCAGAAGCATATGCTGCGAGAAGCCGGGACAATGGGATCAAGCATTGGCTCAGGCTGAATTCGCTTACAATAGTTCCGTCCACCGAACTATTGGGAGATCACCATTCTCGGTGGTATACACCAAGACACCACAACATGCGTTGGACTTGCTCAAATTACCCAAGAATATGGTGGGTGATGTGGCGGCTAAACATATGGCAGAACAACACCAAGCCACTACTGAGGAAGTTAAACAAAAGATAGAGGAGTCCAATGCATGATACAAAGGGGATGCAGATAAGCATAGACGGTAGAAGCTTTTTGCAGTAGGCGATCAGGTCATGGTTTACCTCCGAAGAGAGCGTTTCCCTGTAGGGAAATATGGGAAACTTCAACCCAAGAAGTACGGACCCTATGAAGTTGTACATAAGATAAATGACAACGCATATGTTGTACAACTCCCGAAAGATATGAATATCTTCTGTACTTTTAATGTTGCGGATCTATCACCTTTTCACCCCGATGATACTCCTTTATATCCGGATGAGAACTCGGGGTCGAGTTCTCCATTAGTGGGGGAGAATGATGGAGACACACGAGGCATGGGCGGACACACGGCTTGTGCCACGGCCGTGTAGTGTTTGGAAGGAACTCACAGAAGTATACACGGCCTCTACACACGGGCAAAAGCACGGCCATGTATTTTACCAGGATTTCCACAGAGACATACACAGTTCCCATACACGGCCGTGTATAATGGCTGTGTATTCGATCAGGGTATCCCACAGAGGCTGACACACGGCCGTGTATTCGATCAGGGTATCCCACAGAGGCTGACACGGTTCCGGGCACGGCTTGAGACACGGCTTGAAGGACTGTCACAGACTCTGACACGGTTCCGGGCACGGCTTGGGACACGGCTTGCAGGACTTTCACAGAAGGTTACACGGGTTAAGACACGGCTTGGGACACGGCCGTGTCCTGCGCTCGTTACATGCCCAAAGACATACACGGCTAGAGGCACGGCCGTGTATGCGATAGATTCCAGACACATATATTATTATTTATTTCCACGTGTACGCTTAGATTTTCCCCTTTTAGGTATTTTACGGGAAAGTATAAATACTTTTTTGTCAGACATATTAGGGTTACGTTTTGTTTTATTATCAAATACATTTCGTGGGAAAATTTTCTCCCTTTTCTCGGTTGTGCGCAACCAGATTTGTATCAAAGAGTGTTTTTTTGTTGTGTGAAACCAATCCATATTCGGATTCGTTTCGTTTCGTTTCGCTTTCCGCGCTGGGTCAAAATTTGACTAGTCATCTTAAGGAACTAAGATTGAGTGCGGCAAAAGATAGATTCATTGAGCAAGTAGTGCAAGTGCATAATAAGATAAAGGAACAACTAGAGTGGTCTAAGGGCAAGTAAAAAGCGACCAAACACCGACAAAGGTGAGAGCGATTATTTTCATTATGTGACAAAGTATATTGTGTGCTCGAGAGAGGTTTCCTATAACAACTTATAGTAAATTACTGCTAAGGAAGTACACTCCTTACAAGATTGTGTGAAAAATAAATGATAAATTATTACATTGATTTACTCAAAACTCAGGGAACTTTTAGTACTTTTAATATTGCTAATATCTACAGTTTCTATAGCAGTAAAATACTATTGAGAATCCACATCGTCACCACTTAGGGACCAGTTTTCTCCAAGAAGAGGAAATTGACAAGAAAGACTTGGATCCGAGCGGCTTAACCAGCCGGCACAGCCTAATAACTAATTGGGTCACCGTTAGTTAACCTTAGAGCCTTGGCAGTAACAATACCTTAGAGCCAACCTAGGATGCTCAAATAACTATTTTTATTGTGCTTCTATTTCTTCTTTGTTTTAGAAAAACTATGTTTTTGGTTAGGGTTCTTTTCTCTGAGATATTTAAGCTACTTTGTAATTCTTTAAAGAAATCTTTTAATCTATCAAATAACATTATTCAGAGATTTATCTATTTTGCAAGAAATTTTTTTTTTATAATTGAAGGAAATTCCTTTATATTGTATTATACGTTATCACAGATTAATGTGTATATTTAGGTTAAGAATAAAAAGTTATCTTTATAATCATTTTAATAGTTTTGGATATAGTTTCATTGTAAGCATTTAGAAGATAATACTAGAAGCAATTTTTACTTCTTCTTTTTTCCTTGATAGAAATCACTTTGTTATGAATTTATTTGTGAATACACCGCATGAGACATTGCATGCTAACTTATTCTCAAAATGAATTCCAAGAATCTAAAGAGTCAAAAGGCAAGGGAACGACACGAATTCTACGATGAGGGATGGCAAGTAGAAAAGGGGCATATTACCAGTAATATCACTCGATTTATAGCTGTCGTGGTGAAAGGAATAATACGCGGCACGATCAGTTACTCCCACAGCAGAGTCATTAACCGTTCCGCCCTGTCAAACTTGGGTAGTTCAGCATTATACATGAGAAGGCAATCGTACAAGTAAAATAATAAATCAAATTGCAAGCACAAGCAAAATGAGAAAACCTTTTTTTTTTTTTTTTCCTCTCATCTTTTCTTTTTCCTCCCAACCATTTAATAGCCATTGGCCATATGGTTTAACCATTGATTTGGTCGTCAATAAGATTAATCCTCTCATTTGGAAGTTAGTTTTTCAAGGTGTCAGGTAATAAATAAAGAAATCTCTTTAAAGGACGGTACTTTTTCAAGAATGATATTATAGTCAAAATATACGTATCTTTTTTAAATTATTTATATACAAGTTTGTAACTTTTTTTATCACTATAAATGAAAATTATGCAAATACAAGTGTAAAGATATAAAAGTAAATTCTTTTGATTCTTAGAATCATAATCTCTAGTCAATCAATTAGAGTAATCGAATTCCAAGAATTTGAGAAATGGTGACTCATATTTTAATATCACCATTCTTGCATTCTCATCTACATAATATTAAAGGTAATGGGAAATCAGATTCCATTAAATCTCAATTCATAACTTTCCCTATAATTTAGTGGCATGTATACTAATTTTTCAATAATATCGATCAAATTTAAATTCTATTTTTTAAAGTTGTAATATAATAATAAGTTGAGAGGAAAAGAGATAAAAGGAAAAGAAATCCTAATCCATAAATGTAATTTAAAAAGGCTTGTAAACTTTATATTTCTATTTTTCAATTTGAGCCATATGCAGCCAAATTTTTTATCGACTTCCTTGCTCCATTATCAAATTCATACAGAAAATAAAGGAAAACTTGAGTTGAATGCACCAAACAAGGATTGTGCTTCGGATAAAACTAGGAACTTAAATAATAAAGGATACCGTTGAGGAAGACTCATTATTCGTGGATCCATCTTCTCCAATATAATTGTGAGATCGTCCTTTATGGTTGCATCTCCTAATTATCTTGCTCAACCAATCCATTTGAAAGAACCACAATGATATTTTCCTACAGTAATTTCAATCAAGATGAATCAAACATACAGTGGTGAAGTGACACTTCAAAATTTTTAAATCCATCTATACTTAACGAATAATTTAGGAAAAGTGTATTTGCAATTATAACAAGAGGTTAATCTATCACAGGAGAAGTACAATGCTTTTACTTACCGACTTCTACTCCCGGTACGTACGACTCAGCAACTCGGTGATATGAGAGAGCAGAAGGAAAGTTAGTAGAGCAGTTGACTTGAGACAGGGACGAAAAAACAAGCAAAATCAAGAAAAATTTATATCTATCTCACTCAGCATAAGAAGTAAAAAAACCTCTCCCAAGCCACATTTTATAGCCAACGTTACCAAAGCCCACCACCACCATGATTAAGTTTAGAATAAAACGACAGAGACTTCAGAATCTTATAACATGTTTGCCAACTCACATGGAAGATGCAAAGGATTGGAAACAAATTTTTTACGAAAAAAGAGAAAGAAATGGAAGAAAATCGAATATTCTTATCCCTTCCAACCATAGTACACTACAACAATATTTTTATGATCCAGCAACGCATAAGACAAAATATCCGTCGTCGGCTTTACGCTGGCTGAGAAAGTAACAATTCATCGGATTAAAGACAAAGTTTTGAGTGTCCTAACATTTTTGTATTTAGTTGCATTTAAATTGATTTTTTATTGTATAATAGTTCAATTTTGTTTTAGTCATGATTGTATTGCTTCACAGAAATAATCCAAGGGCTGATTCTATTATGTACACATGAATGCTCAAAAGGGTCACTTAATAATTACCAAGATCACTAGAAAAAAGGTCGTCAAATAGAGCTACAGGTTAATGAAAGGCCTGACCCTAAATTTTAGTTACATGTCTAAAAGAGTCCAAAAGGTGCGATCATTTAATAGAGAGGCGGTCGAATTCAGGGAGTTGGATCGAAGCGCGAGGCGCAAAGAGTTGATAACGCTGGCTTGGTAGAAAAAGTGGGAGACTTTGCTGGGAAAAGGGTCACGTGCGAACAAGCGAAGTTGCTGGTTCTGTAAACTGTTGAAGAACGTCTAAGTTTCGGAATAGAAGAGTTTCCTAAACTTGATAGTATCTTTCTGGTACAATCTAATCTAATTATCAAATACACATTAAAAGTGAAGTTGGTGGGTTTGAAAGTACAGCTTAAAGTGGCAGTCACAGTTTTCAGAGGCAAATTATCGAACACCTGGTGTACAGATTGAGAAGCTTAATATATATAATTAAATAATTAAATAATGAGATTAAGCTGTGTGAAGCCCAGAATTCATTTGCTCAAGAAAAATGTATATCTCGAGATTGATTTTATATGTCTTCTTCTTGAGGCCCAGAATTCATTTGCTCTCCATGTGCTTTCTATGACAATGGAGTTTGTGTTCTTGTCGGGACAGAAGAGAAGGTTAAGATTGTTCCATATTTGCCAAAGGGTAAAACTGACGAGAATGGACCAAGCTGTAGTCACGGAGGTTCCTGAGCAGGGAATTTTGACAAATCCAATCTTATATGGGGAGGTGACAGAGATGCGGCACGTATGGGGGCCAAATTTGATTCCAAACTTCTGTTTTCATGTAATGCACAGAGGGTTGATGTTTGGCATGAATTTCAGTAAGTTGTCATTTGTGGGTAAGTTATTTGCCATATACCTCCAGATGAAAAGTTTGAGTCTTAGATATAGAGGTGATGCCCAAGTCCGGGGAAAAGCAGATCGTTTAGCTTCAGCTTGTTCCTCTAACAATAGGTAGATGTTTTTTAGTCTGAAGTCGTTTTTTACCTTAGAAGAGAAGCATTCTTTGCCGGTGACATTGCTGGTTAGTCAGACAGGACCAATGGAGTTAAAGAGCCAATCTGATAGGGGATAAGCGATGAGGTCTTCATTCCATTTTGAAGAACTTGTTCAGAAAAGCTTACTTTATTTCTTCTTCCCTATCAATATATAGAGTAAATACAATCTTCTATATTGTACAAGTATATTTACAAGGAAAAGAAAACTATATATATATCCTATATACAATGTTACTCTATTTCTGTTCTAAATATTTAGTTTCCTCTATTCTAAAAATTGTAGAATATTTCATTCCAACACCTCTCCTCAAGTTGGTGCAAAGATATTTTCCATACCCAACTTGATAAGTGAATTATGAAATATTCTACTTGAGACACCTTTTGTTAGCATATCAGCTAATTGTTCTTCTGGCTTTACAAAAGGAAATTGAACTATCTTCTCTTCGAGTTTTCCTTTGATGAAGTGTCTATCAATCTCGACATGCTTCGTTCTGTCATGCTGAACTGGATTTTGTGCAATTTCAATAGCAGCCTTATTATCACAAAAAAGTCTCATTGGATACTCGGAGGTGTATCTAATTTCTTTCAACAGCTCTCTTAGCCAAAGTAATTCGCATAGCCCTTTAGCCATACCACGAAATTCAGCTTCTGCACTCGACAATGCCACCACCTTTTGTTTCTTGCTTCTCCATGCTACTAGGTTTCCACCAACAAATGTTAAGTATCCAGATGTTGACTTCCTATCTATAATACTTCCAGCCCGGTTCGCATCTGAATATCCATCCACATGGAGATGATTGTTTTTTCTAAACATAAGTCCTCTTCCCGGCGAGCCCTTCAAGTATCGCAGTATTCGCTTCACAGCTTCCATATGTTCTTCACTTGGATTATGCATAAATTGACTCAATAGGTTTATTGCATATGCAATATCGGGTCTTGTGTGGGATAAATACATCAATTTTCCCACTAATCTCTGAAATCTTTCCTTATTTGTGGGGACTTGATGTTGATATTCTCCAAGTTTATGATTCTGAACCATTGGAGTGTCTATAGGTTTACAATCAAGCATTCTTGTCTCCGCTAGCAGATCAAGGATATACTTCCTTTGAGAAAGAAAGATCCCTTGTTTTGATCTCATTACTTCAATTCCAAGGAAGCATTTTAGACCCCCAAGATTTTTCATCTCAAATTCGGATGCTAAATGGTTTTGAAGTCTCACCATCTCCTCATCATCATTCCCTGTAATGATCATGTCATCCACATATATAATCAGTGCTATTACCATTCCTTTCTGATGCTTTAGGAACAAAGTGTAGTCTGAATTGCATTGTTTATAACCATAGTTCTTCATCGCCATACTGAAACGTCCAAACCATGCTCTTGGAGATTGGTTTAACCCATATAACGCCTTCTCCAACTTACACACCATCCCGATTTATGAGGCATTGAACCCTGGTAGGATATCTATGTATACCTCTTCTTCTAAAGTTCCATGTAAGAATGCATTCTTTACATCAAATTAAAGTAGTGGCTAGTCTAGATTTGCAGCAAGTGAAAGCAATACTCTGACTGTATTTAACTTCGCCACTGGTGAGAATGTTTCCTGGTAGTCAATGCCATACATTTGAGTGTATCCTTTTGTAACCAGTCTTGCCTTGTATCTATCTGTAGTCCCATCAACTTTATGTTTAATGGAAAATACCCATTTACATCCTACCACTTTCTTCTCTTTTGGTATCGGCACAAGCTTTCATTTCCTCATTGATAGCCTTAACCCATCTAAGATCATTTAAGGCTTCTTCTATCAAGCTTGGAATGTTCTCATATGACAATTGATGTACCAGGTTCTTCAGTGGTTGTGACATCCTCTTAGTGCTGATGTGGTGTGCAATCAGGTATTTCGCCTTGCTTTCACCATGATCTGGTGTATAGCGATTTGGTGGCTTGCCACGGTTGTTCTTGAAAGACAATTTATAACTAGGAGATGGATCAGAAGATTGTACCTTTACTGTATTCTCAGGAGTTTGATCCGTTGATACTAAACTTAGGGTTGTATTATGTTCCAGTGGGAGTTGCTGTTCTTGAGGAGATTCCTTTGGAATAGACTATTCTCACCCTTCACTTTCTTCCTCCGCAGATTCAATTGATCTTCCTTCTCCAATTTTTTCATAGAAATGACTGTTGCCTTCCTTCTGGAAGATTGAGGTATCTG
Source organism: Laguncularia racemosa (assembly GCA_037954665.1). Taxonomy (NCBI): domain Eukaryota; kingdom Viridiplantae; phylum Streptophyta; class Magnoliopsida; order Myrtales; family Combretaceae; genus Laguncularia; species Laguncularia racemosa. Next base: position 277,843 of record JBBMOL010000146.1, read on the forward strand.
GCCACATCTCCCAACCAGGATTATGACTATCTTGTTCTTCATCAACCAGCTCTCTTTGAATAGACAAAGATGAATCAGAATTTTAGAAGAACATCTTTGTCTCCGGGAAGGTAACATCCATTGTTACATAGAGACACTTAGCCAGTGGATCAAAACACCGATATCTTTTCTTGTGAGTGGCGTAACCCAAGAATATACATCGGATGGCACACGGATCAATCTTAGTTCGCTTCGTCTTATGGAGATGAACATATACGACACATCCAAACACTTTTGCAGGGAGAATTAAAGTTGAGGGCAATGATTCATGTCGAGCTAAGACTTGTAATGGAGTTTCATAGTTCAACACTTTGGAAGGCATGCAATTTATCAAGTATACAGTAGTAGTCACTGCATCTATCCAAAATCTCCTAGGAGCATTAGCTGATATCAGGAGGGCTTTGGCTATTTCAAGTATATGTCTATTTCTCCTTTCTGCTATGCCATTTTGTTGTGGGGTATGTGCACATGTTGTCTCATGGTATAGACCATGAGCCCTGAAATATTCCCTCAATTCTTTGTTTACAAATTCCTCTCCATTATCAGTACGAAGTACTTGTAAATTAGCCGAGAATTACGTCCTAACCATAGTGTGAAATGTTTGGAATATCTTAGTAACTTCACTCTTATTCTTCATCAAATACAACCATGTCATACGAGTGCAATCATCAATAAAAATCACAAACCATTTTATTCCTGAAGAGATTGAAATAGGCGTAGGGCCCCAAACATCTGAATGAACCAACATAAATGGTTTGTTACATCTTTTATTACTAATTGAATATGTGACTCTATGGCCCTTAGCCAAAATACAAGACTTACACTTGAGAATTTTATCAAGAATATCATAAAACAAGTACTTCATATAAGAAAATGATGGATGTCCTAGTCTGCGATGCCACAACTAGATGTCCCTTTCCTTAGTATCCTCCTTGCTGACCTTGTGTGCTTTGCTCCCACTAAACTCCTCCAAGTAATATATCCCCTTTCGTTTAGTACCATGACCAATAATCTCCTTGGTGAGAATATCCTAAAACAAACAAAATTTTGGATACATTAGGACACAACAATTCAAATCCTCAGTAACTTGCCCCACTGAGATTAATTTTTTTGAGAGAGACGGAACAAGAAGAGTGTTCAGAAGATGAAGTGTGGGCGAAAAAACAACATCTCCAGAACCAGTCATAGGGTATTTTTCACCATTTGCATTCGTGATGTCAGTTCTATTCGAATCAGTTTTCCCAACAACATCTCAAGGATCAAAAGTCATATGATCCGATGCTCTGGAATCAATGATCCACCTTTGATTACCTGGTTCATCCTTCACTAAGGAACAATTAGCTTTTGCTGTAGAGGACTCTCCCTGTGGAATAAGAGAGAGATTGGATTCCACGTTTGTCATATCCATAGTGACATTAGTAGCATGACCTACTTCCCATTTCCTTTTCTCTTGTAATTCATGCCACTAATCTGGATATTCATGTATCTTGAAGCAAGTCTCCTTTGTATGTTTAGTATTTCCACAATGGGTGCAACCATTCTCTTCAGTTTGATTCTTTGTTCTTGTGGCAGAACTTCTTTTTTCGTGCTGAAACATATGAAGGGTAGGTTTCTGTTGCAGTTTCAGTCCTCCCTTGGATATCATCGCTGCACTAGACATGGTTTCTTCTTTCATCAACATCACACTTTATCTTTGATCTTCCCTTCGAACATATGCATATGCTTGTTCTATAGAAGGAAGTGGCTGTAGATGAAGTGTATCAGCTCGAATGCTATCCAATTGATCATCAAGTCCGTCTAAGAAGGTGTACACTCTGTCTTCCTACAACATAGAGTTGTATTTCTCTATGTCAATATCACAAAGCATCGGATTTGGTCGCCTAAAATCAATTTCTCTCCATAGTCCTTGAAGTGTATTGTAGTATGCTTCAAGTGACCCGCCATTCTGTCTCATTGTTGACACTTTTCGCTTTAGATCATAAACTTGTGAGGTATCGGTGCCATCGAAGTATGTTGTAGCAACTGCATCCCACACAGCTTTAGTAGTTGGAAATTTGATATAGTTTCCAATCAAGCTCTAATCCATAGAGCTAATTAGCCATCCTTTAACGACGACATTCTCTGTTCTCCATCTTCTAAACATTGGATCCATTTCCATAGGCTTTGGTGAATCTCCATTGATGTAGCCCAACTTGTCTTTGGCCGCAATATACATCTCCATAACTTGCGACCAGATGCCATAATTCGTTCCATCCAGCTTGACACCCATTGACATGAGAATTGGATCAATAGTTGTTGGTATGGATGTTTGATGTAGCATCTGTGTTATTCTTGATGTTAAGTCATCAAGAACTAACGGGTCTGTCCGAGAAGATCCTGTAGAAAGGTGTTCGATCTCCCATTGATCTTTCTTTTCCGATTCCTTCACTCTGCCGGTCTTAGATCTTTTCCATGCTCTGATACCATGTTCGGAAAAGCTTACTTTATTTCTTCTTCTCTATCAATATATAGAGTAGATGCAATCTTCTATATTGTACAAGTATATTTACAAGGAAAAGGAAACTATATATATATCCTATATGCAATGTTACTCTATTTTTGTTCTAAATATTTAATTTCCCCTATTCTAGAGATTGTAGAATATTCCATTCCAACAGAACTCTATCAACAATCTCATATTCTGAGGGAGCTGGTGTTCCTGGGATAAGCTCCATAGAAAACTTGTGAGAATGGCTTTGATAGAGCCCATGAATCTTACCGAAAGTTAGTTATTCTTCCATTCCCCACTAGATGAAACTTGTGAGATGAGAGCCGTGTATTACCCATGACAATTTCCTCCCATGGAGAAGAAGAGGAACTTGTTGAGCGTAAGATTATTTCCTGACTTACAGAACTTGTATTTATAATGGAGGATAGCCCAAGGCACTTTCTTGCCCCAAAATTCCCAAAGCCCCTTTAGTTGCTAAGCCTTATTTCTCCTTGTGAGCTTGTCCAGTCCCAGTCCTCCCTTTTCTATCGAAGATGTGATTGTTTGCCTGTTGCACCAATGCATTTTCCTAGCTTGTGTTTAGTCATTTCAGATGAATTATCTGGAAATAAGGTCAATATCGTGAATAGTTTTTTGCTGGAGTGCAGCAACTTGCATATAGTATGTAGGAATGCACTGTAACATGGTCTTAGTGAGAAGCATGAGGACTATGTGATCTACGAAGAATAGATGGGAAAAGGAACAATGTGAGCCTTTTATCCTTATTGGTTCCTATTCTCTTTCCATAGTCTCTCCTGTTATTTGATTACTTAAAATTTCCATTGCCATGATGAAAAGTTAGGGTGAAATGGGATTGTCCTGTCTAATGCCCCTAGTGGGTTGAAATGCCTCTGTGGTAGTGCCATTTAGGAGGACTTCAATTGATATGGTTGAGAGGCAGGAGGTGATCAGGTTTATCCACTAATGAGGAAGATTCAAGGATGCTAGGGTTCATCTGATAAATTCCCATTAAATCTTATCAAATTCCTTCTCTAGATCAATTTTTAGGAGCATGCATCCATTCCTTCCTTTTTTTTCTTAGCGCTGTCAAGGAGCTCATTTAGGAGGATGATATTATCAGCTGCCTTCCTCTTAGGTACGAAACTTATTTGGTTAGGATGTATAGGATCATCAAGGAAGAGTCTTAGTCGATTGACCAGGGTTTTGGTGATGATCTTATAGACCGTGTTGCATAACCCAGTTGTTCTAAACTGGGAGAGATTATTTGGGCCTAGAGTTTTGGGGAGAAGCACCAGAAGGGTTTGATTGAGATCTTGGGGAATCTGCTGTGTGGGAAAATTTTGTTGAACAATTTCTATCGTGGACTTGCCAACTATATTCCAGCAAGCCTTAAAGAAGGATGGAGGCCATCCTTACCCGAGGCTTTCCAAGAGCCTATGGAGTTTATGGCTTGCAGAATTTCTTCCTAGGAGGGCTGTTGACTTAATAGACTATTTTGGATATCACTCAGGCCTCCTCTAAGATGGTTTGGAATGAAGTTTTGGAGGGAGCATTAAGTTTTTCTAGAGGTAAAGATCCGATGGAAAAAACTAACAGCATGATTTTTGAGAAAATCTGGTTGAGCAATCCAAATCCCAACTGAGTCTTGAAGGGCAATTATCTTGTTTTTGCTCCTTTTGAGGACAGAAAGGTGATGGAATTTGGTGTTTTTGTCCCCATCATTGATCCACTTGGTAAGAACCTTCATTTACCACTGGAGAACTTCTTTTTCTAGTACCAGATTTAATTCTTGGCGCAAAGACTTTCGTAAGTTAATGAGGGAATGGCCAGGCTTTTGAGCCAATTTATTTTCTATCCGTGCAACTCTGGTCAGTAGTCTCTTCCTTTGGTGTCCTGTATGGTAAAAAACTTCTCTATTCCAATGCCTTGCTTTAGGGTTGAAATTAACTGTTGCTGTTAAAAAATTGTGATTGTTGTCCTCCAGACCTTTTTGACCACGGCATAGAAAAGTCAGATGGGATAACCACATTGGTTGAAAGCGGAAAGGTTTGGCTTTAGAAAAGGATAGAGGTTGCACATGGGTATTTAGTAGAAGAGGGGTACGGTCTGAAATGCCTCTTGACAAGTGAAAGACCGAGGCCAGTGGAAAAAAGTGTTTTCCAGGTAGCATTACCCCATGCATGGTCAATTTTTGTCTGGGTGAGTTTGGGGAGTTCTCTTAAGTTTAATCATTTGTATCTTGGACCTATGAAGCCTAGGTCAATCAAATCGCAGCTAGACATGCAATTAGTATAATTGGAAGCCCCAAGTGAATCTATAGGTTGCCCTCCCCATTTTTTTGAGTTGTTAATGATTTCATCAAAATCTCCTATGACACACCATAGGATATTTACTAGGGATGATGCATTGTGTTTCAAAATATCCCATAATGACAAGCAACATTGAAGGTCAGGACTCGCACAAATTGTTGTTAAGTGAAAGGAGCAGTGATGAGTACTGACCTGTATCATGGCATCGATGTCTTGGGAGGACTGTTTAATGAGGGTAACATCAAGATAGTCGAAGTTCCACAGCATCATGATCCCTCCTCACTATCCTTCGGCCTTAAAGCATAAGAAGCCATCATGATGCAGACATGGGCTGATACACGGTTGGTTACACGGTCGTGTAACATGTCAGGGGAACTTCCAGAAAGACACACGGCCTCATACATGGTCAGAGGCACGGCCGTGTATTCGGTCTGGATTTCTCCCAAAAGCATACACGGTCTCCATACATGGCCAGAAGATGCGACCGTGTATTACGCCAGGAATACCCTCAGAAGCTTACACGGCCTGTATACACGGTCGTGTACTTGCCGGACAACGGACTTGTATACGTATATCCGTTTCCACGTGTACATATTTATTTCCATTTTTACACATTTTACTTAGATGTATAAATAATTGTTAAGTCATTTTAGGGTTAGGTTTTATTCAATTATTCAAAAACACTTTTGAGAGATGAGTTTCTCTATTTGTCGATTGTGCGCAATCGAGATTTCTTCAAGGAATAATTCTTCTTTATTCTTTGTTGTGGGTGAGACCAATCCTAGAATTCGGATTCGTTTCGTGTACGCTTTCCGCGTTGCGTTAGTTGGTATCAGAGCAAGGTTATTTCCTGTGGAGATATCAACCCATCAAGGCGATGACAGCGGTCGTGTTCTTAACAGCGTTCAAGATGCGAGATCACAAGGGAACCACCAATGGGTTCCAAGGGCAGAGTTTGACGCGATGTATCAGAAGGTCGGGCGTATGGAACGGTACCTTGATGAACTGATCGAGCATTTCGACGCCTTAGCAGTAGACCCCAATAGGGTTGGTGGTGTTGGTAGGAATCTACCACGTGCAGCGGAGGAATTCGGTAGACGTATAGTCCGACCTATCGTTGAGAACAGGTGGGGACATGTAGAGGATGAGGATTCCAGTGAGGAGAGTGATGATCCGTACGGGAGTAGACCTCAGCGAGGGCGTGGTGGTGGTTATCGGACGGTTCAGCACGGAAACCATCATAGAGACGGTGATTACTGGAGGAACCATGGCGGATATGATCAGGGAGACGGAGGAAACTACCGCCTGAAGGTCGACATTCCATGGTTTGACGGTAGCCTTAATATCGAAGGCTTCCTGGATTGGATTGCGGAAGTAGATTGATTCTTCAACTACATAGAAATTCCCGAAGACCGCCGAGTGAGGTTGGTGGCATGCAGGCTGAAGAGTGGAGCCTCGGCATAGTGGGAGAGGCTGCAGAGCAGGAGGCAAAGGGAAGGAAAACATCCGATGAGAACATGGTGTCGCATGAAGCAGTTGTTGCAACATGATTTCCTCCCGCCGGACTATAAGCAGATATTGTTCCAACAATATCAGCAATGCCGCCAGGGGCAACGTTCCGTGCATGAATATACGGTCGAGTTCATGAGACTGGCCGAAAGGAATGACTTGAGGGAGAGTGAAGGCCAGCAAGTAGCGTAGTACGTGGAAGGCCTGAAGCTCCAAATCAAAGATAAGATTGGAGTTACAATGGTGAGGACCTTGGTAGAAGCAAAGAATGTGGCTCTCCGAGCTGAGTTAATGTTGCAGGAGCAGGGTAGTAGATATGGAGGAGGAAGAAAGGGGTACGACGGTGAAGCTGTAGGTAGTGGTAGTAAGTCGGGATTCGAGAAAAGTAAAAATACTACATATAAGCTTACCGATGACAGTGTCAAGAGAGAAGAGAAGAGTGAGGGAAAGAAACCGATGGAACCTAAGGGGACCCAAAGGCAGAGTAATCCTTATGCCAAGCATATCTTGGGCAAATGTTTCCGATGCAATCAACCAGGTCATCAGTCAAATGAATGTCCTGCTAGGAGAAGCGTAAACATTCTTGATAGGGAGGATGATGAGGAGATTTGCTGTGAACCTGATGGAGAGGGAGAGTATTATGAGGAGGAGGAAGAAGCTACAGAACCGACTTATGTGATTCGTCGGATGATGCTTACCCCGAAACAAGAAGAGATTACACAACGACACCAGTTTTTTCGCACAAGGTGTACTATTAATGGGAAATTGTTTGAATTAATAGTAGATAGCGGAAGTTGCGAAAACATCATAGGAAGGGAAGTTGTGAAGCAGCTGCAGCTACCTATTGAGAAGCACCCAAACCCGTACACTATTAGGTGGATTAAAGCTGCCGAGAAGATTGAAGTCAAGAGAGATGTAGGATACCATTCTCAATAGGGAAGTACCACGATGAAGCATTTTGTGATATTGTAGACATGGATGCCTGTCATATCTTATTTGGTAGGCCGTGACAGTTTGATGTGAACACGCAACACGCGGGAAAGGAGAATGTGTATAGATTAGAGAAGGAGGGTGTGAGGTACACATTGTTGCCGTTGAAGAAGGAAGGACGCTCGAAGGAGAAGAGAGCGGAGAGACGTTCTTTCTTAACCATCACTCAATCAGAGAAAGAATTGGTGGAAGACCTTAGGGAGTTACGGGTGGCACATCCTCTCATAGTAAAAGATGTGGCAGTTGGAGAAAAGGAGGTTGGTGTGGAAGTACCCAAGACAGTAAAGAGTACTGAAGGAGTTTAAGGAGGTGGTTCCTGACGATCTACCTGAGGGTCTACTGCCTCTGAGAGACATCCAACATTAGATAGACCTAGTGCCCAGAGCAAGTCTCCCAAACCTACCACATTATAGGATGAGTCCCATGGAGACCGAGGTTCTGCAGGAGAAAGTCCAAGAGCTTTTGGACAAGGGGTTTATCCGGGACAGCCTGAGTCCGTGTGCGGTTCCAGCATTGCTAACTTCCAAGAAAGATGGGAGTTGGAGGATGTGTGTTGATAGCAGGGCTATCAATAAGATTACCATAGGGTACAAATTTCCCATCCCGCGCATCAAAGATATGTTGGATCGGTTGAGTGGAGCCACTATCTTCTCCAAAATAGATTTGAGGAGTGGGTACCACCAGATTCGGATCCGCCCCGGAGACGAATGGAAGACGACATTCAAGACAAAGGAGGGGTTGTATGAGTGGCTAGTGATGCCATTTGGTCTTAATAACGCGCCAAGCACCTTCATAAGAGTGATGAACCAGGTATTAAAACCCTTTAATGGTCGTTTTATAGTTGTGTATTTTGATGATATTTTGGTATTCAGTAAATCTGAGGAAGAGCATCTTGAGCATTTGAGATGTGTTTTGTCTGTACTGAAAGAGAACAAGTTGTTCGCCAATCTAAAGAAATGCACATTCATGTCAAAGCGACTATTGTTCCTTGGGTTTATAGTCAGCAGTGAAGGGGTGATGGTGGATAACGAAAAGGTGAAAGTGATTAGAGAATGGCCTGTTCCGAAAACCGTTACTGAGTTGAGAAGCTTTCTCGGCTTAGCTAGTTTCTATAGGAGATTTATTAAACACTTTAGTACAGTCGCTGCCCCCTTGACTGAGTGTTTGAAGAAGGGTAAATTCCGATGGAGCGAAGAAGCTGAAGCAAGTTTCATAAACTTGAAGCAACGATTGTGTAGCGCCCTTATATTAGCGCTACCAGATTTTGATAAGTTATTTGAGGTAGACTATGACGCTAGTGGAGTTGGAGTCGGGGCAGTACTGTCACAGGAAAAGAGACCAATCGCATTTTATAGTGAAAAATTGTGCGAAGCCAGGAGAAATTGGTCTACATATGACAAGGAGTTCTACGCCGTGGTGAGAGCTCTTAAAGTATGGGAACACTACTTGATTGGAAAGGAGTTTATCTTGTATTCCGACTGTGGGGCTCTTAAACACTTAAGTGGCCAAACCCAGATAAGTAAGGACATGCACGCAAGGTGGATTGAGTTCTTACAAAGGTTTCCTTTCAGATTGATGCACAAGTCGGGTGTGCAAAACAAGGTAGTGAACGCCCTGAGTAGAAGAGCTGATGTCCTACTCACTCTGAGTGCGGACATTATCGGATTTGAGAAGCTAAAGGAGCTATATGAAGGGGATGGAGACTTTAGGGAAACATGGACTAAATGTGCCAACAGGGAACCTTGTGAAGACTACCATATTCATGATGGGTACTTAATGAAAGGGAATCAGTTGTGCATCCCTAAGTCATCCTTACGGGAAAAGCTTATCCGAGACTTGCATGATGGTGGATTGGCAAGACATATAGGCAGAGATAAGACCCTAGCTGCAGTTACCGAAAGGTATTTTTGGCCTCGGTTAAAAAGGGATGTGTATAGAATTGTGGAAAGATGTTATATTTGCCAAGTGTCGAAAGGGCAATCCCAGAACACTGGACTTTGTACTTGGTTTGCCTCGTACCCAATGAGGTGCTGACTCTGTTTTCGTTGTAGTTGATAGGTTTTCCAAGATGGCTCACTTTATCCCCTGCAGAAAGACCGCTGATGCACGGGCAATCGCACGGTTGTTCTTCAAGGAAGTGGTGCGCCTACATGGGGTCCCAAAGTCCATTACCTCCGATAGAGATAGCAAGTTTCTTAGCCACTTTTGGAGGACTCTCTGGTATATGTTTGACTCATCTTTGAATTACAACAGTACAGCTCATCCTCAAATTGATGGTCAAATGGAGGTAACCAATCGGACCCTCGGAAACCTCATTAGAAGTATTTGCCATGACAAGCCAGGGCAGTGGGATCAAGCGTTGGCTCAAGCTGAATTCGCTTATAATAGTTCCGTCCACCGAACTATTGGAAGGTCACCGTTCTCAATGGTCTATACCAAAACACCACAACACGCATTAGACCTGATCAAATCACCTAAGACATGGTGGGTGATGTTACTGCTAAGCATATGGCGGAACAATGCCAAACCACCGCAGCGGAGGTTAGACGGAAGATAGAGGAGGCCAACACTCGATACGAGGGGGCTGCCGATAAGCATAGATGGAAGAAACGTTTTGCCGTGGGCGATCAGGTAATGGTCTACCTTCGGAAAGAGCGTTTCCCTACGGGCAGATACGGGACACTCCAACCAAAAAAATATGGGCCTTATGAAGTAGTGCGCAAGATAAACGACAACGCATACATTGTACAACTTCCCGAAGGTATGAACATTTCTTGTACATTTAATGTGGCGGATTTATCTCTTTTCCACCCCGATGACACACCACTATATCCCGACGAGAACTCGGGGTCGAGTTTTTCATTGGTGGGAGAGAATGATGCAGACGCAGGCTGATACACGGTTGGTTACACGGCCGTGTAACATGTTAGGAGAACTTCCAGAAAGACACACGGCCTCATACACGGTCAGAGGCACGGCCGTGTATTCAGTCTGGATCTCTCCCAGAAGCATACACGGTCTCCATACACGACCAGGAGATGCGACTGTGTATTACGCCAGGAATACCCTCAGAAGCTTACACGGCCGTGTACTTGCCGGACAATGGACGTGTATACGTATATTCGTTTCCACGTGTACATATTTATTTCCATTTTTACACATTTTACTCAGATATATAAATAGTTGTTAAGTAATTTTAGGGTTAGCTTTTATTCAATTATTCAAAAACACTTTTGAGAGACGAGTTTCTCTATTTGTCGATTATGCGCAATCGAGATTTCTTCAAGGAATAATTCTTCTTTATTCTTTGTTGTGGGTGAGACCAATCCTAGAATTCGGATTCGTTTCGTGTACGCTTTCCGCGCTGTGTTACATCAAAAGGGAATTGGTATTAAAGATTGTAGGTAAAAAGAGAGTTCAGTTTTGTCTCTAGTAAGATGACCAAGTTAGGCTCATGGTCATTGATAGCTTCTCGAATAGTAGTATGCTTATTAGGCACATTGGCGCCTCTCACATCCCATGCCAAGATTTTTGTTGGTCTAGTGATTTGGTGTTGGGCCATGTTGGGAGCAATAAGGGTTGTAATAATCCTAAACCAGAGGGTATTTGAGGCATCCCTTCCATCAGCAATCCTGTTGATCTCCATTGCCAGTTGGCATGGCGAGAACCTAGTGTAAGCCAGAGCCTGAGTTGAGTCTCGGTTTTGGAATAGCCTGGGTAGAGTTGAGTTCATCACCAGGAGGTAAGTTACAGGATATGGGGGTGGTGGAATGACCATTAGCGGCTTAGAGAAGATCAGTTCCACTATGGCTTTGCAAGTTCACATCCATTGGTCTATCCGCCCGCTTGGAAGGTAGAATGGGCCTTGGATTGTTGTGGGGATGATTATGTTGAATTCCTTAGATGATTTTCACTCTCACCCTACCTTTGTTCTGAAGTACCATACAGTCGTTGTGTACATTGCTATTGCCACATTTGGGATTTGATTCATCGAGAGCTGGCCATTTTCTACAATGGTGGTCTTTGCAAAGGTGATCACAGCCGTTGCCCAATTGTTTCTAAGAGGTACATAGAGTACCTACTCCACGAAGTCATCCATGGTAGATCGGAATTGGAATGTAGCAGATTGACATTGAAGGTTACGAGGGTTTTTTTATCCATCGCCGACATTTCTAGCAAATCTTTTGTAGTGTGTGAATTTGTTTTTCTGCTTTTCTGTTGGGCTAAAGCTCGTGAGGAATTTAATATAATTATTGAGTATGCAGGATAAAGACATGTGGAGTCTTAGAGAAGACCTAGCCTTATAAACTAAGTGCATTTCAGATGGAGTGTAGAGTTGACAAAAAAAAAAAGAAAAAGAAAAAGAAAAAGAAAAAGGAATGATTAACTTGGAATCTTATTTAAAAAAAAAGAAAAAGAAAAGGAATGATTAACTTGGAGTCTTACTTAACAAAGAATTTCAGTATTTTAAAAGTTTTGGTGTGTTTATTTTTAAAGAGACATAGTTTATGCAATTGTGTCATGTTTGATATGCAAAATTGATCTAGAATGGAATGATATTGAATCAAGGAGGAAAAATCCATTCCTATATTAGGAAACATTCACAAAATCATTGATTCCATCCATGTATTATAGTGATATTTATTGAAAAAAAAATACCCTTAATTCATGGAAGAAATGTATATACATTATATATTAAAAGTTTATTTTTGTAAATTTCAATTGACGAGAGTGTAATGAAATTGATTCTACGCTCCTCATAGGCAGAATCAAATTTCCAAGGAATTCATAATATTAACTTTTAAAAACACTTTCAAATATTGAAAAAGGAATGAAATTTAGAATCCAATTCTATTTTACATTTATTTCTGCATACCATACTTGCTATGATGTTTTCCATGACACTAATTTCCATTTTTATGAAGAAAAATCTAGAATATGTCACTATATAAATTGATGCATCAACCAATGTTTTCTTGCGACTTGAAAGAAAAAAAATTATTTATTTATTTATTTTTTATTGAAACTTCTAACCCAAATAATATCTAAAGTATATATGTTTTATCCTCTGTAAATAAAAGAAGAAGCAGCTCATGTAGAGCACATTTGAAGTTCACACCCCTTCCTTTTTTCCCATATATATATATATATATATATATCTAACAAATCATGTAAATTTGCTTCAAAGTGTTAGTGTTTACAATTTTTGTTGTGAGTGTGACTTGTGAGAGTTATTATACCCATAAGTGTTATCATTAATTATTCACCAAGTAAAGCAACTCTAAAAGTCTCAAGAATAGTGTATAATCATGATAAAGCAACTCTAAAACTCTCAAGAATCGTGTGTAATTGGGTATAATAACTCTCACAAGTGATTGTCAATCACTTCAATTAATTCACTAGTTTCTCAAAGTACTCCCTCTTGAGTTGTACAACCTTAATCTCCTCTCATTGCTTGAGAGCTTACGGTTTTATGTTCTATTTCACTTCTTTATGGGGGTTCTTTCCACCTTTCCTTCACAATATTACTTCGCTATCTATCACCTAAGTGTATTTAGCCTTGCAAAGTAGTCCTTGTTGATTCACACAGATTCCACGTATCCCAAGCTACTTAAGTCAGAGCATAAGCCAATCTAATTAAGCAATGATAATGCCTAATGTAAAAAAATATAATAAAAAAAAAGACAACAACAACAAAGAGTTATTACCTAATCGCATTAAGTTTCTTGTTATGAAAAATGGTGGTATGGCTATGCAGTGTTCTCATTCATAACAAAACCCCTATGAAGATATTTATTTGACTAAATTGGATTTTGTTAAAAATTTCCAAAAAGTATTTTAACTTATTTGGTCATTAATAAAAAAAAAATGCCTTATGTGTAGATTTTCTTAAAATTCAATGAAAACCTATAAACACTACCTTTTATATAAAAATGCCAATTATTATTACAATTGGAGATGGAGGAATTAAATTCAATCTATCCCATTTGGAGATTAATGTTCATGCCACTAGAGTATAAAGGTCTTGATAAATACTACTTCATTAAAATTTAAAAGATCCATTACCTAAGTTAGCTTAAATTAAAATACTACCTCGAGCAAATCTAGCAACTCATTACACTAAATAAACAAAAAAACTCAAACATGCCATTAGTGAAGATTTTTAAGTAAAGAGTAGTAAGTAAAATGTGTAAACAAGATGATGTTCAATGCCAAACTATGTTAATAATGATAGCCACTACTTTAATCTAACAAGAAAAGTGTTAATCTAAGCTAAAATAAACCAATAAAAGCTAAATACAAGTAAAATACAAAATAGGGTTTTAGCCTTCTATATATATACTAAAACAATAACTAAAATTCACTAAAATCTTACATAGGTTTGATGCCCTTAGAGGGTGTAACAACTTTGCCACATATTTATAATGCAGTATGAGCATGTAAAATTTGAAAACCAACTAAACTCCAAAATATTACACACATTTTATGCCCCAAATCTAATTCATTTCTTTTTCTTTTTCTTTTCCCCATCGTCCTGTATGGATCTTTCCCAACTAGAGACTTAGATTCCATTTCAGAACTAGGTAGTAATCTTTTTTAGGTCAATGTCACTATGATTACCTAAGAAATGTGCCCTTTTTTTAGATTGGATTTTTGGATCCCTAATTCTTTTGATTTATTTGGCTAACACTATAGGGAAAATTACAAGTGAAGGCATCAACATTTGGAGCTAAGTTTAAATAGAAGATTGAAATTTCAAATTGTCAAAATAGAAAATTAACATTATGTTAAGTAGTTTAAATAAGGGGAACCTATTATAGTGCCATTACAAACAGTTATGGATTCTCTTTTTGAATTACTTAGCATGATGTTGATAATTTATTTTGACCACATAAAAGTTTGATCATCTATTTTAACTACTTATCATAGTATTGATACTTTATTTTAAACACTTGAAATATTGATTCATTATTTGAACTTGCCCTTAAACATTTATCTCTTTGCTTCTAATTTTCCCCAATATTACATGTATTTCTATTACAATGTGATTCAATAAAATGAAATTCAATCATTACCCAAAAGGAAAAAAAAAAAAAAAGCCAAATCTTTCAAATTAATGAGTTCCCATAATGGAAATGTACATTTGATTATGTTTGCCAACAAAATCTCTAAAGCAAAAGTCATCAAATTACTGAAGTGAATGAGTCTTCCTAATGGCTAAATCTCTCAGTAGTATAATCATTGATCTTCTTGCAAATGGTTTAGATTTGATTCTCTTCCTTCCTACCGATTGAAATAGTAGTTAGCCAAAAAAAAAAAAAAAAAAAACTAAACTAAACTAAATCTCGTTTACTTATCTTTATAGTGGTAAATTGTGTTATTGTCGCCCCCATCACCATTGTATAGATTATAGCCTAAATAGTTATAATTAGAAGTGGGAAAAAAATTTCACTAAACTAAACAAATTCACAAATTAAACCAAATCAAACTGAAAATATGGTTTTCTTCTTCTTGTTTTTTTTTTTTTTAAATCTGGTTGGAAAATTTTCAATACGAATGAAACTGAATATTTATGATTGGTTTAAAATGATAAATCAAATCAAAACAAACCCAACCATATTGAAAAACATAACAATATTTTACTTGTAAATAAAAGATATCCTTTTTTTCTCTAATATAACATTTAAAAGAATTTTTAGATTACATTTATTGATAAATATATGTATTTAAATTTTATAATCATAATTTAACAAATATATATACAGATAAACTTTAAATTTATACTATATGCTAGGTTGAGGAATAAAATTAGTTGTTAATAAATATTTAAAATTTTTAGTTGCTTGATCATTGATTTTATCAATATTTTATATGATATCAATACATATTATTAAACAAAATTTAATACTTTTCATATGAGATTATATATTAAGCAAATATACTTTCTTATGTAACAAAATATAGTTTAATCTATAAACTAAATTGAAGCAAATCGGAGTTTTGTGGTTTGAAAAAAATTCTAAAACTGAATCTATGGTTGGCTTTAAAGTAATAAAAAATCAAACCATATTTTTATAAGGAGATAAAATAGAAGCAATCCAAACTAAACCCTCCCCTAGTTATAGTAGTTAACAGTCTCACAGTCATCACTTGAAATATAAATAATGGTAAATGGTAAATTGTAAAGCCTAGTATAAAACCATTATACACATACACATGAATGTCAAACAATACATAACTTAACATTTCTAATTGCAACACTAATTGCAATGAACCTAGTCAATTAAAATGCCATTATTATTGTAGTTGCTCATAGAAAATTCATGTAATGAAACTCATACAGTTAGTTTTGAAAGTGTTGACCCTTATGTGCTCCCAAGGGATATAGAGTCATTTGAAAGTGTTGATGAATCCTTATATTCGTATTTAAGAGGGGGGGGGGGGGGGGGGGGGGGGGGGGGGGGGGGGGAAGAAAAAGTGGATCCAACATATCTCTAGATTCAGTTTTGAAAGTGTGGATTTATTTAACTTAAAGAGTCCATACGTTATTTTGGAAGTGGGGCTTTATGTGATCTCAAGGGTGAGTTGCTAAAGTCATTTTTAAAAGTAAGGGTCTTAAACATTCCAAGTTTTATAAAATACAATCTCTATTAAGCACAAACAACAAACACTACTATTAATAATAAATCTTTACTATTCTGTTATTATAATCATAGTATGTATAACCATCAAGCAACATAATTCATGCACTTGGTTTTCATTTAAGATTTTGATAATGGTTTAAACAAATTCCTAAACCACAAAACATATTAGAGATTAATATCATTGGGGATTTTAGGTTGTAGTTATTAAAAAAAAAATGACCATATGGTATAGTTACTTTTCAGTTACAATAAATCACCCTAAATTATAGTAAGTGTGGTACATTGGTAGTAAAAATGAAACTACTGATAATTTTCATGAAAACTATCAATAACATCGCAACAGGCTAATAGCAATTTTTTTTTCTTTTCTTTTTTTAAAATTGTTAATGAACCTTATTTACTATAATTTAAAGTGATTTATTATAACTCAAAATTGATTACACCATATAGTAATTTTTTAAATTATAGAGTTATTTTTAAGTGATTACACTATAGAATTTTCTAATATCATATGTACTAAAGATTGACATTCTTAGTTCGATTTGATGATTCTCCACATAAGTACTTGTTTTAATCTTAGTTAAGCTCATCTCAAGTTCCAACAAAACTTATTAAATGTCCTAATTTTTTAATTAAATATTATTTACACAAGTATTTTGGTAATTTAAGCTCTAAGCTTTAATTTCAAATTTTAATAAGTTATTTTCTTCCCTTCCTCTCTTTTCATAACAATAGTTTCTCCTCCCCATTAAAGAAAATATTCTTCCTCTCCTCTTCAACCAATCTCATATAAAGGATTTTCAAAACAAACTCTATCTTATCTCTTAAGGAAAAATTGCAAACAAAGGAATCAACGTTTAGGATCAAGTTCAAATAAAGGATAAAACTTTTCAGTAGTTAAATTAAAGTATCAACATTATGATAAGTTGTTAAAATAAATGATCAAACTTTTAAATGGTTAAAGTAGAAAATCAACGTCATACTAAGTACTTCAAACAAAGGATTCATCATTATCCTATAAACATGTTAAAAGGTTTAAACAGAAAATCTGTTATTGTCTGCAATTACATCATAATGAGATCCCCTGTTTAGACTACTTTTTGTAATGTCGATTCTTTATTTTAACCACTTGAAAGTTTGATACTTTATTTGAACTTGATTGTAAAGTTAATCCCCTTACTTGCAACTTTCTCTTTCTTTTCAAATTGTTCTTGTAAACACCCCATTTTTGCCCTAGGAATCAATAATTTTCAATAATAATCAATTTTCAATTTTTCCTATTTTTTCCCAATTTTTCCTTAATTTAGCATAAATAATAAAAATATTCAAAAAATGAAAATAAAATAGGAAAACACTTCAATTTTGAAAAATGATTTTAGAAATAGCAATAATGAATAGTAAATAATTTTTACAAATTTTTGAAATTTCAAAAAATACAAAAAAATAAAAAAATTGCATCGCATATGTACAATTTGCGATGTAAATAAAATCGGGAAATTGGGCCAGCTCAGCTGGCTCGTGTGTGCGCATGGGAACCGTGTGAAAGCTGAAGGTCGCGAGTTCGAATCCCCCCGCAGGCGCTCGGCAAAAATTTTTCGTTCTTTTCCCTGGAGCTGCCATGTGGCAGCATGTGATTGGCCGAGGGAAGTCACGTGCGTCGCGCGTGATCGTCTTCTTCGCGAGCCCAGCCGGAGGAAAAAAATCCGACAGAAGTCCGACGAAGGCGAAATCGGCCGTTTTCTTTTTAATCTTCTAGATTAAAGTCGAGATAAGGCCGAATCCATCAGATAAACCAAAGGAACACAAGAGATTAACATCAAATCGCCGGGATAAAATCGAATCTAAGAAACGGAAAAATATGGGTTTATCTAAATCGGCCGATTCGAGCTTATCCAAGAGGAGTTCGAGGTGCCTATAAATAGAGGAGAACAGGAGGAAGCCAGAGCAGAAAGAAACACGAAGAAAAAGAGAGAGAAAGAGAGAGGAAGGAGCAAATCGGAGTACGCCGGAGAAGCTTGGAGCCGCGACCATCGATCGGAGTTGAGCCGCCGCAAGGAGACGTCCTGGGAGTAAGCCGCCACCACCATCGGATTCAGCACCCTCAAGAAGTTAGGATTCGACACTTCACCCGCCGCAAACGACCGCCGAAACGTCGTGAACGAGCCAACCCTACCGCCGTGTCCGACCGATCCGATCCGACCCGATTTGACCCGACCGACCCGACCCGCGTAGCGACCCGGATCCAGGTAAGTCGGATCTTTTCGGATTTTTTTTTATTTTTTATTTTATTTAATTAATTTATTTGGTTTATTTATTTATTCTGAATTTGTTATTTATTATTTATTATTTGTTTAGTCATTTATTTATTTGTTTTTTTTTTATTTTCAATAAATAGGAAAAATGTAGAAATTAGATTTTTCTAGAATTAAGAAAAATGTAAAAAAAAAATAATAAAATAAATAAAATGTAAAAAAATAATAAAAAATAAAAAATAGAATAAAATAATAAAAAGATTAGGAAAAATAATAATAAAACTTTATATTTCAAAATAGGATAGATAATAACTTAGGATAAAATGTTCTAGCATAAAAATTACAAAAATTTATAAAAATCACAAAAACTTATAAAAAATCACAAAAATCATAAAAATTAAAAAAAAATAAAAAATTATGAAAATAGAAGAAAAATTAAGTTTTAACACTTAGAAAAATCCTTTTCTTCAAATAAACTCAAAATTGATGTTTTCCTTCAAAATCATTTTCAAAAAAAATCAAATTCAAAGTTTAGGCTCAGAAGTTTTAGAAAAATCCCAAAAATGTTAAGAACATAAATCGAAAGAGTTTGCAAAATTAAAATTCATCAACAAATCTAAAAGTTTTCAGAAAAGCGAACTACGGCTTGTTTGATCCTGAATAGCAGGTACGTAGGCACCCATTCGGGTCAACCCCTAAAATAAAGAAAAATCATTTTCTCAAAATAATTCTCAAACATAATAAAAAGTAACAGAAACACAAATGAAACACATTTCTAAAGATAAACAATTTTGGGAGATTAGGTGGTAACCGTAAAGGTTTTAATAGGTTAGCCCCCGAACTTAGAAACTCTGGTTTTCCCTTTTTCTCTTCTCACAAAAACGAGAAGAGAAAATAACGACGACTAGTAGTCCAAATTAAGACTAATCCGCTCCTTTAGTCTTAATTCAATTTTCCCAACAAACAGTTGGGTGGCGACTCCAAAAATTAAACGAAATTCCTAACTCAAGTCGAGGATCTAGATTAGATGAGCATAGGGTCTAATTTAGATCGGATTAGGAATGGGAATTCAAAAATTAGACTCGACAGGATGGCGACTCCACTGGGGACTCCATACCAGCAGGCAAGCCACCTGAATCTCTTCAAATCTTTATCTTAAAGAACTGTGTTTTTTAATTATTATTCTGTTGCTAACTTTTCAGGGTTTAGTTAGATTTTGTATTTTCTTTGTTGTGGGGGTTTCTTGCATACATACATATGCTTGTGTGAGTAGATGCGGTCGAACCCGGACCGTCCTAGCAACCTAAGTCGGGGAGCCATTGTGTAGGTTTCGGGCGAAGTGAGTTGATTCACCGTTCGGGACCGATTAGGCTACCCCACCCTATGCTTCGATATGGCCTGAGATCCATTTCTTCGAGAATGCGGGAGGCCATAGAGCTCGGGAACCAGTTAGAACCAACCTACTTGCATACATAACATCGTACAAGGGGTTGACAATTGGATGACAATGTAATGGTTTGTTATTTTGTCCTTGGAGTTCAGGACTATTTCCCTGTAACGTTTTCATAGTTCTTGTTGTAACTAGGCTGTTTCCTATTGTAATAGATGGCTAGCAGTGCAGTCAACCGCCTCCTCTGCAAAGAAATTCGGGTGTACAAACCTTTGGACCCAAAATTGGTACTGGACCACTGGTTTACCTTGTATAACCCAGAGGAGCAAGCCTTTATCCAACAAAAGATCGGCCCCGTCCTCTCACTGACTAAGACAGAGGCGAATTTGCCTATGGTCTGGGCTATGCTCTAGTTATGGGAGATCGAGCCCGCAGCTTTCTTCATCGGACCGCATGAGATCACCCCTACCCTGGAGGAGTATACCTAGTTGCTACAGGCTCCAGCACTGACTGATCAGATTTACGCGCCAGACCTTGAGGCCGAGCCAGCTGGTACGTTCAGCAGACTACTGGGCATCCGCAAAACAGTAGTCAACAAAGCCTTGGCAGACTGTAACGGGTATTGCATACGCATGGATGATCTAGAAGCCTGGTTTATTGCCCGAGAAGACAATGGGGATAGAAAGGACATCCTGTGTGGGGACCCTCAGACTTACAGACAAAGAAGGGTGAAGGCTTTCATCTTGACAGCCTTCGCCACCATACTGTTCCCCACCGGAACTTTCTATATTCACTACCGGGTTGCAGAGCTGGTAACCCAATTCCTGGACGGAAAATCTTACATCCCGGCTCTACTGGCTGAACAGATCCGAAATCTGAATTTCCTCAAGAAGAAGGGTCATGGGATCCTCCGCTCCAGCATCAACCTTCTGCTGATATGGTTCGTAAGCCACCTCAAATGCTTCGGGCTGAACATGGTCAGGAAAACCCTAGCCCAACAGGTGGATCTGGTGGATTCCTGTATAGAAAAGGTGAAGCTACCCGACGACATTACCAGCTACAGTTGGGTAGATCTGCTTAGAAGCCTTAGTGCCGAAGATATTCTGTGGACAGCCAGGTGGAGTTGCTGCAATAAAATCATCTTAACCTGCAGTAATTTCCAAGCAGTGCCGTTAATCGGGATCAATGGATGTATTGGATATCACCCAAACTCCGTAGTCCGCCAATTCGGTACCGTTCAAGACATAGTTTACCGGCCTTCACTCGAAGCAGTCACCTTTGAGTATCAGGATCCGAACCTGTTGGTAGCCGAGAAATTTGCTAAGCTGGCAGAGGTCAAAGCGCTCTGGGGAGCCAGAATCGAAAGCCCGAATGTGGACCTAGGAGAGCTAGATGGTGAAGTGGGAAAACACCGAGCCACCAGAGAGTTTGTAATCCGCCAGCTATACCAGACAGGAGAAAGAGCATATCGGGTTCCAGACGTCACCCAGCCAAGACCAGATCAGATCAATCCAGAAACAGAAATCTACCTGGAGCAGGTCAAGGCCCGGATGGAAGTATACTTCGAAGCTGCAGATTATAAGAAAGACATCTGGAAGGGACGCTTCAAGGAATCCGACCAAAGAAACAAAGCCTTAGTCCAAGAACTAGAAGCCGTCATCAATGGGGAGACTAAGCCTCCACAACAGAAGACTAAAAGAGCTAGGAAATAGATCATTATTTGTAATCTTTATCGAACTCCAAATTGTCAATATTAATAAAAGTGAAGTTTCAATATTACATTGTCAATCAGTTGTCAGCCCTTCTACTTTTAGCATCCGTGTGAGCATCTTGTGTGAGCATCTTGTTTACATATTTATCTCCGTATGAGCATCTTGTTTACATATTTACTAAAAAATAAGAACAACCAATAAAAATAAAGAAAGAAAGAAAATTGAAGAGTTACTAACAATAAGAGATCTTTTCAAGGTCCTAAAAGTTGCTTATAAATGGTCAGCTTAACCTAAAGCTCATAGTCACTTGCTCTAAACATAAAACCAAGGACCTCTATAACCAACTTAAAAGACCCCATTCACTTCAAAAGGTCTCCTCATATCTTGATTTAGCCTCAAAATGTAAAACGTCCCGACACACTCCAATCCTAAAAGCTGCACTTGAAGTTTCCTTTCCATCAAAAGTCATCTAAACCAGACACAGATTTTTTTTTAGTACACTTTCAAAGTAGCTATGGTCAATTATCAATGAGGGTATAAAGAAGACTACTCCAAATCCTTGAGTCTTAAGACCAAATCGCTTGGACACCATGAGAAGTGGAGAACATAGGCAAAGTTAATAAAATGGAAGGGTATCTTGGTTTAAAAGGTTTAAGATGACAAGAGGCAAACCATGTCCCAAACACTAACCCTTAAACACTTGAGAGTTGAGTGTTATTAATGTGAGGTTTTGGACTCATTCCTTAAAGGAGGTCTATCTTGAATTTGATACGTTAAATCAAGATAATGTTAGGCATTCATCTTTGCTACCCTAAACACAATCATCCTTTGATAAACAAGAGTTTCAAAATTGAACCTCACCATCAACCACCCTACGATGGAATAATTGGGAAGATAGGGACATCAATAGTGCTTGCCCTAGTTGCAACAATTTAAAATGTTAGCCATAGATAATTTATTTGAGATGAAGAGAAGTCCACATTCTGAAAAAAATACACATAAACCATATGAAATGATCACCATTGGGCCCAAAAGAAGAGAAAGAAAAAGAAAAAAGATGGAAAAAGAGAATGAATGAAGAAAAAATGATGAATGAATGAATGAAAGAAAAATAAAGAAAAGAAAAAGAAAAGAAGAGAAATGAGAAAAGCCTACGAATGTAACTAAACCTATAAAAGCCCAACAACACTTGAAAATACCAGGGCCAAATACGAGAGCAGTTCAAAGATGTACTACCCTTTTTGAAGACTTCTCCAAATCATTGAAAATAACTTATCTTAAGCAAAAATTGCTAGGGTAAGTACTATTCCAGTTCTTTTTCTCAAGATTTCCTGACTTACAAACCCAAGTTGAAATGATGATTCTTTCAAAATAAACCTTAACATACTTTTCTGAAACCAATAACCAAAGAGCCTAAATTGCATTACAAGTATCAAGAAGGCCTAACGGATTGATTAAAGCGTATTACTTACAAGAAAGACCATAATTTTTGGAATAGAAGTCAAGAGTGACATCTAAACCGAGAGATTGTGAGGAAGTCCTCTTAGATTAAACCAATTAAAAACAAAATATCCAATTATAAATGGAATGAGGAAATTTACTCATTGGCATTGTTTAGCCTTATGTATTGATATCCCCAAGAAGAAGATATGAGTCTTAATTGCAAGAAACCTCTCAAGAGATGATTGATTAAGCTAAGTCAACACTTTGTTTCTAAGATTAAACCAAACCCTCTGAGAAAAATGAGGCAAAGAGTAAGTGATTATTGAGCAGTAGGGAATGCTTACCCTTTATTTGAATTTTTAGGAGCCTTGTCAGACTTTTTATTCGTTAGCAATAAAAAGAAAACACTTTAATGTTTGGCCACATTATCCTTAGATTTCGGAAGAGCGCTTTTCCCTGAAAGTTTGCAGAAAAATTTTAGTTATCACTTGTTTAGAAGTCTTAAGTCATCTTGCATTTGATTGTTATTGAAAAAAAAAATGAATAAGATTCTCACTTAGGATATTATTCCTTTAATAGGGTAGTCAGCCCAAAAAAGGGGCACTTCCCTAGGTCTCTCAAGGTTAGCCCACAGGGGGCACCTTTTCGCCATCATTTCTTTTAATAGGGTAGTCAGCTCAAACAGGGCCACTTCCCTAGGTCTCTCAAGGTTAGCCCACAGGGGGCACCTTTTGAGCCATCATTTCCTTTAATAGGGTAGTCAGCTCAAAAAAGGGCCACTTCCCTAGGTCTCTCAAGGTTAGCCCACAGGGGGCACCTTTTGAGCCATCATTTCCTTTAATATGGTAGTCAGCCCAAAAAAGGGGCACTTCCCTAGATCTCTCAAGGTTAGCCTGCAAGGGGCACCTTTTGAGCCATCATTTTCATTTAGGTCAGTCGGCTCTTGGAGCACTTTCCTAAAAATTTCAATTCTAGGTTAGGCAGCCCATAGGGGGCCCTTTCCTAAAAACCTTGTTCTCATGGTCAGTCCATAGGGGGCACCTTTTGAGACAAGTTCAATTCTAGGTTAGGCAGCCCATAGGGGGCCCTTTCCTAAAAAACCTTGTTCTCATGGTCAGCCCATAGGGGGCACTTTTGAGACAAGTCTAATTCAAGGTTAGGCAGCCCATAGGGGGCCCTTTCCTAAAAAATTTCCATTCTAGGTTAGGCAGCCCATAGGGGACCCTTTCCTAAAACTTTCCATTCTAGGTTAGGCAGCCCATAGGGGGCCCTTTCCTAAAAAAACCTTGTCCTCAGGGTCAGCCCATAGGGGGCACTTTTTGAGACAAGTCTAATTCAAGGTTAGGCAGCCCATAGGGGGCCCTTTCCTAAAAACCTTGTTCTCATGGTCAGCCCATAGGGGGCACCTTTTGAGACAAGTTCAATTCTAGGTTAGGCAGCCCATAGGGGGCCCTTTCCTAAAAAACCTTATCCTCATGGTCAGCCCATAGGGGGCACCTTTTGAGGCAAATCTTCAATTCCAGGTTAGGCAGCCCATAGGGGGCCCTTTCCTAAAAACCTTGTCCTCATGGTCAGCCCATATGGGGCACTTTCTGAGGCAAATTCTCAATCCTAGGTTAGGCAGCCCATAGGGGGCCCTTTCCTAAAAACCTTGTCCTCATGGTCAGCCCATAGGGGGCACTTTTTGAGGCAAATTCTTCAATCCAGGTTAGGCAGCCCATAGGGGGCCCTTTCCTAAAAAACCTTGTCCTCATGGTCAGCCCATAAGGGGCACTTTTTGAAGCAAATTTCAATTTTAGGTTAGGCAGCCCATAGGGGGCCTTTTCCTAAAAACCTTGTTCTCATGGTCAGCCCATAGGGGGCACTTTTTGAGACAAGTCTAATTCAAGGTTAGGCAGTCCATAGGGGGCCCTTTCCTAAAAACCTTGTCCTCATGGTCAGCCCATAGGGGGCACTTTTTGAGGCAAATTTCCATTCTAGGTTAGGCAGCCCATAGGGGGCCCTTTCCTAAAACTTTCTACCTCAAGGTTAGCCCATAGGGGGCACTTTTCGAGGCATTTTATCAAAGGTTAGTCAGCCCATGAGGGGCACTTTCCTAAACCCTCCCGATTAGTCAGCTCTCGGGGCACTTTTCGGTCATATTTCTTTCCAAGGTTGCAAGTCTGATAAGACGCTTCCTATCATCATTTCTCATACATTTCTACTCAAAGCTTGAGATATGTCCTGTCGCCAATTAGTTAGCTCATAAAGCACTTTTTGGAGAAGGAACATTACCTTGAATCATTTGGAACATCTTCAAATCGTAGGATTATCAGCTCTTGGGGCATTTTCCTACCAAAACCTAATTTAGGAGGCCAAAAATGGCGTCTTTTGTTTGTCTTTGTAGTTAAGTTTTTCAAACTTTACTACAAAGAGGGGCAGCTGTAAACACCCCATTTTTGCCCTAGGAATCAATAATTTTCAATAATAATCAATTTTCAATTTTTCCTAATTTTTCCCAATTTTTCCTTAATTTAGCATAAATAATAAAAATATTCAAAAAATGAAAATAAAATAGGAAAACACTTCAATTTTGAAAAATGATTTTAGAAATAGCAATAATGAATAGTAAATAATTTTTACAAATTTTTGAAATTTCAAAAAATATAAAAAAATAAAAAAATTGCATCGCATATGTACAATTTGCGATGTAAATAAAATCGGGAAATTGGGCCAGCTCAGCTGGCTCGTGTGTGCGCATGGGAACCGTGTGAAAGCTGAAGGTCACGAGTTCGAATCCCCCCGCAGGCGCTCGGCAAAAATTTTTCGTTCTTTTCCCTGGAGTTGCCACGTGGCAGCATGTGATTGGCCGAGGGAAGTCACGCGCGTCGCGCGTGATCGTCTTCTTCGCGAGCCCAGCCGGAGGAAAAAAATCCGACAGAAGTCCGACGAAGGCGAAATCGGCCGTTTTCTTTTTAATCTTCTAGATTAAAGTCGAGATAAGGCCGAATCCATCAGATAAACCAAAGGAACACAAGAGATTAACATCAAATCGCCGGGATAAAATCGAATCTAAGAAACGGAAAAATATGGGTTTATCTAAATCGGCCGATTCGAGCTTATCCAAGAGGAGTTCGAGATGCCTATAAATAGAGGAGAACAGGAGGAAGCCAGAGCAGAAAGAAACACGAAGAAAAAGAGAGAGAAAGAGAGAGGAAGGAGCAAATCGGAGTACGCCGGAGAAGCTTGGAGCCGCGACCATCGATCGGAGTTGAGCCGCCGCAAGGAGACGTCCTGGGAGTAAGCCGCCACCACCATCGGATTCAGCACCCTCAAGAAGCTAGGATTCGACACTTCACCCGCTGCAAACGACCGCCGGAACGTCGTGAACGAGCCAACCCCACCGCCGTGTCCGACCGATCCGATCCGACCCGATTTGACCCGACCGACCCGACCCGCGTAGCGACCCGGATCCAGGTAAGTCGGATCTTTTCGGATTTTTTTTTATTTTTTATTTTATTTAATTAATTTATTTGGTTTATTTATTTATTCTGAATTTGTTATTTATTATTTATTATTTGTTTAGTCATTTATTTATTTGTTTTTGTTTTATTTTCAATAAATAGGAAAAATGTAGAAATTAGATTTTTCTAGAATTAAGAAAAATGTAAAAAAAAATAATAAAATAAATAAAATGTAAAAAAATAATAAAAAATAAAAAATAGAATAAAATAATAAAAAGATTAGGAAAAATAATAATAAAACTTTATATTTCAAAATAGGATAGATAATAACTTAGGATAAAATGTTCTAGCATAAAAATTACAAAAATTTATAAAAATCACAAAAACTTATAAAAAATCACAAAAATCATAAAAATTAAAAAAAATAAAAAATTATGAAAATAGATGAAAAATTAAGTTTTAACGCTTAGAAAAATCCTTTTCTTCAAATAAACTCAAAATTGATGTTTTCCTTCAAAATCATTTTCAAAAAAAATCAAATTCAAAGTTTAGGCTCAGAAGTTTTAGAAAAATCCCAAAAATGTTAAGAACATAAATCGAAAGAGTTTGCAAAATTAAAATTCATCAACAAATCTAAAAGTTTTCAGAAAAGCGAACTACGGCTTGTTTGATCCTGAATAGCAGGTACGTAGGCACCCATTCGGGTCAACCCCTAAAATAAAGAAAAATCATTTTCTCAAAATAATTCTCAAACATAATAAAAAGTAATAGAAACACAAATGAAACACATTTCTAAAGATAAACAATTTTGGGAGATTAGGTGGTAACCGTAAAGGTTTTAATAGGTTAGCCCCCGAACTTAGAAACTCTGGTTTTCCCTTTTTCTCTTCTCACAAAAACGAGAAGAGAAAATAACGACGACTAGTAGTCCAAATTAAGACTAATCCGCTCCTTTAGTCTTAATTCAATTTTCCCAACAAACAGTTGGGTGGCGACTCCAAAAATTAAACGAAATTCCTAACTCAAGTCGAGGATCTAGATTAGATGAGCATAGGGTCTAGTTTAGATCGGATTAGGAATGGGAATTCAAAAATTAGACTCGACAGTTCTCTTATCTTCCCTTAACTCAATTGTAGGGGCAAGTTTAATACCAAGGAGTCTTAAGGTAGAAACCTTGATGAATTTTTCTTCATTCCGATGGGTGAGTATAAACTTTTTTTCTTCTTATTATGTGATTTTTATGTCGTTTTCAAGAGACAATTGAAATGGATTGAAGGTTAGTGGAATTTTCAAGAAGTTATCGTTAAGTGAGAAGATTACAGTCTCAAAGGAATCAAGAAAGTTCTATATGTTGAATTTTATCTTTATTTATGAAAAGGTTTCAGAATCTTTAAATTGTCTAAAGGGAGAGATCATGAAATCTAGATAGAATATGAGAAGGTAGAAGTATTAGAGTAGTATGAAGGTGGAGTAATACAATTATAAAGATGTTAGGTTAGTTTTAAAGACTGATTAAGAGGAACTACCATACTAATTAAGAAATGAAATTTTGTTATAGGTTGAAGTAAAAAGATTTAAACTTTGTTATAAATTTAATGTTTATGGTTGTTTTGTTTGTTGAATTTAGAGTGTTTTTTCTTGAAATGTGTGCATGTTTTTAAAGTGTAGCAACCATCATTACCTCAAAGCCTGGTTTTGAGAGTCTTGCAATCAACCTCAAAGGCTAGTTTCACCCTTGTGCAATCGGCCATCATTGCCGCTTTTGGAGCCGGTTGCTTATAAGCAATTGGTTTTGCATTAGGTTGGTAGTTGGTTTATATAAAAAAATATTTTATTTTATTTATTTGCTTAGTTTAATAACTCTATATTGTTAGATAATTGCATAATTTTGCATGATAGTCTTTAAATTCCAATTAACTACTAAAGTAATCTATATGAGTTTTATGTCATGATCTAAATAACTTATCTTGCTTAATTATCTTATTTATTATATGTTATGACTTAAATAACTTATAATACTCATCTTAGGTAGCATATAAAATAGTTGCATTATAATTGTAATGATTTCGTTATATAATGTATATGATAGTTTTTTATTAGCGAAAAATATACTTTTAATTTTCAACATTTGCTTTTTTTTCTATTTGAGTCTTCAACCCTCTTTTTTTTTTTTTTCTTCTATTTGAGTCATTAACATTTTTAAAACCTAAAAAAAAAAGGACACCCATTAAATCTATTAAGTTTTTAATTCATTTGTAATATATATCAATTTTAAATTGGTTTATAATAATTAAATTAACAAAATAATAATGTTTAATATATTTATTTACATAATATAATAAAAATAATAGTAAATATATTTAATGATATAATATAATGAAAAAATAATAAAAATACAAAAAAAAATTACTCAAACCAAGAAAAGGGGTTAGAAGAATTCGTGTGTATTCTAATTATCTTAGTTAACTAGCTTAAGGTTAATTAGAAGCTAATATATACTTACGAAGAATACAAAATTTGACATATTTATTGGAAGTCATATTTTTGTAAGATTTTAAAAATATTAAGGATTCAAATAGGAGAAATAAATGATTGGAACTTAAATGGAAAAATTGATAAGTGTTTAAGGCTAAAAGTGTATTTTTTCCTTTTTAAATTAAAATGTAATAACTTATTTTATTTAATAGCAATAAAAGTAAGATTAATATTTTTAATCACAATGACTTGACATGTATAGAATACCTTAACTTTGTACAAGTATAAGATTAGGAATTATTGAAGAGTTAAATTTAAGGAAACTAGAGACTTACAAATATTAGGAGAGTGTAATCAAGAGTTAAATTTGGCTTGCAATAAACACTAATTAGCATGTAAACTTTTAATATTAGGATTACAATTGTGGAGTTTTAATTAACTGTTGATAACGCATTCTAGGTATATGACTACCTTGCTTGTTGTTGTGGTGCTTGTTAAGATAGAGATTTAAATGAATAATATGCATCACAACTTTAATTGTATGTTGTTTGTACTTGGTTGAGGTTGAAAGATCTAGAGGTACTAATGATCGGATAGGCACCCACCAACCGGTATATAATGGTGTTCTGAGTGGAGTTGTATATTAGAATGATATGGTAAATTAGACATTGATGTTGTCAGTGGGTTGTTGACTAAGGGGATTATCAGTCTTAGGGTGTTAAGAGTATCCATACCTAAATCTATATTTGTTGTGGAGTCATGAGCTACTATGGATCTTAGGATACCAAATGTTATCGTCTAAGAGTTTAAAGTGAGTATGGAGGAATTAACTTAAACATAGAGTGTAAATGACATCAGTGGGGTAGTTTATTATAAGGATGTAGGACTCTGAAGGCAAGTTTGGCTATCCATGAACAAACTGGTTGTGAGCTGATGCTGCTCTCCTAATAATGGCCATAACAGGTTGAAACCATTTGTGGTAGTTGGTCTTCTCAAACATATGATAGATTGTGACTAAGTAAAAATATCACTCCTGAAGTAGAGGATGGGATTAGAACAAATCTTGCAAGGATAAGAATGGGAAGGTTAGCTGGACATTTAGAAATGAGACCAAAGTATGAAACAAGAAATCGTCAAGCATCACATAGGCACTCTAAGAGGGGTGGACTACCAGCCTTGTGACAAATAACTACCCTTTATCTAACAACCTACCACCTTCCTCCTAAAGTTCCCATGCAATGCTCAACCATCCCTTATTACACATTTGGTCTCATTTATGAATTTCAAGCCAGTCTTCTCATTCTTATCATTTCAAGATTTGTTTTGAGCCCATCCTTCACTTTAGGAGTGCCCTCTTGGCTTAACCATGATCCATCATGAGTTTAAGAGAATCAGTTACTACAACCGGTTTTAGCATACTAGGGTCATCATTAGGAGAGTGGCATTTACCCCCGACCAATTTGTTCACAAGTAGTCAAACCTATCTTCAAAGTCCCATACCCCTATAATAAACTAACCTACTGATGCTACTTATTGTATTATATGCCCGAGTTGATCCCTTTATCCCCACTTTCAACTCTCATATCATGACACCAAAATTGCATTGTTTATCTCTAGTTGTTCATTACATTAAATTAAGCTATATGCTAATATGTGTTGCTTGCCATTCATGTGTATTTATGATGGTCATGTGCTGGGCTCCGACTCACCCATTTATAGGATATCAATTTGAATTATGACAAATACAAAGTGCAAATGTTTTGACTATAGACTTAGGTTCGGGATGAGCGTTAATGAACGAGAGTGATTCTATTACAATAATAAGTTGTGTCGTATAAGTTTAGGTGATTAATGTTTCAATTATTGTAAGTTATAGAGTAACAATTGTTGTAAATTGCTTTGATACTACAAGAGCGTGAAGTATATTATTTTACAAATTGTAGATTTGCAATAATTTTAAGTTTTTAATGTATCTTAGCTAAAGTATAGACACATGATGGAATTGTTATGTATATTACAAGAAAATTAAGCTTTAGAGATAGAAATTTTACGATAGAAAATAACACTCTAAAAACATTAATTTACAGCAGATTTGTGACAAATTTGTGATGACTTAAAAAAGAAATGTTTTTACAATTTTATTTGTTTTTGCAATGGAATTAGAGATGAATTACCAAAGGATTTGTGAGGTATTTGATTTTGTTGCAATTTCATCTCTAATTCTATTGTAGAAAAAGGAAAAATTTTGGTGCAAAATTTATTTTCAAATTCTATTGCAAATTTCAATCAAAATGTTAAAAATACAAACTTACTTTTTAGAAATAGAAAATTTCGATCTTTAATACTATGGTAGTAAATGTTAAAATTTTGACACTATACATATATTTTAAAAGACCGCTACAAATTTGTATCTAAATTTATTTTCTAATTAATCTTAACTTTCAAAGATGGATTGATTCTATTTCCAAAAGTAATTAATATACATATGCATATTGTAAACACTCCATTTTTGTCCCCTAATTATTGTTATTAATTTTTTTTCCATTTTTCATATATGAAGGAAAAATAAATAACAAAAAAATAAAATGAATAAGAGTAATACAAAAATAATAGAAAACAAAGGTAAAAATAACAATAAAAGATATTTAGGGATTTTTATTAAATTTTAGAATTTCAAAATAATATGAAATTAATAAATATTGCTGTGCTTATATGAAATTTGCGCACGAGATAAAATCAAGAATTGGGCCTGCTCAGCTGGCTCGTGTATGTGCCCGGGTGCATGTGGGAAGCCGTATGGTCGCAAGTTTGAATCTTCGGAGAGGCACTTTGCGCCGTTTCTTTTTTTTTTCCTTCCAGTTGCCACGTGGCAGCACGCGATAAGGCAACCTAGGTCACGCGCGACACGCCTGATCGTCTTCTCCAGCAAAACAAACACTAGAAAAAGCCGGAGCAAATCCGACGTGCTGGGATAATTTTTTTTAGCATCTTTTCGGATTATTATCGATCTTAAGCACAAACCAACTTGATAAATCATAAAAAACAAACCCAATACAACGGATTGGCATCAAATCTCCACGATTGAGTTGAATCTAAAACGGAAAAGTGGGCCTCAACGACGAGGGAGATCTGAGCTTCTCAAGCTCAGTTTTTGGAGTTTATAAATAAGACTCGACCTTGCAAAAGGAGGAGGAGGAATCAGAAAAAAAAAAAAAAAAAGTGGAAGGCAAATGCAAAGAAACGAACCCGCTGGAGCTCTCTCTCTCTAGATCTTGTCGTAGTCGCTCAAACCACCACCTAGGATGGTTTTCGACAAAAACCAACACCACCATTGGATTCATCACCCTTGAAAGCTTCAGAACCCCCTATTAATCACCACCAGCTGCCATTGGAATGCCGCCGACAAAGACTTCCAATCGTCGTGATCCGATCCGACCCAACTGAATCGTGACTTGCGTCCAAGTTAGTTGGATTTTTTCATTTTTGATTATTTATTATTATTATTATTTAATACTAAAGTAAAAAATAAAAAATTAATTGATAAAAATTAATAAAAAACTAATAAATATAATAAATATTTTATCACTTAGGAAACTTCTTTTCATAAATGAATGAAAATAATTGACGTTTTTCAAAATTAAAGGTTTTAGTTTTCTTTTTCAAAATTAAGAAATAACTCTTAGGCTTAAAAATTTCTTTAAATAAATTTAAATGGTAATAAACGTAAACCTAACATATTTTCATAATTAAAATTAACTAATATACTAAAGTTTTATTAAAGCAAACTACAGCCTATTTGATCCCGAATAGTGGGTACGTAGATACCCTTATCAAGCAACTCTAAAACAATAAAAAATATATAATTTTTTAAATCATTATTAGTATCATAGTTGTATCATTTTTTTAATATTTTCTTCTTATGCTAAAAAAATGTATCATAACATAAATACATAATTCAGATTTTAGAAGGATAAGGTAGTAACTTTAAGGTTTTAATAGGACTACCCCCGAGTCGAGAATATCTAGTTTTTCTTTCTTCTTCTTTTTTTTTTTAAAAAGGGGAGATTCCGTCGACTAGTTGTCTATATTAGAATTAATCCTCTCAACTAATTCTAATTCAATAATTTTTCCTAACCTCATGTTGGGTGGCGACTCCAAATAAGTAACAAAATTTCTAGTTCAAGTCGAGAATTTATATTAGATGAGCATAGGATCTAATATGAATCAAATTAGGGAAACAATATAAAATTTTCAAATTAGATTCGATAGGATGGCGACTCCACTAGGGACTATAGTGGGTTAGCCACCTAAACCTTTTGAAATCATCATTTCAAGATATCCTTAATTAGCTTTTATGTTATAAAATATTGTTTGCACTAATATTTGTATTTACTCGTGATCCAAGGATTTAATAAAGTTAGTTTTTTTATTATTATTGAATTTTCATGCATGCAATTGTGTGATTAGATGCAGTTAAACTTAAGTCGTCTTAGGACCCTAGGATGGGGAGCTATTGTGTAAGTTTCGGGTGAAGTGAAATATTCACCGCCTAAAGCCGATTAGGCTACCCCACCTAATGCCTTGATATGGCCAGAGATCCATTTTTTCGAAAATGTGGGAGGCCATAGAGCTTAGGGACCTTTAGAACCCACCTTCTTTGCACACATGAAATCATGGGCTGGCAAATGATTAATGATGTAATTTCTTTCTTTAGAGTTCAGATGCAATCGCTTGTAAAAGAATTCTTATTGTTGTTTTGTAAGATATTTGTTTGTAATTAGAAATTTTTATTGTAATCCTGCTATATGGCTAGTGCCATAATTAACTACCTCCTTCGCAAAGAAATCTGGGTTTGTAAACCTTTGGATCCTAAATTAGTACTGGACCATTGGTTCACCTTATATAACCCTGAAGAGCAGACCTTCATCTAGAGTAAAATAAGGTCCATTCTCTCACTGATGAAAATGGATGTCAACCTACATTTAATTCGGCTATATTACACTTTTAGGAAATTGAGCCCGTGGCTTTCTTTATTGGGTCACACGAGATCACACCAACCATAGAGGAATATACTCAGCTTCTCCAGGCCCCTCCACTTGCTAATGGGGTGTATGTACCAAATCTAGAAGCTAGGCCAGTAGGTATTTTCAGTAGACTTCTAGGAGTTCACAAGGCACTGATTAACCAGGCATTAGAAAGCAACAACGGGTATTACCTTTGAACGGATGAATTAGAAGCTTGGTTTGTAGCTCGATGTGATGATGGGAGCAAGAAGGTCATCTTATGTGGAGATCCCAAAAGCTACAAACAAAGATGGGTTTATGCTTTCATCTTAACAGCATTTGCAACTATCCTCTTTCCTACTGGGATCTTCCACATTCATTACAGAGTTGCAGAATTGGTATTCCAATTCTTGGAAGGGAAATCTTACATCCCAGCCCTACTAGCTGAACATATTTGAAATCTAAATTTCGTGAAGAAGAAGGGTCATGGAATTCTTTGCTCAAACATCAACCTCATCCTAATCTGGTTCATAAGCCATCTCAAGTGTTTTAGGCTAAACATGGTTAGGACATCATTTGCCCAATAAGTAAATCTCATAGATTCTTGCATAGAAAGGATGAAGCTACCAAACAATCTTTCCAGCTACGGTTGGGTGAAAGTGCTCAAGGGTTTCAATGCTAATGATATTATATGGATCACTAGGTGAAGCTACTGCAATAAAGTTATCCTAATGTGCAAAAACTTTCAAGTTATCCCATTGATTGGGCTTAATGGGTGCATAGGCTATCATCCAAATTCAGCGGTCCGTTAGTTCGGCACTATTCACGACATAGTTTATAGACCGTCATTAAAAGGAATCACATTCAAATATCAAGACTCGAACATGTTAGTGGCTAAGAAAATCGCTAAGTTGGCAGAGGTCAAAGTCTTATGGAAAGCCTAGATTGAGAGTTCTAATGTAGACCTCGGAGATCTGGATGGGGAAGTAAGCAAACACCGAGCAACCAAAGATTTTGTGATCAACTAGTTGTACCAGACAAGAGAGAGGATGTATCAAGTTCCAGATGTCACCTAGCCTGTGCCAATCAACCCAAGCCTAGAAATAAAAACTTACATGGAACAGGTAAAGGCTCGAATGAAGGTCCATTTTGAGACCACGAACAATAAGAAGGATGTGTGGAAGATTAGATTCAAGGAATCTAAAACGAAGCACTAGAAGCCCAATTTGAAAAGACTCAAGTGAGGGTTAGAGCACTTAAAGCTATCGTCAATAGAAAGTCAACACCTACGCAGTCGAAGAAGAAGAAGCTTAGAAATTAGGAAGTTATATGATAGTGTTTTCTTTTCTTTTCTTTTCTCCTATGTTTTCAATAAAAGCACTAAACTCCAAAGTTTGAAATATTAAGAAATTTTAGTATTATTACATCATTAATCATATATTGGTCCTTTTTGCATCTATGTGATACATGCATCATATTTCCTCATAAACATACATTGGCTAAATGAATGCTTACCAGGTATCAAAAATAGCTCTTAAACAACCGAACCCTCCGAGGAGTCCAATCAACATTCGCTCTAAAACTAAAATGGTTAGCAGTGGCAACAACAACAATAACCAAGGTAACAATACCAATGCCGATACTACCTCTGATCCAAAGATCGTATCGCTAGAACAAACAGTCCAACAATTGGTCACACAAGTCAGCCTCTTGACCGAAAACATTGGCCTCCTCCGTGCCACCCAACCTACTCAAGAGGAGCATTCAAGAGCTCAAAAAGGAAAGGTAGTGGAGAACCAACCACTAGAACATGAGGAAATCAACTCCCGACTCAATCCTGCATTTGAATATGAATAAAAATCAACCTCGGTCCAACCTCGAATGACATAAAAAGGGAGATGGAAGACAAGCAAAAGGAAATAGAGAGGAAACTTTTCCAACAGTTGATTGACAAGATAAAGACTTTGGAAAGACTTAACAGTTTTAAGTAAACCAGCATCACAGACCTATTGGTATATGGGGAAGATGCTTATCCAAAGAAGTTCAAAGTCTTGGAATTCGAGAAATATAATGGTACCGGATGTCCTAGGATGCATACAAGACTATACGTGCAGAAAATGAGTAAATAGACACAATATGACCAACTCATGGTAAAAACCATCCAAAATAGCCTCACAGGCCCTACTCTCATATGGTATGCACAATTAGATCTCAACCAAATCAACACATGGGATAAACTGGCCTGTACATTTTATGAGCAATACAAATTCAACATTAAAGTCGCCCCTTCAATATTAGATCTAGGAAGCCTTCAAAAAAGGCACAATGAGTCCTTCAAGGAATATGCCCAACGTTGGAGGGCTTAAGCTGCTAAGGTTTCAACTACAATTTCAGAGAAAGAGTTGATGTTCATGTTCATTAATACGCTGGAAAAGACTTATTTTACACACTTAGTAGGACAAACATCGTCCAGCTTTGCGGAGTTAGTAGCAACAGGATGCCGAATAGAGAATGCTACTACATTTGGAAAGCTCCAAATTGTCGACTCTCCCAAAATCGCATCATCTCCAAAACCTATAGGGAATAGCAAAGCCAAAGAGGCTATTGTCAATACGGTTAACACAAGCAGGGTTGACAGATTTGGGTCTCGCGTAACCTTCCAAGCAACAAACACCTCAATCCTGCAATCACCGGCGAATCAAACCTAAACTATGAAAGTTGTAAGACAGTTTACTCTAATACCGATCCCGCTTAGTCAAGTTTTTGCTCGATTGAGAACGGATAATTTGATTAGCTTCAAGATCCCCAATGATCGATACAGGCTAAGGAATTTTGATCCCAGTCTCAAATGTAAGTATCACATGGGACATGAGGGACATTCCATTGACAGATGTTGGAGACTTCGGAATAAAATCCAAGATTTAATCAACGCAGGGATAATACAGTTGGATTTTGTCAATGCGCTAGCACCAATTGTTAACAACAATCCCCTGCCCAACCACATGCCTACAATCAACATGATCACATCTGAAGGGCTGGAGCCCAATTCTAAAAAGCCCATAAAACCAGCAAAGCCAACAGCACATTGAGCAAGCTACCCATACAAAGTCTTGAATAAAGCTCCTAGATCATAGATAAGGAAGAGGTAGCTGGCAAGAGATCCAATAGTTGACACTCTAGGCAAACCATTCAGGAAATTTGAATATCTAGTAGATTATTCATTCACCTCAACAGCTTATGGGCCGCCTAGCAGGTGGGGGCCTAAATTCGAGGAGGAAGATAACATCCTAAGAGAAAAAAATGAGTCCATAAACATGATCAAATTAGACTCGAAACCAATAGTCATAAAATATTATGAAGGGCAAAAAACAAAAGTAAAGGTCCTGAAGAAAAAATATGTGTTCAATGTCCCAATACCCCCAAAGAGGTATAAAGCAGCACCGTTTGACTATTAGGCCATTAATCAGGAGAAATCTCTTATTATAAGGGGAATCACCCGTTCACGAAGAATTTATGATCCTAAAAATAGGACCTCTATTGAAGAGCCTACCGCCGAGTTGGAAAAGGAAGAGGGACTCCTTACACTTACAAAAATGATTAAATCAAGTGAGTACAAGGTTATGGAGTAGCTCAATAAAATTCCAACCCAAATATCGCTCATGGGCTTCCTCAGGACATTTGAACCTCACCGAGAAGCGCTTTTCAAAGTGCTCAAACAAGTTAGAGTACCGGAAGGTATCGCAACAGAAAAACTAAGCCATGTTGCAAATTCAATCTTCACCATATCTTTCTCACTTGAAGAATTAGGAGAAGATGAGGACTAATACATAAAACCACTCTTCATAGTGGTAAAATGCAATGACACAATAGTTTCTCGGGTCCTCATAAACAATGGATCTTCTCTTAAGGTGTGCCCTTTAGCCACTCTCGATTTGTTAAGAGTTAATATAAGCAATATCAAGCCAAGTGCAACAGTGCTCAGAGCTTTTGATGGTTCCAAGACGGAGATAGTAGGGGAAATTGGCTTACCGGTAGAGATCGGCCCACGAATGTTTAATATTTCATTCTAAGTCCTCAACATACCAAGGTCCTTCAATCTACTACTAGGAGGACCATGGATACATACTACGAGAGCCATACCTTCAAGCCTCCACCAAAAGGTCAAATTCATAGCAAATGGCTAAATAATCACCGTACTAACTGAACAGACAATGCCATTTATAAAGAAACAGCTATACCCTACACTGGGGAGGATGGCCCTGAGAACTTGGGGCTCCAAATGTTTGATGAAGTAGGCATGGTCATGAGTAAAGAGGAGCACCGGTTCAAAGAGGGGCAGCAAGGGACATTTGGGCTAAGGTACGTTCCTAGCTTGAAAGAAGAAACTCAAGTAAAATCTATTAAAGGTAGGAGGAGAGAGAAGCTGAATGATACTAAGATGAATTTTCCACCCCTTCAACAAATTTTTTCTTGGCCAGATAGCACCTAAAAGCCGAGAATAATCCAAGCCGATATCATCGATGAAGACTTGGTAGAGGCTTCTACCTCTCACATGTCCAATCAATATGCAACTCTTAATAACTAGTTTTCCTATCCTCTGAACAGCACTAGGTATGCTCAAGAGTAGGAAACAATCACGGTTGAATTTCGTTATGTTTATCATTCCATCATTGTTTAATAAAATAAATACCAATAAAATTGCAAGTTACTTCTTTCCTTTACTTATACACTCTCACCTCACTTTCTCACAGATTCGATACTTTTGAATGTTAGGGACATCTAGCGCAGGTAAGTAATGAAAATATTGATATTGTTTCCAACATTGTTGGGTCAGCCGTTGGAAGCGATATTATTAACCACGAAGCGGTACAAGAGAGTTGGCAAAAACATAAACAAGGTAAAATCTCGATTAACGAGCAAACGAAGATAGTTAACCTAGGAACCAAAGAAGAGCCTAAAAACCTTAAAATTCGAGCTAATCTAAGTGATGAGCAAAAGCATGAGATAACTGAGCTATTGATTGAATAGGCGGATGTATTCGCCTGGTCATATGGCGACATGCCTAGACTTGACCAGTCAATAGCGATTCACAAGCTACCCACAAGAGAAGATGTCAAACCTAAAAAATAAAAACTGAGAAGATTTAGGCTTGACATCTTATTAAAAATTAAAGAGGAGATCAAGAAACTATTGGAAGTTAGGTTCATCGAGGTATCAGACTATCTAGAATGGGTAGCAAACATAGTCCCTATTTTGAAGAAGAATGGAAAAGTACGGGTATGCGTAAACCTCCAGGATTTGAATCAAGTTATGCTTAAAGACAACTTCCCTTTACCTCACATAAATGTCTTGGTAGATAATACTGCAGGAAATTATCTCTTCTCATTTATGAATGGTTTCTCAGGATATAATCAGATAAAAATGGCAGAAGAAGATAAAACCAAGACGACCTTTATCACAACCTAGGGTACTTTCTGCTATAAAGTCATACCTTTCGGTTTGAAGAATGCTAGAGCAGTGCATCAAGAGCAATGGTCGCAATACTTCATGACATGATGCATCGAGAAGTCGAGGTATACGTTGATGACATGATAGCTAAATTTAAAAAAGAAGAAAGCCATGTGGTCATCTTAACGAAATTATTCGGACGATTGAGAAAGTTTCAGTTGAAATTAAACCTAGAGAAATGTACTTTTAGGGTCACGTCCGGCAAGCTGTTAAGGTTTATCGTAAGCCAAGAAGGTATTAAAATTGCCTGATAAAGTAAAGGCCATATTAGAAATGTCATCTCCACATACCATCAATGAGGTAAGAGGTCTATTAGGAAGGTTGAATTACATAACCCGATTCATCTCATAACTCACGGATAAGTGCCGTCCGCTATTTCGTCTACTAAGAAAGAACACCACAGTAGAACGGGATGATGAATCCGAAGAGGCATTAAAAAAGATCAAGGATTACCTTATGAATCCCCCAGTTTTAGTAGTCCCAAAACAAGGAAAACCCTTATTTTTGTACCTCACGATGCTCCCTGAATCCATGGGGTGTATGCTGGGGCAAAAGGACGAAAAAGGAAGGGAACAGTCCATATACTACCTGAAATAGAAAGGACCTATTGCGCATTGGTTTGGGTCATGCATCGTTTGAGGCAGTACACTCTCTACTATCCCATTGAGTTACTAATGAAACATGATCCTTTGAAATACTTAGCAGAGAAGCCTATTTTGTTAGGAAGAATCTCCAAATGGCAAATACTCCTATCAAAATTTGATGTCATATACGTAAGTTAAAATTCGATGAAAGGGCAATCATTGGCAGATCAATTAGCGAAATACCCGATTGAAGGAGATTTCTAAGAATCGCAGGCCCAATTCCCTGATGAAAATATACTAATGGCGAAGGTTGAGCTAAAAGAAGAGTCCAGGATAGAGAAAGATCCTAAATGGAAGATATTTTTCGACAGAGCTACCAATGTATTTGGTTGTGGAATTAAGGCAATGTTGATATCACCAGAATGAATACAATTTCCCTTAGCGACGAGACTCACATTTCCTTATACTAATAATATTGCAGAATATGAGGCATGCATCCTCAGTCTCAAAATGGCTTGCCATATGGAAATCTGTGACTTGGATGTGTACAGAGATTCCTCACTCATCATATTACAAACACGAAGGGAGTATAAAACTAAGGACCCTAAATTAGTGTCGTATCATCAACACTTGATAGAGTTGATAGACGAATTCAATGTAGTCACCTTCACATACGTTCCAAGGACTCAAAATCAGTTCGCAGATGCCCTTGCCACACTAGCATCTATGATTCAAATAACGGGATGAGCCGAAGTCCAACCATTGAAAATAGAAATTGAAGATAAGCCAGCTTACTGTTTGGTAATCGAAAAAACACAAGATGACAATCCCTAGTACTATGATATCAAAACTTTCCTCCAGGAAAGCAAATACCTTGAAATGGTTAATAAAAATGACCAAAGAACACTTAGAAGGTTAGCAAGCCATTTCTTATTAAGCGAGTCTGTGCTTTATAGAAGATCTTTGGACAAAACA
Source organism: Laguncularia racemosa (assembly GCA_037954665.1). Classification (NCBI taxonomy): domain Eukaryota; kingdom Viridiplantae; phylum Streptophyta; class Magnoliopsida; order Myrtales; family Combretaceae; genus Laguncularia; species Laguncularia racemosa. The sequence goes on from JBBMOL010000146.1 coordinate 318,608, forward strand.
TTGCTGAGATGTGTGGACAAAAGAGAGGTAGGCGAACTGATGAAAGAAGTGCATGAGGGAGTATGTGGACCTCATATGAATGGATACATGCTTACTCGAAAAATCATGAGGATGGGTTACTATTGGTAAACAATGGAATTAGACTACATCAAATATGTCAAGCACTGTCACTTGTGCCAAGTTTATGCCAACAAAATAAATGCTCCACCTAAAGAACTTCATTCAATATCTGTACCATGGTTGTTCTCTATGTGGGGAATTGACATTATCGGGCCAATCACCCCAAAGGCGTCCAATGGTCACAGATTCATACTGGTAGCCATTGATTATTTCACCAAGTGGGTGGAGGGCTCATCGTATGCTAGTGTCACCAAAGGAGTAATAGTCTGATTCATGAAGAGGGACATAATAGCTCAATATGGAGTTCCTAAATCAATCATCATCGATAATGGCACCAACCTCGACAACAAATTGATGATGGAGTTGTGTCAACAATTTAAGATAAACCATAGAAAACTCAGCTCCATATTGACCTCAAATGGATGGGGCGGTAGAAGCAGCCAACAAGAGCATCAAAAGAATTATTGAGAAAATGACCATTACTTATAAATATTGGCACGAGATGTTACTATTCACCCTCATGGCTTATAGGACCTCAATTCAAACATCTACTGGAGTTACTCCATATTCTTTGGTATATGGTACCGAGGCAATATTGCCAGTTGAGGTCAAAATACCATCTTTTAGGATTTTATCAGAGGCACAATTGGATGAATCCGATTGGGTAAAGAAAATGATTGATCAACTAAACTTAATCGATAATAAAGACTCACAGCATTATGCCACGATCAATGCTACTAACAAAGGATGGCCCGAGCATTTAACAAGAGAATAAGGCCTCGACATTTTAAAGAAGGGGATTTGGTATTAAGAAAGGTGCTCCCAAATGCACAAGATTCAAGAGGCAAGTTTATCCCAAATTATAAAGGTCTATATGTTGTAAAAAAAGTGTTATCAGGAAGGGCCTTAATATTAGCCCAAATGGATGGTTCAAAGTTGAGAGACCCCATTAATGCGGATGTAGTTAAGATGTACTATCCCTAGGCAAGAATAACGAAATTTTACTAAAATTCATAAATGCCAACAATTTATTACAATTTCGTGGGTTTGATTTTCATTCTTCTACATGCAAAGTGGATGTCCCTAAAAGGTCAATTACCCTGACCAATTGTCATCAAACAAACTCTTATATCATTTTTTTTATATACACACTACCCATCACCCCATCGCACATGCAGAAAAATAATAAATAATGAACAATGATGGGATGATAAAACTTAATGGAATTTTGTATGATTCTACCTATTTCGAACATTAGATCTGGTATATTCACAGGATAATGCCACAATCATAAGAGCTAAGCCCGCAAGAAGAAGTAGATCAAGACTTTCTACTCTATTCGAAGCAAAGATAAATAGAGAAGGATTAGATTATCACGAGAGTTCAGTTATTTGGTTGTTATCTGTAACGATCAGGTAAGCATTAAAGTAAGTAATCATTCATCATGAGTCACATATCTATTTAAATTAGCTAGTCTAAAAGACGTCTCTCATTATCAATTAGTTAGCTCATATGAACACTTTTACGATTCCTTCTTAAGGATGCTAGTCTACTAAGACGCCTCTAGATATTGTTCAAAAAATATTTCCCACTATCAATTATTTAGCCCACAATGGGGCACTTTCTTAAATATCCTCAATTGCTAGTATAGTAAGACGCTTCCTATTATCAATTAGCCAGCTCATAAGAGTGCTTTCCTAAGAAATCTCTTCTTTAAGGTTGCCAGTCTTAAGACGCTTCCTATTATCAGTTAGCTAACTCATAAGAGCGCCTTCCTAAACAATCTCTTTTTTCAGGTTGCTAGTCTTGTGAAATGCTTCATATCATCAGTTAACCAGCTCATAAGAGCACTTTCCTAAAAATCTCTTCTTTAAGATTGCTAGTCTTACAAGACGCTTCTTATCAAGTTAGTTAGCTCATAAGGACACATTCCTAAACAATCTTTGTTTATGGTTGTTAGTCTAATGAGATACTTCCTATTATCGATTAGTCAGCTCATTAGAGCACCTTTCTAGATGATCTCTCCCTTCAGGTTGCTAGTCTAGTGAGATGTTTCTTGTCTAAGACCACTCCCTAAGGAGTATTAATCATCATAAAATAACTATCTTCTTTTGCAACATGAGATTGTTAGCTCGTGGAGCGTTTTCCTTACTTAAACTTTTTGCCAAACAATTCCCTAGTAGAGCCAGGTTTGGATAGCTAGCTAGTTACAATGCTATCTACCCTTTCTATCAGGCAAAAATGGTGTTTTTATTATCTTTGCAGTTCAGTTTTTCAAACTTTACTACAAAGAGGGGCAGCTGTAAACACCCCATTTTTGTCCCCTAATTATTTTTTTTTTCCATTTTTCATATATGAAAGAAAAATAAATAACAAAAAATAAAATAAATAAGAGTAATACAAAAATAATAGAAAACAAAGGTAAAAAGAACAATAAAAGATATTTAGGGATTTTTATTAAATTTTAGAATTTCAAAATAATATAAAATTAATAAATATTGCTGTGCTTATATGAAATTTGCGCGCAAGATAAAATCGAGAATTGGGCCAACTCAATTGGCTCGTATGTGTGCCCGGGTGCACGTAGGAAGCCGTATAGTCGCAAGTTCGAATCCTAGGAGAGGCACTTTGTGCCGTTTCCTTTTTCGTCCTTCTAGCTGCCACGTAGCAGCACGTAATAAGGCAACCCAGATCATATACGGCATACATGATCGTCTTCTCTAGCAAAACAGGCGCGAGAAGAAGCCGGAGCAAATCCGATGTGCTAGGGTCTTTTTTTTTGTAGCATCTTTTCGGATTATTATCGATCTTAAGCATAAACCAACTTGATAAATCATAAAAAACGAACCTAATACAACAAATTGGCATCAAATCTCTAAGATTGAGCCAAATCTAAAACTGAAAAGTGGGTCTCAATGGCAAGGGAGATCCAAGTTTATCAAGCTCGATTTTGGTAGTCTATATATAAGACTCGACTTGGCAAAAGGAGGAGGAATCAGAAAAAAAAAAATGTGGAAGGTGAACACAAAGAAAAGAACTTGCCGGAGCTCTCTCTCTCTCTCTCTCTCCCTAGATCTCGTTGTAGTTGCTCGAACTACCGCCTAGGATGGTTTTCAACAAAAATCAGCACTACCATTGGATTCTCGCCCTTGAAAGCTTTAGAACCCCCTAATAATTGCCGCCAACTGCCACCGGATAACCACCGACGAAGACTTCCATTCGCCGTGATCCAATCCGACCCACAAACTTGACCCAACTCGACCGAAGCACAATCCACGTCCAGGTTAGTAAGATTTCTTCATTTTTTTATTATTATTAGTTTTAATACTAAATTAAAAATAAAAAAGTAATTGATAAAATTAATAAAAAAACTAATAAAAATTAATAAAAATTTTAATAAAAATAATAAATATTTTATCACTTAGAAAACTTCTTTTCATAAATGAATGAAAATAATTGACCTTTTTCAAAATTAGAGGTTTTAGTTTTTTTTTTTTTTTTGAAAATTAAGAAATAAAGCTTAGGCTTAGAAATTTCTTTAAATAAATTTAAATAGTAATAAATGTAAACTTGGCATATTTTTGTAATTAAAATTAACTAATCCACTAAAGTTTTATGAAAGCAAACTACGGCCTATTCGATCCCAAATAGCGAGTACGTAGGCACCTTTACGGGGCAACTCTAAAAAAATAAAAAATATATTTTTTTAACAATCATTATTAGTATCATAGTTGTATCATTTTTTTCTAATGTTTTCTTCTTATACTAAAAAGGGTATCATAACATAAATACATAATTCAGATTTTAGAAGGATAAAGTGGTAACTTTAAGGTTTTAATAGGAGTGCCCCCGAGTCGAGAATCTCCGGTTTTTCTTTCTTTTTTTTTTAAAAAAAAAAGGAGATTTCATCGACTAGTTGTCTAGATTAGAATTAATCCGCTAAGTTAATTCTAATTCAATAATTTTTTTCCAACTCCATGTTCGGTGGCAACTCCAAATAAATAATAGAATTCTTAATTCAAGTTGAGGATTCATATTAGATGAGTATAAGATCTAATAAGAATCGAATTAGGGAAACGATATAAAATTTTCAAATTAGACTCAACACATATACATATACATATACATATACATAAATAAATAATATAATAAATTGCATATTTTGTATTATAATTTATTATCTTATATATAAATATTATATATTATTTAATATATTTATATCATATAATATATTAATAAAGTATTAAATAAACAAGTGTATATATTATAGTTTTATTATATTTATTTATATAGTAATATATAATATAAATAATATAATAAATGATATTTTTAAACAATAAGATAAAATATTATATTTTACAATATATAATTTACTATAAGTTAGATATGTTGTTATATTATTAGTTGTACATAAGAAAATGTAACTTTAATAATAAAAATATAAGTTAGTGTTCCAACTACAAGTTACACAAAAAGTTAAATGTGCTTAAGAAAGAATATTACTGGGATGGGTGACCCCTTGAGATGTCACTATTACAAGAAGTATAATCATGCTAACAATGTACAATTGACATTTGTTGAGTCTAGTTTGAAAATTTTATATTGTTTCCTAAATTTGATTCATATTAGATCATATGCTCATCCAATATAAATCATCGACTTAAACTAGGAATTTTATTATTTATTTGGAGTCGCCACGCAACTGGAGTTGGGAAAAATTATTGAATTAGAATTAATTGAGCAGATTAATTCTAATCTAGATAGCTAATCGACGAAATCTCCCTTTTTTTAAAAAAAAAAAGAAAGAAAGAAGGATGAAAAACTAAAGATTCTCGACTCAGGGACTATCCTATTAAAATCTTAAAGTTACCACTTTATCCTTCTAAAATCTGAATTATGTTATGATATCCTTTTTTTTAGCATAAAATAAAATACTAAAAAAATGATACAACTATTATACTAATAATGATTTGAAAATATATATTTTTTATTTTTTTAGAGTTGACCCATAAAGGTGCCTACGTACTCGCTATTCGGGATCAAACAGGCCGTAGTTCACTTTTTATAAAAATTTAGTGGATTAGTTAATTTTAATTATGAAAACATGTCAGGTTTACGTTTATTACCATTTAAATTTATTTAAAGAAATTTTTAAGCCTAAAACTTCTAATTTTGAAAAACATCAATTATTTTCATTCATTTATTTCATGAAAAGAAGTTTTCTAAGTGATAAAAATATTTATTATTTTTTATTAAATATCTATTAATTATAATAGACATATATATTTATTTTTTTAGAAAACTCTAAACCTAGTCCTATTAATACATTCCTTAAAAAAACACATACATCTTTATATTTTTTTTATTGTCTATTCTATTATTATCATTTTTGTATTTTTATATATATTCTTACTAATAATAATAAATAAATAAAATAAAATAAATAAAAAAATGGAGAGATTCGACTAACCTGGACGTGGGTTGTGATTCAAGTCGAGTCGAGTCGGATTGGGTCGAGCACGCACACGGCAATCGAAGCTCTTCGATAGCAACTTTCTAGTGGTGATTGGCTGCAATTAATAGGTGCTTCCGAGCTTTTTAGAAGTGAGGAAGCCGATAGTGGTGGCGGTTTTCATCGAAAACCACCCTAGGCAGCGTTCAAGTGGCTCCGGTGAGGGTTTGAGAGAGAGAGAGGAAGAACTTTGGCGAAGGTGTTTTCTTCTATGTTCTTCGACTTTTTTTTTCTTCTGATTCCTCTACCTTCTTCCTCTCGTCGAGTCCTATTTATAGACTCGCAAAACCGAGCTTGATAAGCTCGAATCTTCCTCGCCATTGAGACCCATCTCCATCCCTTTTCTTTTTCTTTTTGATTTATGTTAATCCTTGGTTTTCTATTAAGATTCGTGTTTATTTGATGATGTTTATCCACTTTTAGTTAAAGATTGGTTGGATTTGTGTTAAAATTCGAATCAAAATAGCCAGATTCTGTTCTTCCTACATCGTCGCCGATCTCGAACGGAGGTTGAAGACGACCACCCGCTAGGCTCGTGCGCTCGTGTCGCCCAATCAACTACTGACACGTGGCGGCTCAGGGAAAAAGAAAAAGCAAAACGGCATGAAGTGCCCTCCAAGATTGCAACTCGCGACCTTCTTCCCTCCGCACGCGTACTAGGCGTACGCATGAGCCAATTGAGCCAGCCCAAATCTCGATTTTGTATGCAAAAATTATATATAAACTCAGCAATATTTATTAATTTTATATTGTTTTTAAAATTCTAAAATTTAATAAAAATCCCTAAATACTTTTTATTGTTATTTTTAACTGTATTTTTCATTATTGGTGTATTATTCCTATTTATTTTATTTTTATCATTATTTTTTTCTTTTATATCTGAAAAATAGAAAAAAATGATTAAAAAAAGTAAACATTAATTATAATTAGAGGACAAAAATAGGGTGTTTACACCATTGTATGAGGTTCTTTGGTTATGTTGTTAAATTTTTAATTAAAACAATTTGATTGCGATTTAATGGAATTTAGGGACAAAAATTTCTTTGATTTGCAATAAAATTTTGTGTTTTTGAATTTATTTCATTGCAAATTTTTTCAACTTTTTGCAATGAAATTAATTTGTTTTTACAACACTTTTTTGTTGCAAATTTACGAAAAATGTACAATCTATTAGTGAACAAAATTAATGACGACGATTTTTGTAATAAGAATTTGTGATGGAAATTTCCTCTTTGAAAGTATTTTTTTGACAAATTACTACTTTTAATTTTTGTCTTTGAAATCTAATTTTCTTGTAAGATGTTCTAGGTTTTGAGGTATTACACTTATCTAATTGACTAGGAGTGTAAAAGGTCAATTTAATTGTATGGTTGACCAAGCAGTTAATCGACTCTCGCTAGGTCAACCAACATGCTTCTAGGACATTAGTGGTATGATTTGTAAGTTTATGTTTCTTGGTTCCAAAAAAACTATGAGTTGCCTCATTTTGATTTCTTGACCTATAACGCATTGACTTGATGAACCACTTTGTTTCAAGTTCCATCCCTTAGGCTAATCATTGGTAATCAACTCTCAACCTAGTTATTAGTTTAGATGGTTACTAAGTGTGGCTCATGATTCATGATTCTCAAAAACAAGTAATGCCAGCAATGACCATTGTTATTCACATAGTCCAAGAGAGAAGTAGTTACTCAACTGATGCCCTTAGCTATAATTTTGTTTAGTACCTACCCTTAACCTTGATTATGTGAAGAATTGAGCTCATCTTAGTTTTTCACATCTAAAAATTCATCATTTAATACCTCTAAGAGGTTTTGTTGACATTTAGTCGATCATACTTAAGTATTTATGTCCTTCTATCTCTCTTCCTTAGATTAAGGATGATCTTTGGATTTGGCTAAACATTTTATATGATTCCCTCATTGCTTTAACTTTAATCATCTTGTTCCACCTCTTTACTATTTGTAGTTAACAATCCTATATTAATATTCTTAGGATATCTCTTCAAAGTTTTGTTCCAAATTCATCTTGAAATTATCAAATGTTATTGCTTGATTTATCACCTTTTTTGTAAATCAGGTTAATGCTTTTGCCTAGTCTTAAAGTGCAGTTGCTATAAATCCAAAACGTTATATTATGATAAGAGTGTTGAGTGCTGACTGCTTTTCTAGGCCAAAGGCAAAATATGTTAAGTTCTATACTTGATTCTAGATAATGGAGTCAGAGTTAAGAAAAGAGGAACTACAATGATATACAAAAGTGAAAGATCCTCACTAGTACTTCATTAATTAGTTTTTACGCTCTGTAGTTCTTTCAATTAAAGTGTCTGACCGAGGACGTCTACTATCCATGGTCTTAAAAAGCCAGGAATCTTGAAAATAATACTTGCTTCTCTATTATCTAATTGATAGTCGTAGAGCCTAATAAATTAGGCAATTAGGTGTTGTTTTCGTACAAGGTGCTTGTTATGTAGTGAATGTGTACAAGATGCTTGACGAGTATTCTATAGTGTTTGAAACTGTCCATTTCCTAGTATAACTTTCAATTATTTTAACTCTGGTAAATTTTTTTGTAAAACTTTATTTTGATCACATGCATCATATTATCTCAATAATTATAATAATTCAATATGTTCTTTAATTACCCATAGATTGCAGAAAATCAAAGATGAGTCCAACTTGACGATGCTTGCTTGATTTTCTTCGAGGAAACAAATTAAACACGATGGATCTTTTAGTCTTACAAATTTTCATATCACAAATGAAGCAAACATTAATCAAAAACCAACATATTATTTTATGTTAGTTTGCTTTATTATTTTGAATTGACCAAAAATCGGAACACCTCTCATGAAGTTTCTCGATCTTGCTCTTGCTCTCGCTCTCGTTTGTGCTTGATAAAGAAAAATGTGTATGACCCTTGAATATTACTCAGTGAATAATATGACATGCTTCAATAAATCCTAAAGATTTTTCGTTTTACACACTAGCAAAGTGCTTGTTACATTGTTTAATAGAATATTATCAACGTAATGACAACAACAATAAATTATTATCTATTGCTATTATATATGATTGATCTTTTATTCTCCGCAATATAGCGTAATGAAAATTCCGCAAATGAGGCTCATTACTAAGTAAAATCATCTAAGAAGCCTCCAGTAAACCGAATGATATTCAATGTCTCTTTAAGACCATACCTGTCCAATAATCTTTTGGCCCTTCGAAATCCATTCCCATATTCGTCTTCCCTTGTCTCAATTTCGTACATTAAAAACTTACCTAGCTTCCGCTCAAAGCTTGATTTCGACAAAGAATCAACTTTTGACTGTAACCAAATGTACGACATAACCTGACAGGTTCCTTCACTAACCTCCAAATCCATATTGATATGATAGCCTGTTTAGTGTAAGATCATAACTAGGAGTCTAAGGATGAAAAAAAAAAGAGGAACATAAAACAAATTACTTGTATGGATCAGTTCATAAAGCTGTGGTTATAAATGGTCTGATTTGTATCATAATATAATCATGACCAGTGAGCAGTGTTTTACTATAGTATATTAATAGCAGTCCACGTGTTTAGGCAAGCCTCAAAATTGGGTATTGGCCTTTCAGCTCCCAATTAGCAAAAAGAAAAAAAGAAAAGTGATGCAAAATTCAGTAGCAGAGTACAAACCTTCTTGATAATTCCAGGCGTGCATCATCTCATGAGCCAAAATTGACCCTATAAATATCCTGACAACAATTAATCAATATCAGCTATAGTCTATCCAGGAAGGATCTCGTGTAGGTAAAATTAGATAAATTACCTTGGTAGACCATTTAAAACATGAATGAAGTTCACTTTGATATTACCAACTAGCTTGAGTGATTTTTTGTCTATTCTGCTGATCTCTCCTGGCTGCCCAATTCTTGGTATGCCGACCTCCTAAAAGTTTTCACTAGAAATTAGGTATTTGTTTCACCGAAAATGTTTTTCCAACTTCTTCCTATGTTTATTACAACTAAAGCTCAAAAGTATCAAAGATCATAATATCAATCTTAAGAGGTTGCAGTTATTAGTGCTTTTTAGCGGCAGATAATTATAGGAGGTGAAGTCTAAAGCCAAAATGCTGGTGAAAATTAGGGAAAATGATTATCATTTTTAGATAAGGAAATCATCTTATTCATTTTCCATTAGCATTTTTCCGCATTGCTTATCACCACCCTCAGTGACCAGGCATTGCCATTACTTTCCATTATTACTTACTGCTACTAGATACTAGTATCTACAAACTTTTAAAACTGTCGCAATAGTATTTGATAATTATAAAATTTTAATTATTACAAATATCGAAAAGTTGATATTGAAGAAACCTTATCCGTGAAATGAACAAAACATTACAAATCTTGGAAAAGACATGCTTTGAAGAAAGAGTCTTACAATAGGTATAGAGCGTTCGCTCCCCACCGTTACACCAAGGTCCATGGAGCAAAGGATGGCGCTATCCTGTCCATGCATAGAAAGCCAAAGGACTTACAGAAAAAGAAGGGAAACGATCGATGTTATATGTGTGTGCACACTCTATGGAACGACATTTAGCGACACGAATAACAGATGTTTTGAAAATAGTTTTTCTGAAATTTCATCATTTATTAACTGTTCCTGTTGGCTTAGGTCACTAGACGTAAAATGGTAACATGCAACCTTGATTGACACTATTGATGGCAGGTTTGTCTTTTCGTTTTTCATATTGACTCTTCATGTTTCTCTTCTTTCTCTCTTCGTTCTTGATATTTGGGGCAAATTTGTCGGTATATTTAACTGTCATAATCTGCAAAATGTACAAACCGCTCGTAGGAAGAATGATAAGCCAACTAGATAAATTGGTTATAATTCTAATTCTTCTTCTTCTTCTTCTCCAAGAGATCAATCCCTTTAATTCATTCACTTCACTGAATACAAATAGATCTATAATTGCATTCCTATTTGGAAGTATTTCCAATTCCCTAAAATTCTCTATCGTTTATAATCTCCAGATTTAGCGTTAACGTTCTAATATGCAATGGAATATATCGCCTAGTTTCATGCTAAATAAGCACTACCTTTACCCGAACATGGATTGGGGATATGATCCATTGGTTCACCAGTCAAGATCCGTCATACGTTGTTAATATTGTTTTGGGTAGTGTTGCCGAATTTTTGAACACATTATATGATCAAAACTAGTCATAGAAAAAAGGGAAAGCTAGGAAATATGGGGTGATTTACGAAAAATATTTTGGTAACTATCCATAGAATTTATGGCACCCATGTCTGTGATAAATATTAAAGCAAAATCCCATTAGTTGAGGAAGTTACAATTTTTTGAACAAATTTATGAATTTTAAGTTTATTGGTGAAATTTTCAAGTGAATTATTAAAACATTAAATTCGAGCAACGTTTAGAAGATTTAAGCTAAATAACAAATTTTAATAAAAGTAACATCTCAATAGAAAGTATAAGAGTAAAATCCTAGGAAAATCTTAAAGGGAAATTACAAAAGTTTTCTGTCTGAAGGATAAAAGAAATGTTATATAGTATAAATTGATTTAATATCAAGTGGAGTAAGAAATTCCAAGGATTTACCTACTCTTGTGGGCAATTATGAAAAAATTCCATAATATCATAGGGAAAGTTAAGGAAATTAAAACGGCATTATATTTGGATAGAGAATGAATAACATATAACATTATTATAATCTAACGGCATAACATTAGAATAGTATTTAAACCAATAAAAAATTTAACTTTTTATTTAAACAACAAAAAGGTTTCATTATTTGTAACATTAGTAGAATGGAAAACTAGACTGTCTTGTCCGACTTGATAACATTTATTGTTTAGTGATGATTCGCTATCTTTTTATCGAGGCTGTTGTTGCAATGTCCAAGTTCTAAAGATTATATTATATGATTATTGTAGAGCTTCAAGTTAGAAAAATATTTTACATAAATCAAGTCTATTCTCCAGCAAAAATCCACCACCAGAGCAAGCGAGTGAGATTTGCAAAGCTTTAGGTGGTGTAATGTCAACTAATCCAAGTAAGTATCTAGGTTTACCAATTATTTGGGAGAGAAACAAGATGGAGGCCTAAGATTTGTAAAAGATAGGATCCTTGCAAAGTTGAGGAGTTGGAAAAGATGTCACTCAAGTACAGGAGGAGAGATCCTCATAAAATTTATTGCAGGTGTCATCTCAACATACTCTATGAGTTGTTTCAAGTTTTTAGCCAACTGACGTAGAGAAGTGAATGATGATGGATTTGATGGTCATATATTTTGAAAATACTTTCCGTATGAAATGCATTTAGATTGAGAAAAGATTCATGATGGAGTTATAGAAAAGAAGTCTTGTTGATAACCATGCCTATTGAGCAGAAACACTAGACTTTGGAGGGGGAAGATTTCGTGACCAAGTTTAAGCTTCTACTTAGTCATTTATTTGGATTTCTATAGACAATTTAGGGTAATTAGACAATTAACAACAAGCAAGAACATGTGAGAAATTATGAAGTCTAATGGGCTAACTAACATAAGACTAAGTGGAAGTAATCATAAGACAATCGAAAAAGGAAGGACTAGTCTAATCTATGTTAAACTAGCCAAATGAAGCAACTAGTTGCAATATAGGATGAATGAGACGCACATTAATTGAATTGATGAAGCCCTTTAGAACCGATTTAGATGAATGATGTTTGTTAAAGGTTGAGCGAAGTCTTATTCTCCACGAATTTCAAAATTCGCATCAAACGTGCTAATGAAGTCTCCCTCAATAGTCTTCCTTTAAATGTGAATGGGTCGAATTCCTACATGAATTGGTAGACTAAAGCCTTAAAATATGTCTGGGCATAATGGTATTTTAGATAACTTAGATAAAGCACGAACTTCAATGGTTTTGGTATAACGTGTTTAGTTTCCATCCAAAATTAAATTATATTAGATTTCATAGTGATAAAGAGAAATAATGGACCACAAACACTCATTTCAAGCTTTTGACTTAATAGTGTTATGAAACAACTTGATCATCATAAGCTATAGAAGAAAGAGAAATAAGAACTTTAAAATAGGTCATCAAAACCAGCAGATAGGAGCCAAAAGAGCTAGAAGACGTTTGGAAATAGGATTCCACACATGCTAGGAGTTGTCAAAAAAAAAAATGTATCAAACGTAGTTGAAATCAAGTAGGTTAAAAGAAGAAACATAATTTTAGAAGTTCAACTTTGGTGCAAGAATCATGGTCAAAATCTTTTGTTTTCATAATGTATCAAGTTTAAGAAAGTCTATTTTTATTGATTTAGTTTCCTGTTTTATTTCATTCAGCTTACTAATTTTAGGGCTCTTAGTCTATAAATACATGTTAAATAGTGTTACAAAAAAAGATTATTGAATTCTTTATACATATTATGTGCTCGCTTCATAATGCATCACCATTGTTGTAAACAATTAAGAGACTATTTTGATGCACACCCTCATAATTAAGAGACAATCATATTGTAGACTAGGAGGAAGAAGAAGGAGAAGATGTATGTTGTTAACCTAACAATATAGTGAGGTTGAATCTAATGTGGATGGCCCTAATATCATGATAATCACAATGATCTAAACTAGTTAATTACATCAATAAGCAATTGTTTTTCTTGGTGATTAATAATGGGATTTGCAACAATTTTAACAATTTTAGTAATGTAGGAGTCATGGATAGCCCAAAGTAGTAGGTTAACAAAACACCCAACCCTTACTACAAGTTAGTTTGTTTTGTCTTTTTCCTATCTTTTTAGCATCTTTTGGATCATGAATTTGCTAATAATAGTATACCTAAAATATGGAAATATAAATACATTGACTTATCTATCATTTATTTTATTCATTTTACGAAAATACAAATTAAAATTTCCCTTTTCAATGCATCAAATATATTTTTAAATTTTTTTTCTTAAATTAGTGAATTTTCAATTCTTAGTTTTCAATCCTTAATCACTATCACCATTATCTTTATTATAATTATGACGCAAAAAGAGATAACATATAGATAAGATAATCTACCAAACATCATATTTCAAACAGATATGGTTTAGGCACAAAACATATACATTTAAGATATAGGAAAAAAATTCTAAACAAACCCTATACTAATATCATCTATATTAAAGAAAGAGATAAAATCCATAACACTAAGAGGTTTGAGTATCCTTTTCTATCAAGTGTTACAATGATGAGAAGTATTCCAATGTGTATGAAATGGAAGCAAGTCATTTTCTATTTATTTAGCTATGGCAAGATGATTTTAGATTTCTAACACTTAACAGGTAATAACATATATGGGATGAATGGTGACTAGATGGAGCATGTTGTGTCTAAAGAAACATACATGTTTGTCAACATTAGTGATAAATAGTGTCACCTTAGCATACTTTGCTAAAGTTATGTAAGAGTTTATGAAGGAGTGTGGAAGCATAATGCATGGGTGATGAAATAAGAGGCAGAGGAAAAAAAGAGTATTGACATAATTGTATATCTAAAGTTTATAAAGAAGGTATTACATACATCTTAGGAGATTGCAATGCAAGAGCTGCCTTATGGATAGACACATAAGACATTCAACATCATATCAACTTGATTCCTAGGCTTAGCTTATTTACCTTCCTATAGGGAAGTGAGCTACTCAAGTAGAAAGTAGAGGAGTTGTTTAGTTCCCTATTGAAGGTAAGAAAGATGGTACTTAAAAATTGTGTATTGACATAATGTAGCAACAAATAAGATTAATGTGGGTTATAGGCTCCTTATAACTAGGTTATGTTAGAGCAATTACATTTGCAGCTGTCTTCTCTAAGATAGGTTAAAGAAGCAGGTATATCCAAATATAAATCATACTAGAGATAATTAGAAGGTTGTTTTCATGATAAAAGATGATTGTACGAATGATTGGTCATACCATTTAAGTTGCAAAGTCACCTAGCACTTTTATATAGCAAATGATCTAGGCATGGAAATTCCTCATAAGCAAGCTTTAGTTGTGTAGCTTGATCATATGTTGATCTATAGTAATATTAGTAGTGTATATACTAATCAAAAGTGTATATTTGAGGTGCTACTCAAGAACGTGTGACATGTTAATTTAAATATATGTAGATTTATATAACCTCAACTAGTTTTTATGGGTTCACTATAAGTGTAGGGAAGATTAAAGTGAATAAAGAGTAGGACAGGGTTATGAGATTGGTCTATACATAGGTTAATGACATAAGTGAAAAGCTTTTAGAGGTTAGGGACCTCCTATAGGAGGTTCACTAGAAACTCCTATAGTATTGCCGTTCCTATCACCAAATACCTGAAAAAGGGAAAGCTAAGTGGGGAGACCAACTTTAGGAAGTTTTTCATTGTTAGAAGAGAAGTTGAGTACACTACTAGCTCAAATAACTTCTGTTTTCAATAAAGTTATCTAATTGAGAGCACACATCTCAAGACTTGGGATCATTATCTAATTGAGAAAGAATTTGTGATGTATTGATCATGAAGTGTTAAGAGAAATGGAAATCGAAAGGAGATTAAGAAGTGATATTTAGTGTAAGTTAGTTCAAGTATTAGAAAGAAATCCCTTTTTAGTTGAGGCATAAACCAATACTATGCAATAAGGTGTTAGATGCCTTTATTTATGAGTCAAATTTATTACTAACACTTGCTTTTGAAACTATAGGTTTTTATGAGATGAATATACATAATTACTAACCAATTTCACATGTTATTTTAATTATTTCCTATTCTTCTCCTAATAGCTTGAGTTTACATTCAATAAAACTCTCTTCTTTTTTGTGGTTTAAGACATTTATCATTGGAATATAAAAAATTCAGTAAATTTTATCTTAATATTCCCTTAAAAGAAATTTTATTTTCTTAGTCTTTGGAAAGATTTTTATCCTGTCACACTTACCTTGCATTACATTGTGATGATTAGTTATATCTATGTAGCATAAAGAGATGTATAGTAACATTTTTTTTAGTACATTGTGATGATTGGATATTTTTGTAACAAATTCTAGAAAATATTGTAGGTATAGATCAAAATTTTTCTTTAGTGAGTATAACAACGGAGGGAAGACTCATACTTGGTCTATTCTATTGGAAGGTTGGTTCTCATGCTACAAGGTTATAAGAACCTTGACTTCTTTTTGACTTCTTATAATTACTACCTTTTTTTCCCCTAAAAAGTATTTATTGATAGGCCTTTTAGTTGCAGGCCTTAAAGACTAATAAGACAAGCCCATTGAGAGTTGAATGAGCATAGATAAAGGTCATTATGATAAATATGGAAACTACATCAAATCTCTAAGATACACTCCACAATATCTTTTCATGATAAGTATGGATGTCTTTAGGAAAGATATATTTACTATAAATATCTCACCATACCTTCTACTATAAATACCCATTCAATCGACAAGGTAAGGGACTGAATTTTCTTTGCTAACACACACATACACTCTTTTTCCATCATTAGTACTTTTTACTATCATTTATCTAACTTGAACATTAGAGTCCAAATGCTAAAGACAACTCTAGCACTTGATAACTCATGTGTTCTCTCTTACGGGCCTTGTTGTCCTCAAATTGAAGATTAGATTAGGCTTAAGACACAAGTAGCAAGAACAACAATCAATAATTGGTGCTCACCATTTGTTGCCAAAAATTTAAGATGGCTGGAGCAAAAAACACACGAAATTCTAAAAGATATTCTAGCAAGAATTTTGTTGATGACGTTGTTAACCCAATAGTTGATTCAACCAATTGTCTGCCACTACCCCCACTACCATAGGTAATTCACCAAGCAAATGACAATAAGTTTGGATGACTCGAATAGCAAATGGTTGAGCTACTAGATGAGAAGACTCCTTAGAGAGTAGGTCAATGCCATTCAAGAGCATTCCAGTGCAATTCTGCATCACACAACGGGCACCAAGATGATAGCACCTCACATCATTAAGGTAATGTACCATAACAACAAAATCATACACTAATTTTATGTAGTTTAGTGAACCAAACAAATCAACAGGATTAATCTAAGGCCTAGTCGACTCAATCTTTAGCAGACTCAACCATTTATGAGATCAATGACATAAGTAAGTGCTTCACGACCTAGAAGAGACAAAGAAAAATCATCCATTAGACATATTCACCATCGGTCAAACTCCTTTTACAAAGGAGATCTGAGATGAGCCAATCTTAATTCACATTTAAATTCTCTAAATGGAATTTTGTGATGGAATCATTGAGAAATCGGAGCATCTAAACTATTACAAAGCTTAAATGATCCTCCTGGACACCTCCAATGCCATAGCATGCAAGGGTCTCTTTAGTACACTGAAAATGGCAGCTTATATTTAGTATAGAAGCCTCAATTCTAAGTATATTTCAAGTATCAAGGATCTCAAAATGCAACTTTACCAGCATTTTCTATAGAAAAGGACTCTTCCACCCTCAGCTTGATCTGCTAGTAGTAGGACAAGACATTCGGTGATTACATCTTAAGGTTCAATAAAGCTATGCTTATGATCCATAATGTGGATATGAGCATCGCCTTGAATGTCACCATCAATGGGGTAAAAGATGACTATCGTTTCTTCTACTCCTTAATAAAGAGAAAATTAAAGGATTTTAAGGACTTTCAAGAAAAGGCAGCTATTTACATTGTTCAAGAAGATGCTATCCTAGAAAGAAGACAGCTTAAGTAGGACTCCTTGGGAAAGAAGAGGGAAAGTAAATGTTGACCCTCAGCTAAGGATAGGATTAGCCGTAAGGTCAAAAGTGATGGGTTTGCTCAAAATGGTGGTAACAACACACCTCTAAAAAGTACATCATCCATTTCTATAAGCCGTACACCTAACTAAACAAGTCTCAAGCTAATATAATTTTGGAAAATAAAGATAGGGACATTTTAACCTCATTTGAGCGTATAAGGAGCAACCTATATAGGAGGAAATTAGACAAGTATTGTGAGTTTCATTACGATAAGGGCTAAACTATAGAAAATTGTACTTAAATATAAAGTGCCTTAGAAAACTTGATTAGACATGGCTACCTTCAAGAGTACATTTTCTAAAGCTAAGTGACCTTCTGAGGGAGGTTGTTGATATGATAACAAGAAAGATCAAGCACCTAATACTAAACCTACCCATAGTATGATAAACACCATCACGGGTAACCTAGTAGTAAGAGGGTAGTCAAGCTCTTAGAGGAAGGCTTATGCTTACTTAAGGAACTATCAAATTGTGTTGAATACATAAAGCAAGAGGCCTAGGATAGATACCACCATCTTATTCTCCGAGGAAGACATGGAGGGGGTCATTACCCCCTATGATGATGCCCCTGTGATCCAAGTATAAATCATAGATTTTGACATCTATAAGCTATTGATCAACAATGGTAGCTTCATGGACATCATATTCAAGAAGGCCTTCAATTAAATGAAGGATAAGATCAAGGTAAAATTGAAGCCCTACAACCATGAGCTCTATGGCTTAAGCAATCAACCAATTAAGCCTAAAAGAATTCTAACCCTTCCCTTTAAGCTTGGCAATGGCACTCACATTACTCAAGTGTTGATGGAGTTCCTCATCATTAACATCCAGTCGCCTTATAATGTCATTTTAGGTTGACCTTTATGAAATGCCCTAGGAATGGTCATGCCTACCTAACACTTGAAAGAAAATTCCTTATGCCTTGCCAAAAGGATTAGTAGCTAGCTTGTAACTGTTACCTCCATGCACTATCCCAATAAGAAGTCCTTGTTATAGAAATGGGACTAGAGGAAAAGCCGAGAACTAGAGTGGAGCTGGTAGAAGAAATTGAAGTAGTAAAGATCGGAAGCTTTTCAAAATAGACCACTCAAATCAAAACATTGGTCTCCATAGAGTTAAGGTAACAATTGAGCCATGTTAATGGACCCCATCATTGCATATCTCACTAATGTAAAGAGTCACTTAACACACTTTTATAGATGGGTAGCTCAATCATAAATCCTATTACTTGCTTCTTCTAAAATGTTTGCGCTCTTTTGAAGTCAAGATTCTATTGTAAGAGCTCTATGTAGGGGTTTATAGAAATC
This sequence comes from Laguncularia racemosa, assembly GCA_037954665.1. Taxonomy (NCBI): domain Eukaryota; kingdom Viridiplantae; phylum Streptophyta; class Magnoliopsida; order Myrtales; family Combretaceae; genus Laguncularia; species Laguncularia racemosa. The sequence continues at coordinate 337,361 of JBBMOL010000146.1, forward strand.
ATGTTATGAGCCACACTATATCAATCAAAGTGCTCTAACTTAGGTATTATTGGCCTACTATGAATAGGGATGTGAAAGTGGTCATGCAGTGATGTGACAAATGCCAGAAGCATGCCCTAATTGATAGGTAACCAACACCATTCTTTTACCCATCACAAGCCCTAAGCCTTTTGCTCAATAGGGGCTCAATATACTTGTCCTTTTCCTAGAGGCAATAGGTCAGTGCCAATATATCATTGTAACTATGGAGACAAAAGTAGAAGCAATGACCAAGATCACTATGAACAGTGAAACAGACATTATAAAGAGGTCCATAATGTGTAGGTTTAACGTGCTTTACACCCCGATCATAGACAACAACACTTAGTTCGACAACTTGAGTTTCAAGGAATTGTGCTCCAAGTGGGGCATCAAGATCCACTACACCTCAGTGACCCGTTTGCAGTTGAATGGATAAGTAGAAGCCACCAACAAGATCATTCTCCAAGGCCTTAAGAAGAAAGTAGCAAAAGAAAAGTAACCATATGATTTGTGTACCTTTAATGTTTTTCTTAGGTAAACAAGGATATAAAAAAGACTTAGTTGCATAAGTACAATTAACGAGTTAAGTCATCACTTAAGGTAATAGGATGCTAATGGTCTCTACTTAACAACTAAGTGAACAAGATGCCATTGCCTTTTGAGACATAGTTGCACGAACTCATATACAACAAATGGTGCATGATATCCTCCTCCAACCACGAGATACACCCCTTTAAGGCCTTCTCATCAACTACGAACTTGTCTACAGTTAAGTGAAGTATGGTACTACCACCCTTTGGTCAAAAGGGCATTGAGGTGCATGGTATCAACCTTGGGAGCTTCCTCCCTTTGTTGGTATGAAGCAAACTCCTTCATGAGCTTAGAGATTCAATTGTTGGCAGATGCAAGGTTTTTATTTTTCTTCACTAGCTTAGCCAAGCCCTTTTTAGCTCAGTCTTCTACCTCAGCTACCTTTTTGTTGCAATCTTCTTAAACTACCATAAGCTCTTCCTTAGCCCTCCTAGCTTTCTACATATACATATTAGTTGCGTTACGATAAAAAAGGTGACAACAACACTCAAGAAACTTATCTACTTTAATGCTAGCTCAGTCTACCTTCATTACTTCCTCCTTCAAAGTGAAGGGGAGTTCATGGGCACCTCTTATCATTTGAAAATAAGAAAGAGTGTCAAATAGGCTTATAAGACATTTACAAAGGATAAAACGTAATGAGATTTATCTCATAAATTTTTTCATAAAAGAAGTCTTACACCTCAAGTGATGACATTTTGGACATGGAGTCCTCTACAAATTGCTGATCTTGAGGCAAGAAGTTATTGGATAGTAGACTGGCATAACTAGATTTGCTCTCTTACCCTAATTACCGAGCCAAAGGAAGGCGAGAGACTTTTAGTGATAATGACTCTTGCATTCTTCCCCTAGAGTCCTCACCTTTCTCTCTCTCTCTCTCTCTCCCCCACCCACCCCCCCCCCCCCCACATTAGGGATCGAATCTTCTTTTGTAATGCCTCTTGGTATCAAGAGAATTGCCTTCACTCACTAAGGCAACAAGTCTAGCCTTAGTTTTGCTTAGCACTTAGATTACTTCATCCCATTGAGCCCTCTTTGCCATTACCTCCGCCTTTAGCTATGAGTGTGCCTCTTCTTAGGCTCTGCAACCTTATCTTTTCCTTTTCCTTAAGTTGCTTAAGTTAAGGACACAACTCAAATGGGCTCAAGGCCCTTGATGATGATCCCACTCCCTGTAGTCCTTTGGGGAGGTTGGACCTCTTTGGTCGTCTTTTTGGCCCCTTAGGCCTCCTTTCAAGCAAGGGCAACTTGATGAGCTATCAAATCTAAAATGTAGACCTTAATCAGCAGCATATCTACATAATGGAAAAAAAAAAAAAAAAAAGAAGTTAATTTGGAGCTCTAAGAAATCTTACTAGGTGTAAGCTTTAAGGGACTACTTTCCTAAAATATAATAGACAAACAACTTCCCTTTGCTCAACCCCTTTCATCACACTAACAGGCACAAACTTTTACTTTTACCCTATTTCTCAACAGTTTGAGGAGCTTCAAAGTACCTTCCACTATCTCAAGGAAGTTGTTAACCACACTTAGAGCATGGAAAGTTTTGTTGTTCCTCCACATAGTGTTGGTCAGCACTTTGACTCTAAGATGATCTTTGGGTATGAGTGTTATAATCTTCATCCTTATCAACCTCACCCAACATGTCCAAAAATCTAGCTCGTCACTAGACTTGACCACGAAGAATTTCTCCTTCTAGTTTAGACCAAAGACATTAGTCCTTCGAAAAGCTTCACGCCGCCTCAACTTGCTAGCAATATAAAAAATGCTACACCATCAATTGAACTCTAAAGGACTCACAAATACTCTCAAAGGTGATTAGTAATATGTAGGTGTTCAAAACAAGTTGGCAGGAGTTGATTCGATGATAATTGAAGAAGTTTTTCTAGAAGTTGGAGAAGTGCACGTGCAACCTAAACTCAAAATATTGATGATAAATAAAAAAGTGGTTGCCCTCTATCAAGCAAACTCATTCCTCTTCGACTGGGTAAATAACCCAATTGTTAAGGAGTGGACCATAATACAACCACAATGAGTTTGCCTTCACCTCGAATAACATGCTTTCCACAACTTTCAAAGTTAACCTAGAGGCCTCCCTATAACATGGCTCAATAGGCTTCTCATCTCCCCCATTGTTGAGGTAGATGTTCAAAGCTGGTTCACCACCTTCACTTTCCTCAAAAAATGACATATGTAACATACCACTCTCCTCTCTAGCATGCGCCATATTGGTGAAGGGTCAATTTGAAGGTCCTACCACTTGTGTCGCTGCAACTTGGGGAGGAGCAGCTCCTTGATGGTGTTAAATGTTGTGGTTTGTGGACATGTAAGAAAAGGAAGAAGATTAGAGTTCCATTTTTTTTTTTTACCTGAAACTGTGAAGAGGAAGAAATTGCAAATATGTTTTGAGCTTTGATGAGTTTTAGAGAAGTGAAATACAAGAAAGAAATTAGAGAACTCAAAGAATATCAAAAGCTTAGAGAGTGTTCAACTGAAGCATTTCATCACCTTTTATAGGTGACTAACGACGATGATGTGGAGGGATGCACAAAACCTTAGGATGCACATAATCACACCACATGTCACACTATTAGAGCAGAAGGCCACAATCATTTCTATCTCTATAGGCATGTTCCTCCTTAGTGTGACATGTATCCCTTCACATTAAATGTCTTGATTTGTGTGCACCATACATGATATTAGAAATTAATAGTTGACAAGAAATGTAAACATTAGAGATGTCTTCCACACATTACCTTAATTCACGCAACTTGGGAGGCAACCTCTTAGTCAACTTACTAGCTCCACCTACTCACCCTAATGTTTATAGCTCGTCCCAAAATGAAGCTCAAGTCGAATCCCCTTGCTTAACTCACTAGGTTGAATACCTAAATTGAAGAATTTGTTACTTTGCTTAATGGACCCTATACGGGTTGTCTTAGTTCAAAAGCAGCTCATCAAATGCATAGACCATAATGCTTTGAACACTAGGGTTAGATCATAACTTAGCAACTTAGATAAGCACCTACTAGCCAAAGCATTGATTGGCTCATCTAATGTACTCAAAGGCCTTTTTCAACTTCGACTATCCTTGCCACCTAGTTGCCAACAAGAGTGGGGGGCTAAGATTTGCTAGGAGTTTTAGCTATGGGCCTTAAAGCCTAAATCGACAAGCTCAATGAAAGTCAAATGAGTATGGATAAGGGTAGTTATGGTACATATGGAAAGTACATCAAATCTCTGAGATATATTTCATCGTATCTTTGCATGATACGTGTGGCTATTTTTGAGAAAGATGTACTTGCCATAAATATTGCATAACACCCTCTACTATGAATACCTAGTCAATCCACAAGGTAACGGACCAAATTCTCTTTACTTACATACACTCTCTTCCTTGCCATCATTACTACTTTTTACTAGTATTTATCTAATTTGAGTATCAAAGTTTAAACATTAGAGACAACTGTAGCGACCAATAGTTCACGTGTTCTCTCTTGTAGGCCTAATCATCCCCAATTTGAAGATTAGATCAAGCCTAAAGACACAAACGGCAAGAGCAACAATCAACAATATTCATTTTGGAAATATATTAAGTGATGAAGTATGAAGCATTTAGGGTGTCAAAAGTATACTTATACATACATAAGATCTTTAATTAAACTTATATTTATATATGCTTTAACGATATATATATTTTTTTTTTGGGATGTATGAAAGCTAATGGAAAAGATATGTGCTTGCATTATATTGCCTACCTCATCCTCTTCACCTATTTCAGTTAGATCAACCAAATGTATAGGAAAGTGCCGCTCAACTTTCATCTCCAGTTCCTCGTACAGTTGCTGGATCTCCCTTATGATTGGCTGGAACTCTTGAATGGTCATTATGATGAATGCGCCTTGACAATCTTTGCATATTTTTCTGCCATCCTCAAAAGATAAAGGATTCGAGTCTCTTGCCTACAAAAATTTTAGCAGTCTATCACAACTCGAAGCTGTGAAGCACAGACATATGACATGATAAGTTACATCCATGATAATGTTTAGTCCTTGATTAGTGCACCAAACATCATGGTCTTTGTGGTGTACCAATTAACATCTATTGGAAGTTCAGAAATGGTCCCGTCTAGAATAATCTATGATCAATTCTCTATTTATCACTCTAATAAAAAAAGGATAAATTACGGGGCTACTTGTTAAAAACTATTAAAATTGCAAAAGAAAAAAAAAAACCTTTGAGTTTCTAAGATACCGTACTTACATTTCTTGAAAATTATTGACATCATAAAATTTTCTTTTAATGCAATGTCAAGTCAATATTTTATATTAATATATAATTGTAATAACTTTTTAATTCAATTTGTTGCTCGATTTTATTCGTCCTAACTCATGAGATATTAATCATTTTAAGAAAACCTTAAAATTAGATGAAGTTTTCTAATACCTCTTTAATCCTAAGGAGCCCACTAGAATCCTTAAATTAATTGTTACATCAGTATTTTAAGAACTTTTTTCATAAAAAGATCTATTCACCCTATTTCTTAAAGAATTAAAAACTATATCTAATATTATACTAGACTTTTCTTCGGGAGTAAAATTAATTTTCATCATATAGATTAAAAATGGCATTTCCATCCTTAGTTCTTGGAATGGAATGAAATGAAATCATGATCAAAATGATAAATCCATTCCCCTATTTAAAAATGCACACAAAATGGATTGTGGATGAAGTAGAATTTGTGAAAAGTATCATCAATTATTAAATGTTATAATGAAATTAAATGTTAAATAAGTACTTTCAACTAATATTCATTAAAGAGTTTCGAATGAAATCATAATTCTGTCATTTCAAAAGTAGAATCGAATTTTCTCTTAAAGGTGAAATCAACAAAGGAATCATTATTTTGATTTTTAAAAATGTATCCAAAAAAAAAAAAAAAACACAGCAAAACTTGGAGTTGTGATTCCATTCCAAGTTCATTTCTACGTACCAAATGCATCAAGAGGGATAAACTGAAGATGTCTTTAAGGAGAAGGGTCCTTAAGGTGTTGATGTAACACCTTCAAACTTAGAGGATGATCTAATAAACTTTTTTTCTTTATTTTTGAGAGCACATATTCAATTAGGAAAGCACTAACCACCAATCTTTGGCAGCTGGTGCATGCAGGTGTGCCATCGTGGTCGTGAGAGGGACAATATTTTTGCCGCCAAAAGGCATGCTCTTCGGCCTGCAAATGGCCATCAACACCTGTTTGTAGCTTTTATTGTAAAGACAAAAAGAAAAATCGATTAATATAATCAAGATGGTATCTACATCATGCATTATTTTTAAATGACATAACTAAAAATGAGGGCCAACAAAATGTGAATTAGTTCCTTTTTTTTTTTTTGGGTAGATAAAATGTGAATTAGTTAGACCTTTTCTATTAATCATTATAAGCCAGTACAATTTTCCCATTATAGTCATACATATCTATTAATGAAGACCCCCACCGTAATCTAAAATGAAGTGTTTATATCTTACAATACTAGGAATTACTTCTAAAATACTTCCATACCTTCTGGGCTTTCCACATTAATTCTTAAATCGACTTTGAGATCTTTGATGAATAAAATATCAATATACATCTTTTATTGCCACCGCGTTAGTCTACATGATCAGACATATCACGTTTGATAATAAAAGGGGAATCTACCATGCTACACCTGATGGAAGAGAAATACATATCATATAGGCCACAAGTTCCTTGGTGACTGCTTTAATTAGCAAAATTTCATGAATAGGTCTTAGTACTCGACCACGTGTGAAGAAAGGGATTACTTACCAGATTTTTACACACATAACACCTTAGAGTTTGCTGATTATTGATTCTGTGACACGTTGAGTTCTCCGAGAATTGATCCTGCAACTCGTAGGAGAGACAGGAAAAGAAACACCAAAACTTTTACAAATTAATATATATATATATATATATATATATATATATATATTTGCACATTTTTTTAATTATGTGCTGAGTTAGAAAAAGAAGTGCAATATATTTGCACATTTTTTTAATTATGTGCTGAGTTAGAAAAAGAAGTGCAACTTAATGCTGACGCTTTTTCTAATAATCAATTTCATTATGCACTTTCATGAATGTTATTCGAAAATATACTAAAAACTTGCAATCTAGTGTATTTTGCACGTTTAATCCATTTTAGGCAAACTATGATTGCAAAAAGAATTAGATCACAAGCTTTTTAATGGTATACGCCCTAATGTAACATTAAAAAATTTTGGACTAAATTAAATATGCCTGAGGTTTGACTTTCTTAAGGCCACGTGAAATCAATCAATGTTAAATTTTGATATATAATTCTATTAAGTAATACTACTCGATTTCAAATTTTAATAAAACAGTGCTTTTCGTTTCAAGCTTGTTTGTGCATTCAATCAAGTGAATGTTGAGGGGAAAAAAATTTAGGACCGAAATTGCACATACCACACAACACTATTTTACTCAAAAACAACATTAATCTATTTAAGTAATACCTCATAAGTAGTATTTCGAAAATAACTTTCGTGACTATGATGACGTTGTTCTGGATTCCAAACAGAACTGGAATGGGGAAGCCCATAGTCAATATCAGTCTGGCAAACAGGGAGCATACTGCAAAAGTTTTATGGCAACCGGAATTAATTAGTTGGCTCCATCCCTAAGTATCAATTATATATATGATGCTACATTAAAATATGAAATCGATATAATGTAGGAAGCAATAGGAAAAAAAAAAAAAAAAAAGATTGTTATACGTTACTTACAGCCATGAGCAATTGAGTGCCAAAAAAAAAGAAACGAAGATCTTTTTATATAGGAAGTTTTCATCGACACTGCTTGTGTTTCTCTTATGCTTTTCTTTAGTAATGTTATCGCATATAACAGTCATACATAGCTATAGGTTTTACGCGTTTACTAGTAGATTGATAGGAAAATGTAAAACTATTCCATTGAATTTCGGTACACCATATCTTTTGGTCGTGTGAGAGTATAAGGTAGAAGCTTGTGTACCTTTTGGTAACCTGGCCCTATGAGGCTGTCCAATGAGAACAGAAGTGTAGTAGGGACCTAGGCGGGTTTCTCTCTTGGTAGGATATTAAGATGGTAAACCCTGCAGGGATAGGCAAAAGGAGTTAACCTGCTCACGTACTGGAAAAATGGAGAGTACTGGATTGGGACAAACGAAGACGAGATAGTCCAGTGATACTAGATTTGGAAAATAATAATCGTAAGCAAATTTAAAGTCTAATATAGAATGTGGGAGAAAAGTGATAGTGATTTATATGGTCAAAATAGTGAATATTAAGTTAGTACTAATTACAACCATTTGGCTAAATAAAAGAAAAGAAAATCAATCACTTATTGGCTTTGACAATTAACTACCATTGAATGAGGATATCATTAATGGTATCAAAATCAATCTCCTACTATCAAAATCACTTATTCGGGACAAATCAAGATGAATACTATTGGACCTTTGCGACAAACCAGAGCGAAGAAGCAAACTAATGAGGGAAGGGAGTCATATTGGGGCAAGGCTCGTCCAAGAAGCGACACCTAGTAGACTTCTATGATGGTGAGGCCTCTAGGGAAGAGTAGATAGTGAAGAAACAGATGAAGTATTAAAAATATAGGAGAATTGTGATGGAGATACAAGAGACACGGGCTGACACACGGCTTGTCACACGGCCATGTGGAGATACAAGAGACACGGGCTGACACACGGCTTGTCACATGGCCGTGTAGTGATTGGAAGGAACTCACAGAAGCATACACGGCTTGAAGCACGGCCGTGTCTCGAGCAGAGTATCGAATAGAAAATCTTCACATAATCCAGCACGGCTTGAAGCACGGTCGTGTCTCGATGCAGAGTATCGAACAGGAAATCTTCACAGAATCCAACACGGTCTGAAGCACGGCCGTGCCTTCGATCGTGTACGCGTAGATTTTCCTTTTCTTTGATATTTTAAGGGAGAGTATATATACCCTTTTGTTAACCATGTTAGGGTTACGTCTTATTATACTTTGAATACACTTTGAGAGAAATTTTTCTCCGTTCTTCGGTTGTGCGCAACCATAGTTTGCATCAAAGAGCTATTCTTTGTTGTTGTGAAACCAATCTAGATTTGGATTCGTTTCTTAATGCTTTCCGCGCTGCGTCAGTTGGTATCAGAGCAAGGCTATTTCCTGTGGAGATGTCAACTCATCAAGGCAATGATAGCGGTCGTGTTCTTGACGGTGTTCAAGATGCGAGGTTACAAGGAAACCATCAATGGTTTCCAAGGGCGGAGTTTGACGCAATGCATCAGAAGGTCGGGCGTATGGAACGGCGCCTTGATGAACTGATCGAGCGTTTCGATGCTCTAGTGGTAGACCCCAATAGGGCTGGGGGCGTTGGCAAGAATCCACCACGTGCGGTGGGGGAATTCGGGGGACGTGTAATCTGACCTGTCGTTGAGAACAGGTGGGGACGTGTGGAGAGTGAGGAGTCCAACGAAGAGAGTGATGATACGTATGGGAGTAGGCCACAGTAAGGACGTGGTGGGAGAGGTGGTGGTTATTGGATGGCTCATCATGGAAACCACCCTAGAGACGGTGAGTATAGGAGGAACCGTGGAGGCTATGATCAAGAGGACAACGTTCCTGTACTAGCGCTGGTGGCATGCAGGTTATTGGATGGCTCATCATGGAAACCACCCGAGGATCGTCGTGTAGAGCTGGTGGCATGCAGGTTGAAGAGTGGTGCCTCGGCATGGTGGGAGAGGCTACAAAGTAGGAGGCAAAGGGAAGGAAAACACCCAGTGAGATCATGGTATCGCATGAAGCAGTTGCTGCAACATGATTTCCTCCCGCCGGACTACGAGCAGATATTGTTCCAACAATATCAGCGGTGCCGCTAGGGACAACGTTTTGTGCATGAGTATACGGCGGAGTTCATGAGGTTGGCTGAACGGAATGATTTGAGGGAAAGTGAAGGCCAGCAAGTTGCAAGATATGTGGAAGGAATGAAGCTCCAAATTAAAGACAAAATTGGGGTTACGATGGTGAGGACTCTAGTAGAGGCAAAGAATTTGGCTCTCCGAGCCGAACTAGTGTTGCAGGAACAAGGGAATAGATATGGAGGAGGACGGAAGGGATATGTAGGAGAAGCTGTGGGTAGTGGTAATAGGTTGGCATTTGAGAAAAGTAAAACCACACCATATAAACCAACTGAGGACATAACCAGGAGGGAAGAGAAGAGTGAGGGGAAGAAGCCGATGGAACAGAAGGGAGCTCAGAAGCAGCATAACCCCTATGCCAAACCTATATTGGGTAAATTTTTCCGATGCAATCAACTGGGTCATCGATCAAACGAATGTCCAGCGAGGAAAAGCGTAAACATCCTTGATAGGGAAGAGGATGAGGAGATTTGCTGTGAGCCTGATGGAGAGGGAGAGTATTATGAGGAAGAAGAAGAAGCAGCAGAACCAACTTATGTAATTCGGCGCATGATGCTCACCCCAAAACAAGAAGAGATCACGCAAAGGCACCAGTTGTTTCGCACACGGTGTACTATCATAGGGAGGTTGTTTGAGCTAATAGTAGACAGCGGCAGTTGCGAAAACATCATAGGAAGGGAGGTTGTGAAACAACTGCAGTTGCCCATAGAGAAGCACCCGAATCCGTACACCATTGGTTGGATTAAGGCAGCCGAAAAGATAGAAGTCAAGGAGAGATGCAGGGTACCTTTCTCAATAGGGAAGTACCGCGATGAAGCATTCTGTGACATTATAGACATAGATGCTTGCCACATCTTGTTTGGGAGGCCATGGCAATTTGATGTGGACGCACAACATGCGAGCAAGGAGAATGTCTATAGATTGGAGAAGGAGGGTGTGAAATACACCTTGTTACCGTTGAAAAAGGAAGGACGCGCGAAGGGAAAGAAGGTTGAGAGTCGTTTGTTCCTAACCGTCACTCAATCTGAGAAGGAAGTGATGGAAGACTTGAGGGAGTCGCGGGTGGTGCACGCCCTCATCGTGAAAGGTGAGACAGAAGGAGAGGAAGAGGTTGATAGAGACGTACCAGAGGCAATGAAGAATCTACCTGAGGAGTTTAAGGAGGTGGTTCCAGACGATCTACCCGAGGGGCTACCCCCTCTGAGAGACATTCAACACCAGATAGACCTGGTGCCCGGAGCTAGTCTCCCGAACCTCCCGCATTACAAGATGAGTCCCAAGGAAGCCGGGATTCTACAAGAGAAGGTCCAAGAGCTTTTGGACAAAGGGTTTATCCGGGACAGCTTAAGTCCTTATGCGGTTCCAGGCTTGTTAACCCCTAAGAAAGATGGGAGCTAGAGGATGTGTGTTGATAGCCGAGCTATCAATAAGATTACCATAGGGTATAAATTCCCTATCCCACGCATCGAGGATATGTTGGATCGGTTGAGTGGCGCTACTATCTTCTCCAAGATAGATTTGCGGAGTGGATACCACCAAATTCGGATCCGTCCCGGTGACGAATGGAAGACGGCATTTAAGACCAAGGAGGGGCTGTATGAGTTGCTAGTGATGCCATTTGGGTTGAGTAACGCACCGAGCACCTTCATGAGGGTAATGAACCAGGTATTAAAACCTTTCAATGGTCGTTTCCTTGTTGTGTACTTCGATGATATTCTAATATTCAGTAAGTCTGAAGAAGAACATTTAGAACATCTAAAGTGCGTGTTATCTGCACTAAAGGCGAACAAACTATTCGCTAATCTTAAAAAGTGCACGTTCATGTCAAGGCGACTGTTGTTCCTAGGATTTGTGGTTAGTAGTGAAGGGGTAATGGTGGATGACGAAAAGGTGAAGGCGATTAGAGAATGGCCTGTTCCGAGAACTGTTACGAAGTTGAGAAGCTTTCTTGGCCTAGCTAGTTTCTACAGAAGATTCATTAGGCACTTTAGTACCGTCGCTGCCCCCTTAACTGAATGTTTGAAGAAGGGAAAGTTCCAATAGGGCGAAGAATCTGAAACGAGCTTCATGAACTTGAAGCAAAGATTGTGTAGCGCTCCTGTACTAGCGCTACCAGACTTTGAGAAGTTATTCGAGGTAGATTGCGACGCCAGTGGGGTTGGAGTTGGTGCAGTACTATCACAGGAAAGAAGACCAATAGCCTTTTACAGTGAAAAATTGTGCGAAGCAAGGAGGACTTGGTCTACATATGACAAGGAGTTCTACGCCGTGGTGAGGGCCCTTAAAGTATGGGAGCACTATTTGGTTGGGAAAGAGTTCATTTTGTACTCAAACTGCGGGGCTCTTAAACACTTGAGTGGTCAAACTCGGATTAGTAAGGACATGCACGCCAGATGGATTGAGTTCTTGCAGAGTTTTCCTTTCAGGCTAATGCACAAGTCGGGTGTGCAAAACAAGGTCGCGGACGCCCTGAGTAGAAGAGCGAATGTCCTACTTACTTTAAGTGCAGACATTGTCGGTTTTGAGAGGTTAAAGGAACTATATGAAAATGATAGCGACTTTAAGGACACTTGGATTAAGTGTGCCAGTAGAGAACTGTGTAACGACTATCATATCCATGAGGGGTACTTGATGAAAGGGAATCAGCTGTACATTCCTGAATCTTCCTTACGGGAAAAGCTTATCCGAGATCTGCATGGTGGAGGACTGGTGGGACATATGGGTAGAGATAAGACCCTAGCCGCAGTTACTGAAAGATACTTTTGGCCTCGGTTAAGGAGGGATGTGTATCGGATTGTGGAAAGGTGCTACATTTGCCAGGTGTCTAAGGGGCAATCCCAAAACACTGGCCTATATACTCCTCTTCTCGTGCCAGCAAACATTTGGGAGGACTTGTCGATGGACTTTATACTTGGTTTGCCTCGTACCCAACGAGGTGCTGACTCTGTGTTTGTTGTGGTTGACAAGTTTTCCAAGATGGCTCATTTTATTCCCTGCAGGAAGACCGCCGACGCACGGGCTATTGCGCGGCTGTTCTTCAAGGAAGTGGTGCGGTTGCATGGAGTCCCAAAGTCCATTACTTCCGACAGAGATAGTAAGTTCCTCAGTCACTTCTGGAAGACTCTCTGGTACATGTTTGATTCGTCCCTGAATTACAGCAGTACCGCTCATCCTCAAACCGACGGTCAAACCGAGGTAACTAACAGGACCCTCGGAAACCTCATCAGAAGTATCTGCTGTGAGAAGCCGGGACAGTGGGATCAGGCATTGGCTCAGGCTGAATTCCCTTACAATAGTTCCATCCACCAAACTATTAGGAGGTCACCGTTCTCGGTGGTATATACCAAAACACCACAACATGCGATGGACTTGATCAAATTACCCAAGGATATGGTGGGTGATGTGACTGCTAAACATATGGCGGAACAACACCAAACCACTGCCGAGGAAGTTAAACGAAAGATAGAGGAATCCAATACCCGATACAAAAGGGCTGCCGATAAGCATAGACGGAAGAAACTCTTTGGCATGGGCGATCAGGTAATGGTTTACCTCTGAAGAGAGCGTTTTCCTGTAGGTAAGTATGGGAAACTTCAACCCAAGAAGTACGGACCTTATGAAGTTGTGCATAAGATAAACGACAACGCATATGTCGTACAACTTCCGGAAGACATGAATATTTCTTGTACTTTTAATGTTGCGGACTTATCACATTTTTACTCCGATGATACGCCTTTATATCCTGACTAGAACTCGAGGTCGAGTTCTCCATTGGTGGGAGAGACTGATGGAGATACAAGAGACACGGGCTGACACACGGCTTATCACACGGCCGTGTGGAGATACAAGAGACACGAGCTGACACACGGCTTGTCACACGGCCGTGTAGTGATTGGAAGGAACTCACAGAAGCATACACGGCTTGAAGCACGGCCGTGTCTCAAGCAGAGTATCGAATAGAAAATCTTCACAGAATCCAGCACGGCTTGAAGCACAGCCGTGTCTCGATGCAGGGTATCGAACAGGAAATCTTCACAGAATCCAACACGGTCTGAAGCACGGCCGTGCCTTCGACCATGTACGTGTAGATTTTCCTTTTCTTTGATATTTTAAGGGGGAGTATATATACCCTTTTGTTAACCATGTTAGGGTTACGTCTTATTATACTTTGAATACACTTTGAGAGAGATTTTTCTCCGTTCTTCGGTTGTGCGCAACCATAGTTTGCATCAAAAAGCTATTCTTTGTTGTTGTGAAACCAATCTAGATTCGGATTCGTTTCTTAATGCTTTCCGCGCTGCGTCAAATTGTGCCCAATAGTAACGTGATGTAATGAGGGTAGCTTGTGTGTAAGGGAGAGATATTGTGAGACCAAGACCTTAGAAGTGGCAAAGGAAATCTAAGCCTTGTGTGGTTTACATGTGAGAAGCGATGATGGTTTATATGCCAAGATAGTGATACTGAATCAATGATACTTAAGTATTTTTAAGCTAATAAGTGGATAAAAATCCCATAATCACATGTTAGTTTAGCTATTGACTCTTGCTGGCCTTATTCATCACTAATGGTTAATCCAAGTGGATAAAATGACCATTAATTCTTATTGACTTGGCTATTGGCTATTCCTGATCATTGTGATTAGCCAACTAAAATCTATGTCCTATATTCCATTACCTTTACGGTTGTGGTTAAATGCACATATGCCTAGACATTATAGCTCACTTAGTCTATATTTACTATTTCTAATGATAAGTTTTTTTAGGAAATAAATCGAAGAAAAGATATATTAGGGTTGAAGAACTTCATGCTTATTTAAGGGCTTTCTAGTATATTGCAATAGTTGAAAACATAGATTGATTATATGAATTTGATTTACTTGTTTCTCAACCTTATTTGCCCTTCAATTGTTACTAAAAGTATATATCTTGCCATGCTTGCTATTTCTAGATTGGAGCATCTATATAGGGTGTTACGATTGATAGATTGCTAAGGTTATGGAGAATAATAAACTAAAACCATTCACATTTTGATTATAAGAAAGGAAATCTTATTTAGAAACTTAATACAAAATGTAGTCAAACCCTAGCTTTTCTCCTCTATACTTAGCCACCTCCACTTTTCCACTCAACTTTAGTCTCCCTAAAATCTCTCAAGCAATCTTCAAGTTCTTGAATCCCCACATGATTTTCTCCATATACTATAGAAGGTAAATGAAGGAAATGTTAAAATGATGGTCTCGAAGAAGAGAAACATCCTACAATAGGAGACCATAAAAGTATGAGTCTCATTCTTTAGCTATTTAATCCTATGTGTTATGGGAGATAATGATAAACTTTAAGGAGAAATCAAGTGATTAATATCACCCTCTTGATCTATTTGTTGCATTTTTTTGTTAGTTAAGTGTTATTTGCAAAGCTTGAATTAGATTCAAATATAATGATGTAGAATAATTGATTACAAGTCGCTACATATTTTAGTTGGGCATGCCGAAAGCCTAGTGGCCTAGGACATCAAAATGAGACCATTTCATTGAGTGCCTACTCTTAGGTTTAGGTAGCATACACAAGTTATGGATTAGCTACAAGAGTAAAAATGATAGCATAAGCTAAAATCAAAGAGACCTAGGTTAGGATGTCAGACATGGTAGTTCATAGAACATCTACTCCTAATGTTTGATTGAGCACATGGATTGCAAATTACTTTGGAGAATCAAGATATAGCCACTTAACTTAGACGGGGAAATTTGAAAGAAGCAATTTCATTAAGTGCCTACTTCTAACATAAAATAAGGTAAGAAGGCTAAAGATCAACTATCCTTGGTTAGGATAATGATTGAGATGAGAGATGAGAGAAAGAGTTAAGGAAATGAGTAACTTTAGAATTATCTGTTGGCATAACAAGACAATTAATAAATAGTTGATTAGTGTGTAAAGAATGTTCCATTAGCATTAACTAAATAGCATGTGATTTATACATGGCATTTATGTGATGATCATGATTGTAGAGGTATTTTTGTAAGGTGTTGTCTAATATTTGGATGACTATTATGTCGACTATGATTTGAAATAATACCTTCAGATGTGGTCATTGCTAAAGAACGATAGTATAGTTATTATGATGGAAAACCTCATTTACAATAAGACTGTGAGGATTATCTTTATGTTTCGCAAAACAAATTATACACTTTCTAGACAAAATGGAGCTACTTGATGTTGCATATTTGAACTCGTTAAAACTTAGCTCACATCATTATGCTTAATAAAAGGAAAAGGGAAAGCTCTAATAGAAAAACATTGGAAAGGATATAAAAATTATTTTATTATGATGGAGTTGTACTCAAACTAATAGCTTTGCACATTGTTATCAATATAGTAATGATATGTGGTGAGTTGTAACACCTCTTAGTTTTTATCATGACAACTACTTTGATTATCAAAGTGTAATATTGATTTGATTTGCAAATAAAATAGTAATAGGTTTCAAAAGGAAAGACACTATCATAAGAATCAATAATACTTCTGAATCATGCATTAGCATGTTAATAAAGATCAACACTTGCAAAATAGAGCTTATCTTGAGCCCACTAACCTAATAATCTCTTAATCATCTCACCTAGTTCTTAAGACCTAGCCTATAAGGCAACATTTTTGTGTTTTTCATCACTTAGTCTAAAATTTTCTATCCATTATTGACTTTTATTTACTACCTTAATATATATATATATATTCTTTTGCTTTTTATTAGCCTTTAATGTCTGGGATACTTCAAAGAAAGCTAAAAGCCATCCTTTCTAAAAATTTATTAATTAAAATGGATCCATACTATCTTTATCTCATACTCACTATCATTTTTCCTTTATAATTTAAGTGAGACTTTACTCATTATTCTCCAGTCCCATGGCTTAGGGGTTTTCCAATCTCTCCCCTTTTAACAGATGATATCCTTATTGTACTTACTACATAATTAGGCTTAATCCATCCTCCTTCTACTATGCAATTTATTTCATTCCCACCTACTCACTTTCCAAGAGGCCTTCCCATCTTGGAAGCTTGCCACATACCACTCCTTGTCTAAGTCTTGTCTTGATAACACTCCTCACCTTCCTTGAAGATCTCTTTAGGTTGCCATAAGTCTACTAGTTTCCTCCTTAGTTCATCACATAAAATAGGCCTACTACTAAATGTAACCACTTTGATGCGAATTACAACATCTCCAACCAACAGTTATTAATAGTCAAGCAAATAGGTGACTAAAGAGTCTATTTAACCACTTTGCCTATAAGTTGCTAGTCAGTATTAACTTTGTATTCACTATCTTTAGAGTATAAATAGTATTTACTTTTCCTTCATAATCCATGTGTGACTTAAATTTATATTATGCACTTCCAAGACTTAGGGATTTCTCAATCTTGTGGATTTTAATCCTAACAATACTTAATAACAAAGCCAATAGATTAATATTAAACTTTTTGAATCACTAAGCCCATGTGTTCTTATTGTGGACTTGACATTTCCCACCTTAGACTTGTGAACCACTTTTAAATCATTCCACAATACATATATGACTTGCAACCTAACCAACCTTACGCCCTTAATACACACACCTATCCACTTACCCACCACATACCCATCTACACATACAAGCGACTTCCCAATTGTGTCACCTTAATAATCCTACCCCCTTCCTCTATGCATCTTGGTTCATTCTTGCACTCATTCTCCCTATTAGCTCAAACTTGCCAGGAGCCACTTCTTATTTAAGCCTTAACAAGTAACACAACCTACTCTTATTAAACCATGTTTCTAGGTTCTTGTTGCTATTAGCCCACTTGAGAGGGGACCATTCAAAATATCTTGATTTAAATAATCAAATAGCGAAGTAAATAAGTGACCAACCTTTTAAAGTATGCTGGTTTGAAAGTTCATAATTAGTATTGACTTAGTATTTTGCTATAGTCAACCATAATCATTTCTCTTCCACAATCTATATAAGAATTGCAACTCTCTAATGATATCCTTTTTCCACTTGCAAGGTCTTGAAGTCTCACAACCAATGCCATGTAATTGATTCCAATATACATTCTCAATATTATTCGATAACTAGAGGATGTCCTACATATTTTCTAAACTAAAGAAGGAAACAAATAATTAAGAAAAAATATTCACTTTCCTAATCTAGAATTATATCTAGATATATAATTCAAACCCTATGACAATGTGCAAAGGCGAGGACGTAGCTTCACCGGCTAAGCGAAAGTAGCATTCAAGCATTGTTAAAGGAACTAAACAATTATTTCCTATACCCCTTCTCAAGCTCAAGAGGTGATATCAATAAGCTTGCAAGAAATCTTCATGAATAATTGTTTAGATAAGGATTTTGTCAAGTTGTTTACATCTTGATCATGAGTTGAAACATATTGTAGCTTGAGTCATCCCTCTTTAATCTTTGATTTGATGAAACCGCAATCTAATCAAACATGCTTCATGTGATCATGTTGTACTAGATTCTTAATGATGTTCAAAGCTTATATATGCTATCATTGAAAATCAAGATTTCCTCAATTGAAATTTCCAAATATTGCAATAGTCATTGGAGCTACATAACTTCACATATTGATGGAGGCACAAGGGGCACGGGACACACGGCCTGAACACACGGCCGTGTAGTGACTAGTAGATTTCCACAGAGTCATACACGGCCCCCATACACGGTCGTGCATCGCGACCGTGTATTCAATCCAGATTTCCACAGAAGCATACACGGCTTCCTTACACGGCTAGGAGACGGCCGTGCATCGCGACCGTGTATTCAATCCAGATTTCCACAGACGCGTACACGGCTTCCTTACACGGCTAGAAACATGACCGTGTACCTAGTCAAAAATATTCACAGAGTCATACACGGCTTACATACACGGTCGTGTATGAGACCGTTTGAGACGCGTATCTTATTATTTCTTCCACGTGTACGCTTAGATTTTCCCCTTTTAGATATTTTACGGGGTCATATAAATACTCTTTTGTCAGATAGATTGGGGTGACGTTTTATTATCATATTTGAATACACTTTGAGAGAGAATTTTCTCTAATTTTCGGGTTGTGCGCAACTCGATTTGCATCAAAGAGTGTTTCTTTGTTGTGGGAAACCAATCCAATTTCGGATTCGTTTCGTTTTCGCTTCCCGCGCTGCGTCAGTTGGTATTAGAGCAAGGCTATTTCCTGTGGAGATGTCAACTCATCAAGGCGACGATAGCGGTCGTGTTCTTGACGGTGTTCAAGATGCGAGGTTTCAAGGGAACCATCAATGGGTTCCTAGGGCAGAGTTCGACTCAATGCATCAGAAGGTCGGGCATATGGAACGGTGCCTTAATGAACTGATCGAGCGTTTCAATGCTCTAGTGGTAGACCCCAATAGGGTTGGAGGCGCTGGTAGAAATCCACCACGTGCGGTGGAGGAATTCGGGGGACGCATGATCCGACCTGTCGTTGAGAACAGGTGGGGGCGTGTGGAGAGTGAAGAGTCCAGCGAAGAGAGTGATGATACGTACGGAAGTAGACCGCGGTGAGGACGTGGTGGAAGAGGCGGTGGTCATCGGATGGCTCATCATGGAAACCACCCTAGAGAAGGTGAGCACAGGAGGAACCGTGGGGGTTATGATCACGGGGATGGCGAAGACTACCGTCTGAAGGTTGATATTCCATGGTTCGATGGCAGTCTCAACATCGAAGGCTTCCTTGATTGGTTGGCGAAAGTAGACCGGTTCTTCGACTACATGGAAATTCCCGAGGATCGTCGTGTAAGGCTGGTGGCATGTAGGTTGAAGAGTGGTGCTTCGGCATGGTGGGAGAGATTGCAAAGTAGGAGGCAGAGGGAAGGAAAGCACCCGGTGAGATCATGGTATCGCATGAAGCAATTGCTGCAACATGACTTCCTCCCGCCGGATTACGAGCAGATATTGTTCCAACAATATCAGCGGTGCCGCCAAGGACAACGTTCCGTGCATGAGTATACGGCGGAGTTCATGAGGCTGGCAGAGCAGAATGATTTGAGGGAGAGCGAAGGTCAGCAAGTTGCTAGGTATGTAGAAGGACTGAAACTACAAATTAAAGACAAGATTGGGGTGACGATGGTGAGAACCCTCGTAGAAGCAAAGAACTTGGCTCTCCGAGCCGAACTTGTGTTACAGGAGCAAGGGAGTAGATATGGGGGAGGACGGAAAGGGTATGTAGGCGAAGCTATAGGTGGTGGCAGTCGACTGGTACTTGAGAAAAGTAGGACTACACCATATAAACCAATTGAGGACATGTCTAGGAGGGAAGAGAAAAGTGAGGGGAAGAAGCCAATGGAGCATAAGGGAGCTCAAAGACAGAACAACCCCTATGCCAAACCTATATTGGGCAAATGTTTCTGATGCAAATCGGTCAAACGAATGCCCAGTGAGGAAGAGCGTCAACATCCTCGATAGGGAAGATGATGAGGAAATCTGCTGTGAGCCCGATGGAGAGGGAGAATATTATGAGGAAGAGGAAGAAGCAGCGGAGCCAACATACGTAATTCGGCGCATGATGCTCACCCCAAAGCAAGAAGAGTTTACGCAAAGGCACCAGTTGTTTCGCACACGGTGTACGATCATGGGGAAGCTATTTAAGTTAATAGTAGACAGTGGCAGTTGCGAGAACATCATAGGAAGGGAGGTTGTGACACAACTGCAGCTACCCGTCGAGAAGCACCCGAATCCTTACACTATTGGCTAGATCAAGGCCGCCGAGAAAATTGAAGTTAAGGAGAGATGCAGGATACCTTTCTCAATAGGGAAGTACTGTGATGAAGCATTCTGCGACATTGTAGACATGGATGCTTGCCACATCTTGTTCGGGAGGCCATGGCAATTTGACGTGGACGCGCAACATGCGGGCAAAGAAAATGTCTACAGGTTGGAGAAGGAGGGTGTGAAGTACACCTTATTGCCGTTGAAAAGGGAAGGACGTGCTAAAGAGAAGAAGGTGGAGAGTCGCTCATTCTTAACTATCACTCAATCTGAGAAGGAAGTGATGGAGGACTTAAGGGAGTCGCGAGTGGTGCACGCCCTCATCGTGAAAGGAGTGACCGAAGGAAGGGAGGAGCTTGATGGAGAAGTGCCAGGGGCAGTGAAGGATCTTCTTGAGGAGTTCAAGGAAGTGGTTCCAGACGACCTACCCGAGGGACTACCCCCTCTAAGGGATATTCAACACCAGATAGACCTGGTGCCCGGAGCTAGTCTCCCAAACCTCCCGCATTACAGGATGAGTCCCAAGGAAGTCGGGATTCTATCGGAGAAGGTCCAAGAGCTTTTGGACAAAGGTTTCATCCGGGATAGCTTAAGCCCATGTGCGGTTCCAGCGTTGTTAACTCCCAAGAAAGATGGGAGCTGGAAGATGTGTGTTGATAGCCGAGCTATCAACAAGATTACCATAGAGTATAAATTCCCTATACCCCGCATCGAGGATATGTTGGACCGTTTGAGTGGAGCTACTATCTTCTCCAAGATCGACTTGCGGAGTGGATATCACCAGATTCGGATCCGCCCTGGAGACGAGTGGAAAACGGCGTTTAAGACCAAGGAGGGGTTATATGAGTGGCTAGTGATGCCATTTGGGTTGAGTAACGCACCGAGCACCTTCATGAGGATAATGAACCAAGTATTGAAACCTTTCAATGGTCGTTTCCTTGTTGTGTACTTTGACGATATTCTAATATACAGTAAATCCGAAGAAGAACATTTAGAGCATCTAAGGTGTGTGTTGTCTACATTAAAGGTGAATAAGTTGTTCGCTAATCTCAAAAAGTGCACATTTATGTCAAGGCGACTGTTGTTCCTTGGGTTTGTGGTTAGTAGTGAGGGAGTGATGGTGGACGATGAGAAGGTGAAAGCAATTAGAGAATGGCCTATTCCCAGAACCGTTACAGAATTGAGAAGCTTCCTCGGCCTAGCTAGCTTCTACAGAAGGTTCATTAGGCAATTTAGTACTGTTGCTGCCCCCCTGACCGAATGCTTAAAGAAGGGAAAGTTCCAATGGGGCGAAGAATCTAAATTGAGCTTCATGAACTTGAAGCAGAGATTGTGTAGCGCGCCTGTACTAGCGCTACCAGACTTTGAAAAGTTGTTCAAAGTGGATTGCGACGCTAGTGGGGTCGGAGTCGGTGCAATACTATCACAGGAGAAAAGACCAATAGCCTTTTACAGTGAGAAGTTGTGTGAAGCAAGGAGGACTTGGTCTACCTATGATAAGGAATTCTACGTCGTGGTAAGGGCCCTTAAAGTGTGGGAGCACTATATGGTCGGGAAAGAGTTCATTTTGTATTCGGATTGTGGGGCTCTTAAACACTTGAGTGGTCAGACCCGAATTAGTAAGGATATGCACGCCAGGTGGATTGAGTTCTTGCAGAGGTTTCCTTTCAGGTTGATGCACAAGTCAGGTGTGCAAAACAAGGTCGCGGACGCCCTGAGTAGAAGAGCGAATGTCCTACTTACTTTGAGTACAGACATTGTCGGTTTTGAGAAGCTAAAGGAACTATATGAGAATGATAGCGACTTTAAGGACACTTGGATTAAGTGTGCCAACAGGGAACCGTGTGACGACTATCATATACATGAGGGGTACTTGATGAAAGGAAACCAGCTGTGCATTCCCGAATCTTCTTTGCGGGAAAAGCTTATCAGGGATCTGCATGGTGGAGGACTGGCGGGACATATAGGTAGAGATAAGACCCTAGCCGCAGTTACCGCCAGATACTTTTGGCCTCAGTTAAGGAGGGATGTGCATCGGATTGTAGAGAGGTGCTACATTTGTCAGGTGTCTAAGGGGCAATCCCAAAACACTAGCCTATATACTCCTCTTCCCGTGCCCTCAAACATTTGGGAGGATTTGTCGATGGACTTTATACTGGGTTTGCCTCGTACCCAACGAGGTGCTGACTCTGTGTTTGTTGTAGTTGACAAGTTTTCCAAGATGGCTCATTTCATCCCATGCAGGAAGACCACCGATGCACGGGCTATTGCGCGGCTGTTCTTCAAGGAAGTGGTGCGGTTGCATGGAGTCCCAAAGTCCATCACATCTGACAGGGATAGCAAATTCCTTAGTCACTTTTGGAAGACCCTCTGGTTTATGTTTGATTCATCCCTGAATTACAGCAGCACCACTCATCCTCAAACCGACGGACAGACCGAGGTAACTAACAGGACCCTCGGAAACCTCATCAGAAGCATCTACGGTGAGAAGCCGGGACAGTGGGATCAAGCATTGGCTCAGGCTAAATTCGCTTACAATAGTTCTGTCCACCGAACTATTGGAAGGTCTCCATTCTCAGTGGTATACACAAAGACACCACAACATGCGCTAGACTTGCTCAAATTACCCAAGGACATGGTGGGTGATGTGGCGGCTAAACATATGGCGGAGCAACACCAAGCCACTACTGAGGAAGTTAAGCGAAAGATAGTGGAATCCAACACACGATACAAAAGGGATGCAGATAAGCATAGACGGAAGAAGCTCTTTGCAGTGGGAGATCAGGTAATGGTTTACCTTCGAAAAGAGCGACTCCCTGTAGGGAAGTATGGGAAACTTCAACCCAGGAAGTACGGTCCTTATGAAGTTGTACATAAGATCAATGACAACGCATATGTTGTACAACTCCCGAAAGATATGAATATCTCCTGCACTTTCAACGTAGCGGACTTGTCACCTTTTCATTCCGATGATACGCCTCTATATCCGGACGAGAACTCGGGGTCGAGTTCTCCATTGGTGGGGGAGAATGATGGAGGCACAAGGGGCACGGGACACACGGCCTGAACACTCGGCCGTGTAGTGACTGGTAGATTTCCACAGAGTCATACACGGCCGTGCATCGCGACCGTGTATTCAATCCAGATTTCCACAGAAGCATACACGGCTTCCTTACACGGCTAGGAGACGGCCGTGCATCGCGACCGTGTATTCAATCTCGATTTCCACATAATCATACACGGCCCCCATACACGACCGTGCATCGCGACCGTGTATTCGATCAAGATTTCCACAGACGCGTACACGGCTTCCTTACACGGCTAGAAACATGACCGTGTACCTAGTCAAGAATATTCACAGAGTCATACACGGCTTACATACACGGCCATGTATGAGACCGTTTGAGACGCGTATCTTATTATTTCTTCCACGTGTACGCTTAGATTTTCCCCTTTTAGATATTTTACGGGGTCATATAAATACTCTTTTGTCAGATAGATTAGGGTGACGTTTTATTATCATATTTGAATACACTTTGAGAGAGAATTTTCTCTAATTTCCGGGTTGTGCGCAACTCGATTTGCATCAAAGAGTGTTTCTTTGTTGTGGGAAACCAATCCAATTTCGGATTCGTTTCGTTTTCGCTTCCCGCGCTGCGTCACATATCCCTTGAGGTATTGCTCTGTATTCTACTTTAGCACTACTCATAGCAACTATAGATTGTTCCTTACTTCTCCATGTTACAAGATTACTCCCATACCTTTATATAGTATCCTAATGTAGATTTTCCATCAATAGTATCTCCTCCTTAATTTACATCTACAAAAGCCTCAATCCTTCTATTTTCTATTCTTTTGATGAATAATCCTTTACCCAATGTTCCCTTCAAATATTTCAAAATGTGATTTGCACCATCTAAATGGTGTTTAGTGGGAGCATGCATAGCTTAACTCATAAGACTTATGGAATAAGCTATATTAGGATGAATCAAGGATAAATATATAAGTCTTCTAACTAATCTCTGATATTGACCTCGGTCTACTACCATATCATTTTTTGGAGCATTGATTTTCCAATTTTAAGGAAATGGTGTACTCAGTGATTTACACCCTAATTTACCCATTTCCTTCAATAATTTAGCCAATAAATATCCCTTTCTTACTCTTAGCCACTTCCATTCCCAAGAAAAATTTTAATTCTCCATATTCTTAAGTATCAAATTCCTACTCAATCTTTGTTTTCAAGTAAGTAATCTCATTCTAGTCATCACCAATAATAGTAATAATATCATCTACATGGACAATTAAAATAGATTTCAATCCTTCAGCACTCAACTTCACAAATAAAGTACGCTTTTCTTGACTCTATTTATAACCTGCTCTAAGCAAAGTATCCCTGAACTTTGTGAACCAAGACATGGGTGATTGCATCAAGCTATACAATGATTTATTTAACTTGCATACCTTTCCATCTAAACTTTTAGATGAAATCCTGGTGGAATTTGCATATAAGTTTCCTCTTCCAATTCTCCATTTAAGAAAGCATTTTTAACATCTCACTACTATAGAGGCTAGTTTAAGTTTACAGCTAGAGATAAAATTATACTAATGGAATTGAGTTTAGCAACTAGAGCAAAAGTTTCTTCATAATCTATCCCATAAGTCTAGGTATGACCTTGAGCAACCAAACGTAACTTATACCTTTCTATGCCACCATCTGATTTATGTTCTATGTGAAAAACCCACTTCCAATAGCTTTCTTACCTTTAAGTAAATCTACTATATCCCAAGTTTTATTTTTGTTTAATGCTTGCAACTCATCTAATATAGCATCCTTCCATTTTGGTCTCTCCAAAGGTTCATGGATATTCTTAGGAATTACTTCCTCATCATACGAATAAGGCAAACCATATATCCAGGAGACAATTTTGAATAATTCACATAATTAGATATAGGATATTTTGTACATACCCTCTCTTTCCTTTTCTCAAAGCAATTGGTAGGTCATCTTATCTTGAAGTTCACTTATGATGTTAGGCTAGACCTCAGTCTCTGAAGGAAATAATGATTGATCATGCAAGGGAGGCTTTAGTTACCTAAATTAAACCTTGATAGCTGTAGGAGCATTAACTATGGTTTTTGGTTCTAGAGATAAAACTTTAGGTGGACCAAATAAAGGAAATTCGACTTATCCATATTGAGATATTTCTAACCTATTTTGATCAAGGGGGCTAATAACTTTAAGAGGATTAAACAATTGATACGTATGTGTATGATCAGAAGTTTCAACAAGATTTAAAAACCTTGAAACCTCAAATATTGAGTTGGAATAATGTATAAAGGTAACAAATCTAGAAGAAGATATAAGTCTGGTTGTTTTTAATTCTCTTCAATGATAAGAAAAATAAAATATGCTTGGTTTTCAAAGAAGATGACATCAATAGTAATATATATCTTCTTAGATAGGGGATGATAACACTTATACCCTTTATGTGTTAGCAAAAATAGCCAATGATTACACACTTCATTGCTCTTGACTCAAGTTTGTCTTTATCTAGTGTATTGTTAACAACAAAAACTATACAACCTAACACTTTAGTAGGAAGTTTGTTGAAGAGTCTCACTTGGGGATATAGATTAACAAGAACACTTATTGGACTGTTGAAATTAAAAACTTCAAAAGGAACTTTATTAACAATATAAGAAGTTGTAAGAACAGCTTCTCTCTATAAGTAATTTGGAATAAAAGAAGCAATCATCATAGGCCTAGTGACTTCAAACAAATGTCTATCTTTTCAACTTAGTGACTCCATTTTGTTGTGGAGTGTAAACACATGAGCTTGATGTAGAATTCCATTCTCCTATAGGTGTTTCTCAAATAATTTGGAAAATGTATCTTTCCATTATCTATTTAGAGCACTTAAATTTTTCACTAAATAAATTTGAAATGAATTTATGTAATTACTGGAAAACATGACATATATTAGATTTCTCTTTTAGAAGATATACCTAACAAACCCTTGAGTGGTCATTAATAAAAGTAGCAAACCATTTATGTCAAGTAGGAGTTAACAACTCAAAAGGACCCTAGATATTACTATGGATTAAGTGGAAGGGTCTAAATGGCTTATAATATTGAGCACTATGAGAATTTTTAAACAAATTTTCCATAACACATGATTCACAAAAACAAATCATTAGATCTTATATTCCTAAATATATTTAGGTACAAATGATTTAAATAACCAAAACTCAAATGGCCAACACACTTGTGACACAACAACACATCAAACTCACTAGAAATAGAATTTAAAGACATAGATTCTATTTTGACTCTAAAGTTGCTACTCATCCCTATTAGGTAATAAAGGTCATTGTTTCTCATAGCATTGCCAATCATCCACTCGAAGACCGATCTTGCATAATAGAACAAGTTGGAGAAAAGGTCATTTTATGATCTGTATCATTGGCCAATTTACTTACAAACAACAAATTGTATTGCAATTCAAGGGCAAACGGAGTATTCTTTAATCTTTAATTTTCCACTATACTCTCACCATTGGCTACCATAACTTTATTCACCTTATCACAAGTAATAAAGGATTCAAACATCTCCAATGAGTTACTCATATGATCTATTGCACCACTATCAATTGCCCAAAAATCACAACCCATATCATAAGAATTAACAAGGAAGCTACCTGTTTAAGCAACAACTATAGTAGAGTTATCGCTAGCTTTATTTTTATTAGGATTAATTTGCACTTAATTGATGACTTGTTGGAGTACAACCAATTGATTTGCTGTAAAAGCTCTACTAGATGTTAAATTGCTGAGTTGTAGCAAGGCAATACCAAAATCTATTCTACTAAGATGTGTTTCAGCCATATGTGTTGCAGTCTTTGATAATTGCCCTCCTATCTACCACTTTCCTTTTAGATTTTCGGGTCTACCATGCAGCTTCTAGCATTTTTCTCTAGTGTGGTTTAGCCTTCGAAAAAAATCACACCATTGCTTCTCTCTAATTTTATTGTCTTGTCCAAGCTCAACCACCAATGTTGAGTTATGAGCAATCGAATTAGCTGAAAAGGTTTACATCATCACTCATCACCTACTCTCCTCCTTTCTAACCTTAGCAAAGGCTTCTTCAAGACTAGGCAGTGGTTTTTTCCCTAACACACCACCAAGCACTTCATCTAAATCAAAATTCAATCCTTGCAACAAATAAAGATCCTATCCTTTCCTAGCATCTTCCAATACTAATTACATCTTCCACATATCTCCAATCCATTTCATAAAATAGATCAATCTCTTGCTAAAGCTCCATCAAAGTATTAAAATACTCTGCAACACTCATATTTCCTTAGGTAGTAGTCCTCAATTTTGAGAAAATCTCAAAATATTGAGATATGTTTTCTAAGTTGGAATATATTTCTTGTACGTTTTCCCTAATTTCTCAAAAGTCAATACATGAACTCCTTAAAACAACATAAGATCTACTTGTTTTATGTGTTAGTCACTCATATGTAATTTTATACTAATGTGGATATTGCATGTAATATATTTAATTAACACAATTGCTAAAAATTTAGAAAATTATAAAAAGAAAATAGTAGAAAAATTATGAAAAGAAAATAGAAATAGAAATAAAAATATGGCTATTGTTAGCCACCTAATTTTCTTTTCTATTTTTCTATAATTTAAAAAAAAAACTTTTATGTTTTTATTAATCAAATATATTATATTAGTTGTCAATGATAGTAATTAATTACACATAAATCAAATTGGTATCTAATGAGTTAAACAATTGAATTAAACAATTTCAACATAAATAGAAAAAAGTGGGGGATATGGCTAAATCGATAAACTCTACAGACTTAATTAGATTGAGAATTGGTATGGAAACTTACTAAGTGACAACTTTTAAATTTAGAGAAACCTTGGAATTCAAAAAATGGGTAATCTCAAGCTAAATCCTATTTTATGAAAACCAACAAAACAACAAAGATTCTAAAGTTGTTTCAGAAAGTCTAACTACTAACTTTTGAAACATTATGGTGGTCCATGCAATTTTAAAACTTTTTAAGGAGTATTCATGTAATTTTTCCTATTTTTTATAGGCATGTTATTAAATAAAAAAAAAGTAAAACAATGAAATAATTTTCATATAGATGAAAATAAAAAAAGAAAAGAAAAGAAAATAGGAGCAATAAAGCCATTATAAGACATTTAAAAATCTTGAATAACACCAACCCTTTAATCATCTAATGGCTCCAAAATAAGACATTTAAAAATCTTAAATAACACTAACCCTTTAATCATCTAATGGGTTATTAGGATTGCCATCTATTTGGCCAAAAGTACATATAGACATGAAGATCTACCCAAAGGGGATTAGGATTTGGGGACGCACCTGTAACTAGGAAAGAACCATGGATCAAGTTGATAAGTGCTTCCACTACCACAAGGAAAGTTGATATGATAATGTTGCTGAGAAGCTAACGATGGATGTTCGACTTCCTCAAAACAAGGAGCTATTTTATATTGCCCATCATAATATTTAAAAGCTGGTTTAGCTACAGTTATAGCTAAATCTACAAGTAAAAGGGTAGATATAAGTTGGTATACATATTATTGAGACAAATATGGTCATAATCTGAAATGTGTAGATGGACACTTAAATGATTGTGGGGCTGATTTTAAAACAAGAATCCCTTGAAGCTTGCTATTAAGGTAAAAATTTGGAGACTTCATGTGCATACATAAGCCTCATTCCCAAAATATTTACATTTCACATGTGTCTAGCACTCCTTACCTTATAATTATTGGATTGTTAGCAAAAATTATGTATATATAAAGAAAGGAGTGCTAATTGAGGAGAAGAGCAAGAGTTAAAAGACTTTAAGGATTTATTTTTTATTTTAAGTATCATGCACTTATCTATATTAGGATCTATTTAGTTTTATCTATTTTTTGTCTATTCTATCCACCTGAATATGATGTTTGTCTTGAAATAGATGAAGATAGAATTAAAGAAATAATTAAATATATCATATTCAAATCAGATACAAACAATATATAAATAATGCAAATAGACTCTTAAATGTGAGTAGTTCTTAAATAAAAGCAATCCACAAAGATAGTATTTACCATTAAATTTACTAGATGATTCTTTATACTTTTATGTCTTTAATCATTGGAAAAAATAACTTATAACATCTTTTGTTAATTTAGAAGTAGAGAATTTTTTAATTAATATAATTAAATTTAACTTCCAAAACGCCGAGAAGAAGATTGAGCTTTTGAATAGCTTCTTTCGAAGTGGTCCGGTGAATGTTTTGGGAACTTCAACATTTTTCATTATATAATTCAGCCCAACATCCCATTTATCACATGCAGTATATGCTTGCTCCTTTGGAAGGATGTCGGGGATTTTTTCCTATAGACAATTTCTAGTTTCCTCTCAACACAAAAATTTGATGCGTTATTTTAGACAAATTTAATCGCTTTCACTAAGCTTTTATAGTGATCTATCATGCTAATAAATGAAGATATACCGCAACTTACTCACCTTATAAGTTGAAAAGTGTACTGATTTCCGGAGTTTTTTTTATATGTTTTTTTTTCTTTTTCAAAAATATGTGTTTTTTTTTTAAAGTACAGTAAAGTTTAAAAGTGTAATGTAATAAAAAAATAAACAAATACCCTCTATTAAAACAACAACACATAAGAAAGCAGTCTTATATGCGGACTCTTTTTTTTTTTTTTATGTGAGTTTCTCTTTTCTATGTTTCACATCTTTGATAAAAGATGTTTTTAAAAATAGATACTTTGTGATATACTTACGTTAGTGGCCTTAGAACTTTATTACTAATTTATGTTTAATCTTTAGAAAGTCCTTGAATTTATCAAAAATGTTTGTCGATGAGTTTTTATATATTGATAGATTTAGAGAGCTTAATCACTCTAAATTACTTCATAATCAACAAAACCCTAAAATCATGAAGCATTAACAACATAAAAAATTATAAAAATTTTGAATCAAACTTGTTAAAAAAAAATGGGGTTTTTAAGCTTCAAGATGGCTAGTAACATGTAAAAAGGGATTTACAGGAAAAATACTAAAATTTTGATTTTTCATAAAAATAATATATAATATTAATAAAATAATAATAATTAAAAAAATAATAATAGAAAATAATACGATCCCTCTTTCCACGAGGACTGAATGGGTCCATCATGTCGTCCGTTGACGTGCGTTGAACTAAAGTGATGAAAATAATATATATATATATATATATATATATATATATGTATATATATACATATATATGGAATAAATAAATAATAATAAAATAAAATAATTAATTAAGTAATAAAGTGGTTTGAATTGGGCCCAGTTATTTCTTTTGGGGTATACTTGAATTACCTAAAATTCCACTAAGCATTAGACTTATTTAATTGGGCTTACTAAAGAAATTTTAATCCTAGACTTTATTAAAGACAATTAATTGGCTTTTGAATCATGATTGCATGTACATTTGGTTTCAACTTCGCGTTTTGGTGTTTGGCTTAGTTCGTGACTGTAGGATTCACAAGTCAATGATTAGCCGAAATTCCGTAATGTGTGTGACTCTAGCTCAAATAACCTGACTAAAATGTAAATCCAATTAATAAATGTGTGTCGTCACTTCGGGCCAGCAAGTGATAATCCTAAACTAAATTTAAGACTGCAATTATAAATACCAAAATGATATGGTAATTAAGTACCTAAGCTACTATAAGTGGTGAGGTAGATAGTCAATAGAAGGAAATTGTGTTGATACGGTTAGCGAATATGAAAAGATGCATTAGCAAGTGTTATGTAATGTTATATGCCTCACATATAATACGTTAACAATAAGCCATATTCATTGGTGGTAGATTCTCACGATGAGCTCCATTTAAGACTACTAGATTTTGCTTGTATTTGGACATAAATTTGGCCATTTATGTCAACCGCCAATTGCGCCATGGTAGTCATGAGATACTTTAGCTCCTAGGAAGGCATAGACACGGTTCAATTTGGCACGATTCCTACCTCAAGCCGAACTGAATCATATATTATGATTTGGTTTTTTTCCTAAGTCAAACCTAATTATATGATTTGATTCATATTCTTTTAAACCTAAAAAAGATAATTTGGTCTAGTTTGGTATACAATTTGAAGCATTATTACACTTGTTATTAATTTTTTTCTATATATAAGTTAATAAGTCATGATAAATTGTACTGGATATAAAAAGATATAATTAATTATCTTTTTTTAATTTTACTCATCATCTTCAATACTCTTTTGATATATTTAGAGGAAACTTTATTATCTCTCTTTAGGTAAATATGATTTATATATCAATCAATAAGCAAAAATATGAAACAAAAGAAAAAAAAAAGAAAAAAGAGTTATTTAATGAAAACCAAATAAGAAAAGAAATAAAATAAATGATATGAAATCATCTTTTTTAGTCATATATTCTCTAAACTTTCATTGCCATTTTTTTCTTCTTACAATTCTATTCGGTTCATAATGTTTTCAAACCTAAGAAAGTAGTTCTATTCGGTTCATAATTTTTTCAAACTTATTTTACTACTCATTTTAGTTTAGTTTGGTTCACAGTTTTTTTATCCAGCCCTACTTCTAAGAGACCAAAAGGGCGCTACTTGTCACACTTAAATTTAATACCTCAATGATTCTTGTTTGTTGCATTCGTAATTAGGCTTGCATGTGAGTAGCGTGTTGTATGTTTGTGGCTACCTATACTTGGTCTCGTGACTTACTCTTCTCTTATCCTTTCCAAGTAATGATATTTATGTTTACTTTACTTATGATAATTTTAGTTATGGTTTGGAGTTTGAGGACTTTGATGGGGGTTGCATTTATGACGACAAGTAGTATCATCACCACCAACTGGACTTTATCTCGTTTACTTTAGTTTGACTTGAATATTTGATTTGAGCTTCTTGGACCTTAGTTTATTTTTTAGACATTTTAGATCTTTATGCGAATTTTCTATAATGCTTATTTTGTAAGTCAATTAAAAAATTTTAAAAAATAATTGGAATCGACTTTATTGTATGTTTTCATAAAACAAAACTTGAAAAGTCCAATCATGAATTTCACATAAAAATAAATAAATAATTAATTAATTAATTAAAGAATCTTAACGTATCTTACCAAAATGAGACACTTAATGTGCTGTTACACTTTTGATTTCAAAGAGTAACAGTAAATCTGAGTAATGTTGATAGACTGTTTTGAGGGAGGTTGTAAGGTTAAATGGCATCCAAAGGTCCATCTCTTCAAACCGAGATGACAAATTCCTAACTCACTGTGGAAAATTTTAGGATGAAACTTTGATTCTTGACTATTTTCAGTAATACTGCACATCGACGGATTGATAAGGTAATGGGCAATCTGATTAGAATTATCTGCAACGCTAAACCTAAGCGATGGGATATTTAATTATCGCAAGGTGAATCTCCATACAAAAGTGTAGTTCATAGTTCGATTGGAGATCACTATTCTTAGTTAGTTATCTACACAAGAGTCCCTCAACGTGCATCAACTCTAGGAACTGAGGTTGAACGCGACAAAAGACAGATTCATTGAGCAACTAGTGCAGAGGTAACGGAATAGTAAGAGCGGCCTAATGGCTGGTTAAAAAGCAGCAGCAAAAGACCAACACAGGTGAGATAGTGCTGGGTGACGAAGTTATGGTGTACTAAGGCGAGAGAAGTTTTCTGTAGGAACATGTAATTTATTGCAGCAAATGAGTTATGCTCCTTGGGATATTGTGCGAAAAAATAATTGACAACTCTTACGTCTTGGATTTACCCGCAACTTAGGAAATTCCTAGTACTTCAAATGTTGCTAACATCTACAAGTTGTATAGTGGTGAAGTACAAATTGAGAATCTAGATCACCATCCGGGGAAGAGTCCTGACTGACACGAAGGACTTGGATCCATACGGCCTAGCCGACTGGCTCAGTCTGATGGCTAATTGTGTCTGGGTCGGTTGACCTGTAACCCTCGATGGCTAGCCTATTCTTGGAGTGGACCTCGCCCCCAAGATGCTTAGATGGCTATTTTTAATGTGCAATTATTTCTTCTTTCTTTGTGAAACTATTTCTACAGTTAGCTAGGATTTCTTTCTTTTCTTTCACGCAAGAAATTCTTCATGATTACTGAAGGAAATTCCTTCATTTTGCTTTGTACATTGCAACAGATCAATCTATACATATTTAGGCTGGCGATAGAATGTTATCTCTGCAGCCATTTTTGTAGCTTTTGACATAGTTTTTGTTGTAGGCATTTAGTGAATGAAGACAATAGTAGGAGGACTGTTTATTTTTTAATTTCTTTCTACTAGATAAATAGAATCAATGCAAAACATGTTTACTGAACATCAAATGAATTATTTTTAAACATAATTAGTAAACATACCGTAATTTAATTTGATAGACATTTTTATTATCAATCTATTTAGACCATTACATGTGACTCGTTTACGGTTTGCACAAATCCTCAACCCTAATGCTACATTAATATGCCATCTGACATCGTATGCCAGCTTATTCTCAAAGTGAATGAAATAAAATAGATTTCAATACATTCAAGAGACAAAAGGCAAGAGAATATAAGCATGCTATGGCGTGGGATGGCAGGTAGAAAGGTAGCATATTACCAGTAGTGTCATTCAATCTCCAGCCATCATCAGGAAAAGAATAATGTGGCACACGATCAGTTTCTTCCATATCAGAGTCAACCAATCCGTCCTGGCAAACTTGAGCAGTTTAATATCATACACCAGAAGGCAATTGCCTATAAATGAAGTTGCACACACAAGCAGAAAGAGAAGACTTCTTCTTCTTCTTCTTTTTCTTTCTTCATTCACCCCAACCGTTCAATAGATATTTGCTCAATTGTAGATATGGTTTGACCATTGATTTGGTCGTCAATATGATTAATCCTGTTATTTGAAATCCAGTTTTCAAATTATAAGGTGATGAGTGAAGAAATTTTTTTGAAGGAGGATGATAATTTTCAAGGAATAATATTATTCACAAAATTTACATAGGTTTCTTTAATTATTTACATACAGTATCCAACTTTCTTATGATTATAAACGAAAATTGGTGCAGATACAAGTGTAAAGAAATAAAAATAATTCTTTTCATTCTTATATGATATAACTAGCTAGTCCATCAACCCATTCAAATTCTAAGAATCAAAGAAATAATTGTCCTCCCCCCTTGCATTATCATCTACTTAGTATTAAAAATAATGGAAAATAAATCAGATTTCGTGAAATCCTAATCCATAAATGTAATTTAAAGAGGCTTATAAGCTCTTTATTCCAATTTTTTTTTTTTATTTAAGTTATATGCAACCATATTTTTTCATCTCCTTCCTTACTTCATTATCAAGTTCAGACAGAATTAAATGAAAGAAAAAAGTAGAGTTGCACCAAACATGGATTGTGCTTTGAATAAAACTAGGAATCAAATAAAGGATACCGTTGAGGAAGACGCATCATTGGAGGCTCCATCTTCTGCAACATAATTATGGGATTCTCCTTTATTCTCGCATCTCTTAAATATTTTGTGCAACCAACCCATTTGATAAAAAAAATCACTCCACAATCGATATTTTCCTGCATGAATTTCCATCAACGTACACTGAAAATAAATGCTCAATCGACCTAAAAAGCAAAAATAATATTACATATTTTACCCCACTCCTGATTTCACGCTTAAGCTATTGTCGTCTCTCACTAATAATATTTCCAATATGCATGATGATATTATATATATATATATTTAGAGAAATTGAGAAAATGTCCACTAAACTATAGTATTGTAACGTTTAAGTAAAAATGTAAGCCAAAATACTCGCCTTGGATAGATAAATCAGCACTCAAAAAACTTTTCAAAACATGTACATAGACTCCATATGGCCATTAAATCTCCGCAATGTTGGGTGTTTTATGAATGGTGGGAGAATTATTTGTATAATTTTAAAAATACTGAGAGGTGGCAGTGTGACACTTTAAATTTTCAAAACCTATATATGTAGGTATATAAAATTGATACACTTTGGTCCATTTCTTAGTTCAAGTCAATTCTCTCGAACATATATTAGATTATGTTAGTTAAGATATTTTCACGAGGCATTCTAGAAGAGTGTTGTAATCTTCTACACAATGTATTGTAACCATTAAATAAAATTGATCTCCACATCTATAACCAAACCAAAAACTAAAAAATATATAAAAATCTTCTCTATTTGTAAATTCTATCATCTATCATAAACCATTTTCTATTTCACTACTTTCTAAATAAATACTATTTTCACTCTTTCTATTTTCTTCTATTCTAATAGCCTTCTACCTACTACCGATAATGGAAAACAGGAGGTTGAACCATTACAGGAGAAGTATGATGCTTTTACTTACCGATTTCTATTCCAGATACGCACGACTCAGCAACTCGATGATGAAATGAGAGAGCAGAAGGAAAGTTAGTAGAGCAAAAACAAGAAAAATTTATATCTATCTCACTCAGCATAAGAAGTAAAAAACCTCCCCCAAGCCACATTTTATAGCCACCATTACCAAAGGCCCAATCTTAAATTTAGAACAAAACGACAAAGACTTCAGAAGTTGACTTCGCTGGTATTGCAATACGAAATGGTTCGGAATCTTATAACATGTTTGCCAACTCAAATGGAAGGAAATAAATTTAAATAAAAAAAGAGAGAGAGAGAAGAAAATCGAAATATGTTATTCTGTCCAATCATAATATGGGCAGTTCGAGTAAAGTAATATTTACTAATGGAAATAACAGTAAGTTAAATTATGGTGTACCCTCCCTCATGCAAGACCCACGTGGACAGAAATTCTACAGCAACGTCAACTTACTTTATCCCGTAATTAGTATAAATTATAAATCAAACATGACTATCCTGCAATATATTGTGTCACTTGTACATGAAGCCAATTTTGTCATGATATAAATATATAATAAACTACATTACACCAATGTCATCGGCACGTGTAGATAAACATTATTATGCAGGGATTAGGTAAGTTATGATTGTTTGAACAACTAAGATATTCCCACGGCTATCGCCATTAAATAAATAAAGCAACCTGGCCGTATGTGGGAGACAGATTGTAACGCGGTGAAAATTAGGGACTGACAAGTAATGGTTTTGTGTGCAATTATGTAGTTTGTAACAATTTTTTCTTTTTCTTTTTCTTTTTCCTTATAAAAAACATGAAAATCATTTATTTGAAATATGAATATATATTCATACTTGTTAATAGCCTTTTCTCCTAAATGAGCCTCCAAGTGTTAATAGCCTTTTCTCCTAAATGAACCTCTAAGCCCAAAGCTAGCCTATACCTTATCCCATAAGGAGACAAAAGACAAGAAAAGGGACAGATAAAGGTATTCATAGCTCGTTTCGATTTGATTTAGTTCACTTCAAGGGTTGAACTAAACTACATTTGAAATGATTTAGTTTGGTTCAAACCCTTAATAAATTGAAGCGCTTTGATATTCTAAATTGAACAACTTAAAATGCAATTTAGTTTAAACTTCTTTTTAAAATACCCTAATATAGTTGATAATTTTAATAGTCACTGAAATGTCAATCAAATCTTGATGTTTAAATTGAAAAATATTATGCAAAAATGTAAACCATATAACATTATATTAAGGTGACATTATACATTAAGTGACAATTAAGGCATACTAATATAGAGAAATGAGAGACAAAAGTAAAATAAAATAAGTGGACTAAAGGGATTGATAGTAAAATTAAAGTCAATAAAAAAGAAATGGTAAATAGGATTAGATAGAAATGTTAATAGGGTTTATAACTAAAATATGTCTCAATTTTTTACTTTTTAATAAGAAGAAGTTTTGTTCAACTCAATTTCAAGTGGTTGAGCTCAGTTTAAATCCCTAAACTAAACTACAAACTATTTGAACCATCACTAAACTAAATCGTAAACTAAACCAAAATATAAAAGAACCACATTTTCAAGTTCAATGCAGTTTAGTTTGAACCCCCAAACCAAAGTACGAACTATTTTGACCATTTTTTAACTGAACTATAAACTAAACCAAAATATTAAAGAACTACATTGTGTGGTTCAATGCAATTTAGTTCAGTTTGGTTCAACTTTATGAACAACCCTAAAGACATATGTTATGCACACTACTACCAACATCCCCATGACAATAAATGCTTGACGACATGACAATAATACCTGAGGGAGAGAAGGTTATCTCCCTTAGCCTATATATAAGTCCCCATCATCCACCAAGAAAGGTAAACAAAGCATATACCACAACTCATGTACTACTCTCACCATATATACAATTTCTTAATTGTTGTAATGACTTCCCTATACTCTTGTTAGGTTCCTATTGACTTAAGCATCAAAATGGTTACACTGAAACAACCTCCAGCACCATCCTTCAACTTATGTATGCTTATTTTGTAGGTCCATTCTTCTTCCTAAAGCCCATAACCAACCTTAGGTGAAGCCTAAAGTCCTAAAGAAAGAAATAACTAAACTCCAATCAACTTCATTAAAGAAAAGTAAGTGAACTTAGAAAAAGATTTATCTTGAAGTCCAAATAGCACCCTTGATTTTTGAAAAGCAATGTTTAGGAGCATGTGTTATTTTTCCTTTATAAGGGTCATCTAGTAGGGAATAAATAAGAGGGTATATAGTTTTGGTGGAACAGAAAGGAAAAACATCTAAGCTCTTAATCTTATAAGAAAAACATATAAAATCAATTATCAACATTTTCACCACCTTTCAATTTGAGTCTTCAATTTTTTTTTTTTTAATTTATCTATTCATTTCTTATCACTTCAAAGATTTCTATCTTAATTATGTTAAAAATTTCATCAAAATTTTGACAAGTGTTACCTCATGATTGACTCTTAACAATTAAATTAACAAGATATTACTATTAAAAATTTTAATTGAATAAAATTATAAAAAGTACAAAATCAAATAAAAAATAAAAATTAAAGAAAATCCTAAGGTAGCCACCATGACTAGACCCCACCTAGATGACCTATACAACCTACTACCTTATCTTGTGACCAAGTCATGTGAGTATGACTTGACTGAAAAAAATAAATCTTTCTTCTTTTTTTTTTAAGAGTGTGGGTGGCAACCCTGGTGTGCACTAAAAAATGCTTTTAAGAAACAAGTCAAGATCTTATGGCCTTAGGGCCATCTTGAAGTGAAACAAGACATAACAGGTTTTTCCTAATATTCTTTTCCCCCATTCTTATCTCTCTCGATTAATTTCTAGGATTCTAGAAGCATCCCAATCTTTTGATTGGTTCTAAAGACAAATCAAATTAATTAATTTCAAATAGTTCTGTCCAAGTTTCCTACATCTTCCATTTCACACTCAACCTCAACATCTTTGGTAATTGTATATTGTCATTTAAGTCCCCTATGGTGAAGAATCTCGGAACAACTAACTATTATCTTTGAGCTACCTAACTTTCTATGAAAGTTCTTCACAATCTAGACTAAGAGTGAATCTATGCATGTGATCATGTCTCCAATACAATATCTTGGATTATTTCTTTCATGATTGCACCATCACAAGCTTGATCCTTTACTTAGTTTTCCACACTTAAACTTAATTGGTTATTGCCATGGCAATGGACTTAAACGTTACTTATGCCCCATTTAGTAACCCATGATCTTCAATCTTCAAGTAGGAGATAAACACTTATGAGTGGTTCAAACCATTTGTCATGATCAACTTTATGATGAACTTTGTCTAAGTCGCATTTTACTGGTGTCAAAGAATGGTGGTCAGCACATCGAGTGTACAACAATTTCAAGTCTAAAGATTAATCATAATGGTTCACTAAGGAAGCAACACATGATGTTAAATCTAGTGTTCTCTAAACCATGCATCATATCCTTTAGCTAATTAGCTCAGGCTACTCAATGCATACCCTTCATGAGTCTAGTTTCTCTATCACTAAGAATGACCTAGATTAATAGACATGATGCTCTTGCACCTATACCGTCTCTTAGTATTCACTTGATCATCAACCTTCCTAACAACATAATGTTCTTATGGGAAACTAATTACACTCATACACCAATATCATATGTTACTCTCATGGGACTTTATTGTAGATTAGGCTGGCAAAAATTCATGTGATAAGTAAAAAATATGGATTCGACTATTAGAATTTTAATCAAACTTAATATGATGTTTCAGGATTACATGCAACACCAACAACGCAACTAGGGAACATCTTGGGGCATAAGAGATTCTAAGCTCGTATTAATAGTAGCTAATATTGTAGAGCAACTCATGGAAAATAATGATATAGTACAAACGTGATAAAGAACTTCAAATGTATATTCTTTAAAAGCATAGACCCTTAAATGTATATTTAGAAAATATAAGCTTCATAATGCATTAAATATTTGAATTTGCGCCTTCTTTTGTGAATTTCTTTAATGGTGTAGCTACATGCTAAGTTGTAATAATAGTAATGTGAGGCAGTCCTCAAATATTGATTTTCTTGAAAAAACTAGATTAATTTACTATCTAAAAATGTAGGCCATAAAATGCATATACCCTTTGAAACCCTAACCTTCTAATGCATTTTTTCCCATCTACAACCAATCATGTATAAAAATGCCCATTTACATTATTCGGATAAATGACAAATATTAAGGGTAGAAATAAGTCCATATGTAGAGCTAAAATAACCAAGATATCTTGTATTATTCATTTAGTACCTTATGTTGCATTTGATAGTAAATAACAAGTTTGAGTAGAATAGCTATAAACTCTAATTTTTTTTGTTGTCAAAAGTTATTGAAATGCATATGTCTAAAATTATATATGCTCTCTCTTGTTGGGTGTAGCCATCCCAACAACTATTTTGAAATGGTTATTCTATGAGGCATAAAAAGCTTGTTCTTGAAACTCTTCAATTATCATTTTATTTTATTTTATTTCTTTCCAAGCATCAAAATTCAAAAACCTCTATTTTCACAATATTCAAACATAACAAAATATCTGTTCATCCAATAAAGTTGAATTAGAGCCATTCAAATTCCCATATGCTCTTGCCTAGGGGAATGACTATTGCCCAATAATCTACTCCAATATGTAAACCAAACATATTGTTAAGGAATCAAGTTAATATATTGTTATCTATGTCTCTTTACGTTGTAGCGGCAAGTGCATACTTCCAGATATTCTAGTCCTTAGGAAACAAAAAAGTAGATGAAGTAGGAAGGAGTGGCTTGTAGGGGGAATTAGATTTGATCCCTTTTCCCATAGAAAAAGAGAGGAGATTGAATGGAGTTTGACATCTCCATTTACCTAGCTCCACATTTGCAGTGCCCTAACCGAGAACTTCTCAGCACACTTTATTAATTACCCTTGATTCTCAAATTACTGGATCATATTAGGTTGGATACAATCAGAAACAGCCACTAAACGGTTGAGTTCAGATTCTCTCAATTTAGTAAACAACAACAACAACAATAATAAAAGGGTTGATGATGCAAGTCAAGTTTTGCTAGCACATTAATTTTGTTATAAATTTCATCTTAGCTTCAATATACATATAGGTCTATGTTGCCACATTAGTTATTGTACTTTTCCAACAGCCAAAACTAGTGTTGCACGTTTAACTGATCCCTAAAGCTTTTTCTTTTATTTTTTTTATTTTATATTTTTTTTCAGAAAAAAAAATATTTAAAGTCAGTAATACAAACGCCCCCTCCCCCCGAGTGGCCGGTTCCATTTTTTAAATTTTTTGAACTTTTTTTAACTTTTTAGTAATTTACTTAGTTTAGTTATACTTAATTATATTGTTAATTTAAATTAATTTTCTAAATCAATCTAGTCACACCATATATCATTCGCAAAATAAAAAGTTACCAATGTCAAAAAAAAAAAAAAATCACCAATTGTAACTACTTGCAAATGTTAAAGATTCAAAGGGAAAAATAAAAAAAAAAAATGTTTAAGACTTAAATAGAAAAGTGATCAAATATTAAGAATTAAAAGTATACTTTTTTTCTAAATTTTACATTTTTCATCCAAAAATATTAGGAAACAAAAAACTCTAAAATAGAAAAAAGGAAAACTAGTTCTTGAAATTAAAGAATATAAATGTGTTCAGATTTTTTTGTTTAAAAGAAGAAGAAGAAGAAAACGTAGGTCCTTACTCTTACAATTTCCCTATTAAATTATGTGGTTACCATTTTTTTTTCTTATTTTTTTTTAATGTCCATGCTTGAATGCTGACTTAGCAACATTATAACTTGTAATAAAGACTAACAAACGACATATTGTGATGAAATCAAAAAATAAAGAAAATCTAAGGTCCTTGGTGTAATATATCCAGAGTTTAGTTTGCCTGTGCAAAAAAACAAAACTTTAGATTTTTCATTTCCGTACTGATTCAATATATCCATGATAACGATATGGGCCATTGAAGAGTCCATTGGGCCAGTGATTAAAAGCAACGCACTGCGACATTTTTTAAGCTCAGGTTTGAGTTTGGATCGATCCAAAGTAAAGGCTTTTTGTATGCATTTATTATTATTACGTGGGCCTCCGCTATTACGTGAAGAGTAAGGTGTGTATATTTCATGCCAAGATCCAGAGGTAACCCTTTTTCTTTCTCCCCTTTTGAATAACTATTCTCCCTTGCAAAGTTCATGCTTTATTTAATTAAAGAAATAATTAATTATTTTAAGTAATTTCCATTGCTACCAGATAAGAAAATTACAATTCCTTATTAGGACGACAATAGAATAACTACTCATTGGTTCTTTTCTTATTTATTTTTATATTTCATTCATGAAACACTAATAAATACTCAATCCATAACATAAGGTAGGGGGTATATTAGTATTTTTAGATTATTTTCATAGGAACTCTTCAGGCTAGTGCAATGAATCTTAACCTTTTTCAATAGTCTTCTATACTTAATGAGATCATATATAAGGTTGGACCATATAATAAATTTTAACTTTTTTTATTAATGATCTCGCCCTTTAATCATTGGAACGTATAAGCTTCAATTACTTCTAGCTATATATACACATTTTCCCTAAGACCCAATTCAAATCCCACCCACCCACCTTCACTACACTGTCTACCTACACTTCACACACACACAGATCAAGAAAATCAGCTATCATATGATTTGGATGATCTCTCTTAACAAATAGCTTGTCACATTTGGACTTTGGTGATCCATTTGGACCACAATTCCCACGTGGCCATGGCCACCTTTGTCAGATATGCCAATTGGACCCATTAAAAAACACATTGGACCACATAGCATAAAGACTACAGAGGTATGTCCACATACATTAGCTTTAAGAATCAACACTCCCATTTCGGTGTCACAACTGATGTGCTTTTGTTTTACTTCATGTAGTTATCTCAATTGGGCCATATTGCTAAGATTGAAAGTTGTGTCCCAAGTATTGGAATAAAAGCTTTTGGTGGTCCAAGGGTAATGGATCATTAAATTCTTAGCCGTTGGATTAAGGGGAACGTGTTTTGAGTTGAACTGATGATCAATTTTATGAAATCTATAATCATGAAAATAAACTTTATTAAAAGCAATATATCATGTGAATTATAATATAATAAGTAAAAAATTAAAATAAATAAATAAATAAACCTTAATATGTAGAAGCATTAATAAACACCATAGTAGTAATCTTAATATTACTTTACCTAGGAAAGGTTTTTTCAGTAAGCACTTGCCACTTAAGTTTTTGGTTTAAACAAACAAATTGTAGGACA
This sequence comes from Laguncularia racemosa, assembly GCA_037954665.1. Classification (NCBI taxonomy): domain Eukaryota; kingdom Viridiplantae; phylum Streptophyta; class Magnoliopsida; order Myrtales; family Combretaceae; genus Laguncularia; species Laguncularia racemosa. The sequence continues at coordinate 380,618 of JBBMOL010000146.1, forward strand.
CCTAACACCCATATTTTTTAATATACCTTTTATCATGTTCAATTATTTAGATGATAAGGAAAATAAAAGGTGAAATTGAAAAGGAAAAGTGATAAAAACATAAAAGTTAATTGTTGTTGGAAGATGTAGAGCCATACCATGAGAATGTTGGTCCCTTGAGTTTGTTATTATTAGAGAATGGGACCTAATGAACATTGTTGTATGGTCCTCAAAGCCTCCAGGAGAACAAACCTCCAATGTTTATGTTTCCCTAACAAGTAAATTGAGGAAATTGATAATAGCAAAAGCAACAGCAACAAAAATAATAATTGTAGAAAATAAACACTTAAGCCTTACATATAAACTATGAGGATGGTTAGTTGACCAAGTGTTACACTCACTAAGACTTAAGCGTATGCATACTAATGATTTTTGTCATTTTTTATAAACTTCAAACACATTCTATAGTATTAGCTCTTGTAATCTAATCTTGTAAAAATTTAGAATTCATAATACCAAACCTTTATTTGAAATAAGCCAATCTCTATAAAAGATTAATGCTGCATTTAATTTACTATAATGCAATCACTTTCATATGATTTAATATTATTTTTAAATTCATGTCTATTAACTATTATCAATGGGGAATCAAGTCCCAAGTTCCACTCTTTTGTTTGCTTCTAACTTCTTTACTTGTGAAATAGCTAATTATTCTCTTATTTAGTTTGTAAAAAATTATACTTGAGTAATGTTTGTTACATATAATGTGTAAATCCTTTTTTTTTTTTTGTTTATTCACCAAAGGAATTGCTATTTCATATGAAATATAACTTTTATTCAAAGAGTGTTTTAAGTATAAAACAAAATAATACTAGAAAAAATATTATTTCTTTCTAACCTTATTTCATTTTATTAACCAAACGTAACATAAAGTATAAAGAGTGCTTTAATAACTTTGTAAACTTTATTTTCATGAGCACCAATTATATTTTTTCCTAATGGGTTATTTATGATATCTAATATAACTTATTAATTTTCTAATTAATTATCTAATTAATATCCAATTATATGATTTAATATTTTTTTAAACTCATATCTAAAATTGTGATCAATAGGAAATCAGGTAGTTTTATTATTTTGTCTACTTCTGATTTATTTACCCTACAAAATTTTGGTAAGTATTTTGCAAAGCAAAACATGTGATCATTCTTCTAGGGCTAGAGCTCAAATCCTACTCTACCATTTTTTGTCTCTCTCTACCATAGACAGTAGTTTTCTATCACAAGGCACACTCATATAAGTGAAATGATGAAACTGCTAAGTGGCTAAAGTAATAACATTAAAGTAAAAGCAATTAATTTGATAATTTTTGGGAAAAGGAAAATGTATTATATTTAAATAAATAAAATAAACCTAAGAATAGTGCATTTTCAAAAGTAATCCAAAAAATACCATACGTGAAATTCTTTTTTTTTTTTTTTAGCCAAAAGAGAAATTCATTAACCATCATCAACAACCATACAAAAACTAAGATCAAAAGAGAGTAGCCTCAAGAGGGAGGATGGGGTTTTTAACCACTAATCCCTAGAGCGCATCCCCTTCTTTATGTATGAGGCTACCTAATCTACAACACTATTTGTAACTCTAGGTATATAAACAGTTGCCACATTCCTAAAAGATTGTAACTCAAGTCTAATATCCTCTACAAAAGGCCTATTACTCCACACTATTATAGAAAAATCCTTATTGCCACATCTGATTCTATAATAAAATCTTCCCAACCTTGCTTTTGGGCTAACCTGCATCCTTGTTTAATTGCCAAGCACTCTAAAGCCTTCACATTAAGCCCATGCATCTGTTGCAAAAAACCCATAACCACTTTCCCTTTCTATTTCTAAAATTCTCCTCTAACTCCCCCTATCAGATCTTCCAAGTTTCACAAACCATCAATATTTTTTTTTTAAAAAAAAAAAAATCTGTTAAGGTGGGCTCCACTTCACCAAGAAAGAGCTATTTACCAATCTCACTCTCTATTTAGCCTTTACTCTTAGGTTGTCCCATTCCTTCCACAACCTCATTACATTATCAACACATACCCTAGGATCCAAATCCCTAGACTCATACACATACTTGCAACGCTTCAACCAAATGCCTAACACACCATTGCTATTTTGGCCACTAACTCCTTGTTTACCTTTCTATGTAATCCTAACACCACTCCTTCCAACCACTCCTAAAAGGATCTCACCCTTTCCCTTTCTATTTTGAAGCCTAAAATTCCAAACCACATAAACCACCCAAGGACATAGAAGCAAAGCATGTTCCTCCAACTCCTCTTCTCCATAAAATTTGCAAATTGGATCCTTGGATACTTTCCTACTAAACACGTTTGCCATCACTAGAAGAGATCTTGATGCCACTTACCACATTAAATGTCGGAGTTTAGGTTGAACATCTAGATTCCAAATAAATTTCCAATCTTTCATTGATAAAGAAGTTGAAGAAGATGCTATCTTCAAGTCCATGGCATTATGTCTATCAGCCAGCACTCCACATGCAGACTTCACTATACAAGATCCAAACCTGTTATGTGGCCAAATAAAATTATCCTCTTTTTCTCGCTTAGGTAAGGGTATCTCTTTGACCCTTCTCTTCTCTATTTCTAATATTAAATCATTAATACTTCTCAAATCCCAAAACTTTCCATTTCTATCATTCAACCAACTAACCATCCTATTAGACTTGTCTTCTTATCAACTAGGTTATAGTTAGAACCTTGGTAAATTTGGAACCCAATTATCCCCTCAAACCTCACTTTTTCCACATTACCGATTTACTACAAACCATTCTCAAACAACACATCACACCCTTCCAGAATGCTTGACCACATACATAAAGCCCTACCTCCTTTCCTTGCCTCTTTGAACTCATCATGTAGAAAGTAAAGCCCCTTAAGTAATCTTACCCACAATGCCCCTAGATTTGAGTGAATCTGCCAAGCAAGTTTTGATAATAGGGGTTAGGTTAAGCAAACAAAGATCTTTTAAACTAACTCCTCCTTTGGCTTTGGGCATAGTAAGAGTCTTCCAACTCCTCCAATGAACTTTTCAGAAACTCCGTTGTTATCCCCACCAACATCAAGTAATCGACCATTTACTTCATTACACCATTTTGAAGAAAAGCTAAAACATTCCATGGAATATGTGGGAATCACACGAGCCATTACTTTAATCAATACTTTCTTTCTAGCTGCACTTAGAAAATTTTCTTCCATCCTTGAAGCTTCCCCTCTATTTTGTCTCTAACAAATTTCAAAGCTTACATCTACAACCTTCCCCAAATGGTTGGGAGGCCAAGATATTTCCCTAGATCTATTAAGACCCTTATTTGCACCACTGCCACTAAACTCCATTGCCACTCCACCGAAGTATCTTTGCTAAAATACATACTTGATTTTGAAAAGTTCACTTCTTGACCCAATGGCCTACAGTACTCCCTCAATATAGCCTCCAACTTGCTCAAATTAACTTATGTACCATCAAGAAAAAACAAAGAGTCATGCAAATAGCAAATGTGAAACGATAGGATAATCTCTCATCAATTTAATAGCCTTTATAAAACCTCTCTCAACCATCAAATTCAACCCTTTATAAAACCTTTCTCATCAGTTTAAAACTCTAAACTTGAGTGTTCAACGCCCAATTTTAACTTTGTTATTTCTAGGATTATTTTTTAAATAACACTATTTTTAGGATTTTTTTTCCAAAAAAAAGTTATACTGTTATTTTTCTTTTGTCAATAATTTTTTTAAATTGAATTTTAGACTTTGCAAAATATAGAATTAATATGAATGCAACTAATAAATGGTTCTAGATATCTAAAACAAATTACAAGGTTATATCATTTATGATAGTATTTTTTTTTCATGAAAACGCTAAAAAATTTTAATTTAAGTAAATGATTATAACACGCACACACATATATATATGTATATGTACTACCCATACCCATATTACATACATGCCTATATATATTTCGGCTAACGTGTCCAATGGCAATAAATGCAACTTCAAATAATAATGAGAATTGTATTACCTATGTAGTTACAAAAATATAAAATATGAGACATATATAAATCCACTCTTAAACACCACGAATATAACCTTATGACCTATCTTATAATTTACTCTAGTAAGAAACTTACTATTATGATAAGAGAGAGGAACATCAAGGCTACACCATCTAAGTAATTATGAAACATCCAAGTAATTATAAGAGAGAGGAACATTAATGCTACAACATCTAAGTAATTACAAAACTTAATCCTTTTATTTTACTTTCAGTAATTACAATACACAAGTATGATATGCCAATAGTGAAATCAAATTGTAAATCAAGCCTAAGAACCTTAATCCAAATCATAAAATCAAAACCAAACCATAATTCCTACTTATTCTACACCAAAATTGTCATTTACTCGCGAATTCTTGAGAAAGATAATTGACTAAACAAATCTTGATAAAATTGATAACTTAATCGAAATTATGAGATTAAGGGTCTTAAGATTGAGAAACCAATAAATTTCTTTGACTTAAAACCCTCAATTAATAATCAAGCCATAGATATATAAAGAGAATGTAATAACAAATCGATTGATTTTCTAAACCTTAAATTGATAGAATAACCCTACAGAACCTTAAATAAAAACTATAAACCTTATTATAGGCAAACCCATGCTTAAAAGTGCAAGAAGAGTGCAATCAAAGCCAATTTAACCCAATTCAAGTGACCACTTTCATTATGTGGTCGACTAGTTTAGCAATTCAATCACACCTATATTTACCTCTTCTCCTAACCCGGTGAACCACATCATCTTCCAAGATGACATTATTCTCTTGATCTTTTACTTAAATCTTGTTCTAAGCAGTTCCTTAGCTAATATCTTAAGCCCAAAATAATTTACAAACAACCAAAAACCCTTGCTTTAACTTAAAACCAAATTAAAATAAATCAAAATAAGCTTTATATAAGTTTAATTTAATTACTGTCAATTTATAGGGATCTTTGAAAAAGCTAATATATAAGCTACTAAGTATGGACATACAAGTGTAAGTGAGTGGTCATTCTATTTATTTGTTAGATGTTTACGTTAGGATTAGTTAATAATCTAATTATATATCTGACTTTTAATTGCTAAATGTGAAAGCTATTTATGCTTATGCTAAGGCCAATATCTAAGCTAAGGCCAGTATCCGATAGGTAGGTCATGAATTAGCTGTTTGTTACCTATTGTCAACTAGACATTTAAGATAAAGTGGTTTGTAGTTTAAGTATTGATTTTGTCATATTTAGATATCAAGGTCATAGATATGGTGAAATTGTAGCTCTAATCAAATGTATAAGATGAACCTGTTTGATGGGCCACTATAGTTAAGGCTAGCAATTTGTGTCAACCCATTTTGTCTCTTGTCTATATCTAAACGGGTTCGTTTCTTGAAAATCTCAATTAGTAACTTGGCACGTTTATTAATTATGTATGAAAATATAAACTCATAACCTAACCCATTTAATAAGCATGTTTCATGTTGAAGTTTGACCCATTTATTGATTAAAAAATTATAAATAAATTTATAAAATAGTTATAAATATATAAGAAAAAGGGCAACATAAAATCAGCATTTACGAATAAAAATAATATAATCTTAACATTTAAATATAAAATTACAATATAACAAAAGTTTAATAAAAGCCAATATCTAAGCTGAGGCCAGTATCCGATAGGTAGGTCATGAATTAGCTGTTTGTTACCTATTGTCAACTAGACATTTAAGATAAAGTGGTTTGTAGTTTAAGTATTGATTTTGTCATATTTAGATATCAAGGTCATAGATATGGTGAAATTGTAGCTCTAATCAAATGTATAAGATGAACCTGTTTGATGGGCCACTATAGTTAAGGCTAGCAATTTGTGTCAACCCATTTTGTCTCTTGTCTATATCTAAACAGGTTCGTTTCTTGAAAATCTCAATTAGTAACTTGGCACGTTTATTAATTATGTATGAAAATATAAACTCATAACCTAACCCATTTAATAAGCATGTTTCATGTTGAAGTTTGACCCATTTATTGATTAAAAAATTATAAATAAATTTATAAAATAGTTATAAATATATAAGAAAAAGGGCAACATAAAATCAGCATTTACGAATAAAAATAATATAATCTTAACATTTAAATATAAAATTACAATATAACAAAAGTTTAATAAAAAAAGTATATAATTTATAACATATATATATATATATACGCATATATATGTGATGCATATATGTCTTATAGTTATGTAATCTATATACATATATCATAGACATAAATATAAGTTATATAGTTTTTATATATATTCTCTTTATATATATGTTATATAGTTTTATAATCTATATTTAAGTAAAATACACATATGTTATTGTAATGTACGAGTTGATACATATAATATATGATACACACACACACATACACGCTAAATTTATAATTTTTAATTTATATTTAAGTGTAACCTATACACATACATGTATATATTAATGCATGATATAATTTATGTATATCTATAAGTATGTTATATACATAATATATAATTATATAAGTGTTATACATATTATTAGTTATTTTGTTGTTAAATAGGTTTGCAAATTGAACTTGGACTTATTTATGGGATCTATTTAATAAACAAGTTCATAGGTTAAACCTAAACTTAAGCATAAATTTTACTATATTTAAATAGGTCTAACCCATTTGTGTCTGGTGTTAATTTTTTTCAATGCACAAACCCACTTATAATCATGTCCTAGTTCTTAGGTCATGTTCGAATTAACAACCCTAACTATAGTACTAGGGGACATAGCCACTAATTGATGATATGGGCGATGAACCTTAGTGCAAATTGATTTTATTGTGTTGTTTATGATAAATAATTACTAGGATCAATTAATCGATAGTGTCATTAGGTTTCGTTACACACAATGATAGGTGTGTTTGTGCTTGCCACCCCACCTTAAACAACCCTTATTTGACATTATGTATGATGCCTTGATTGTTGCATTTAGTAACAAATTAAGTTATGTGCAATTTAACATAAATCTGCATGTAGTAAAGTAGTTATTTGCTAAACACCATTGTTTACCCTAATTTTAGGGTACTAGTTATAATATTTCAGGCAATTAATATACTATGGACATGAAGATTTAAACAATGGAAGAATCAAGCCTTGTGTATGCTTATTAGGCAACAAGGGCATGTACCAAACTGTCACGTCCTTTGAGGCTCAAAATTATGTAGCGCATTGAGGAAAGTTTATTACATGTTTACAAATTAAGCATATGTATCCCTTATCATTCAAGATTTTGGCTATTGTTATTCAAGTTTTATCTAGATATAAAGTCAAATGTAACTCTAAAATTGTATTTATCAGGTGTAAACCACATATTTCAACTATTCTATGATGAAGTAGGAGATATGCTATTGGAAAGGTTTCTTCTACAAAGTGTGGTAGTGTTGGAGCATAGGAGGGGATTGCATGCCCATTATATCTGTCGTTAAAGGAGGAAAAGTAATCATGAAAGAATGTCAGAAATACCTAAGGCAAATGGTGAATACTTAGTTCTTCTTTTCTTTTCGTTTTACTTTTATGCTTGCAAGATGTGTTGCTCTACATAGAAAAGTCACTATAGTTTTGTTTCTTATATAGGTGCAGTTAAAACAAAACTACTACTACCCTTCACTAACCCATTTACATTTCCTTTTTTTTTTCCTTCAAAAATTAGAGTGCACAAAGTATAAAATTGAATTTTGAAATTTAACTCAATCAAATAGATCAACATTTCTTTTTTTACCAAAATAAATAGCCACTTTCTAAAGTAGTTGGAGGTTACTAAGAGTAAATTGGGTTAGATTCCATTGTTGACAACAATTTAGAAGACATGTTGTAGACCCCATTAAAGCACTCTCATAAGTGTAAATGGGTCAAAAAGTGATAAGAAAAGTGAATGAGCATCTAGAAAAGGAAAGAGTAGAATATGATAAATTTGAAGAGGACAAAGGCAAGAGACCATCCATTTTCTTATGTCGTCTCCAAGGTATCATTAGTATTTTGTCACTTAGGGTAGTGTCTATTGTCTTTTAAGTTAGAGTGCCTTGTTTCAAGGCCTACACCATTCATTTGTTCCATTCACTTTCTATATCTTTCTCTTGTGTGTAAAAGGGATAGTTAAGTTTGTCATCAATGCTTTCCTGTACACTCAAATGCTTTCACTACTCATGTTCTTTGATTTTTTTTTTTTTAATTTCAAGACCTTACCTATTTCTTTCTTGCTTGATATGCTACATTTGTAACATTTTTATTCCATTGAAAATAAAGCTTTCCCTCTAACTTATCCAATTTGCAATATCTCATTTTTATTAAGTGGTCAAATATTGAAGTACGAAAATGATGTATTATTTCAATCCTGATTATTGCTACCTTTGTTAAAATCTTAATATTTTGAAGGACAAGATTTGATCAAGTAGCAAATGGAAATTGAAGAGTAATTTTAGATTGACTAGATTGTGTTATGAAAGAGGCTTATCCAATTGTCACCACATTCCTTAATATGAAATAGGTGTCTTATTGTAAGTGGAGTGATTTAGTGGAATGAGAAACAAATTGATGGGGATGGAGGACATTTACCTTAGAACAACATTTTTCTAAGCTTTCCCTTTTATTATTGGCTTCACAAAGGTGAAATAGAATAACTAATCCTCCCATATATACCTATTTCTATGCTTAATTGGTAGAATAGCTACTTCGTATAATTACTATCACTACAAAATAAAGAATTACAATCATTTACAAGACTAAAGGAATAGCTATTCCTTTACCATTTTTTTTCCTTTTTCAATATATTTTTATATCTATTCATAAAACCTAAAAGAAATTGTAAGCAATAGCTATTATTTCTATGAATAGAATTGCAATTCTTAAAAAAAATGAAATGAAGAAGGAATACCTATCATTCATAATCCATTTGAGATTTTATGGATAGATATGAAAGTATATTGAGAAAAATCAAAGAATAACTATTCCTATGGTCCTATAAAGGACTTCCAATTCCTCATTTTGTGGTAATGGTAATTCCATAGAATAGTTATCCCACTAACCAAATGCAGGAATAAATCCATAAAAAAAAAAATCTATTTTATTCCACCTTATAAAGTGAACCAAATGTGCATTACAATTCTACCCCTACATTATTCCATTCCCCAAACCAAACATGTGATAATTTTCCTTTTTAACTCTTCCTTCTATACGAAACATTTATGTTATAACATGATGTATCATGATTGATTTAACCTGATTCTTAATTTAAATCATTGAGCCCTCAACTTTTTTATACTCTTAACCAATTCCAACTTGTCTTTATTGTTAAAACAATTCTTAGAAGTGAAAGTAAGGTAATTTATGGTACATTGAACTTTGTAAATGTCAATTGTCAAATTCCTACTAATTTGTGTAGCTCTCATCTAGAAATTGCACCATTTCTTACAAGCACATTCATTACCCTTCTCTCCTAAAACCATAAACTTTATTTCCTGAATTTTCACATAGGATAGAAATAATAATTTATCAATTTGATATAATTTAATCAATAAAGTGTGGCACTAACAATAATACCCATAGTATTTAATTATCATAATAGGACAACACAACACATGAAGAACACAACAATATAATAAAAGAAGTACAATATGGCATAGCATCATCATGTACTGCTTGTGCATACTTTTTAGATTATAAAATGGTTATTTTAAAAGTTTTCTATTTTTTTTATCTCATTTAGAGACATTTGGTACTGAATTCTCAAGTTTTATCCTAACTATATTAGGGCCTTTTCTCGTATAGTACAACACGCATTTGATAAAATAAACATTCTATTAGCTATATATTTTATACTGCCCAATCCTTAATTTGTGCAAAATAAACACCACCTTATAGGGATCATATATTGATGGCATTTAAGTAAACTAAAAAATAAAGGAGGAGAAGGAGGAAAATTGTAACACCTCAAAACCTAAGATATCACAACTCATCACATGTCACTACTAAGTAGTAACACACAAAATCTCAAGACTACACATGTACTTCAACCTATTCAACTCACTTCACATTTACATATAAGTAATCTCTAAAGAATTAAACAAATGATTCATAGGCAAGTCAACTCAACCATATTATATTTAAAGTTAACCAAGAATATTTTAGCATAATGTAATTATCTCCATAAACATGTTTGCCACATCACTTACTGGGTTCATAATAACTAAAGTAAAGTAATACATGAAGTCTCCAATCAGGTGTCATATAAATGACCATCTAGTTCCTACTACACCATAACTATTCATCATCATAATAGTAATAGTATCCTCCATTAACATCATCATGATAGTAATAATATATGTTCCTAAACTCATCATCTACAGCTAAAAAAGAAAAAGGGTCAAGGATAAACCCAGTACGTAAATGCCCAATCACATGCGCATGCTACAACATTTACAATATACATACACATATAAAACAACAAATGATTCACAACTAGTTCATTAGTTATCTTTGAATTAGCCAACAATTAATACAAAAGTGCTCATAACCTTACCACACTATATGCTTTCCATATATATATATATATATATATATATATATATATATAAGTCTTAAGTTGAAAACTATCACCTCCGGCCCCAACACTTTACATAGTATTGGAAACTACCACTATAGACCCCAATACCCCTAAAATATACCCCAGATCATTTCAATATAAAACTCTATTAGGGATAATGCCATAGACCAATCATTAAGATGCCTCCTAAGGATCCGCTACCTCCAACCCCTAAACTAAGCCATACAAATGCAACAAACAAGTTATTTTCCAAATATACATTAGATTCATTCAATTATTATAATTGTCAAGTATAACTAGTAAACATGGTAAAGACATAACTAGAAGAATAGTTTCAAAATCTACTTTGCTACAACTATTAAGTATCTTAAAACCTATCTTATAATAACAAGTTAAACTTAGTTCTAAACTACAACATAGCCTAGATTCACTAATTTTTTTAACTAAGAGTTTATTATTTATTTCTTTTCCTCAAAGCTCTATTGTAGGTTAAACCGGTTTAAATGAAGAAAAACCAAAATAAAAGGAAGAAGGAAGTGTAACAAGATAATACGGCCATGTATATGGCTGTGTATGAGCGCACGAGTAGAAGCATGGTTGCGTACATAACCATGTATCTTTGTGTGCATAAAAGCCCTTTAACACGCCCAAGTATACTGTCATATACTCTAAAATAAGCAAATACATGCTTATGTACCTTGCCATGTACAATTCATCTCACAATTTTTATTTACCTCTCAACACCGGTAAATACATGACTATATACCTGGCTGTATATCCCTTGAAAAGTCACAAATTCCTCCATTTCCATCCCCATTTGATCCTTTTACATTTCAACAACCATCAATCTTTACAACACTTCAAATCCACTACAAAATCTACCTAAATTCGTGAATTTAAACATAATTAAAGTGCTTATTTATTACAGATCAAATCAACAACTCATAATGCGTTTGATCTAGCAACTTTAGCATTAAAAATTGTGATACCAAAAATCCCTAAATCGACACAACACTACACCTTAACCAATTACTCATTAAGGGGGACAACATACAAAAATCCCATTTTGTTAAGAGTACTTACCTTTGTAATTGTACATCAAATTAGAAGTCCTTCTATCATTAAATTGTGATTTAACATAAGATAGAGTTTCCAAAAAGACATAGAGAGGCTCTTGTTTTAGCAAAAGAGAAAGGTAAAAGACCAAAAAGCCACTCTTATAAGGGTGTCATTACATCAATGCCCTGTACTCTATAACTTATTTTATTTTATTTTATTGTTTTTCCATTATTTTACATCTTCCCCCATTACAAAAACTTTCTTCCTCGAAAGTTACCTATATTAAGGAAGAGCTCTAGTTGTTTCCTTCGCATCTCCTCTTCTAATTCCAAGTTGCGTCCCGTTCTATTTGGTTACTCCACTACACCTTAACATAGGGGATTACCCTTCATCTCAATATCTACTCCTTAGTGTCTACATTTCAAATAGGTAATTTCGCTATAATGAGATTTGGTTATACATCCAAAGGTTCTAGTGCTATAACTCGATTCAGGTTATGTACATACTTCCTCTACACGAATACATAAAAGATGTCATGTACTATAGTTGAACTCAATGGCAAAGCCAAATGATATGCTGCATTACCCACTTTCTTTAGGATCACAAAAGGCCCAACAAATTTAGGATTCAATTTTCCTCTCAACCCAAACTTGATAACACCCTCAATTAAAAATACATATTCTTCCACTTGAAATTCCAAAGGACATCACCTTTTATCAACACAACTCTTTTGGTGACTTTAAGTCGACAACATCCTTTGTCTAATTAACTTCACCTTGTCCATAGCTTTCTACACTAACTTAGGTCCCAATACCTTTCTTTCTCCTACCTCATCCTAATGCAAAGGTAACCTACATTTCTTTTATATAAAGCTTCATAAGGCGCTATCTAAATTGTTACCTAGTAACTATTATTATAAGCAAATTTCACTAAAAGTAGGTGTTCTTCCCAATTTCCTCTAAAATCTAAAACACAAGCCCTCAACCTGTCTTTTAAAATCTATATAGTTCGCTTTAACTACCTATCTATCTAAGGATAGAAGGCAACGCTAAACTACAACTTAGTGCTCAGTGCTTTGTGTATGCTTCTCTAGAATCACCTTACAAATCTAGTATCTCGATTAGAAACAATATTTATTGAGACTCCATGCAGTCTCACTATTTTTTTTATATATAACTGTGCTAGCTTACCCAAGGTACAACGAATGTTGATGGATATAAAATGTGCTAACTTAGTTAACCTATCCACTATTGCCCATATAGTATCATGTTTTTCTTTGGTTCTAGGAAGTGTTGTGACAAAATTCATAGTCACATATTCTTACTTCTATTCTGATATGGCTAAAGATTATAGTTTACCTACAAGCCTCTTATGTTGTATTTTAATTTATTAGCATCTTAAACACTTGGAGACAAATTCAACTATCTCCCATTTCATATTCTTCCACTAGTAATGGGCCTTCAAGTCCTTGTACATTTAAGTACTCACAGGATGAATTAAGTACCAAAGTAATCTGCTTCTTCCAAAAAAAATTTCTTCAACTCTACTACATCCAATGTATACAATTCAATCTCATTCCACAAAACTCTTCCATGATCAATCTTGAATTTAGGTGCCTTCTCTTGTTCCATCCTATACTTAATCTCTAACATGCCTTCATCTTTCGCTTAAGTTACTTTGATTTTATCTACTATAGTTGGCTAAAAGCACAAACTAGCAAGTCTTACCCCATCCTCCTAAGTCACCACTTCCAATTCCAACCATCACATCTCTTCAAGTAGTGGTTCTTGTGAAGTTAGTAATGTAGATAAGTTACCTTACTTCTTTCTGCTATGGGCATCTGCTACCACATTTGCTTGTCATAAATGATACCATATCTCCAAGTCATTGTCCTTAATTAATTCCAGTCATCTCCTTTATCTCATATTCAAACCCTACCATGTCTTCTCAAGTAGTAATAGCTCCAATACCCAAGGATGTCGATCAAGTCTTGGCTTTCCCTTTTAATGAAAAAGGGAACAATCACAATCGCACTGCATCATCCATAACTCCATTATTTTTAAAAGTCTAACAAATGTCTAAAAAACTTTGAATATATGCATGTGGATCTCCATTCGATAATCCATCAAATTGACAATATTGCTGTAATAATTGAATCATAACACCTTTTATCTTAAAATTATTAGCTCTAATTGGAAGCTTTGTTGGACCAGTGCCATCAAGTGTAAGCCTAGCATACTCTAAATTGGCTTTGTGATATTCCTCAACCATGATTTTGGTTTGCTCTTCACTGCGTTCAAATGATTCTGATCTATTAACTAGAAATTCTCCAAATATTTCTACCTTTTCTTCCATCTTGACTTTAATATCAAAAGGCTCTTCCTTAATTGTCAATTGTCCAAAAGAACTAGCAATCATATTCTTTCAAATCCTATGGACTATCCTCTTGATCTCATGATCTAGATCAAGAATATTTGTAGAAAAACTCCCTATCATGCACCAGCAAAAACAAACAATCACATATTAGAATTATTCAAAAATAGGGGAAAGAGAAGAAAATAAGAAAAATGACTAAAGTAGTAGATACTAAGGCTTTTTCTAATATTGCTTTGCTACACCCCTAATAACAGTGCCAAAAACTTGATGCACACTTATCGATCGTATCAAATTCTAAATTTAAAAACCTAATTAAATCTACGATTTGAGCTAAGCATGTGTACCTATTTATTGTAGCATAGATTTTAGGGTATAGTCCACAGGCATCTTAAACACAAGTACTAGTATTACAATTTTTCTACTATTTAGCTTGAATTTTGAAATGAGATTTATGATTCAAGTACTAAACAACTAATCTAACAACCCTAAGATCAATTATGTATGCTTTTAAATAATGAATTTAATCATAAGACATACCCCTCACCTTGATCCACCCTAAACCTTAAAATTCTTATAATAATGTATTGTTTAATGAATCATTCATGCTTTGCACTGCAAGATCTCATCAATTAAATCAATTACTCCCTCGAGTTAATTAAATCTTAACCATACATGAGATAGTGAAGACCTCTCCCTCACTAATACCACATAAGATTGCATGAAGTTTATAATCTTTACAACAAGAATTTAATTCTTTTAATAGAAAATCATAATTTCCATACCTCTAGGTGAAATATACAATTTCTCTATTTATGAAGATCTATCATATTAGATGAAATCTCTTTCTATCTAATAAGAATCAAACATGCAATTAATTTGTATACAAAACAATAAAATCACATGAATAGATACAAAGACATAAATTTTTCATCAATTAAATATCAATTCAATTCACATGGTTTAGAGATTCACAAAATGCTGGATATGAGAAATTTACTCCTCCATGGAGTTTACAATAAGCATAAAGATCTAGAGAAGATAAAATAAATCATGATATAGAGATAAAACCTTTGTAATTGATGTCTTGTGATCTCAAATGATATATAAGCAAATTCCCCCTTGAAGTTCTTAATATTTTCTCTCCTAGGGTTTAGGAAAAAAAAAATTGATCTAAACCCATCTAAATACTCTAAAACTCAAACTCCTGAATAACCTTAATACGAAGTCAAAGTGCTATTTATAGCTTTTTAGTGGTCGCAAGTTAACATGGTCGTGCTCAGGGTGGGGCTAAAAAATAGAGTCTGTATACTTTCGCCTCTAATGCTTGCTATGGTTAACCGTGCCATTTAGTATGGTGATGCTAAATGTAGGAGCTAAAAAAGAAAATTTTATTCATTTGTAAAATCGATCCAAACTTGTTTAATTTGCATTGATTTCTCTTTTATTATCATGAAATATTCCAAATGAGCTCTTTAAACCCTAAAATGATTTTTTTTTTCACAAAATAAGTATCCTTTCTTTAACAAATCACAAGAAATACATAACAAATATATCCAAATAAGTACAAATAATAAGGTTCTTTTGACACTCATCACTTTTTGAGTGAATAAGTACTTCGAGCTTTTATGATCTATGAATACTTTAAACTTTTCTCCATACACATAATGTCTCCAAAGTTTCAATGCCAGGACTATTGCTGTCAATTCCAAATCATGGGTAGGATAATTCTTTTCATAAGGTTTTAGCTAGCAAAAAGTATAGGTGATGACTCTCCCACTTTGCATAAGAACACATCCTAAACCTTGATTAGAAGTGTCACTGATGATCATGTACTCCTTTCCACTTTCTAATAAAGCCAATACTTGAGTGAAGAATTCAAGATTATCGATTGAAAGCTCGTTGAAAGAGTCAAGAGAAAAGTTTATGTTAAAGCTAAACATAAGTGATAAAGTCTATTAAATAACGATATAGGATTGTTTGAAGGGGTATCTTAAACTCTAGTAGTAGTAATTTGATTAAGTATTTCTTGTCCTACTGTTTAATTTGTTTGAGGATAAGAAAATGCATAAGTGTAGAGAAATTTGATAAGTACTCAACTCAATATATATATTAAGTGAGATTTAACATGTTTTTTCCTTGATTTTGTCATGGTTTTGAAAATTTTAAATTTTAATAAAGTAATATTTTGATTTTAAGGCTTCGATGGACAGTAGAATTAAAAAGGAAGAAAAGGAATCCAATTTTCCTCAATTGGAGCTAAATAGAAGAAGTTTTGAACTTTCAAAGCTAAACACAGCCTAGACATGACCATGTTCAAAACATGTTGAATTTAAAGCTTTATAGAGATTTAGACACAACTGTGTTTATTAGTCAAGTATCTTTCTGATCTAATTGATTTAAACATGACCGTGGCTAGGCCGTGTCTATTGAAACATCATGTTTTACACGATTTTGATTGACAAATTGGACACAACCTGAAGCACGACTGTGTTGGATAGCATGTTAGCATAAAATATAGAGTTTTTAATGCTCATTATATAAATGGAAAAGGACTCGACATCAAAAAAAAGAGGGAAACACGTTTTTCTAAGTTGTTATAGGGTTTTTAAGAAAGATAAGATGGCTAGTTTTCTACACTTCAAGAAATTAGGATTTTTTCTTTGTTTAATTGATTTCCTTGATGATAAATCTTTATACATCATTGAAAAATTCAATTTTCAATATGATTAGTGCTTAATTTTCCTTAGTATCTAGACTTGTGGAATCTAGGTTTATTATGTGATTTGAATTTTTATCAATCAATGAATTTTTATGTTTTTTTATTCATATATGTGCCCTTGATGTTTTGATTAGGTTAATATTTCTAGGGTATTATTCTATTTATTTGATATTATACATTAAGATTAAGAAATCTAATATATAATTAGATCTAGAGTGTTTGAAGAGAATTGATGTAATCTTAGAGATAAGTTACATAATTCTTTCAAATTTATATAATTTAGTTACAAGAATTTATTGTTTTTAATGTAGTCTTTGAATTATGCTATTGTAAAGAGACTCAAATAGGTAATTTTAAAATCAAGGTTAATAAGCTTGAGAGTTATTAACTTAAATTAGAAATTCCCCCAATCAACAAAATTTAAGAAGGATTTAAATACTTTTTGTTAATGTCACATAATAATTCTTAGGAAAAACAGAGTCTAAATACTAGTTTTACCATTATAAAGTTAATTCTAAATTGCTTTGCTTTTCTATCTTTCAATAAAGTCTTAATTCTTTAGTTAATCTTTCGTTACAATTTTTAGATAAATCAATCTCTATAATTTACTGGTTACATAATAAGATGTAGGCTTGTATTAATACTCATAATCCCTATAAGACAATATCTATATTTAATACACTATATTATAAATTTTGATAGGTACACTTGCCTCACATCAACCTTCATAAATGCAAGTTATTCTGTGCATATTAGGTTATTAGATTATTCATTCCATTATTACTCATTACAACAAAACACTCATCAGCAGAGTCTATACCAAGATTAATTAAGTCAACCATTAAGTCCCTATTCATCTTTTCTAGAGGAGTAATACCCATACAAAAGCTAAGCACATGTAAAGTTCCCTTAATCTGCACACACATTTCCTATTCATATATATATAATATAATAAACTAGACTAGCCCTAACAAGCACAACCAACACAATAATCATCAAGTATTTACTCACATGGGCCTAATTGTAATAAATCTATCAAAGTAACCTTTGAAGTCTAAATAAACAAAGGTGACAATCTTTTGAATAGGTTTCCACGAGGTTGAAAGAATCACCTAGGTTATAGTACACACAATTAATAACTTAGAAAACTAAAGGAATGTGCATATGCTACATGAAACTTTCCTAATTTATATGAAGTTCTTTTATCATAAATCCTTGGTTTATCTCTAGTAAGTATTAAGAAATTTCATTGTAGTGCATTAGATTTAGGAAATCCATTCCATTCCTAATTCTTAGTTGTGGTTCAAAGTTTAAGTAAGTTTTATGTTATATCTTATTGACCTAGTGTTCGTGTTGATAGCAAGTAACTATTCAAAGTATGATCAATCTTGACTCTTTCCAAAGTCAACTAAATTATTTGTTTGCCATCTAGAGTTGACTAAGGTACCTACTAAGGGTAAACTATTCTTTTAGATTCTAATATTTACTTAACTTTAATTTTATAACATGTTTTAGGAACATCATACTTAAGATATTCATCAATTAGTTATATAGTGTAGCCTTTAAGGTCATATATGTAACATATCAACCTTCCCACTTAATTTCAAGCTTCATTTGTATTATAATTATGTGGTTATTATTTCAAACTATATATTTATATGTTAATATCATATTTGAACTTATTGTTAGAGTGCTACGCATTGAGTTCAACAAGTGTAAGTCTTTTACACTAATTAAAGTTTCATTTAACTATTACATGTAGTGAATCCTAGCATCGATTTAGTGAAATTTTAGAGTAGAACCTACATTTACAACTTAGACTTGGCTTTTATCATTTCATTATCACTATAGGGTCATGGTAAAGGTTCATCAAAGCTTGGTCAAAGTCAAATTTTTAGAAAATTTAACTAGTCTTTCTAAGTAGTTTTGGTCCTAAGGTAGCTACTAGGTGCTATGAAGGGTTAATCTTGAGCAAGGTTTGACTCGTATGGTTTTAATGGCTTCAAAAAATGAGCATACATATACAAGGGTAAATAAGAAAGTGTCAAGGTTGGTCTAAAGAGTAATTCAAGCTAAAGGTTAAGTGGCTAAGGGAATACTTTGCTTAAGGAAATATTAGATAATCTTGTAGCTTTCAATTTTGTCAATTCGACTTAAACCAACCATATCTTAGTCAATTTAAGTTGAAATCGCACATATGAGTAGGCATTTCAAAGGTCAATATGCTTAGTTTCTAATTCTATTGCCTATGGTATATTCTCAAGTTATTACAGGGTTGAAATAGCACAAAATATGTTTTGTTTGCAAATCATTAAGGTAAATCACTTATGCTTTGAGTTTTCTTCTATTTGAGTCTACTCGATGAGAATATATACAAGGGTTTGATATATTTTTCATTAAGTAGTAGTACTAATAAGTTTCAATGTGATTCATTAACTTTTAGTCTATTTTAAACTTTTATTTTAGCATCAAGAAGCATATTCAAATCAATAGTGAAGTTTCCAAGAATCGATGCTCTTAACTAGTTCAGCATTGCTCTTATTTTCTTTATTATTCATTAGAGTCAATTATAATAGTTATCAAGGATCAAAAGGATACTTTTATATTCTGGTTCTTATGAGTTTTAAAGGTTATTCTAAGTTTCATTTGGCTATTTTACATTAAATTGATTGAATAATTGTGTAGTATGTCAAGTGAGGTCTTAATGAGGTTTACGACCTCTTGTAGCTTTGGAGTAAGCTCTTCAATTAGTGACTAACCCACATAGGAAACAAATGTTGCTATAATAATTAATGTAATTTGGGGATTGCATGCACAGAGTAAATTGTTGCTTTAAGTGCTATTTTTGTCGAGTGTAGATTAGTAAGATGAGATTTTGATGATTAAATTAAAATTTTTCAAGCTAGAAGATTAGGTCATTGCAATCTATTTTAAAGTATGGGTCTTATATATATATATGTGTGTGTGTTTACACACGCCTTAGAAAGATACACACCACAATATGTGTATCTGTTTTAAGTTATATAAGAGATTATAGGAGAACTATTCACTAAGTTTTTACTTTTATTTTTAAATAGCATCATGAAATGTGTACAATCAATATTGATTTGATAATATAGATGGTAATTCATGAAATATGAATTTCAGATCATTTACAAAATCACTACGACTTATTGATAGGATCTAGCACGCGTAGATGAAATTTCTTATTTGTTTCGAAGATTCTGTTTATTCTAGAGAAAGTTCGGTCGTCACTAATCATTTACCTCACATTGTCCAAAACTTTGTATTTGTTTATTCTAGGAAAGGTCTCGTCAATATTTAATCATATGCCTCGTTGTCCTAACTTCTACCATATTGAGTTTGATGCCATAAACTTAATGCTACGGTGGTAATAATTAAACTAATAATCTTCCTTTCCAACAACCAAAACGAAATTAATTTAAAAAGTGGGGTTTTCATTTTCGTGAGTGGAGTTATTAGGACAGCATCAAAAAGAACACGACGGCAGCAATCATGCACAACAACACTTTAATATTTTTATTGTACATAGGAATAACATAGCATAAAGAATCTAATCCAACAACCCTACTCATCTCTCCGTCTGCCTTTTCTGTTCTTTGATTGAAAAAAAAACACAGCAAGCTAGGCAAATGTCCTTCGATGTTGTCTCGTCGGCACAGAAAGCTGTATAAAGAACTCCATTAAATTACCTCTCTACTTTTTCTCCTGAATGCAATGGTCCCAGAGGGGCTCTAAACCATCGCTAGCCACGGATTTCTGGTCTTTTAGCTTTCTCAGGTATCCAAGCGACGCTGATATGATCTGTTGTCACGACAGACTGGCCTTTCCAAATATCAGGTCGGTCCTCTCTCTCTCTTCTTTTTCTTAATTTTAAACTCATCTTTTTTACTTTTCATTCATTGTCACACAACAGTAGATACCCTTTCATCAGAAGAAAAACTGAAAAAGAGAGATCAGAGATGCAGAATCATATATAAATCCAGACATATATGCTTTTACCCAACGTTAAAATCTCATTTTAATTGGTTGCCTAATGTTCTGGTCTTAAGTACATGCATGTTCAATGCCCTCCAATTCAACTCCGTTATTGTTATTGAGCTAACTTAATAATAAGTTAAGTTATTGTTCTTTTTTCTTTTTTTGGTTATGCTAGGTCTAAACATACATGTTATCTTAATTCTTATGTCATAATTATTTATGATGTCCTTATTTCAATTTCCATCCGTACAAGAAATAGCATTTTCTTTACCCCCACGAACTGTGTTTCTCTATGAAATTTCCCGCATGAATTGTGAAAGAAAGATCGTTTAGAGGGACAAAGTAATAAATATCGAAAAAAAAAAAAAAAAACCATTACTTTGGAATTTTATTAATGGTACATAAAGCCGAACCCCAATTAGTGGATGAACAATTTAATGGCAAACTAAAAATAAGATTTATTTTAGGTTTTTGTAGCAGTTTCCTTTTAATATTTACAAATAGCAATCTTTCTCTCATAAAATATATAATCAATGCTTCGAAAAATGCATACTTGTTCTTTTTTTTTTTCCATGAAGGAAAGTTAATAATTTCATGTTTTAGGCACAAGGATCGCTGTATGGTACTGTCTCCATATGGTGTAAAAATGAACATCATACGGGAAAAAAAAATGTTGATCATATGTGAGTAAATAAACATATTAAGCATCTGGCCAAATATTATACATAGAGAGAGAGAGAGAGACGCTAAAAATGTCAAAGAGACTTGTTATCACATGTCAAAATCATAATGTTGTATTCGTAACAGAATTTGCTTTTTGATTTTTTTTCTTAATGGTGGACACTTGTTAAGATTACTTCAATACACTGCGTATGCATTTAAGGAGTAAGATAAATATATTGCTAAGATTTTTAAAATAATATGGGGGATTCCTTAATAAATGCTCCTACACGTTCTTAGTTCTTAGATTTTCTAATGACGAGAATTGAGACTCCCAAACCACTGACTACACTTACACATTTCACGAGAGAAATTAGTATATTAAGGCATATATATGATCATCATGATACCTTAACAAGTTGGACGAGAATTTGAATACATTTTCCAAACCATGTTTACATAAATAACAATCAAACACCTGTATATAGGAAAAAGTGTAAATATGCTACATTTTACTACTTTAAAATTTGAGTCATTCTTCTTTTAATATTTCTATATGAGTCATTTATTTTGATAGTTTTATTATTTAAATCCTTCACACATTGATTTTTTTACATAAGTCTTCCATTAGGGAAAATCTTCCCATCGTATGCATTAATAATTCTATTGAAAGTTTTTAATATAAATTTAAATTATTATTCTGAATAGCATTTTACATGTTATAATTTATGCATATTTTTTATAAGAATAACATTTTAATAGATATAAAAAAGAAAAGATTTTTTTAGTAACTCAAAAAGATAAAAATAGGCAACTTAAAAAAAAGATTATTAAATATAAAACACTCAAACTAAAGAGAAAAAAAAATAAAATGGAAACCTAATAATCATATATATATATATATATATATATATATATATAAATTTATTCAGCTGTCTAAGTGTTTGAATATTAGAATTCCAGATAGGCAAATGATGGAATAGCACCGACCTAGCAACAGACGAGCTATTAACAAAATCCATGTCAAATTAATTTGTACGTTTGCAGGAAGAAGTTATTAACAAAATCCACAAAACTTGGACATATGTACTTGTGTTCTTTTAACAGTGAGTAGCATGCAGGGATTTTGCAGCCTTTCGATGATGCTGTCTTTTCTTACATCTCAAATTGACAATTTTTATCCATCGTTAGGACCAGCCGCACGATAATGTCCATAAAAGACTGTCAAAAATTACATCTCCGTACCAGATATAAGATCTATATAGGACCTAATATAACGACCTGTTGCTTTATCAGCATTCAATACATACATAATACTTTTACTGTGAAACAGTCAGTGACCGATCTAATGTCTTCAAGGAAGTTGTCTTTTCCCTTAAAGCAAATGTTTAAGGACATGTGTCTTCGATGCTTAACTTTCTTACACTATTCCTCACTTCCCCGTCATCTGCATTTGTCTATTCCACCGTACATCAACATGGAAAAAGTGTTCCCTTTTTCTTTTCTTTTTTCAGTGTGATGAAACGCCCATTTTTTACTTTTGTTTTTCGACAAAACAGAAAGGTTTACCCAATTTGTTCAGCACACCTGGGAGGAAGACTTTGAAACGCTCTATCTATAATACCGCAAATTTTATGATAAGAAATATAGGTTACAGTGAACACAGGGGATGGTCATATAATAAGAAAAATCTGATTCCCCCAATGCCATTAATTAATGGGATGAAGCAATTATGGTAAATCAAAAGTTCTAGATATAATATCCTACTATGCATAGACAAACTGTGATATTCTATATATTTAGGGGAAAAGTTTTGATTCTCTATATGAGTAAAGTTCTATATGAATTGTAAAAAATATTTAGTAATACATAAGATTAAATAATAAATAATATATCAATACAAGTAAAAAACTTTTTTTATTTTGATCAAATGGTAAAAAAAACATTTATTAGTATTTATTAGCTCAATTATTAACTATTTTTTATTTAGGACATTACAAATGATATCAAAGTCAATTCCCTTCGATAGGTATTCAATTAAGGGAGATCAAATAGGAGAAAGATCTAAGCTTAATTATAAGGTATCATAATGAGGCTCCCGTAAGTGAAGTCTCATATGAATCATTGAAAATGTTGAATAGTGGTTTGTAAGACAAAATAGTAAATAACATGTCAATAATAAGTAGAAACTTTTTCGTCAAATGATTGAAAAAGACCTAGTGGTGCTTGTTGGCTTAGTTATTAACTATTTTTGGTTTAGGCATCACATAATGTTTTTCAAGATGGTGTTGTAGAATTCATTTGCTGCTCCTTTCGATAGAGAGATGTAAAGAAATTTGGTGTTGAGTTTCCAATCAATGTAGCATCCTCAAAGAAAAAATTATAAGCAATAGGGTTAACGTTTGAAGCTAATTTTAAATACATGATCAAATTTTCAAGTTATTAAAATAATGAATCAACATTTACTCAATGATTTAAATAAACATGTCATTACTATCCTATAAATATGTTAAGTAGTCAAATAGAAAATTTTTTACTGCTCATAATGGTATCACAATGGGACTCCCTATTTAAACTACTTAATATAATATTAAACATTCATTTTAATACTTGAAATTTTAATTTTTTTATTTAAACTTGACCTCAAGTGTTAATCCCTTCGCTTGTAATTTTCCCTTCAAGCTTTCTAATCTTTTGGATTCAATTCTTTTACACTATCCATTGGCTTTCTATAATAACTTTCTTACTTTTTGTCCCAAAATACCATTTATCAATTTTACAAATAAACCTTTATATTTTTAATAATATTAACAATACTTTTGTAAGAATATAAATAATTAAAATTGATGTTAATAATTATTGATTAGTTAAATTATTAATTAATTATTTTCAAACATTAACTAATAAATCATTCAATATTATTTAGTAATAAAAAATAATATGATATTCTATAAAAATTAAATAAACAATGATAATAATTACATAGTTAAATAAATAATAATTAATTAAAGGGAAATAGGTTTTGATATTTTTACCAATCAATTAACTACTTATAATAAGTAATAATAAAATATATTACTATTAGACTAATCACTAACTAATCAAATTTTTATCTACTTACAATTAAAGAATCAATCAATTAGCTATTTAATTAATAATTATATTATAAATCATATTATTAAAAAAATTAGTAGGTTACTGTAAGTGGTATATTCTTGATAATAGATCTTTCCATGTAAGAATAGATTCATAGTGCATTTTAATAAAATTTTAGTAACACGATGGCCTTTAGCCGTTCATAAATTTGAAATCATATCATTATCTCTAATGAATAAATAGCACCTTAGTTAATGAATTCCTAAACGGGGTTTTTAATTTTATATGGGATCTTATTGGTCTAGAAGAAATTTTTCATTTTTTAAAAAATTAATTATGCACTCTACCAAATAGTAAATCCATATAAATTTTAATTGGTCATTAACAAGTGCTTATAAAGCATAAGTTGTTGTTTTTTTCCTATTATATATGTGTATGTTTTTTGTTAGGTGTGTAGTTATTGTAAGAAGATCATTTGGTTGTAGGGTACAAATCAATAATAGAAAAATAAAGAAAGAAATCCTGACCTGCTACTTAGGAAAGATTTTCTACTCACTGTCTTGCTCACCACAAATGTCATGCCAATCCTCTGCGTAATGATTTCCAATTTTTATTTATTTGTCCCTTTCTCTGCCTGTGATGATGGGCACTAGAAGAGATTTTTAGGCTCTTTTTATTACGATTTCCGCTAACAAACGCAATAGACAGTTTCCTTTCAGTCGAAACCAATGATGTTTCAAGCAACAAGTACTACTCACCTAAAATAATATATGTTTATTTCCTTTGGGCAACCCCGTAACTATCAGAAAATTATAGAAAAACGACCCGGATGGATTATTATATGTTTGTTCATATTCAGCTATCATAACCAATTTCATTTGGAAATTCTTTAATTTCTAGGTCAAGACACATATATAAATTTCTCAACATCCGATGAAAATGCCATTAAAATGAGAATTTAAAATTAAAATTCAATTACAGCCACATGCCTAGAAACTATAAAAATTATAGAGTAACACAAGTTTTAAAAATACCATACTTATAATTTTTGAAAAATATAAAGACCAGAAAATTATTCCTTAAAACATTATTACCAATTCAAAATTTTATATTACCATATAATTAATTGCAACAGTTTTTTAAGTTAATTTTATAATCCAGACTAACAAGTGTTAACCGATGAACCATTAACTATGTCAAAACACCCTCAAATCAAACAATAATTCAACCTAAAAAATAAATTCAAGTATATATTTATATGAAAGGTTGAATTGATTTTGTATTGGAGGAAAAATTTCTTAGTTCCAAGAAGTGTAAGTGTAACAATTTAGACATTTAAAATATTTTTATAATTAAAAAAAGTACACTTTTAATCTTCAATGTTTATTTACTCTTTTATTTAAGTC
This sequence comes from Laguncularia racemosa, assembly GCA_037954665.1. NCBI lineage: Eukaryota > Viridiplantae > Streptophyta > Magnoliopsida > Myrtales > Combretaceae > Laguncularia > Laguncularia racemosa. The sequence continues at coordinate 406,621 of JBBMOL010000146.1, forward strand.
CTCTTTTTTTTTTTCTTTTTTTTTGCTATTCAAATTCTCAATATTTACAAAACCTTATAGAAAAAGGATTTCCATCAAATTCATAACATATATCAACTTCAAATTGATCCACAATGATTAAATTAATAAAATAATATTATTATATATATTTATTTATATAATACAATAGAAATAATATTAAATATATATAATGAAGTTACCGACACTCAAGTCATGGCCATAAGATACTCTTTTCCTCGAAGTTGTCGATGTCAATAGAAGGAGGTTGTAGTAATTAAAAGTAAAAAAAAATGAGCTAAAAAAATTTATCTGTACTCTATACACTTTCGCCAACTAGTCCAAAGCTAATCTGAAATGAGTTTATACATAAAATGAAATGAAAATTTAATATAATTAATAAAATTCCTTTTATTATAAGATTTTAAAAACATTGAAAATTCAAATAGAAGAAAAAAAATAAAGATTATAATAGAGAAATAAATAGACATTAAGAACTAGAAGTATATTTCTCCCTTTATAATTTCAATATTTTTCTAAAGGTATCATTATAATTTATCTAAAATTATATATTTGCACATATATATAAATGGAGAAAGGAGAAAAGGAGTTTACAAAGAGGCCATAATTTCTATCCATAAAGAGTTACGGATTTACAATTACATAACCCGAAAAGCTCCTTTGCCCTCACCGGCATGGCATAAACTGTTTCACCATTTGATGCTATTTCACAACTTAAAATCCATCGATTCTTCATATCACCACTTCCTTTTATATATATATATATATATTGTTAAAATAAAAATTTAACCTTGTTTTGGGCCTAATATGGCCCATTTGATAGAGTGCAATTTACATATTTGATAATTTATTAGGATTTCATATGGCTTTATTAGAATAAATTGTTTGTTTTGCAAAGCTGTAATCAGGTTCTTTGCTGATATTTGGAGATTCATCGTTTTCTACTCTATATGGTAGCTTTAGTGCACAAACAGAGATAAATAATATTATATACAACTTCTGAGGAGATAATGATAGATAATACTCCTCAACAGACAAGACGTTTGTCTCAAATAAGATAGAGTAAATTCGATAACATGATGATTGATGCTTGTTCAATCGGCTATTTATTTAACTTTTTTTTTTTTTGCCCAAATGCAAACTCACTTCAATAAATAGTTTATAAATGTCAAATTTAGTTTCTTAACCAATTCACTAAAAATCTAAAACTCACTTCAAATATTAGTTTACTTGTATTTTGTTTTTTTTTTTTATAAATGCACGATCCATATTAATCTCTAAAAAGTAATAATTGATTTTTAATTAAAACTTAGTCATGATTTGTGTATGTTTAGCCAATAAAACCTAAATCATGTATTCTTGACTCTAAAGCCCTAGATTTAAAGTTTTTGTGTGAGGTATACATGATTTATGTTCCATTAGAGGGTACATGCATGTCATGTCCTTTTAATCTATAATGGCTTAACATAGACAATATATCTTATAAAAAGACAAAAATACAAATCAATAGATTACAATAGCATATTTGGTTTATAAAATGGAATAAGATAGGAATATAATTATAATTCTTAAGGAGTATAATAAAAAAAGGAATACATATTTTTTTATAACTCCTTTGAGATCTCATAAATAAATATGAAAGTATGCTAAAAAAAAAATTAAAGAATTTATTCATTTTGTAATAATAGCAAATTCATAAAATAGCTATTTCATCAACTAAAAGTAAGTATGCTATTAAGAAAAAGAATTATTATTTTATTACACCCTTATAAAGTGAACCAAACATACTACAAAAGTAAGAAAAATACTAAAAATGCTATAATTTTCCCTCATCAAAATGCTTCTATCTTGTCTTAATCCTTGCGTTGAATTTATTCTATGGAGTCCACGAAACTTGTACAAGCAAATAAGACTTGGTAAAAACTATATGTGCACATGCATGCATAGAGGAGGATCGAATGCACCTGTTCCTTAATGTTAGAGCTGTTGGGGGCCGAGTAAAAAGAAAAAATAAGCCTAACATCCCAATTGAAATACTAGCAACAGGGAATTTATACAGAAATAATCTTAACAGCCTGATTATGAATGATAGAAATTGACCAGTATTGAGATCGAAAGATAGGACATTAAATGTGAATGTTCTGATTGGAACCAAATTTAAAACATTCACATTCAATGTGACATTAATGTTCTTTTTCTTGGTGGGTGGCTGTTTCTGAGCACTGTTTCATGACACAATGACTCAATACCCAAGCTTATATGATCAATAATAATAATAAGGGTCTTTTTGAATAAAATTAGAATTGTTTTCTTTTCTTTTCTTTTTGGCTGGACACATAAATTTGCAAAACTCAATGTGAAGAAAGTGAAACAGACATTAGGTAATACTTGGCTCTAGCTAAATACACAGCCAGCCAACTTTTCTGAATTACCCATTTTACCCTGAAAAAAAAAAAAAAGACATTCAACCTGTTCATCTTTATGTCTCCATGATCACAGATATTAAATGCTGCCAGTTCATCTCCCCCTTCTTCATCTTTAAGTCTACATGTTTGGGTGTCTCCTATCTCCATAGCCACCAAAGACCTATTTCCACCACCCTCTGTATGATCTCCACCAGCACCAATTAATTTAATTGCAAATGTTTATTTGTCTAGTTTCTTCTACGTTAAATTTGTGGGAATTGTTTAATTACATGGATTAACCATCTAGTGTTTCTCTACCTACCTTATTAACGGGTACCGGATTCGTACCGACGGAAAATTTTTCAAGTACTCGCACGCATCAGGCAATGAATAGTACTTATGGATTGAATGACCATGCGAAGAGCAGCAAAATCGATGGCGGGCCATGCTCTTGATCCGATCAGCGGGTGGTCAGATAAGATGAAGGATTCCATGGTGGCTGATGATGAAGTGGCGAATGGTGAGTAAATGGAGAACCAGGAGAGAGAGAGAGAGAGACTAAACGGAGATGAATGATGAGTAGTGAACGGGACCTAAAGAGAGAGATAACAGAGAGATGATGCTTATGAAAATGCAGTTGAATATGGATCACATGTGTACTAATGCTTCTTTTTTTCCCTTTTTTTTTGTGGAGAGAGAGAAAACAGGTTAAATGTAATATATGTATTACTTTTTAGGGTAAAATGGGCTATTTAAAAGAGCTGGCTGCTTGTGTAGCAATTATGGCTGTGTTTTTAGCTTACTTTTCTCTCATCAGTTATCATCACATATATATATATATATATATATATATTTGGCCCTATATAATACTGGTATTTTTACATGGTTTCCTACAGCATGCAGTTGCAGGCGTCACTGACCCATCCATAAATAAATCAAGCAAAAGTCCTTTTTTTGCCAGCTTTATATCTTTTGTTTTATTCTAGACTTCAAGTCTTTTTTAATAATATAGCCCTAATTTTTAATTTAGATATTTTGTCCAATTTGACATACAATATTGAGTAAAAACTAAAAGATTAGTGAAAAAAAAAAAAAAGGTAAAGAGGAAGAGAATGACCACTTCTCTCTTTTCCCAATTATTCCTCTTCTTTGGGTTTCTTCCTCTTCCAGCATTTATTGTTTATTTGCTTTTTGCTAGCCTTCTCTTTAAAGTAGGCAATTAAAGAAAAACAAATAAAAAAACAAAAGAAAAAAAAAAAAAAGAAACGAACTAATAACACAACAAACAGTCACACATATCCACATAGCTGCAAAGAGGGGAAAAAAAAATTAGAAAAAGTAGAGAAAGACAAAGACAAAGGCGACAGAGAGACAGCACGAGGATTGATGAATAGAGAAAGAGTAAGTAAGTGATAGATTTAAGGAGGAAGCTTTCAATACCACAGAAGGGAAAACGATGTTTGAGAGCTTTACCTCTTTTCATCTGCAGGTCTTAAGAGGTACAATACTTATGCAGTTATGTATCTTTCGAGTGTATTGTGTGTGCGCGCGCCGATATATTTATATATAAGATGAAGAAAAGCAGAAAATAGTCATGCTAAGTGTCACAAAACTTTAAGTTAATGACAAAGATTTCAAGGCTATTGGGTATTAAGATTTCAAGGCTATTGGTCACAAAACAGTTCGTATGGACGGCTCGTGCTCAAGATTCAAATTCATGTTTAGTACTGCTGCGGGTTGTCTAAGAATTGAATTTGGATTTCATGGGTGTTTCTTTTTTTATTTTCTTATGATTACTTTTTTTCTTTCTTGTTTGTAGGATTGACAGAAGACCAGTTGGGGCTGATGATGGGGAAAAGTAGAGACTTGACTAGAGAATAGTCATCAGGAACGGAGTGGTGCTGCAAAGTGAATAAAAAGAGATGATAACGATATGGAAATAGCAACCCAACCACTTGTACAATCAAGTTTAGGTTACTCATCGAAGATTAATCACCACCATCCAATAACACCATCAATCTTAGATAAGGACGTATTAATTTCATCTTCTATGTCCCAAGATTTTCACCATACCCACCACCATCACCACCACCAAGGCAGCCTTTTCGCTTTTTCTAATGGCTTCGAAAGATTACCTGCCACCACCACCACCGGAATCACCGACGATGCCCCTCATACTCATCCTCATCCCCATCCTCATCCCCACATGACCCATCAGATCCGCCGCGAAAAATTACTCATACAAGGGTTTGACCCGCCACCACCACCGCCACTAGTCGGCATCGGGGATGAACCACATGGACTCCCGGTGTATGAAACGGCTGGCATGTTATCCGAAATGTTCAATTTTGCACCTGGGGGGCCCACCTCCGGGGAACTCATACAGCAAGCAACACCGACACCTGACCGTACGGCCACGGGGCTAGGAGTCGACTTGTGGTATGGAGGAAATCGGCAGTTAGGGATTGTGCCCGATCTAGGACCTTTAGGAGATAATAATTCAAAGAACAGCCAAAGTGGTGGTGGTGGTGCAGGTGGCGGTGGAAATAGCACTGTCAGTAGTAGCAATCATCATGGTCATCCTCATCATCATCTTATTTCACATATGAATGCATCAGACCCAACATCAGCCATGCAACTTTTTCTCACGAACCCTCAACCAAGGTCACCTTCCCCTCCTACTCATCAACCTCATCATCATCATCATCATCATCAACCACATGATCATACACCTCCATCATCATCAACCCTCCACATGCTTCTTCCAGCCCAATCCAATAACACTACATCTCTTCAAGGGTTTAATAAAAATCTCCACCCATCATCAGTTTCACCTTCCAATTTCCCTCCTCATCATCAATTCTCATGGTCGTCAAGCGATCATAACCACAGTACCACCGTTGAAGGAGGCAAAGGACTTTCTCTCTCCTTATCTTCATCATTACAACATTTGGATGCAGCAAAAGCCGAGGAACTGAGAATGAGTGCAGGGAATCATGGAGATGGTATTGGAACTAGTTTTCTCTTTTATGGAAGCCAAGGAATACAACACTATCCATACAAGAATAACACTACTTTAGGTAGTCCTAATATCAACAATCACTTGGGTCATACTGGGTCGCCTTCTTTTTCTACACCCTCTCCACTAGGAGTTAATGTGTTGAGAAATTCGAAGTACTTGAAACCAGCACAAGAATTGTTGGAGGAGTTTTGCAGTGTTGGGACAGGTCAGTTCAAGAAGAACAAGTTTGGTAGACAATTAAGCTCATCATCAAACCCTAGCGGCGGAGGAGGAGGCGGAGGCAGCGGTGTTTCATCTTCGTCAAAAGATCTTCCTCCCCTATCGGCAGCTGAGAGGATGGAGCATCAAAGAAGAAAGGTCAAACTCCTAGCCATGCTTGATGAGGCACGTAATCTAATCCCCTTCTCCTTCTGTCTCCCTCCCCTATCCATCATTGTCAATAGGCCATTAGCCAATCATTTTAGTGGAATAATTACATGAAATCAAACAAAGCAATAATTCAAAATCGTACGTTGGTGAAGAGCAGTCCGAAATGTTACATAAATAACCATTTCATAATGCCTAAGTAGAGAAAAGAGAAGCCGGTTGGTGATACAATAGAGCTCTATAAGATCGAGTTGGAAATAAAGTTAATTTAATTTTGGGCTACTACTGATTTATTTATATTTCAAAGTACAACACAATATTTTAATTATATATCTTGAGAGTTAGTTAGGAGGACTTTGTGCTTTTTGGTGTTCCTTAGCAATGAGACCACTTTGTTAGCAAGAAACTATGTCTCTTTTCTTATTGGTGGAAGACATTAACTTTAAGCCAACAAATACTATATATACGTCTTGAAAGTCATATGAAAATGCAACTACTAGCCAGTGGTTGGCTACAACAAGTTTACTAAATAGTCCACACTCCCTACCCAACTTATGAAAGTAATCACTACTTATATACAGTGCAAAGTATCGCTTAAATTTGAAGGCATTACTACAATTTTCGTCATATCCGGTGACCATTAAACAGTGATAGCTTGTGTATATGGGGTGATGCATTTTTTTTCCCCCTCAAATCTCCCTAATGTTTGCAAGATTATACCCAAAAAAAAAAAAGCTATCTTTTCAACAAGAGAATTATTTTTTTTTACAGATCTGTTAAAGAGTGCTCCGAGTATTAGTTATCAATTTTTAAAAGAGAAAAGGAAAAAAAAAATGTTTTTTAAGCCTGATGTAAATAATATTTCTATTCTAGCCATTAGTAAATGACATATATATCATCTACTAACACTTTGGCCTTGTTGGTTCGTATTCGTTTATGTGAAGAATTTAGTTGTATTGGGAAACGAAGTTTATTCCTTGTTCCGATTGAAACAATCATTTCAGTGAATAAACCGAAGCTTTGATTTGCTCATTTATTCCTCCACGTCTGGGTTTTCTTCTTTGAGATAGACATGTCCAATGGGGCGTCTCTAAATTATTGCAACCAGAGTCATAAGGGGAAAATAATAAATAAAGACAGAGAGAAAACTCTGGAAGACCAAACCTCCTCGTGTATGATCAAAAACCATCAAATCACATCGATGTCCTCACTCCTTACTTCACTGCTATCATTTCCAATCACTCATTTTTTATGCCTGTCTTTAACTTCTCAGCTTAATGCTTTTTTCTGTTATGACATGATCTTACTTTATTATTTTACTAATCTAGATCAGAGAAGCGAAAAAGCGGCGCAGCCTCGTTCATTTCACTAAGCGTTTTCTTAGTTTGGTTAATGAGGAACTGAATGTTAATACGTGAATGTTTTAGTTTCATTAGCTGCTGCCCTTCCCTTTTTATCCCATCGTGGTTTTACGCTATAAGACGTTATTGTCTGCAACTTCTTTAAGGTTACAGTTTTGATATTTAATATGTACAAAGCATTTATTAATCACAATAAATATTAAAATGGATTTGCAGTAAATAAACACATCCTAAAGAGGCCCTTCCATGTTCATTTTTCCCTATATTAGACATTTTGGACAAATATACGTACTTGCTAGATTAAGAAAGAAAAATATGTTTATGCACTTTTTTTTTTCTTTATTTCGATCATTAAAAGCTAATAAATATCATAATTACAATGGTTCTTAAGCAGGTGGATCGACGATATAACCATTATTGTGAACGGATGCAAATGGTGGTGAATTCATTCGATGTAGTGTTGGGATTTGGGGCGGCAGTGCCATACACGGCCCTGGCACAAAAGGCGATGTCTCGGCATTTCCGGTGCCTGAAGGATGCAATTTCAGCACAGCTGAAGCACAGCTGTGAGTTGATAGGTGAAAAGGATGGGGCTGGATCTTCAGCCATAACCAAAGGAGAGACCCCCAGGCTCAAGTTGCTGGATCAAAGCTTAAGGCAACAAAGAGCATTTCATCAAATGGGAATGATGGACCAAGAAGCATGGAGACCTCAAAGAGGTTTGCCTGAACGATCCGTCAACATATTAAGGGCATGGCTATTTGAACATTTTCTACACCCGTAAGTCCTTAATTTCTCTCTCTTTTTATCTTATCTTCTTTTCTTTTTTTTTGTAATTTATTTATTGACTGACCCACGTAGGAAACAAATGTTGCCATAATAATCAACGTAATTTGGAGGTTGCATATAAAAAGTAAATCGTTGCTAAATTGTGAAGTCTAAATTAGTAAGATGAGATTTCAAGGATCGAAATTAAAAATTATCAACTATTGTTGACTTGATTAGCTAAAAAATTGAGTTATTGCAATCCATTTTGAAGTATGGATCTTATATATATATATATGTGCCAAAAAGATACACACCTACAGTCCGTATGCCCATTTTAAATTATATAATAGATTATAGAACTTTTCATTTAGTTTTTATTTCCAATCAAACAATATCATAAATATGTATAGTCGGTACTGATTTAATAATATAGATTTCGGATGATTGACAAAATACTATGACTTATTGGTAAAATCGAGCACGCGTAGATGGAATTTCTTATTTGTGTCGAAGTTTGTGTTATTCTAGAAAGAAAGTATCGTCAGTACTAATCATTTACGTCAAATCGTCCAAACTTATAGTATTTGTTTATCTAGAGAAGGTCTTGTCAAGGTTAATCATTCATTTCACTGTCCTAGCTTCCACCAAATCAAGTTTTGATGCGATAAATTTAATGCCACGGTGGTACTAAATTAAAGCAATACCCTTCCCTTTCAACAGCCAAAACAAGAGTAATTTAAAAAGTGGGATTTTCATTTTCGTGAGTGGTGTTAATAGGACGACATCAAAAAGAACACGCAGCAGCAATCATACACAACGACGACCCTTTAATTAATGTGTTTTGTATTGTACAAAGGAATAACATAACGTAAAGAATCCAATCCAACACTACCTATCTCTCTGTCTGGCCTTTTCTCTCCTTTGATTAAAAGAGGAAAAACACAGCAAGCAAGGCAGTGTCCTTCGATGTTGTCTCGTCGGCACAAAAAGCTGTCTAAAGAACTCCATTACCTCTCTACTTTTTCTCCTGAATGCGGTGGTCCCTCGTGGGCTCTGACCCCATCGCTGGCCACATATTTCGGTTAACATATATATAGATCATAATTTACAAAAAGGAACGTAGGTTATTATACCACGATAATATTAAGGAAAACATTTTAATTAGCATTCTTTTATGCGCTTGTCTTTTTGGTAAAATATATAGTTAATGTTGGAAAACAAAGAAACCCTTAAAGATCCTTCAGGGAACCCGTTAACCGAGCCCTAATAAACAATCGACAAACGCACTCTCTTTCTCTCTCCCTCAAGCATATACACAACCTTCTTAATAAAAGCTGCCCGAATCCTCATCCTCTTCCTTCCTTCCTTCATCAATCATACAGTTATCACTGTTAATTTCAATGTTCATAGATTTCTACTTTTTGGCTCGATAAAAACTCTTAAATATGCTATTTTTCTGTAGTTTCCACTATTACCAATTCATCGCATTAAATCTAATCATTACTTATTCACCACCTTAAATCTGTTGGTGAATATGAAGAGATCGTGGCAATCGAGATATTAATTTAAGTTTTAGTTTACCTATTTGTTATTATATGAGATTTTTTTTGTACATGCCAATTGAGTAAGTTTTACAAATTGACTTTAGAAAAGATGTATTATTCTATCCAATTGAGTTTTTATACCCTTCAACTTTTCATTTATGAGTTCTCCTGCATTTATTTACTCTGTATAAACAAAAATTTTGTTAAATGAAATTGATCTTTTAGTGGAAAAAAATTAATAATAAATCAACAAACAAAATTCCCATCTTTCATTCTAAATGCTAAACCTGAACTACTAAACTCTTCATGCTTCTCGCTATTTTCCTCACCGAATTTAATTTATTAACTTAATACCCGCGCACACACATACATACGTACACCAATAATTTAATATGAAGTATCAATATAGCCATTGCATAGTCCTACAAGACTAAACTTTCATATACCTGACAAATTGTACTGAATAAAATTCGTCTATATATATGTATATATATATGGGTGACAGTTTCGTGCACATCAGCTTTTACTTCACAACAATTATTACGATAAAGTAGAGAATATGCAATGGATGGGATATGTTGAGTAATAACGTGGTGAACAATTAAATAAATAATTTATGTGAGTGCACAACAAACAATGAGATCCATGTGTTAATTAAATGGGAATAAGGAAGCCCGGTTTGAGTAGGACATACATAGAAGACATAGATATAGACATAGATTTGTGATATGTAATGATGAGAGAGAGGTGAGGTCAGGTGTCAGTGAGTGCAGTTTGTCTTCTTCACTGCAGTACCTGCATTTCATCTGATCTTTCTGTCTTAGATTCCCACGCCTCATGCAAACGCTGCCTCTAAAACAACCACGTAATCAACCATAATAACAAGGAAAATGTTTCTACTAAGTCATCCCTGTAAAAAGGTACACTTCTGTACTCTCAATATGTTTAATTACATAGCTTACTAGCTTAACACTTACAGGAGGGGTGTCTGTTTTAGTAATTGAGTCATTGATGCAAGCTATTTTAATATTCAAATTCGATTTTTATGAAATTCAAGTAAAAAAAATATATCGCTCTAAACCACTTAATTAAGCATATATTATTGTTTTAATTTGATCCCATTGTCAATTCTACTACTGTATTTAGTTTATTGGAATATAATTATCATTCTGTAAAATAATTATTTTCTTATTTCATTTCAAGAAAGTCATATTATAAGAAATATTTATTTCATATAATCTTAAATTAGCTAAAAAAAATTATTTCTTATCTTTATTAGAAGAATTGGTATCTCTAGTAGCCTTTATTATGAAAATGCTTTTATTATACAATAATATAATACTAAGAGATTTTTTTTTTCTTTCTAACCTTATTCTGCTCCAATAGTAAACCGAACCTCGCGTAAATTGTGTTGGAAATATAATGTGATAGGAAATACATAACTGTACCGTTAGAATATAAATAAATAAATAACTATAATTTAAAAAATAAGAAGCATAGTCTGGAGGTACCTTTTTATTACTGGTATAGCCTCGGCGATGAGAAGTCTGATGTCATTTTCTGGTCTGTTTCTCAGGTATCCAAGCGACGCTGATAAGCATCTGTTGGCACGACAGACTGGTCTTTCCAGAAATCAGGTTGGTCCACTCCCTTTCTCTCTACCCTCTTCCTTTTCTTTACTTTTCATTCATTACTTTCATCAGGAAAAAATAAATAAAACAAATAAAAATTAAAAAACTGAAAAAGAGAGATCAGATGCGGAAGCATATGTAATAAATTCAGTCAGGCATACTTTTACCCGACGTTAAAGTCTCACTTGAATTGGTTGCCTAATCTTTTGGTCTTAATTAAGGACATGCATGTCAATGGCCTCCAATTCAACTTCCTCACTGTTACTGAGCTAACTCGATAATAAGTTAAGTTATTTTTCATATAATTTCTTCATACTAGGCTTAAGCATATTGTCTTATGTCATAATTGTTTCTGGGGTTTCTATTTCGATCATCCTTCTGTCCAGTTAATAGCATTTTCCTCCTATGATGCCCTAAGTGATTGTAAAGTCCTTTATAGATTGTATGAGAAAAATTAACAGTGATTTATGTGACTAAGGTAATAGATGTCAAGTTAACATTAAATACAAACAATTGAGTCAAATGAAATAAGGGAGATTTTTATGGATGGTGCCTGAGTCTCCCAAATAGTAGATGGACAAATTAAAGGTAAACCAAAAGGGATCTATAAGGCTAAGGTGGTTCACTAAGCCAATAAAAACTAAAATTTTTCAGGTGAAGTAGATAAAACTACCCATTAGTCACCTATTGCAACTTTGGCTATTTATTACCATTAAAATCAAACAATAAATTGATAATTTCATATAGAGCTCATTCCGAGCTATCTATAAACTTGATATTAAAAGGCCATTTGGAAGAGAGTTGAATCAATGAAGAGCGATTTATTCTTATTGAGTCAATTCATTCATAAATTAATTAATAATTAGACAATGGAAGAAAACAAAATTAAACGAAAATTACTTATACACCTTTAACACCCTTTTATTGATGTATCCATTTCATTTTAATATTTGATTCACCGAGATACTTGGTCTATCAAATCCAAAAGTTAAAGCATATAAAAGCTCTTCTATATCTCAAACGAAAACGTAAAAAAAGAGTGAAAGCAGAACCACCAATATTAGAGTAAGGTTTCTTCTTAATGATTTACTAATAAATATATACTCTTCATGCATCAGTTAAGAGACTATATAAAATTTTCAATATGGCCACGCAACGGAAGTATCCTTTTACCATAACAAATGCACCAAATGAATCATGTACAAGTTTCTTAATAAACATGGCACGAAGATATTTCTTTCTAAGCAATTCATCATATTCTCTTCCAACAACTTTTCGGTCTTTGCAGCATTTTCCTTTTTAGTATTTAAAATAGCAATATTCTTTAATATAATTTAAAATCTATATTTTCAAATTATATATATATATATTAAGTATGATACGAACTCCTACGCGTACCTTATTGGTTCTCAAATTATAAAATTGAAATATACTCTATAACATGTTAGAGCCATCTTGTGAAACCTTTGAATTTTATATTTTTTTTATAAATTTCAAGTTTATATGATATTAAAAATGTAATATATAGATGATATTATAAGTCCTTTATATGCAAAAAGTAAGAATAAATCTTGTTCTTAATTATTTCTATTTATTAATTAATTAGATTATTTCATATTTTATCCACAAACATCATTGTATTTACAATCTCCAAAAAGATGTAAAAAAAACATAAAAAAAAATGTTCATCATATGTAAGTAAACAAATGCATTAATTAATTGTCATTCAAAATGTAAAAGAGACCTATTATCACTTTTCAAAATTTTTATAAGTAATTGTTGGATTTTCTTAATGAAGAACACTTCCTAAGATTATTCGATATACTAGCTACATATTTAATGAGTAAGACAAATATATCAAAAGTGCAAAGTTTTTTTTTTTTTTTTTTCAAGAGGGAGAGAGAGAGAGAGAGAGAACTTCCTTAATAAATGCTCATAAGTATTCTTATATTTTTTGAATAAGGAATCAAGATTCCAAAATCACTAATTACACATTTGAAACAATTTATATAATCATATTGAATATTAGTTTCTGTTAATTACTATTTTTCCATTGGAGTCCTTCACATTTTGATTTTTCTGATTTGAGTGTTTCACTTTTTACCACTTTTCTATTTGGGTTTTCTTTCTTTCTTTCTTTTTACTAAATTTCAAACTTTTCAAGATGACTAGAAACAGATCTTTCTATCATGTTTATTAATAGGTCCATTAATTTTTTTTTTACATTAATTTGATTATTATTTTGAATAACACTTGGCAGACAATAAATCAAAGTGTATTTTTACAAGAAAAACCACTAAAATGGACAAAACAAAGGGGCCATTTTTGCAATGTTGAAAAGACAAAGAACTGAAACGAAGTTTTAGGGTGGACAACTTGTAGAAAAGCAATGAGTACCAAAGACTTAAATTAATAAAAACTAAAATATGAATAACTCAAATTAAAAGGAAAAAGAAAAAAGTAACTCATAGAGAATTATTTTCCAATATGATTGCATTAAATTGTTTCAGATGTCTAAGTCTTTGAATGTTAGTAGGAATGCCGTTGAGAGGCAAAAGACCTAACAAGTATAAAGGACGCTATTAACAAAATCCACAAAACTAGGACATACGTACCTGGGTTCTCCCAGTTTTAACAGTGATTAGCATGCAGAGATTTTGCAGCCTTTCGATGATGCTGTCTTTTCTTACATATCAAATTGACAATTGACAATTGACAAATGACAATATGCGTAAAAAGACTGTCTAAAATTACACCTCGGTGCCTGATATATTGGACCTAATATAATTACCTCATTACTTTTATCGGTATTCAATATTTACTAATACTTTACTGCGAAAGCTCAGTGATCGATCTAATGTCTTACATGAAGTGGTCCTTTCCCTTAACTTTCTTACACTGTTTTTCACTTCTGTGTCATGACTATGCAATTCATGGTAAAAGAGTAGGAATTTTTTTTTCTTCCTCCGGTGTAGTGTAATGAAACACCCATTATTTCCTTTTGTTTTTTCATTTTGAATACTTGTGTTACTAGATAAAATAAAGAGGTTTACCCAATTTGTTCTGTACACTTGGGAGAAAGCCTTTTGACGAAAAGAAAAATATAAAATACCCCAAATATTATGATAAGAAATATAGGTTATGGTGAATCCAAACAGGGATGATAGTGGGATAAGAAAAATTCCATTTCCTACAATTACAATGCCTTCAGTTGATGGACAATCATAATGAGGGAAATGTTCTACACATAATAACATTAATAAAGAATCGTCTTTCTCTCTGGTACGTTGCATTGCATTGCATTTTCTCTGTTTTTGTTTTCTCCAAAAAATTATAACTCGGAATTATATACTAGGGTTGTAGATGAAGATTTTCAATGATAATGCATTGTTGTATGTCTTTTATTTTTTTTTTAATTTCAAAAATTAAATTATCAATTTTATTTTATTTATTTTTGGTAGCTATACTCATTATTCGATAGAAAAAAAATGACACATCATGGTGTATCAATAAAGCAACGTTATGGGGTATATGGTTATAACTTTTTATTATCGCCGAATGATTGTGATAATAATTAAATCTATCCAGGTATGGTCCACGACTGCCCTTAATCCCAACTAGCTGTTCACATTTTCTGCATTTAGTACACGGGTCTACGACATTAGTATAACATGATGTGCATTTAGTATGGTTCTATTTTCGTCTAATATATATATATATATATATATATATATATAGATAAAGAATTCATTATTTTGATCACACTTTTTACTAGAAATAAAGTATATGCAAAACAGGAAATTTTCTTTTAAATATCCGCAGACATACATTATCATTTTCTATTTATAATTACGATAGGAAATGTATCAGGGTATGTATGAAGTGAATTGAAACTTTTTTTTCTTTTGTATCTTTATTAGTTGTTATTGAACGTAACATGATATTTTTATGAGGCAGAGTACATATTGCATCGAGATTTTCTTAAACTATGAGAATTTCATATCTTGAGTAATTTAAATGTAGATTATTTTGTGCGACGACAAGCATGTACTACAGTGACCATGAAATATGAATTCACCTGCTATTATGAGCCACCTACCTTCACATTAATCCACTATAGCTAGCCCTAAGCTATAAAATTATCTGATAAAATATAAAGATTGATGATCTAAAAGTGACGCCAAGCTTAGTTAAGAAATTGGCCAGCAAGTTGATTTTGATATATAAATTAATAATTTAATTCTCCTGTTCTTCCTAGAAATATATGCAAATTAAATAATTGAATCTAAGGACTTCTTGGGTTATTATTTTATACCAAATAAATGTAAGGCTTACTTTATAAGCAATGATTGATCATGACATAATTATCTGTAATTTAATTAATTAAACTATAGAAAACACACACACACACACAAAAGTTAAGCGATCATCTGACGGTTGGTTTGTCACTGTTATGGACCTTTTAGGTATCAAATTGGTTCATCAATGCAAGGGTAAGGTTGTGGAAACCCATGGTTGAAGAAATGTACCAACAAGAAGCAAAAGAAGAAGAACATCATCTAGGGGGGAGAGAGAGAAACTCCAACAACATTAGTAACGACAACAACATCAGCAACACCACCAACACCAACCATGTTGACCAAACACCAATGCCTATCACAACAAGAGATGCTGCTGCCTCAGTATCAACAGCTACCCCAGCAGGCGGCAAAAGATCCCAAATAAGTGCAACCGAAAACGACCCTTCACTCGTTGCAATCAGCAGGCCACCCTTCTCTGAAAGCCAAGGAAAACAGCCACCACCGCTAGCCACCGCAGCCACTACCTCAGACAACACTTGTCGCGGTGGCATGGCATCACGGGAATTCGGGACAGCCGCAGGAGACGTGGGGCCCACACCAATTAGGTTTGGGACCACGGCGGGCGATGTCTCACTCACTCTAGGGCTACGTCATACGGGTAACATGCCCGATAAAAGTTCTAATTTCTCCATCACGGACCTTGGGAACTGTTAAATCCCACCACCAATTATTTATATATGTCATAAGAAAAAAAAAAAAGGAAACTTAGAAATTTTAGTCACGTTAATTTTTATCTCAACAATAATTTAGGATATCGAAAAGGATACATGTAATGAAATTAAAATTTTACTGTACTTTTAGGTATTTTCAGCTAGATATATGGTTACGTACGAGTACTGCGGACCCTTTTTTTTTTTTTTTCTAGAGTAACATGTATAGTAGAATATGATTACTTTTTTATGGACTACACAACAGCTTTTGTAGCTTAACACTAATTATCCATGTTCCAACATCGGAAAGAGAAAAAGGGGAAGCTGAAGGTGACATTTGCTAGTACATTTATCTTAAATGGGTAATAACATTTTAGGTATCTGTTACTGTTAGTTTAATAATGACGGGTCCTATGCAATTCGTAGTGGCAATGTATCTTCCCTGTTTCATGTGAATTGAGATAACTCTTTTTTTTTTTTTTTTAATTAGTAAAGAAACGCAGGGAATGTCTACATCAAAGTAGCTATCGCATGGCGGATATCTTGGATATAGATGGCGATACGGATTTAAAGCCGTGTAGATGGCTGGCTTGTTACCTTTATTAGATAAACTGGAAGTAGGTTCTTAAGGGGCTCCGTATAGATTTTAGAAGACCTTTCTTAATATGTCTAATGATTTTGCCGATTCATCTGTTAAAAAATTGTAACCGCAAGGCATCCAACTGTGCTGCCGGCTGAGGAACCGAAAACACACACCCCCCACCCCAAACCCGCTGTGTCTTGGCGAGTCTGCATGCCGGCAACAAATGAAATGGAAAAACATGTCTAAAGTTTTAAAAATTATAAATTGATGCCTATAAATTGAAGTATTCATTTGCAGAAGTTCAACAATCCTCATACATACACACACACACAGAGCTTGTGCTACACAAAGATTGTTTATGAATTCCCTTCCCCTCAAAACGCCTCCCATGTAAGTGTACTTTATTTATTATTAAATTTTATGACTCCTCTATAATATAGGTATTGCAATAAACAATAGTATCCTGTTTATATGATAACTAGTTAATCTATGTGAGTACTGTCGATTCTGAAGTTCCAGAGCATATTTAAGTCAAAAGAGTAATAATAGTGATACATCTACATTCGAAAAAAAAAAAAGGGTCACATTAATCATTGTAGATAAATAACACTGATTCTTTATAAATGGAGGTCGGGAAGAATCTTGCTTTTTCCCTTATACCCTTTATATTAATTAAATATGAAATTATATCTTTTATCTCTAATGAACAAGCAGTACCTTAGTTAACGAATTCGTAAACAACGTTTTGACTGGCGAATCAAGTCACGGTTTTATTGATGATTAGTTAAAGTTTTACGCGAGACTCTATTAACTAGGACAATTTTTTTTTTAAATTGATTATATATTTTATGAAAAAGTAAATTCATGAAAATATGTAAAAAGTTTTTTTTCTTTATTACTTTTATATAATATAATATATATATTGGTGTGTACGTATTGTAAGAAAATCATTTGGTTGTATAGTACAAATCAACAATAGAAAAATAAAGAAAGAAATCCAGATCCAGCTACTTGGGAAAGATTTTCTTCTCACTGTCTTGCTCATCACACATGTCATGCCATTCCTCTGCGTAATGATTTCCAATTTTTAAATATTTGTCTCTTTCTCTGCCTGTGATGCTAGGCACTAGGAGAGATTTTTAGGCTCATTTTGATGCGATTTCTGCTGACAAACGCAATAGATAGTTTCCTTTCAGTCGAAACCCACAATTTTTCAAGCAACAAGTACTATTCACCTAACATAACATATGTTTATTTTCTTCTGGCAACCCTGTAACTAACAGAACATTGTGGAAAAATGACCCGGATCGATTATTTTATGTTTGTTCACATTCAACTATCAGAACCAATTTCTTTTGGAACTTCTTTAACTTCTAGATCAAGACATATATATAAATTTCTCATCATCTAATGAATCCAAAGGGTGATAAAAGATGCCATTGAAAATGAGAATTTAAAATTTAAAATAAATCATACTTATATCTCGTAAACAATTTTAACACTAGAAATTTATTTCTTAATATATTATCAAGTCAACCTTTTATAGTAGGAACTTATTCCTTAATACATTACCAAGTCATTCTTTCATATTAACATATAATGGCAACAATCTTTTGAAGTTAATATAATTGCAGCTTACCGCTTGTATTGATCTATGAATCATTAGCTATGTCGAAAAAAAAAAAAACTCTGAAATCAAATGATAAACCAGCCTAAAAATTAAATCTATAAGTAAATATCTATGTAGAAGGTTGCTTTAGTACTCCATTAATGGAAAACTTTTCAGTGTTCAAAGGATATATAACTGTGGTAATTTAGAAATTTAAAATATTTCAATATGTTTTATGAAGGTATGACTATAATTTGCCATAAAATTATATATTTGGATATATAAAAATCAAGAAGGAGGTTAAAACCAAGAGTGTACAACAAGGACATAATATCTATCCACAAGGAGTTATGGGATGTGAATTATAATCCAAAAAGCTCTTTTCAGCTCACAGACATGGTATAAATTGGGTCACTATTTGATGCAATTTTGGAATTTAAAATACATCGATTCTTTAATTCTCCACTCCTTATTTATTTATTTATTTTTATAACCTGATTTTCGTCCTATTATGGTCCTGCCAAATCTAGTGTTTTTTACATATTTGATGATTCAGTAGGAAAAGTGTGTTTTGCAAAGTTGTGATCAGGTTCTGAGCCAATATTTGGAGATTCATCATTCTCTAGTTTCTATTCTGTGTCCAAATTGTAGGATTGTCTTTTTTTTTTTTTCTCCATCCCTTTTAATGCAGCATTTTTTAATGATATTGTTCATATTTTTTATAAAATTGATTCAATCTTCAATCTCACTATTAATTTATATCATAATGATGAAGATTTAATGATAATTAACAACTGAGATTTAATATACATAAATTAATAATGAAATTAAATATTAAATCAGTTCCGTTAAAATAGTTGGCAAGAATATACAAGATCCTTTATTGTATAAAAAAAAAAATTGCATGAGTAGGATGACAAATTGTTACAGATTGGAGGAAATAAACACTGACATGTTAAGGGTGTTAGAGAATTGTCAAAAATTAACTTAAGTGCCGAAATAGATAAGTAACTATTATAAAGAACTTTTGATGAGACAATAATAGATTCTAATACCCCTCATCAACAAATATTTATTCTAAACAAAATAGGGCATACTCGATAACACGATATTTACTCAATATGTGCAACCCTATAGGCTTCATAATTTTACTGAGGAAGATCTTACTTTTCATAGGCCATTCAATGAAATCTAAAGATAAAGAGCCCTATAATGCAGTCAGACTATCTTTTATTTTCGTTTATGAGGCATAACTTGAAATTAAGTTTGATACCGTGTGAGAAATCCACGCTTACTTCAATATTGATTCGGTGACAAAGTACAAAACCTTACTAAGTCAATATTGGTTGAACGGGTAAATTTTAAAAGCTTCACCGATAATTTTATATTTGCTTTTTCTTACGATTTTGTTTGTGATCTAGGTTTGTCTTTTCATAAATGCGTGACCCAAGTAGTCATCAATTTTAGATAATAATTGATCGTGATATGCCATTTGTCCATTCAATAAAACTCTAAATTGTGCATAATTGACCCAAAAGCATTAAATGAAACAAAATAATATTTTTTTTTTTTCACTTTCAATCCCTAAAGTAAGATTTTTTTAGTATGCTATTTTATCTGATTTGGGGTTTTGAGTATGTCACAACTTGACAGATATTATGTACATATAGAAAGAGAAAAACAAAAATTAGTAAATTACAAAAAACAAAAGAAAAACACTAGAATTGTTGTAAATTTCCCTCAACAAAATGCTTCTACCTTGTTATCCTTGCGTTGAATTTTTTTTCCATGGAATCCATGAGAACTTGTACAAGCAAATAAGTCTTGGTGAAAACTATATGCACATGCATGCATAGAGGAGCGTCGAATGCACCTGCTCCATAATGTTAGAGCTGTTAGGGTCCGAATAAAAAAAAAAAAAAAAACAAAGGCCTGACATCCCAATTGGAAAAACTGGCAATAGGAAATTAAAGAGAAATAATTTTAAGAGCATGTTTATCGGATGCTTGGTATATATTTCCATGTCAAGCATTCTAATATTCTTGATAAACATTAAGGTATTTAAAAGTATTTAGGTATTTAAATAAAAACTGATATTTGATACATATTTTTGTGTTTATTAAGGGTACTTATTTTTTTTAATTAATTCTTTAAACCTGAGCTTTGTTTTAAAAAGTACTAAATTTTTTGTCTTAAACAACTTTTCATACATTCCTTAATAGAGTAAAATTTTGATTTTTTAAAAAATTATTTAAAATCCTTAAACAACTTTCTGTACCAATTCATAACATGCCCTAACGGTCCCATGAAAGATGGTAATTGACTGGTTCTGGGATGGAAAGATAGGACATTAAATCTGATTGGAACCAAATTTAAAACATTCACATTCAATGTCCACATAAATGTTCTTTTTCTTGGTGGGTGGCTGTTTCATGACACATTGGCCTAAAACCCAAGCTCATAATCAATAAGGGTCTTTTCAATCAAAACTAGAATTGTTTCTTTGTCTTGCCTGGACGCATAAATTTGGAAAATTCAATGTGAAGAAAGTGAAACTAAGCGAGAAAGGGGTACTATTTAAATATATTTAAAATAGAGGCCCCAGTCTGAGTGTGAGGACAAACCATTCGCACGGACCACAGATTGTGCCCCTTTCATTGATATTCAGAAAGAAACATATCAGATCCAATCTATGAACTGTCCACCAACTAGACCCATGAGGTCGGGGTCCACTTTGGAAATAGAGATGCTCAGACACGTGATGAAAAATTTGGGCTCAGTCGGGTCCATTCCCGGATTTATTTATTTTTTTAATATATTACTTTTGAAGAACATCTGATGTAAGTTAGTATTGGATAGGATATTTGTTAAATTTTAGAGTGGCCTATGTTGTAGTGGTAGTGGAAACCCAGAATATAATGGTAGATCATGGCAGTAGTGATAAGAACAAATGTTCTCTACTTTTCTTAAAAAGTGGATCATGAAAATATTTTCTCTTGGTTACATCACTTCATTGCTAGAAAGTATCAAATAATTAGTTCTTCTAACATAAATTATAGGTTACCAAAACAAAAACATAAGAAAGAAGAAATTTCTTGTACAATAATAAGTTGCAAAAACAAACACAACTTTGTAGCGGAAACAGCATGCCATTGCATAAATAAGTCCCCCTCTCGAAAATAAGGAAGACATTTTCTTATTAATATTGATGATAATTGAGTTGTCTGAAAAAGACATTAAAGGAGTATTTATAATACTCTCAAAAGAAACCTAGCTAGTATATATATATATATATATCCTACCGATTAAATAACTAAAAATTTAGTCAACTCTTAGCGATAATGAGTTGGCTATTAGGAGGTCACTAGTCAATTGTGGGAGTCACTACCAGGCTGTACATGGATACCTATTGACCAGCATGTCTCATTGTTTACTATAGTAAACTGTAGAGAAAAAGAAACTTTAGAGAATTCATTTTCTCATATGATTATTTTCTTTTTGGAAAGAACTCACTCCCGAGTTCATAATATTAAACTCTGATTCTTGTATGATTACCAATCAATTGCTAATCAACTTTAATTTTTCCTTTAGTATGACATTCTTTAACTTATTTAATGGCTTACGACTTTGCAAGTAATAACTCAAACCATCTCATCTTTCCTAACTCTTTAAAATCCCTCTTATTTCAAGATAATAAAGAGGGAATAGGATAATCGTTCTCAAATACATTTTATTATCTTGTTTACTTATAAATTAGCTCAAATTTTTTTTTTTCTAAGTAACCTTTCTATTCCTTTCTATATAGAATAGTTATTACCTTTTATAGGATGATATTTTATATTTCCTCAATAAAAAGTTTAAGTAATGGATAATTATATCCTTGATAAATAGCTATTGGTTATTGATGTAGGATAGCAAAAGCAAAAAAATTATAAATTACAAAATTTGTAGAAAAGCATGAAAATTAATTAGGAAATTGTAATCTAAACAATGATAAGATGAGTATCTTTGTAGAAATTTGATTAAAAAAAATGATTATTCGAAGAATGCTAAAAAAGAACTATAAACAAAATAAAATTACATATATATATATATATATTATTTATGAAAGAAATGATAAACTTGGAAGATAATTGATGGCCTCATACCACCAATAATAATAAAAAAAAGCATCACATCTTGAAAGCAATAATCTTTTATTCAATAATAATTTCTTGCTCAAATCCTAATAAGAAAGACTATCTATAAAAGAGTAAGGTTAGCCACGAAAAATATCATAGAAAAGGAAACTAGCAAATTTAATTAAATCCTATCAATAATAATAATAATAATAATGAAATATATATATATATATCCTAAATGACATAAAATAAAATTATCATTCTTACTTGCCCATCATATTCCATAATATGACCAAATAGAGACATATTGATATTAATGGTCATATTCATAATTTAATGGTACAATTAATGAGGTGGGTTAAATATTGAAATAAAGATTCCTTACCATAAAAATTTACAAGAAATAAACATTATATTATAAATTTCTAGTCTATTACCAACAAAATTCATTCCCACTGAATAATTTTTTTTACATCTATTCTATTCTAAAAGTAAATAGAGTATAAATATTTGTTATACTTGAGTGTTATACATTCATATTATACTGATCAAGCCTGCATAGGAATATTTGACAAGAATCTGGGGTTAGATAAAAAAAATAATTGATTGAGCTGTGATCCTGATCAAACCGAAATGAATTAAATCTTAAATTAGATTCAAACATTTTTTTTAGATTTGAAAAAATTATTGATTAAACTAAATCATTTTCTTTTAGGTTCAAAAAAATTACGAAAGAAACTGAACTATTTCAAACTAAATTAAACCATGAGAATTAAAAAAAAATGGTTGTGAAAATCTAAATAGTGTAAGATAAAAAATAAAAAAAATCCCATGTCACTTATTTAATTCTTTCTCTTATTTGTTTTTTATCGAGTAATTCACTATTTAGTTTTTAATTTTGTATTTTTGCTTATTCACTAATATGAAAACCAAAATTATCTAAAAAGTAATAATAAAACCCCCTTAAATATATCAAATGAGCATTTAAAATGATAAGTGATACCGAAAAAATGATAATGAGTTACATTTTTTATGTTAAATATAATTTTTTATTACTTGTTGATTTATATATAGAAAAAAATTAATAACACGTGTAATAATGATTTAAATTGTGAATTGAATTAGATCAAACCCTTTTTTTTTAGATTTGATTTAAAAAAAAAAGAAGAATTGAACCATAATATACGATTTAAGAATAAATTATATACCAAGCTAAACCAATGCCCAACCCTAATTATAATGACGACATCTTACTAGACCTCATCCTTGTATTTAAAAATGGAGAATGGAAGGTTTCATCGTTTAGTGATGTGAAGCTCCTTTTACCCCTTTAATCGACCATACAAAGTATGGTTCTAAATGTTTATCTGTAAGCAAATCGCAATTTCTTTGATAGCTTAATTACTAACACTGCTACAATTATCAACAATAAGTAAAGCAAAGAATTAATTGCAGTTCCCCATAGTTTTAATAAGCCTATGCATTTGTGCCTTCTCCTCTTATTTGGATTCTAAATTCCAACCGATCTGTGATACACCTCATACCCCATTACCTATCCCTTCCACATTCACACCAAGTCTCCTTAGGAGGTAATCGCTCTACATATGGCCTAGTTTATTACATTCTCAGCATCTGGCAATCACCGGCTTGGCTTAAGGGTCTGTGGCGTTTTCCAAACTAGTTACAGTCCAAGGAGCAAGAGAAAATGAGAAATCTAAACAACATGGATGAGAAGCTGTTATCAAAAACACACAGAAGAAGTATTCATGGGACTTCAAAATGAAAACCTAGCTAATAGACAAAGTTTTCTTTTTCTTTTTGTTTTCTTTTTTCTTTTCAAAAAAAAAAGCATGGTGTTTTATTCAATCAACAAGAAAACATTAAAACACTCCTTAAGAAGTCTTGAGAGTTGGAACCCATAAAACAAACACACATCCTCTTGATAGGTAGCTCAATCCATATACAAATTTACTTTTCTTTTAATAAGAATTTGTTTCCTTTTTATGTTAATAGACAAAATTTGAAATAACTAAAATCCTACCAATTGAATAATATATCAAATAAAAATTAAAAACTAAAAGGAATATATATTTACTCAACTTGAAGTGGCCATCAATTGACTATGAGGGGGTTCAGTTAGCTATGGTAGATGCTAGTCGACTAGCATGTCCATATACTATATACAAATGAATTTAAGGTTAGGGCAAATATTTCAATTGATATTCGAGAAAAAAACATAGCTATACAGATAAAGTTAAAAATTAAACTTAAAGAAAAGGTTATTTATTATTAAAGAGTATAATTGCCTATGTGCAATCATGTGTAGCTCAAGGGGGTTGGCAAACTATCCTCTTTAGCTAACTAATAAGTAAGTATACTCATGAGAGAAAACCAGTTGTTAAACTTGAACCAGTCCAACTTAGTTTAACTGGGTTGATCCAAAACTGGCTTTTAAAACAAATTGATCCTTCCTAGAAGTTTGTTTTATACTTGATCAAGCTGGGTTAAATGGGTCATAATGCACCTTGAAAAAATAAATAAATAACTTGTAAATTGCAAAGGTGATCCAACTCAAAAAGTGAATTACAAATGAAAAGGAAAAGCAAAAGTTACATAGCCAGCAAAGCAATATTGTATTATTTTAGGAAATTTCTATGGTCCAATCCATATTTTTAATAAAATTGATTTAACCTTTAATCTTACCGTCAATTTATATATTAATAGTAAAAATTTAATGCTGATGACAGTGAAAATTTAATATATATACTTAAATGGTGAGATTGAAGACTGGATTAATTCTATTAAAAAAATTCATATTCATTTAATGGCTAATGGATGAATTTAATTCAATTATAGATTTAATTGTACAATTTTGTATTTATTTTCTCTTATGATTAAAATATAACTTATAATTTTATTCTTTTATTGATCCGTTTTGATTCCTTAACCTTCAACCCTCTAACATATTCGGATCAAAACTCCATATTGGGTTTGACAATATTAGGAAAAACATCCCTTTGGTGAGTCTTGTGAGAAGAGTTAAAAAGGGATAGTCTTACAAAGTGGTTGGTTTACATCAAGACATGACAAATAAATAATGAATTAAAAGAGGTTTGGCCTTTGACATTTTATTTTTAATAAAAATAGAAGTAACTACTTAATAAAGTTTTTTTTTTTTTTGAAAAGTTTAAGTCAATATTAATAGATCTATATCCTCTCAATTTACATGGAAATTAACCACCTCTGATTTCTTTATTTAACTAAGAGACACATCATTCATTATTTTGATGAAAAAACTAAAAAAAGATCCAATGTTGGTGAGGTGGTGTGCGGAACTGGTGCATCCCGATGTTCGCTTTGATAAGTATGCGATCCTTTGGGATGACGTAGTTGTCGCCGACGAGAAAGTTTCCTTGGTCGTACGGGCTTTAGGGGACTTAGGTTTCTGCATAAGCTATCATAAATAAGAGATTTCTGATATCGGTTCAGCCGAGTTCGCTAAACGATTCCGGGTTGGTGGTTTGACTGGCGGCTGTCGTCCTGTGTCGATTCGGATCCGAGCTTTAGTAAACGTTTTTACCATTTTCAGGCCCAACGTGTGTCAATCGATGGCTCATCGTTGGGCACCTCTTTTTAGAAGAAGTTAATGAAGGCTGTAATGACACAAAGCCCATATATGTAGTCTATCAAATCAACCATTTATAATATTTCTACTAATATCTGCTATTATTGGTGACCTTTCTTTTATCATATAAAATTCTTGAATGATATGACATCCATATGTGTCTATTCTCAATTAAGAAAACAAAATTGCATTCTGGGTGCGTTTGTTTCCCTTCTTTTTTTCGTATTTATAATAATTAAACTTTTTGTTTTGTCGAATATTATCAAAATAATCTCAAATAAATATAGTTGTTAGTGATTTTTAGTAATGAGTGGTGATGCAAAACGAATATTCCATCCACTCACCATTGATGATGGCTAATTATCACAAATATAAAAATTAAGGAAAATGATTTCCATTTATAAAAGGATAACACCATTTTTCTTATTTTTTAAAAAAGTGGGAATCACTCTCCTGACTCACCAGATATATTTTTAGTAGCTATTAGCCAATGCTTGGAAATTGAAAGTTGAGAAATAATTACTTTATAAAATCTAGAAGGGGCTGGAAAAATTTTACTATACAAAATTATAACAACCGTAGTGAATTCTAATAAAATAAAAAAGAGTAAGGATGAGAAGATAACATAAAGATATACAATACATGCAAGACAGTAAAAACAAAAAGGTATATATGTGTAAGATATGAAAATTGTAAAAAGATATGGAAATGAATGAGAAAATGTAATTTAAACAATAATTATACCAAAAATAAAATTAAACATGTTTTATTTTATAATGAATGACAAATCTGGAAAGTTGATATATCTAATAGCCTAATGCCATAGGAATAGATTTTGTGGTAACAACATCACACCATAACGGATTTATTAAAAGCCTCACAAGTTCTTGATGGAATCACATTAATAATAAATATTTCAATAGAACCACATCATTAAGCATCACACCAATTTCTGATAAATAGTTTTTAATATCTCAAAGTCCTATTTTATAAATTAATTTTATGCTTTACTTATTTATAGACATAATGAAACTTAATATTATAGAAAATTAATTTGTTTAGGAAACTAGAAAATAAAAGATTTGCTAATTTAAAAACAAGATATGAATTTAATTAAATCTTAAAAGTAAAAAATAAAATTAACCAAGTAAAGATAATAACATAAAATAAAATAAGATTTACTTGCTTCCCCTATTTTGCATCACGGGGGATTTTGTTCCGCATCACGGTAGAGTTCCATTGTCCTTATTTTCTCCACTGTTCAGACCCTACGACTGATCAGATTTACTTACCAAACCTTGGCCAAAGGAACCTCATATGCAAACTAGTAAAAATGAAAACATACAATTCCACATTCAAGGAAACAAGAAGAAACCCATGATCCAACAAGGTAAATCATATCTCGCTGAAGAAAATACCATAAATTATAAGATCATCTCTTGCATAGATTTAAAAAGTCAATACTTACACCCTCTTTTAAAAGCTACTATAACAATTATTTAAGGTCTTAAATGGTGGTTCATATATTTTATTCAAATGTATTTAACAAAATACTAAATAAAAAGAAGAAAATTATAAATCACAAGAAAAAAGAAAACACTATATGGCTAGGATGTCCAAGGGCAAGGGATGGTTGGCAATGGGCTCATACTTCTTTTTTTTAACATTAAATTAATTGTCGACGTTAAAAAGAAAATACATATACAACTAACTCATAAAAAAAAAAAAGTGATTCGCAACTTATAAGTGCCTAACTTTCGAAAGTTGGAAGAAAATATTGGTGATGGCTACAGCAAAAACACAAACACAAAGACATGCGAATGATCGAATCCAAGTCAGCCTGAATGATCAACTTCAGAAGAAACAATATGCTGAGTGACTAGGCGTTAGTCCACGAAAGAACATATCTGGAGAACACAACAATTAGCCACGGAACATTCTGTTTTCCAAAAAGGGACAGCAGTAGGTTTAGAAGACAAACAGTGCAAGAAAAATCACACTGAAGGATTTGCAGTGAAGGGCATCTCTTCAATTTCCTCAAAGTGAACCCAAGCTTCACGTCTCCTTGGGAGCAACCATACATACGAACGAGGGGTGAAGTGATCAAACATGAAGAATCACCTTCTCTTTTGAGAACCCCCCGTTACCCTTTGGAGACATTTGCGGAGCAAGGTGGTGTTCCATTTTCCAGATATTAGACACCAAGCAACCGTCAAATCTCTACCTATTGAGGTTAAGGCTGAGAAAGAGAAAAATTGGTACCATGGTAGCTGATGAATATGCGCACTTTGAACAAGCGCAAACACGTCTAATAATGTTGAAACTGGTCACAGAAGCCGAATATTTATACCCAAATATACTGGGAAACATGATTATCAACTTCAACTAGTTTCTACCTATTTGACTGTGCTGTGTGCAAGACACCTGAAGACCCCGCACTACTTATAATGGCGCAGTCGTTGAACCAGTACAACATGCTTGTTCAAGGTACGCATTAACATGTATTTCGCATGCAACCAAATGATACTAAATAATAAGGGAACTAACACACATGAGGATTGTTGATACGTGCAACCAGAAGCTCATATCAACAATAACAACTCAGCAGCTTTGACAATTATACAGCGAGTTAGTACTTAGTATGACATGTACTCAGCTTACAATCCTTCAAAACTTATATACACAAAGCAACTGGGCAATCATAGGTCCACTACAACCAGAAACATAGACCCTTTCAATTCATCAGCGTTCAATTTACTTTTGCAGCATTCCAGGTTAACACAAATCTCTTCATCCAAAGGAAAAGTAAACTACTACTTGACATGTAATCAAACTCAATTTGCAAGGCCTTCTCAAATCCTACCCAGTGATCATCAACCATCAGATTAGAACAAATTGCCTTGCGATTCTACATATGGCCTAACAAAAGTCCTGCGCCACCAGACCTCAAAAGCTCGCTGAAGGTTTGGGCAGTTATCACCGGCTTTCAGAAAACTACCTAACCAAGAAAGCAAGATACTCTGCTGATCTTCTAGAGGCAAAGTCAATATTGTCCTTCCAATCCCTTCCTCCACAACCTTACGATCAAATGACCTGCACCCATGTTGCAACCAGCTGTAGTCATTGATCAAAGGCTGAAACCATGTTCTTAACAGTATTTGACGTGTGTCCTTTGATGGTAGCAGTTGCCCTCTTCCAATGCCAACAAACAACTTTGCTGTTATGCAGCTTATATGATAACGTGACATAATTGGGAGTTTGGCATGTAGGGTTGCCAGCTCCTGTTGGCTAGCCCAGATTATTGCAAATTCATCAGCTGCTTGCCGGTCAGCTAATATCTCTAGCAACCAAGAAAGGTTATCTGCCTCCAAAGCTATATTCTTCACCACAGAATCTCGGTTATCTACATTTCTATCACCAGATTCCGGTTCTGCAGCTTGCTGGAAGTTAGATAATAATGAGTTCAAGCAGCTTCTGCAAGAGCTATAAATTGTTTCATTACAGATGTCAGATGATCCAGCATGACCTGGAGCGTTATTATTCTCCCTAAGGAGCTTCAGCACAATGGATTTCATCTCACGCCGACCTCTCTCCTCACTGCTTTTTAGAACCAAATCCATTATATGGGAAAGTGTGTCTCTTGAAGTGTTTAAGGCATCAGAAGAGACTCTCTTCAGTACTGGGGTAACCCCAATACCTTCTCCTTGGAGGCGCAATATTGATGAGACAACCCTCTCTTCTTCTTCTTCCCCAACCCAAGGAACAGCTTCCAAGTATTCCAGACATGACTGCATGCACTGATTAAAGCCAAGCAGCTCAGCTACCTGAAAAGAGTTCGATTTAGATGGGACACCATACATTTATAACAAACTGGTATTCTACTCGGTTTTTAGAATGTCAATGAAATGATAATAAACAAGAAAATGTTGGCACATGTTGACAACAGATTTATCAAATGAAAGACTGGTAGGCCTACCAGTGTACCACCACATCATGTACATGTCCTTAAGAATTGAAGACTCAGTAAAACAAAGTTACTTGTGTTGTATTGAGCAAGAAAAGGCAATTAAATTCAAAGCAACTAGAAAAGTGCAATGCTGCACATTTAGCAAATCATCATCTATGATTATTGTTCTATATACTACTGATATAAGGCATCTAGTTATAAGTCTGATGAAAACACACATAAACTATGATTGCATATGTGATTCTATTATCGGGAAATTTCCTCTCACTTTATGAATTTATAGTACTCCTTATGCCCACCACTAGCAATACAGAATAATCCTGTAGTAAATGGACAGGGATCAGGGATGCTTGATTTATAGTTTTTCCCTTCCATGCTAAGTGAAACCCCAACAAATAACAGAAGAAAGAAAAAGAGAAAAGAAAAGGACACCTTAAACTAGTGTAACTTGTGACTTCATTCTGCATACACCAGAATTTAGCTGGAAAACATCAACGGATGAAAATTATATCAGCCAATCTGTAAGGTGGGGGAACAAAGAAGACATGCCCTGAGCAATCCTCTCTCCATAAGCAAGTCACAAAACTACTTTCTTCTTATTTCCTCAGGTTTGCAATGGTTAGACCCTTGAAAAATGTCAATACTGAGAAATTTTTCCTCCAATACACTACTGAATCAGTCATTTAATATATACATACTTTTAATTAGATTTTTTTCTTTGCCAATTCACCATCGAATTTGAGGGTCTCTTGACATAGTCCATGGTTCATAAGTTTATACAGGTAAATTTTGCAATAAATGGAGTTTAAAAAATTATTGTAACTGTATAATATAAAAGATTGACAATTAATATTTTTTTAAGGGAATACGTGTAGTATTTTAAAAACTCAAGGTCAATCTGTAATATTGATAATTTTCAAAGGGTATCGCTGCAATTGACCTATAAAATAATAAAAGAATAAAAAATCGTAAAAAATAAAACCTAGTTGCCCCTTCCATGGGTTGACACTCCAAGGCTGAGGACCGCTGGCCACTACCTGAACAGGTTGTGCAAGCCTCCTTAGGTGGTGCTCCATATGCCCCCTGCCTGACTTCATGGAAAATATATCATTTACCTTAGGGGGTTACATGGCCCACCTATGAAGGTGCATCATGAACAACCACTTCATATCGGTAGTACATGTACAACCAGCACAAGGTTAGAAGGCAGCTAGTCACCACTTGGGGAGGGTCACAAAACCATTGCAGGTGATGGCCAGCAGTCCCCCGGCTCTAAGGTGGCTAGCCAGTGGCTATGGATGGGTCAGCTAAGGTGGCTGCCCTTCAGGAATTAACCATTTGTAGTTTCTTTTTTATCTTCTGATTTTTGAAATGTGTTAATCATTTCAATTAATTTTTTTGAGGCCATAGGGTCAATTAAGAGTCTTAAGGCACTTTTCAAGACACTTGGAGTACAAACGCTTATTTGTAAATATAGGAGCTTTTTTGGGTATAGTAAATATAGGAGCTAAATGCACATGGGGCAAAGATAACAGGAATTTTTGGCAATTTCCCATTCTTTTTTCATTTCAAAAGTTGAAAAATATTTTGATTAATCAATGATAGTAATGAAGACCAAGTGTTGACACATATGGTGATTGACTTTCTGAAATCCATCATCCTTGCTGTATTCTTCACTTTGTGACAATGCTTTTTGTGCTTTCTACATACAAGCTATTATGTTGGTGATATTTTATATGAGGAAGACAATAAAGATTTATGCCCAACTGTACAAGCAACTATTCAATCTAAGGATATGCCTAAGTATTGCATTGGCTTCATCCAATTGCATGCATGAATGCTTTTTCCTTTAGCTGTTGAGTTGAAACGGTTAGGAATCTCTAGATAAATCTTCATAATAAGAAAGGAACATCTTTTTGTTTTAAGATTTATGCATCCTTTAAGAGACATTGTTAGATATGTCATTATCTTTTATTTAAGTAAAGCCAAGGTCAAATAGTAAGGAATTTCATGCAATCAAGGGCTCTCTTTATTGAACCCCTAGCTCACAGTAGGTTCCACCAAGAAAGTAGGAACAAAAACATAGGTGAATCCTTTCTATGGGATGATGTTTGCTATTGATTGACCACTGATTAGATCATTCTCCCAAGCTTGCCTTGTGCTAACCCAACACATGACTAACTAGAGCGTAACTCAGCACACACTCCAGCCACACATTCCACCGTCATTCTTCCAAACATGAGGACACCCACTGTGCAACCCAATGCAATCCTTTCTCTCATGCAACCACCACACATTAGCAAATGAAGAGAGATTTCTTTGACCAGTATCAATGCCTAGAGCCAAAAGGACAGAGCTGTTTTTAAACATAGAGCTAGGGACAGTATAGTGAATAAAGGTTGGAGGCTGCAGGCATTAGCCTGCTACCCAACTGTACAAGCAACTATTCAATCTAAGGATATGCCTACGTATTGCATTGGCTTCATCCAATTGCATGCATGAATGCTTTTTCCTTTAGCTGTTGAGTTGAAACGGGTAGGAATCTCTAGATAAATCTTCATAATAAGAAAGGAACATCTTTAAAAGAAAAAAAAAAGTTTTATCTTATTATAATGCACTACAAGAGATATTGTTGGATATATAACTATCTTTTTATTTGGAAAAAGTATTATCAAAAAGCTTATGTAAGTATCTCTTCTTGAGAAGGAAAAAGGCAAGCAAAAAAGTCACTTGAAATTGGTTGAAATTAGCATTAGAAGCAATCTAAAGCAGTACATGAGATCAGATGGTTCTCCCTAATGAGTCTATAATTCTAAAAGATCAGAGAGTTTTCTCTCTAATGAGTCCACAATTCAGCAACAAAGTCATTATCTTGTTTGATTCCCTGCAGAAGCCATTTACAGCATTTGAAAATACACACACACACACACACACACATAAAATATACGATTGAAGGAGGATGTGACTATACCAAACCATGAAAAATTGGTGACTAATTCAAACAATCAATGAAAGACATCCAGATGACCATTGTTGCAATGAGTCAGATCTGCACTGCCAACCCAATATGCAACAACCCAAACACGGCACATCTGACTCTGCACTTATGAGAGAGGGTAATTAGCCACAATGACTTAGGTGGGCTGTGCCATCATCTTCAGTGTAAATCACAACCATTGTTTCATTTTGATGGAAGATCTGAACAGCATTATGCTCTTTACTATACTGAGTTTGATTTTCCAGCCTATTGAGGAAAATTTTAATTGCTGCTTCCATAGGCAGCTACTATCCTTTCCAAACAGCAGGTTTTTTTTTTTTTTGGATGATGCAATTGCTTGAGCTCGAGGACAAGTCATTGCTTAGAAGGAGAGTAATGTTAGGAATATCTAAATAAATTTTTATAATAGGAAGGGAATTTCAAGAGATATTATTAAATTTACTGCCATCTTTTTGTTTAGGGAAACTACTATAAAAAACCTATATAAATAACTACGCTTCAGAAGTAATAAGACATGTAAGAAAGTTATTTAAAATTAGTCTAAATTAGTATTACAAGACGTCTAAAGTTTTTTATGAAAATGGAGGGTTCTCTCTTACAAGCCCTCAATTTTAAAATAACAGAGGATTCCCTCTCTAATGAGCTCTTTATACAAATATAAATCATCACTAGATCCCAAACCTAACCATAGCACAAACACATCTTTGAATTGCTTCAAGAAATTTAACACAGAAAATTAAGTCCTTCTGGCTGCATAAGACAACCACTATTCCAGAGATCATGTATTGCACCTAACATCATTTTGCATCATCCTGTCTTTTAGTACATGCAAGAAGAGCATCGGAATGGAGGATTTGATCCAAATCACTTCAATGTGCAACGATGCACATCAGACTATGCAACCATATGAAGTCACTACAGCTGTTAGTACTTAAAATCTTTGAGATGAATCCTCTATTGATCTCTCAAAAATATTTGGTCAACTAGCACTCCACATAAAATAGATGATGATGTCCCTGACAACATATTTATTGTTGAGACACATGATAAGCAACTAGGTTCTTCCTTTTCCGCAACCAAGAAATGACTGTGTTAATTGGATAAGTATATTTTTTGGGTAAATTATGACTGGATAAAATTGCTCGGCACACAAGCACTATTTTATGGCCCATTCACAGCTAGCAAACTGAAGGACCAACCTCAAATCAACATGTAGTTTATATATATATAAACCTGGCTTGTTAAGAATGAACTTCACTAATTATGATGACTACAAACCCTATATTCTTTATTATAGCTAATATAAGATCTACTCAGTTACCTCCTCTAATTTGACATATTAAAATTCTAGCTTGCTTATCTATTTACATAAGATATATTTGGGCATTAGAAAAATCTTCAACCTCCAAATAGTAGATTTGAACAAGCCACACTACTTTGTCCAGGTATGTCTTTCTGCTAGCAAAGCCCTGTTCAACCACAGCATCCAAACCCAGTTTTACTAAAAGCCAGTTACTGATCCCCCAATTCAAACTTGCTCAGTAATATGGTAATCTATGCAGTTTAGATTTTTGTTAGACCCAGGAGAAGAGATATGCACAAGCATGGACAACAAATAAAATCTCCATACGATCTTCCAATGTTAAGTATGTCTTTCCAATATCCCATCATATAGCCATTAACATATCCAAGCCACATGGGAAAGCCTAAAATCAACCTTGTCTAAAGTTGCATCTACTCCACTTTAGTGGCATAATATATAAAACCTTACTCCATACAATTAGTTCGCTTTTGCACTTATAGTGGCATAATACATAAAACCTTACTCCACTTTACATCCAAGCGCAGCTTGAATACTTACCATAAAGATGCAGCTTAAACAGTCAGAGTAAGTTGGATTGACGCAATCAGTAAAGTGGTAGCAAAAACAAAAAATGTACTTGCTGGTACTATTTATCTGTTTCCCATGCGGAAGTAGAGCATCCATTTCTCATCCTTAAGAAAAGAAACAAACAATATATAGATTGTGTTGGATTGGGGTGGAAAGCACAATTAGGAATGCAATTTCAGCAGAAATATGGCTGCATATTAAAAAGTTCTTGAGATTTACCTTTAAAATCCGCAGAACACGTGGAACACTTTGCTTGATCAATCGCTGCTTCATTTCCTTGCAGTACATCAATCCAACAGTCTCAACATATATCTCAACGTCCTCACAGTCATCAATCTCAAGGCAAGGCGAACCTTCCTGCTCTCGGAGAATTTTACTGGCAAAGAAACTGCTATTTTCAACGAGAACATTCCTGTGCACACTTAGTTTTACACAGAACCCCTGCTTACCTAGTAAAATTACTTTTATATCACTAGTTCTAGGTTCACCAAACTCAATCGAAATCTTCCTAGGCAAATGTTCGGGTTTTGGTCTTGGGGCTCTCTCCGGTACCACAGACGCTCCATGAGTAGGGGCATCAACGTCCTGAGTCTGCCGATCATCAGAGACAACCGCTGGCCTCGGTGACGGCATGGGCGGCGGCTTTCTTTCATTGAATGAGGTCTGTTTCTTGGGCATAGTAGTTTTAGGTGGTGGTGAGGATGGTTTAGACTTTTGTACAGAATTTTGTGATTTGAGGGTCTTTTGAAACACAACAGGTGAGGGACAGCACCAGAAACCCTCTGGAGTAACAGCGATCGGAACATTCTTAATTTTGGTTTGTCCTTGCTCCATTCTTGCGACTCTAATGTCAGCCATTTCAATAAAAAATTAAAGACTCAGCACACTTTTCCACTGCAGTCAGAGCAATGAATTAACAAACTAGAAGAAATTCTCAAGGCCTAATATTCTTACCCCCCCAAAAAAAAAAATCTAAATTAAGTATCACAAAGCTGAAGGAAGTTTCTTTCTAGAATTCTAACCAGACAGTATACACAGCTGAATCAATCAACAGGCTAGACCCAATTGCTGAAAAAGTATGGCTCTTCAAAGAACTTCCCCAGAATCAAGACTAACTATTGGTCAAACATAGACAGACTAAAATTCGATAAAAATACTAGACATTAAGCAACAGTCCTTGAAAGCTTCCAACTTAAAATGAAAATCGAAGACAGATGGATCTAAATACAGAACCCAGATTCAGAATTGCCTAAACATAAAAACAGAAACTCAAGCTGAAGCATAACTCACCAGGAACACACGCTAGTATTCCTAAATGCCCATGAAGACCCATTGTTTTAATCTAAAATTCTAAGGCTAAAGGGTGTGGCTGTTGCTGAAATGATTGGGGAAGAGCTCTGGTGTCGAGCACTAAGGAAACATAAGACCAAGTAAAGTTTAGTATTGCCCAGGGGGTATGTACATGTATGATGAACGCTAGTGATATGGGTTGCTCTTTAAACCTGTAAAGTTTGACTCCTATGATACTTTTGAGAGAGAGAGAGAGATCAAAATGATGAGAGTTGAGGAGAGTGAACCAATAAAGCAAAAAGTAGAGAAGGAAGAGCTAAAGTAATGGCTCATGAGTTGTGTTTCTGCTTTGCCAGTTTGTGTCTTCCAAGTCCAGCGTTGCTTTACATCATTGTTTCCCCCCTTGTGGGGCTCCTGAAAATTCCATCCTTCCCCACCCACCCCTCTTTTTTTAAGTTTTTACGGTATAAGAAAAAAGAAAAAAAAGCTGTTGTTAAAGGCCAGGGTGGCAGCTGCCACCACTTACTTCATTTTACTTGAATGAGAATTATAAAACTCTTTGAAACAATTATCATGGAATGGACTACACATTTTCTTAAGTAGACAAACATATTCAAAAACACATATGTGTTAACAAATGCATAAGATACTTATTTAACAAGTCTCTAAATGCTTCTTGTAATATAGAGCTTGAAGGAGTTTTTTCTTCTTCTTTTTTTATGGTGTGCGAGGAAAGGGACAAGTGAGAGTGAAAGAGAAAAAAGCTAGCGGTTTGGTTATTGAGTTATATAGGGTCTGATTTTGTGGTCATCGAAAGCGATGGACCCTTTGTGTCTTTTTTTCGTTTACGTTGTTCTTGCGGAAGGTGCTCCCAAACATTAAGAACCAAAATACCTAGTCAAATGGATATTTGCTTGACCAAATATCATTCTCCTCCTGTTTTCTTAATGGAATCTATTGAACTTGCAAATCTAACACACTTTAAATTCGCCACATATGCTTTAAAATAATTTTAAAACTCTTGTTTTGGCTTTCCTTAAAAATCTCTTTCTCAGTTTTTCTTTTCTTTTTTTTTTTAACATTTTCTATAATAGGAATGGATAAAGCTATACAAATAAAGTGAATCCCGCAAGTAACCAATTTAATCTTCTAAATAAATAAATAAAAATAAAAAAAAAAAGTGAATTAGGATTACGAATTCTAACCCATTAGCAAAGTAAGTCGTGTTGCCTCTCTTCACTCAAGCTGCAAGTTGAAGCAACTCAACTCACTGCAAGTCAAGTTGCCCACAAACTCATACAAATTAAAAAAAAAAAAGTCATGCTTCCTTTTAAAATAAATATTATATAATATGTTTATCTTTTCTTTTCTTTTTTTTTACTTTCCATATATTTTATTGTTTTCTAAATTAATGTGATATATTAAAAAGGCTGAT
Source organism: Laguncularia racemosa (assembly GCA_037954665.1). Classification (NCBI taxonomy): domain Eukaryota; kingdom Viridiplantae; phylum Streptophyta; class Magnoliopsida; order Myrtales; family Combretaceae; genus Laguncularia; species Laguncularia racemosa. The sequence goes on from JBBMOL010000146.1 coordinate 444,266, forward strand.
GAATGATAAGTGGACATTACGTTTTGGACTAATATACTTGATGTGAATTTGGCTGTCAATTGGTAATTGGTAGATTGACATAAGCTTTCTTATGGTGATTGATGCATGAATGATGATGGTGATGGTTATTCATGTATTAATAAGATAGGATTTGAACTATGTTTTATTTTAAGTTATGCTCAAGGTCATTTCAATTGTCGATTGGAATCTAGAATTATCTTCTTCTTTTTCCAATATGTAAATACTATTTTTTGTAAAATTTTAATTGGAAAAATAATATTTATTTTTAGTAGATTTATTTTATAATATTAAACATTTTATTTAAAAAATTCTTAGCGAGTTGGCTCACTTAACCCACCAACTTGTATAAATGGATTAAATGTCATGAGTTGGTAGGTTGACCTACTTAACTCACTAACCCACGATAGGCTGAATTAAGCTTAAAATTTTGACCTGCTTTATTAAGCAAGCTACAATGGGTTGCCTCATTTAACTTACAGGTTGAAGCAGATTTAAGCAAGTTAGCTCGTTAACCTACTTGTACGACTCTAGGAATGAATGTAGAAAATGTAAATATTTAAGTAAGATAGGAGCATACATTGCATTTATCAATATTAAGATATGTGCATTTGACATTTTGTGATACGTGTGTTAAAAATATTAGAACAATGTAAAAGATAACAAATGTAATTTAATTGTATGAGAGAATGATTATCAAGAAAGAGAAGAACATAAAAACCTTTTTCTAGAAAGTTAAGTAGAACTTTGAAATAGGAAGTAGGATGAGTGCAATTTGGTTTTATTTAGTTCGATTTAATCACAAATCAAACCAAAGAGTTAAATATAGTTTGATTTTTTTTTTTCACTTTAAACCAAACTGCAGAAGCTAATTTAAAGACCTTTTGAAACTACAAAACTTTGATTTGATTCAATTTAGTTCATGAATTGAATGATGATTCATGATCAAAGAAAGTTTACATGAATAATAATCTCATATCACAAGTATTAAATTCCTTTAATAATAGTATGCTTTCACACTTTATAAGAGATTGATAAAGTCAATGTTAATGCAATTAAGGAATTTCAAAGGTTTCTTTATAGCTAATTTTATTTATAAATCTAATATATGTTATAAATTTTGAGTTAATCTATATAAATATTTTAATGACCTATAGTAAAAAAAGTCAAGTGCATATACATTTTCAATATATATAAACTTAATTTTTTTAGATACCATGTTACAACAAAAGAATTTACATAATCACGTATAAGCTATTGCTTTGTCACTTAAAACAATTCGATTTGGTTTTCTCCTTTAGTTTGGTTTACTCCTCTAAACTAATAATAATTTTTGGTTTGGTTCAATTAAGGAATTTTCCAAATGAACTCAGTAAAAAAAATCTATATCTTCATTTTGGTTTAGTTCAATTTGGTCAATTTTTTTACTCATACTTAATAGTAGAGGAAAAAGTGGGTTAATATGATTTGAAGTTTGTCAACTTTGCAATTTTATAAAGATACCCTTACATTTAAATATTTCACTAATGAGATATGGACTTAAATGAAAGGGCAAGTGAAGGAATGTTGTAAACAATGTTTTTTGGTTAGTGGAATGTGATATTAAAAAGGGTGTTTTGACTAATATTGTTGATAGTATAAACCAAAGTTAATATTACATTACACACTTGCATCATACCCACACAGTTTGTTTGATATGGAAATAATTTTAATGAAAAACATTTTTTTCTTTGTGTTTATCTTAAAGTGTATATTTTGACATGATGAGTGTAGTTTCCTTGGAAAAAAATGCAAATTTTTTAAAATATAGTTGATTTTGAACTTTATCTCTATCTACATATTCTAGATGAGGGGACTCAACAAACATGGTCATGTGCACATTGTGTGTTCATGTGGTTCTAGAGAAGTAATGTAGAAATAGCACATAAAAGAATAACTTAAAGAGAATAATCTTGGCATCTCGAGTGCATATGTGATAAACAAGAGAGCCTAAGTCTTTGACTTTACGATTCTTAACCAATTGAATTTGTTTTTTGTTTGAACAATTATTTATCTTAGAGAGTTGAGCTCCTAAAGTAGAATAATGTTTCTCTTATCTTTAAATTATGTCAACTGAGGAAGCATTGCTAAGTATTAAATTCTTGGGTTTGATGACATTTGCTACATTGTCTTAGTAATAGACAAATGAGATGAAGCATATTTAATCAATAGTTATCTTGATGAGTTTGCCATGGGCTCGAAACCCATAGCCATTCTTATTAAGTGCATGAGCTTGCTTGAAAAAGGTTAAGAGTGAGTGGATTGGTCTAAAGGTCTCTATTCTAAACTTATCAAGCTAAATTTCCCTAAGTCATCATCTTTAGTTACAAATCAACATCCTTGGGCCCTATCACTAGGTCAAGCAATCAAGCCTAAATTAATACTAAACATAGCCTAAAATTCTTATGTAACCATCAGCCCTCTACATTTGGGTCCCTAACCAAAATTCCCTAACCCAATCTAAGTACTTTTGACATCAGTTAATCACTTTGAATAGCTAATACACTATAGAACAATTGTGTTACTACTAAATATGCTCACATAGTTGAAAATTCTATTTGTTAACTATGGATAATCCAGTTTTTTATGAAGCATATGTTATTGTCACACATGTTTACAAGTTGTTGTAGGTAAAGGTAGAGGGAGGTATAAATGAGAGAATATGGCAGATCATATTACAAGAATTAGCACATACCAACTAGGTTGTATTTTAGGGAATAAACTTAGGGAAGAAATTAAGTTATAAGCTCTTATTTATTGCAACAGTGAAATTTTATTTAATAAATACATTTTATCATAGATATTTTTGAAAGCTCATTTTTGGAAGAAAATTTATCCAAGCATGATACAAAGAAATGGTTTTACAAAGTAAGTTTTGGAAAATTCTTTAGATAAATTGATTTTTATAAAGCTAGCTTTTTCAATATATTGCTAAGATATATTTGGCTATGTAATCCTTTATCAAAGAAATGGTTTTAACAAATACATTTTCTTGTGGAAGTGAATAAGATGATTTTGGAAAGTGAATCTACTAGCATTTATAATTGTATAAGCTTGTCACATCCTTTTGAAATATTACTTAAAGAAGGAATTAAGCTAACTAATATTTACTTTATTTTATCTAGCTATTACCACAAAATCAATGAGATTATTTTACAAAAAAATCTTAAACATTGTAGTATAAGAAACATACTATGTTAAACAATGAGCTTAACCTTATAAATCGAAAGCTACAAAGTTGTGAAGATAACATATGTTACATACATAGTTAAGTATTGCTACAAAGAAGTGAGAATTAAGCCTTCAAGATATTTCTACTAGCTAACTCTAAGGAATTTTCAACTTATGTTTTGTATTTTCCAAAAATAATGTTTGTTGGATAATTATTTTCAAGGGTGTATCTGTTGTACTAGTGATTAGTGTTTAGATGTTTAACATGGTAGAAGTGAAGGCTATTAAGGGTTAGGCTATGTGAGAACTGAGAGCTAGTAAAACCTCGGAGAAGCTTTATTAATCATAATAAAGATAGCTTCTACTAAGTGCAATTGGAGTTGTCAAAATAACATAATTCTATTGTACTATTGTTTGGAAAATTATAACAAATTCCTAGCAGTTGAACTAGTAGTGCTAATAGAAGCGAATGTAAGTAGAATGATCTATGCTCAAATCTCTTCCTTACTCTATTTACTTTAATTCAATTTTGCTTTATAAGTTTGTTGTTATTGTGATTTAACTCAGTATTCAAGCTTTATATGATTTGGCAAAAGCATATAAATGCACTTAACTCTGTCAATATTTAAGTGTTTGTACAACTACATTTAATTAAGGGGTCAAAGAATTTAATTCTTATCAACCAATTGAACTCGAACCACCCCTCCCCCAATGCATGTGTGCACATTGGTTGCCACTTTGGAACCCACATTAATTATTTATTGTGTATGAGCTTAACTAGAGTTAATTGCCACCAAGGCACTATGTTGTTGTCATTATGAAAATGAGTATAATCTTTGTCAAAACTTCTAAAGGCCATATCTTGATGATCAGGGCTTTATTTTTTTTATGATCTTTTTTCAATTTAATTTCGTGTAACTTTTCAAGATGAAGAGGATGGCATAGAGCCAAAGGCACCTTACCCACATAATTTTTCTTAAAAAAACATTTTTTCATTGCTATATTCTAAGTTTTTTTAACTTACACACCACATTCAATATTCTTTCCATTTTAAATCTTGATTTTAACATTCTCTTAATCCATTTTTAACTTGATTAATATTATTCATTATTAATTTTAAGTTAATCATCTCATAATCTTAATTTTTGATTCAATTCACTTTATTGATTAAAATAGGCACTAACTACTCTTTCAATTTTGATCTTAATTAGTCTTCTAGAGTAGCTTAATCCAAGCTAGGATATAAGGAACCGGCTTACTAAAGGAGAGAAAAGGAACACAAATAATTACCTTCGAGAGAGAATTTCTAACCTGAGATTTGGATTCGGATCTCCATTTAACAGTTTTACCATTTTGAAATAAGGACAATTTGTGATTATTAAATTATTTAAATTATTGTTGTACCTTATCAATTTCTAAATTAATTAGGCTGCTATAGTAACTCAACAACAGATAAGAAACCAAATTAACTATAAATGGACAAAAGAACACAAATCAACCAACGAGAGAGAGAATTTCCACCTTGAGCCTTCGACTTAAATCCCCAATCGTCAGCTTTCCCATTTCCTTAAAAATAATAATAATAAATAAATAAATAAACTGGTTGGGGTTACAGCTCTTATTTGTGCCATAATGGCACCTTAGCAAGGAATCATTACTGTATTGCTGGGATCATTGTTGTATGCCATGGCATCGCCGATGTGGCCGCTACATTTAGTTTTCTTTCATTAAAATTTTTACTATTTTATTTTTCATACTAATTTTATATATTTTTTGGATAAAATATCAGCTTTTTATATTTCTATTCTTTATATTGTTTTATAATTTTTGAGGTATAATTATATAATTAGGTGTAAAAGCGTATTTCTATAAGTTTAGAGGGTTTAAAAGCTTGTCCTGGAAGTCAATGGAGCAAGTGCACCAACCAAGAATTTGACGAGGTTTCTTTTTAATATACTCTAAGGTTGTTTAATAATGATGTAAATATCTAAAACTCATATTATGAAAAATGAAAGTAACTTGGCATAAGATAATATTGATAACAAATGCAACCAACAACAAGACCCCAATTAGTTTTTAGCCTATTTATTAAAGTTGAATTTCAACTTAAGAAGTGCAATCATAAGCAAATTTTCTAATTATTTTAGGGTAAATTGTAAATACACTTTCTTATATATTTTTTTATGTATACTTAATCTCCTTTCTTTGATATCATAAATTTAAACCCCTAAATCTATAAAGAATGTGTACTTTTACTACTATATGCCTATTTTTGAGGTCTAAATGTACTTTTAAATATTTTGGATCTAAATATATAATTTTAAAAATAAAAGGCCTAAGTGCAAACAAGCAAACATTAAGGGTGTATTTGCAATTTAACCCTTTGTCTTTTAATATTAGGAAGGAAAAATGATTATTAAAATCAAAATTTTCAATAAATAATTAAATGAAGTAAAATCCAAAATTTATTGTATGTTAATTAATGTTTGAGTAATTAAACGTTAGAAATTATACCACACAATTCATACATTTAAATCAAACTTTAATTCCATAACTTTCATGTATGCATGATGTGAATATTGTTTTTATATATATATATATATATAGTAAAAAAAATTATCCTTTTCTCCAATATTTATAAAATATATAGTCGGCAAAAATATTTGAATTAAAGAGTGAGCAAAATCAAACCAATAAAATGATGTGATTCAAGCATATACAAAAAAAAAAAAAAAATCTTTCAAGTTTTACATAAAAACATTCAACTTAAGTTCTTTTCCCCCTTAACCTTAGACCACTTTTGAAAGATATGAATAATGTAATATCAATTTCTAATCTTTAACTACTTAAATATCAATTATCTTACGATAAACTTTGAATTCTACTTTTTTATATTATTTATTTACCAAAGTTTTTTTTTTATTTGTTATCTTTCTTTCTTAAAGCTAAAAAAAATAGTAAATTGCAAACATTCCCCATATGTTTGCTTTATATGCACTTAGTCTCCTTGCATTTGAAATCGTGTATTTAGATCTTAAATATTTTAAAATAATGTATTTTAACTATTAAATTTTTATTTTAAGGGTTTAAGAGCACCCTTTTTTTTAAAAAAAAAAAAAGAAGAGAAATTATTAGCATTACCTATTATTAGCCTTTGCATTTAATTTGTAACGGTATTACCATTGAAGTTATACTTTCTTATTATTGTATTTTGTTTTGTTTTGCTTTTTAACAGGGGATGCCATAGCTTAAGACCTACGACAGTTATTGATACAATAATTGAAAAAAGTAGAGGAAATTAAAGTCATAGCATGCGTTAGAACAACCGTAGAAGTGGAACCAACATCTTTCACAAGGGCGAGGTTCCATGATAGGCATAGAATAGGAATAGGTAAGGTTGTTGGGAACCCACTCCAACGTATTAAAGAATGTATAGGACATGTTTCGCCCGATATTTGCTTAACTCCATTTGATAATAATGATAACATGCTCCATTTTTCAATTGCTTTTGTTAGATTGGAAACGTACGACTCACGCTTCCTTAACGCCGTACTTTTGGTTTATGATCGCAAATTAGGGTGTGGATAAGGTTGTAATAAGAGAAATAATATTTACTTTGTTGATAAGAAATTAAGGATATATTTAAGTATATCGATATATTCTTATTTTAGTTCATGATTTTTTGAAAGAAAGAATTCTCGAGATTTGCGAAGATGGGTTTAGTAATGCAGAAGCAAAGACAACTTTAATGGTAAATAAACTAATGGGATTGTGTATAAGTGGAACCAGTGGCTTCCAATTTGTCTCATGAATATCGGTAGATAACCTAATCAAATTACCAAGCAGCAATCATCATCCTTCAAGTCAAATCATTGTGGTGCAGGAATCTAATCCAATTCGAGAATTCAAAACTCTAGGTGGGACCTTGGTCAAATTCCCTTTCTTTTTAAAGACAGGCCGGCCAACTTTATTCACACCGCCCTTTGTCTAATCTTAAAACCATCTTTCCGATCAGACTTTGCAAGATTTCCTTTTGTTGAAACAAAATGTTTTAGAATTATTAAATATTATATTTAACAACATTTTTATTTATTAAATTTATACACTTTAATCTATAATTATTTGTTGTATCATATATTTAAAGAAAAATATATATTTTACTTATGTTTTCAACTTTGCCTTAAGACTTATATTATATTTAAAGAAGAAAACATATCTTACTTATATGTAGTGAAACTAATTGGTTTCAAAAGTGGCAAACGAATTGGAACAGCTAGATATATGTGAGTTCAGTGTAGTGCATCAATTTCAAGTGGTGTAAAAAGGGTATAAGCATAGACTCCGGTTCGAATGAGTCATAAATTTATAATTTTGAAAGTGTCGTTAAAATTTGCTAGCATGAGCATGGGCTCAAAAACAAATTCTAGCACCAAATAAACATTTTTATTTATTCTGATCAATTGACATATATCATTATTTATGACATATTTGCACTAACCACAAGCTTACACGATTGTCAATGTAGTTTATACAAATGGTCTTTAGACATATCAATTCGTAATTTTTGAGAGCAAACGTGCACTTTCATTGTTTTCTAAAGTATACAACATTAGCATTGAAGTTTCCAAGGTCTTACCGTCCCTAGTGGTTAATTATTTCGAGACCTACATAACTATTAAGCAACAATTTTTTTTCCTATAAAACACGGAATGTAACTTCATATGGATGTTATAGAGGGATCAACTATAAAATATAACTCATGGCTTAAGCTCATCGATTCATTATGTTTAAGATTAATTCTTTGGATAAGTGGAAGAATCTAAATAATTAAATCTTTTTTCCCCTTTTTTGGATGATTTAAGGAGTTTTGAATCAATGAGCTTGCAATAGGGTTCATTAAAATTGTTATGGACATTTTTTATCTTTCTTGGCAAACTTAAGTATCAACTAGATTTTATTATATATAATTGGACTTCATTATTCTCTTTTCAATCCATTAGAGTTACGAAACCCTAATTAATCTTGTTCGCTAGTTTTCCATAAGATCTAATGTGATAGTCGCTTATTACTCGTTATAAATATATGTGTGTATTGCTTATGGAAGGAGGCTTTTAAACCTAAACTTAACTCATCTACATCTATCACTTAAGATTTTAGGTTTGCTAAAATTATCTATCATACTTCTCTAATCCCCCTCTCTATCATTTTTTTTTTATTGCAGCACTAATCCCATCATATTTATGTGAAAAGTGCATGGATGTATGCTGCATGTGTCATGAGACAAGAGATTATATCCCTCTTGAAGTTCCCACATGGCGCTCAACAATCCTTGACTTCACACCTTTTACTCGTTTTTAGATGATGAGCCAATCTTCTTTTCCTGTTTACCTAAGATTGCTCCACGCCCACCTTTCATCAAGAATGCCTTCACTAGCTTTGCCATGGCCCTTCTTATGCTTGAGAAGACTAACTTTTTCAACTGATTTCGGCCTACGACAACAAGCATCAGGAGAGTGGCATCGACTCTCAATTAGTTTGCTCATAGGTGGATAAACCTGCCTTTAGACTACCCTTCTCGCTAGAACAACCTACCCTGTTCATGCCACTCACTGCATATTAAGCCCAAGTTAATCCATGTGAGCCATTTTGTACAACAAGAACTACTTATACATTGATTACACTTAGGTAGTATTTAGGCAGTTCAATGCAGCTAAAACATTTGATCCAATACCACTTGTCACATGATAGGAGGTTATCTCCTTCCGAACACTTCCATGCAATGCTTGACCATTCTTTACTTTACACTTTTTACTTATTTCTATATAGCGAGCTAATCTTCGCTTCCTATTTGCCTAGAACTATTATGAGCCTACTCTTCATCAGGAGTGCCCTCATCGTTTTTGCTATGATCATTCTTACGTTTGAAAGGACTAACATTCTCAACTAGTTTCAGCTTACCGTAACCATTAAGTGTCGCCCAACCCGCCTTCAAAGTACTCTTATCCCTAAAACAATCTATTCTATTAATGCTACTCATCGTACATTAAGCTTGAGTTGATCCCTCATATCTACTTTAATGTGATAGACCATGACACATGCATGCAATACTCACAACAAACCCACTAACATTTGCAAATGTTAGTGAAGCCATGTAGATTAGAAGTTCTATGTTTTTTAATCGAAGATGCAATTGAGTTTTTTATGTGTTAAATAAATCATTTTTTCCCCATAAAATGTATTCATATATTTAATGTAACAAGAGAGATTAACAAAACATTTGTGATATCAAAATAACAAGCACTATAAGCATCAAACGGAAAATATTCATAAGAGAAGATGGGGGATTTCTATCTAATCTAAAGGGCACATCTCCTTTCTTGTATTAACTGCAATCTAATTAGTTGCTCTATTTGCATTTCTTCTAACTAGTCTATAGATTAGAGACCCAATTTGCACTTCAAGGGCATGCATATTAGTAATAAAAAGCTTCAATTTCCAATCCACGAGCTCTATTGATGTTAAGAATTTATGAACAACTATACTATCCATCTCTATCTCCACACATCTCCAATCATTGTATTTTGCTAACCTCCACCACTACAAGTAACTCAACTCCTTCAATTGATAAGAATAAAAGAAGTTGGTTAATACCTCCACACACTTCTGCATTTGCATCTGTAGTGACCATTCCTATAGCAGCATTTTTTGATCTCACATCAACTGCACCATCTATATTAATCTTCACCACTCTAGGTTTTGGTTTTTTCTAAAGTTGTTGATCCTTCTTTGTTTCTTCTTGATTCAACTGTGGTCTACCATTTAAATTCTTTATATTTGTGTTGAAATTCAAACAATACTTTTATATTTTAACAAAGTGATTGATGTCATTTAGTTCGCAACATTTCACCAAAAAAAATCCTTTATATTTGTATCATAAGTCATGAGAAGTATTAATAAAGGGTCATGCATTACCTATAAACATAAATATGAATGACTCATTGAAAGCATATAATATTTGCTTGGATTTTTTTTTTTGGGTGAAAATTCGCTTGAATTTTGATTAAATATAATGAACTTAAATAATTCACTTAAATATAAAAGACATAATTAAATTTTTTAACTCAAATATAAAAAACTTCTGATGTGCTTATTACATTTCATTTAATAAATAAATGAATCACGAGAATAATTATAGTGATGTAATAGAATTATCAAAGTGCTCATTCTTAAGAAGTACATGGGTTTAATTTATTTGTTTTTATATTACGATTTATTAGATGATATAGAGGCTAATAATATATATATAATCTTATGGATGAATTGGTTATAGATAAATTAGTGAATAATTAAACAAAAAAAGAAAAGAAAAAGCTAAAAATTTAAATTGCAAATTATAATTATAACAAGGGTGAGCGAGTTTTGGGTGGATATTAAAAGCCATAAGGTAAGTTTTAGGTATAAATTTCTTGTAGTCTACTCTCATAAGGTGAGGGATGGGTATAAGGTTTTCGTATCCTATACTCATCATAAAACTTGTATTTAAGATATACAGGGTACATTTTCTAAGGTATTATATATCTAACTTATAAAAATTATTAAATAATATAAATAAATAAATAATGAATGAATGATAATACTACATTTTTTTGTCAATAAATGGTTTAGTAAAAAGGAAAAAAAAAAAAAAAGATAGCTTGAGCTCTTTGGATTACAACTTTAAATGGCTAAATCTAATGTCACATCTCTGACTTTACGTTTTCTAATTTTTTTCCATTTAATAAGCAACAAAATCACATAGACTTAAAATAATGATGGTAGGAAAAATTAATTTTTATAATTTTACATAGATTTTGATATAGGTTTAATAAGTTTTGTATATAAACACTTGTAATATCATATATAAATTATTTTTTTAATATAATATAAACTTGAAATTTATACCAAAAAAGAAAAGAAGCAAAACTTACAGGTTCCATAGATACTAAGTATCCTATACCTTATAAATTTTACAAGAGATAGATTTAAAGTGATTTCAATGTGTTACAGGATAGGTTATAGTACTAAAATTTGAAAACATGTAACTTATAATATAGGATATGGGTAGAGTCTCGTACCCTATCCATTCTATACCTGATTATTCCTAATCATAACCATCATATCAAAGGAAAGCTAATTGAACTTAGAATAAATTTTGTTGAGAAAAATAAAAGCAAGGGTTAAGCCGTTTGAACTATTGCTTCAACCCAATGTTGGCTAGACTAAGCATTAGTTATTTTTCTAATAAACCCGTGCTAAATATTTATCTCAATACGTTTTTCTTAAGCATGTATATAATTTTAGTTCCAAATGCAATCATGTGCCTCATTATATAAGGGTTTATGAAAAATAAATCTCGCATGAAAAAGTCTTGTGCATGCATTTGAAATTATAGGGAAAAGGGCAATTTTTGAAAAATTCTGGATAAAAAATATAGACGTTTTGAGCAAAAACGTAATTTTTCTAAGATTTTGCATCTAAGCATATCTATAACATTAACATCATTGGATTAGAGAGCTTATCACCATAACATTTCGCTAAAGGTTTATAAATTCTTAGGTTAAATTAGATATATTTTTTTAAATTCCTGTCAAATAAAATATTAAAGCCTGAATATATATATATATATATATATATACATTTCATTTTTTCTTAACTAACTGCATTTATAATTTAAAAGAAAGAGAAAATGATAAGACGACAGGTGATGCTGTTTCTTGAATTCTATTCCATGGTGAAGAGCCTTGACCGGTTAATCAAATAACAATTTGCTAACTATTTTGATTCGGAATATTATTAAAGGAAAAATACAACTACAAAAAGGTTTAAATAGTGCAAAATACCCTTATAATCTAACAGAATAAAACACATATATATTCTCCCTCCATTTTGGTATAATCTTTGAAAAAAATATCTATTTATAAAAGAAAGGCAATTAAAATAGAATGCTATACTGTTTGAATGGATACAAAAATAAAATAAATGGAAAAAGGATAAAACAAACTCATTAAATAACGTATTCAAACCTAATAACAATTTGCAGAGAAATAACATGAAATGAACATAACACGATATGCAACGAATCCGGCAATGCCAGCTCTTTGTCCTTTTTCTTTTTTGGTTTCGTCATTTTGCGTTTTTCCGGCTCTTTCCTCTTTTTTTTTTTTTTTGTCCCCTTAATCCTCATGCCTCATCTTTTCTTTTATTTGCCTTTTTAATCTCCATGCCATGCAAACACTTCTCCAAAAAAAAAGAAAAGAAAAAATGCATATAGAAACCTAAATTTGATATGGATGCTTTTAGGATATTAGATAAAAGTTTCAAATTTTGAGTAAAAAAGTTCCAAAAATAAAATTATTATTTCAACTCGAAAGATTTTTAAGTAACTATACCATTATTAATGGTGTGTCATGTGCTCCTTTTCTTTTCTTCTATGATAATGGCAACTCCAGGAAAGTCAATGGCGGGAGGAAAAAGGAAAAAAAAAAATAATCACAATCGACCAACGTGCTTAGTGCTTACTGCATTGATTTTCACTTCACAATATACTATGATGTAATGTAACGTGCTGGGTACGGCTGGCAAATAATGCTTTGTTGCACTTTTCAAAATAATAATAAAAGAAAACCTAGACAATGTTTTTGTTTGTTATTTCTAATTTCCTAGAGAAGAGGGACAATTATATTCGACCTACTGTTATTTGGCTTAGCCTATGCATGCGCGACCTTATCTTCACTGTCAAGAGAAGAACATAGTTTGGAAATTATCTTCGAATCACTCATCAACACTTCTGGGGGATAAAGTATTTCCCCTATATGTTTGTATGTGAGTGTGACTAGAAAATATATTACCGTTTGAATAGCCTTGCACTGGATAAGAAATGAGATCCTTCGAGAGAATGCATAAATAGTTTTGATATTAATAAAGCAATATAATAAATTAAAAAATAAATAAATAAGAAGAAATAGTCGGATCTCCAAATAGTTTTCAAGTGCAATCACAAAACCAATGGTCAAGAGAAAAGGTATATCATGTTATGAAACTAATATCTTTACTTAAAGTGTGTTTAGAGTTAAATATGCAAATTATTTGGAAACAAGTTTTTTTATACAAGTTCTTACTAAAGTGGAAGTTATGAAAAACTTCATAGAAGAATCAAATGGACTTAAATCACAAATAGAAGTTCAAATAATACTTGGAAAAAATTGAAATTATATTTGAAGGAATTTCCGAAGCATAGCTAAAGGTCATAAATAGACATTCCAAATGAAGAGATGATAGAACAAGTTATTTCTAAAGTAGAAAACAAGATCAAAAGATCGCAAGGATCACTTGATTTCATTCTAATAAAGTACTAATATTGTAGAGGAATATATATTTATTTTTCCTCACAATTGCAAACTTTTTTTAGAAGTTGATCTCTTTTGATAGGTTACAATTATTGTAGTTTTATGTGATTAGCTTTAGGAGAAGCTAAGTAAAATAAAAAAATGAGTGATTAGGTTAAGGAGGATGATTGTTTGTAACTTTTAAGTTTTAACTACTTGATATAATAGACTAGTGAAGACAATTGGGTTCTCAACAATAGAGGTTGGAATAGTGGATTAACTTACAAAGTGAAACCACTATAAATCGATTGCTTGATCTTCTTAATTCTTATTCTTTTACTTTCTTGCAATTTATTTATTCTCCATTGTTTACTTAATATGTGCGTTGCACAACTTGATCTGAATCGACTAATAGTAATTAGAAGGGAATTTCTAAACATGTTTGAAAAAGAAAGTTGAAATTTTGTATCAATTTATTAATAGCCATTTTTTACTAGGCCCTCATCTCATAGAAATGCTCATTTCACCCTAGCCTAGAAGTTCTCGATTTGACCCATGCCCATCCTTTTAGTGGAAGATAGGTAGGCTACTAAAGAAGTCATGTGTTGACAAGATAATTAAAGAGCCACGATTGCACTCAATGCTCGAGGAGCTTGCCAAATGTCAAATATGATTGAAGATACTTGATGCCTACAAGCTTAAAGTCATGCGTAAAGGTCAATCGGATGTCCATTGCCTATAAGCCCATATAAGTTAAGGACTCCCCTTTAAACAAATAAGCAAGAAGTGATGCTTAAATACAACATACACCTTCTCTCTTTGAGTGTTGTTGTCATATAAGTTAGGGGTTATTAGTAGTGGAGGTTGTAAGAGTAAATTAACGCATAAGGCAAAACCACTATAAGTCGATTACTTAATCTTCTTAACTCTTATTTTTACTTTCTTACAATTTATTCGTTTTCCACTGCATGCTTAATATTTCTATCATAATACTCAATCAAAATCCACTAATAGTAATTACAAGAGGATTATAGATCATGCTTGAAAAAGAAAGTTAAAATTTTATATTAATCAATTTCTCTCCCTCTTGATTGCCAATTAGGACCAAAAGGATTCCCATCAAAATTCTTGACCCCAATTTCATCTTAAAGCCCATATTATCAACTGCTCTATTCAGTAGCATTAAAACTGAGGAGTAATAATTAACTATATTTTCCAATATATAAGAGATTACAATTTTTTCTTCTAGTTATATTTAATAATTTAGCCTTCCAACCAATTAGTTTGCCTCTCACTTTCTCAACATAAAATTAAGATTGGCATTCGATAATTTGCTAAATTCTTTTATCGAGACGCCAAGGTACTTTCCTATATCATTTTTTACTTTTTTTACAACACTACACATACCTTCTCCTTCAGATGAATACTAGCATTTTGAGAAAAGATAACACAGAATGTCGCGTAAATGACTTTCATCTCGAGAGCCTTCTAGATGTGTCCATAACGCTACTCATTGCTAGCACATTCTCTACACTCGCTTCACCAAACAGTAGATCATCAACAAAAAACATGTGAGGCAACTTTAATCCTAGCCTTTCAATTGGATAGTCTTCCAAACCCCAATATCTATATGATAATAGATGGCTTTACTCAGCATTTTCCATAACCTTTGTAAAGATGTAAGGGGGGATTGGGTCTCCTTGCCGTAAACCTCTACTTGAGGGAAAAAGGGGTAGGGCAGCACCATTCAGCAATTTTTTAAAATTGATCATAGACAAACACAATCTGATTAACTTGATCTAATTTTCAAGAAAATTTAGTGCACAATGGTACTTCTCATAAAATCCCATTTAATGTAGTCATAGGCCTTCTCCAGCTCCATTTTGACAATTATCCAATATTTCCTTCCCTTCTTTTTCTCTAATGAATGGAATAACTCTTGAAAGATTATCATGTCATCCACAACTGATTTTTGTAGGAATGAAAGCTCAACCACTCTGGATTAATGATCTCACTCAACGACGGTCTTAGACGATGGACTAAGGTTTTTGTTAGAACTTTGTACATTGTTGTACGAAGGCTTATAGGCCTAAAATGTTTTATGTTGTTGGCTCTTAGGAGTTTAGGGATAAGGACGATAAGCGTCCTATTTAGATTTAGCTCCCAGGGTACCATGGATAGATATCTTGAAAATACTTTGAATCATACCACAAACCGTTTTACTTACAATCTCCCAAAAATGCTTAAAGAAGTAGACATAACACCCATCAACTGCAGGTGACTTGTTATTTCCAATACTTTGAACCGCTTTCTTTATTTCCTTAACAAAAATCACCGCATCAAGTTACAACTTCCGCTTCTCTAATAAATAATTGCTCATATTCTCCCATGAAAACAGCATCTTGCAGTCAATGACCTTTTCCATCGTATCTAAGGAAGCGAAGAATTTCATGATTATTTCCTTAATCTGCTCTAAATTAAAGCACTACTTACCTTAGCCATCAAACAATCAAATGATTCTAGACCTTGGTCACCTGGCAATAGCACTCGTATAGAAGAATTTAGTACTCCTTTCCCCTTCTATCCTCCCTTTAGATCAGGCTTTTGTCACCATAACTTTTCTTTGTTAGTTAATACTTTATTCAACTCCTTGGTTAAGAAGTCTTCTCTAAATAGGAGCTCTTTCATCAACCTAATATAGATTTTTCTTTTAACCTCCCTAGTGTCGTTCGAATCTAACCAATCGTTTAAGTTTTAAATTTATAACCAATAAAATCTACTATTGAGCTAGACAGTATACCTATCGATTATAATATAGATTTAATAGGTGTCGTCCTCTGGGATCTAGAAAATAAGTGCTAGTATTACCTTTCTCTACTATTTAGTCTAATTTATGATGTGAGAATTATGAATTAAATTAATAACTAACAATTCCTAATAACCTTAGAATTGAATGATATTGTCTAAAAAGTGTATTCAATCACAAAATATACCCATTATCTTGTTCCATCCTAACCCTTAAATTCTCAAAATAAGATATCAATTAACGAATCAATTCACACTTTGCACTATAAGAATTCTCAAGTAAAATCAATTACTCTATTGAGTTAATTAATTCATAATCATGCATAAGATAATGGAGGCCTCTCCCTCATTACCGTTATGCAAGATCTCATCAAGTTCACAATTCCAATAAATTACAGAAAATCAATGTTTTCCTACCTCTAGGTAAAATATGTAATTTCTCTATTCATGAAGATTTAATTTACTAGACGAAACCTCTTTCAATCTAATAAAAATTAGACATGTAATCAATTTACGCGCATAAATCAATTACAAGAACAATAGAGACACATAAATAGATGCAAAGATATAAATAATTCATTAATCAATCAATAGTTCAGCACATAAGTTAGGGTTTCACAAGATGAAAGATATAAAGAATTAATCCTCCATGAAATTTTCAATAAAACTGAGAATTTAGAGAAATAGTATCGATTCATGCTAAAAAGAATAATCCCTTGTTTGTTTTGTGATCTCCAATGATGTTTGGACAATTCTCCTCTTGAAGTTTGTAATAATGCTCCCTTAGGGTTTCCAAAATGAAGCCAGAAGGAAAGAAGTCTTTTTAAAATAAAACAAACTTTCTATTTATAGTTCTTGCGAAAACAGGGTTCATCATGGGCATCGGCATCGCCGTACTCGAGGCCGTGTTGACTTCGGAACACATTATTTTTCACTGCCCAGTTTAGCACGGCCTCCAGCATGGCTGTGCTGGGGGCAGGGCTGAAAAAAAAATTAGCTATTGGTCATTTTTTTCATCCAGGACTAGTGTCTGCATGGGTTGTGCTGAACTGAAAATCATTTTTCTTCATTTTTCGCCAAATTTCACCTCACCTTTACTCATATCATCCTTAAACCTTTCTTTTGTCTTTATTGATACTTGAAATTAAAATTTAATCATATAAGTATCATTTTGTTCACAAATTACATGAAATCTGTATAAAATTATAACTAATAAGCAATAAAATTAAGGGTCTTCCGACACTTATCAAATCTCCTCACACTTAACTGTTTTCTTGTCCTCAAGCAAACAAAATAAGGACAAAATACATTTCCTCTCATCAATTGTACTCATGGTTAGACTTTAAATCACAAGTAGCATCCTCCATTTAATTCGATCTTAGTGATTCATTAGTGCCTACCACTTAAACCTACCATGATTGTACATGTACCTGACATACAAAAATTAGAGTTTATAGATTAATCCAAGTAAGTTAAACTATTACCCTTATCATTTAAGAAATGCTTCCCAAGTTATGAAGAAAGTCAAATAAAGCAAAAGTGGCTTGGTCATATCTCACCACTTACTAAAGAATATATAAATTGTTGAACTACCTCTTCTAAGTACAAAAACCTCAAGTGAAAGTATATGGCATCCATCCATCTCCTAGATTTTCTTCCTCTTTTTTTTTTTTCCAGTTATTTAAGATCTTGCAACCTACGTAACGAATGTTCAGCCGATAATCCCGGGCTCGTCACCCAAGTTAACAGACGTTATCCCCTCAATTGAAGGTGTTCTTACGAACTCAATTATTTAAGTTATAAGATCCACTTGACTTTGCCCTTTTTGTATCACATCTTGTTATTATAATATCACTAGTCGGCCGATCCCAAGCCAGATGACCTTAGGTGACTAGGTTTTAAAGGGACCCCATCAAACCTCCATTATCTTAACCTTAGGAATTCATAAAGATATTCTTAACTTGGAGAACCCAAGTCATTAGAGTAGTGGCTTATTATTTCTTTAATTGAGTGATTAGTCAGCAGCAAAGTTAGACTTCTCTCTTTTGAAGGACCAAAGCCCGCCCATACTAACCAAGCTTTTCTCATCATTTCTCAATTAACACATTAATTAATTAATTTTTAAGAGATTACTTAAGAGAAATCACCAAGTGATAGATTTCATATGCACCTTTCACAAAAAAGTTAGAAGACCTCTCAAAGTTTTTGAAAAGTAAATATATCAACCAATAAGCTAAAAAATATACAACCATTTAACTTTTAACTAAGAACTTCTATTTATTTTACAACTCAAGAATCAATAATTAAATAGCAAGTAAGATTACCCCACTTAAATTTCATCATAAAATTCCAACTAATTATACCAAGTCCAACAATAGGTGAGTAAGGGGCACAAAATCACTAACTTTTATGAGTACAATTTCAAGGATCTCACCCTTTTAATGATTAAAAATCAACAATCAAAATCAATTGCAAATTTATAAATGGGAAAAATTCAATAAGATAGTGCATAAATAACACAAGTAAAGCATGACCCCAAGGATCTCACCCTTTTAATGATTAAAAATCAACAATCAAAATCAATTGTAAATTTGTAAATGGGGAAAATTCAATAAGATAGTGCATAAATAACACAAGTAAAGCATGACCCAAATTTCTCAATTTTATTTATTTATTTTTTTCGTTTCCCTATACCCCTTCTCCACACTTATTCAAGACATTGTCCCCAATGTCTTCCCAAATCAAGCACACGAAAGGGAAAAGGAAAAAAAAAAACGAAAGGAAAAATAAGAAAAAATGAAGGAAAAAGGACACTAAGAACTTCCCCGGTTTTATATGTAGACAATTGCATGTAGAGTTCAAGGCCGGGTATAAAGCAAATCAATAATGGCGTGTCATCATTGGAGTTAGGAACCTAAGGTTTGTGCTGCATCATCCTAAAAAAATAATAAAGAAATTAAAGGTAAAAAGAAAAGTTAGACTATCCTAGTCTAGATAACCGGTAAAGTCACCAAATAGATTTAGAGGACAGTTTAGAGAGTGAGGGAGAAGAGAGAGAAATTGTATATATGTGTGGTTTATTTATTATTTTTTTTTCAACACGAGTTGCTACACGACCATGCTCGGGGCCATGCAAACCTTCAAAGGGGGCAAATAAGGCCGTGTTTTTATAGGGCAAGTCTGCCCTGGCTACAACACGACCATGCTTAAGGTCGTGCTGATATCAAAAGTTCCACAGAACGTGTTATATGTGGAGCCTTAACTTCAGCACGGCCATGCTCGTGGTCGTGTTGATTAAGAAAACTCTATAGACTCTCTTTAAATTATGCATAGCTTTGAGTACTGATTGTGTGGAGGAAAATTAAGACATGCCCAAGCTAATAGACAACAACTGTGATCGTTGTGCACTTCTAAAAGTGCAAATGAATGTAGAGAGAGACATACCAGATGCACTTAGTGATTAAAATTTAAACTTCCTTACTGTCATTAGCGCTTCCCCACACTTAGATACTACTCTTGCTCTCTTCAAATAAGCTTAGAAACTCTCCTTAAGATTTGAAAATTTCTAAAAATAATAGACCTAGGACAGTGACAAAAAAAAGAAAATAAAATAAATACTACGTACTTAAGTTAGACATGGGTTGCCTCCCAAGAAGCGCACTTGTTTAATGTCGTTGGCTCGACGCTCTTCACTTTCTTCCACTAAGTCTCTAGCAGTTAAAGATCCAATTTCTCCCTGTCTTTGGCACCACTTGCGTTGGACTAACCTAACCGCTATCAAATATGGTGCAAATAAGTCCAGCGTCAAGAAGTTTGATCACCTCCTTCTTAACCACCTCCTTTATATAAGGACTTAGTCGTCTCTATAGTTGCACTACTGGCTTGAATCCTTCTTTTAATAAAATTTTATGAGTATAGAAGGAGGGGTTGATATCTATTATATTAGATATTTTCCAAGCAATGGCTCACTTGTGTGCTCTTAGAATTGTGAGTAATTGGTGTTTCTACTCTTGAGATAAATCTGAGGCTATAATAACCGGCAGGCTGGAGTCTTCTACAAGGAAAGCATATTCTAGATACTTTGGTAATTGTTTCAATTCCAACCCTGGTGGCTCTTCTATAGAAGTTTTAAGTCTCGCCTCATTTTCTATTCTTAACTTTTCAAACCCATGCTGAGGTGTAACATCTTCTGAAGCATCGAGCTGCTCAATGAGTAGCGTAACCTCTAGGTTATCTGCATCCTTCTTCTCCTCTAATGTCAAGCTCAGCTCTAACTCATCTTTGCTCAGAACTACCTTCATATGCTCATCTATTGACATATCGACAACATCAATAGAGTAACAAGAGTCATTAATGCATGTGGTATGTTTCATAGCAATGGCCATTTAGATTACCATCTCTTTATTACCGATTCTCAAAGTAAGCTTGCCTCCTTCAACGTCAACCATTTCCTTGGTGGTAGCTAGGAATGGTCTCCCAAGTATCAGAGGGATATCCCCATCCTCATCCATTTATAGAACTACAAAGTCGACAGGGTAGATGAAATTCCTTAGCTTTACCAAGACATCCTTGATTATCCCTTTGGGAATCTTTATAGAGCGGTCAGCAAGCTGCAAACTCATCCTAGTCAATGTTAGGTCAGAAAGTCTTAACTTCTTGAAAAAGGTGTATGGCATTAAATTAATGCTAGCCCCAAGATCAGCTAGGGCCTTATCGACTGAAGTATCACCTATGACACACGGAATTGTGAAAACTACCCAGATCCCTTAGCTTTGGAGGAAGTTTATTTTGAATGATAGATGAGTAATTTGCATCAACTTCTACGATAGACACATCTTCCAGCTTTCGCTTGTTAGATAAAAGCTCCTTTAGGAACTTAGCATATTTTGGCATTTGTGAAAGTGCTTCTATAAATGGAATATTAATGTGCAACTATTTAAATAGGTTAAGGAATTTACCAAACTGCTCCTTCTTTTTACTCTGGTTGAGGCGAGTTGGATAAGGGATTTTTGGCACATATTCTTTGACAGCTAGTGGTAATCTCCTCTTGGGATATGTTTTCTCAAGTGTCGTTTTCTCCTTTTCAATAGGTTGATTATCCTCTTGCTTCTTTTCATGCCACTGTTAATATGGTAACTCTTTCCTGCATCTTAGTGTATTGGCTTTTACTTGTTCCCTTGGATTGTTTTTCATGTTGCTAGGAAGAGAGCCGGGTTATCTCCCAGACATCATCTTAGCCAATTGGCCAATTTGCTTCTCAAGATTATGAATCGAGGCCTCTTGATTACGATGTCTAGCATCAGAGCTTTGGATGAATTGACTCAGAATATCCTCTAAGTTACTCTTTTTTTCTTATTGAGGTGGTTGAGTTGAAGGAAGCGGTAAAGGCTGATAAAGTGGCGGCTGTTGCTTTGAATACCCTGGTGGT
The DNA here is from genome assembly GCA_037954665.1 of Laguncularia racemosa. NCBI lineage: Eukaryota > Viridiplantae > Streptophyta > Magnoliopsida > Myrtales > Combretaceae > Laguncularia > Laguncularia racemosa. Next base: position 466,091 of record JBBMOL010000146.1, read on the forward strand.
AGTAGCTTAGCTCTTCGATAGTCCTGGTTTCCATAAGACAGATTCAAATGATTTCTCATCCCCGGATGGTAGGTGTTACCATACTAATTATACTGTTGTTTATTCGAATTCCCAAGATAATCTACCTACTCATATTGCTCAAAAAGATTTATACCCTCCTTAGGGTCTCCCATTTGATGTTGTTGTGGTTGTGATCCTTGGGGATTCTTGAGATTTGCAACTTGGAGGCTCAAAGCTTCCATCTTAGCTACCAAAGTAGTCATTACATCTACTTCGTACATTCTTGTCGCTTTCTGCTTACTCTTGCCACGGCCCGACTGATAATTATTTCTTGCTATGTCAACAAATAGCTTCAATGAGTCTTTCGGAGTCTTAGTATTCAATGTACTGCCAGCTGCGGCATCTACCAAGTGACGGGTAGCTGGATTTAACCCATTAAAAAGTGTCTGAACTTGCATCTATGTGGGTAACTGGTGATGTGGACACTTTCTCAACAATTCTGTCCATCCCTACCAAGCATCATATATTGTTTCATGATCTTATTGAGTGAAAGAAGAGATGTCGTTCTAGAGCTTAGCGATCTTACATGGTGGAAAATAATTGTCCAAAAACTCCTTTACTGTGTCATCCCATGTAGTCAAAGCCCCGGGACCCAATGACTGAAGTCAGGTCTTAGCCTTCCCTTTTAATGAAAACGGGAACAATCTTGTACGCACTGCTTCATCCGTCACCCCATTGTTCTTGAAAGTTTCACAAATCTCCAAGAATGTTTGAATGTGAGCATGGGGATCTTCATTAGGTAGTCCATCGAACTGATAGTATTGTTGTAGCAATTGAATCACCACACCTTTAATCTTGAAATTCTTTGCCCTAATAGGAGGCTTAACAATGGTTGGACCTGTGCAATCTAGTGTAGGCCTTTCATACTCAATATTTGCCTTTGGTGGATCCTCAGCCATTACTTCTTGTACCTGTACCTCCATTAGCTCTTCTTCTTTAACCTTCATTGCCACTGCTATATTATGTTCTCCTTCCTCACTAACTGACTGTCCACAAGATTCGGAAGTTGTATTCTTTCGAAGTCGGCAAACTGTTTTCTCAATCTCAAGATCTAGGTCAAGAATGTTGGAGGAAAGATTCCTTATTATACACTGCAAAGGGTAACTAAGTGTGAATTAGAAATTTTTAAAAGATGGAGAGAAAAAAAAAACAAATAAAAAATGACTAAAGTAGTAGATACTACGGTTTTTCCTAATATTGCCTTGCAGATCCTCGGCAACGGTGTCAAAAACTTGATTGTCACTCGAATCTAATCGATTGTTTGAGTTTTAAATTTATAACCAATAAAATTTATTATCGAGCTAGGCAGTGTACCTATCGATTATAGTATAGATTTAATAAGTGTCGTCCTCTAGGATCTAGAAAACAAGTACTAGTATTACCTTTTTCTACTATCTAGTCTAATTTATGATGTGGGAAATATGAATTAAATTAATAACTAACAATTCCTAGTAACCCTAGAATTGAATGATATTGTCTAAAAAGTGTATTCAATCACAAAATATACCTCTCATCTTGCTCCACCCTAATCCTTAAATTCTAAAAATAAGATATCAATTAACGAATCAATTTACACTTTGCACTGCAGGAATTCTCAAGTAAAATCAATTACTCCCTTGAGTTAATTAATTCATAATCATGCATAAGTTCACAATTCCAATAAATTGCAGAAAATCAATGTTTTTCTACCTCTAAGTAAAACATGTAATTTCTCTATTCATGAAGATCTAATTTACTAGACGGAACCTCTTTTAATCTAATAAAAATCAGACATGCAATCAATTTGCACGCATAAATCAATTACAAGAACAATAGAGACACATGAATAGATGCAAAGATATAAATAATTCATTAATCAATCAATGGTTCAGCACATGAGTTAGGGTTTCACAAGATGAAAGATATAAAGAATTACTCCTCCATGGAGTTTTCAATAAAAATAGAGAATCTAGAGAAATAGTATTGATTCATGCTAAAAAGAATAATCCCTTGTTTGTTTTGTGATCTCCAATAATGCTCGGACAATTCTCCTCTTGAAGTTCATAATAATGCTTCCCTAGGGTTTCCAGAACGAAGCCAGAAGGAAAGAAGCCTTTTTAAAATAAAACAAACCGTCTATTTATAGTTCTTGCGAAAACAGGGTTCAGCATGGGCATTAGCATGGCCATGCTCGAGGTCGTGCTAACTTTGGAACACGTTATTTTTCACTATCCAGTTCAACACAGCCTCCAGCATGGTCGTGCTAGGGGCAGAGCTAAAAACAAATTTGCTACTGGTCATTTTTTCGTCTAACATTGGTGTTTGCATGAGTTGTGCTAAACTGAAAATCAATTTTCTTCATTTTTTTGCCAAATTTCACCTCACGTTTGCTCACATTATCCTTAAATCTTTCTTTTGTCTCCGTTGATGCCTGAAATTAAAATTTAATCATATAAGTACCATTTTCTTCACAAATTATATGAAATCCATATAAAATTATAACTAATAAGCACTAGAATTAAAGGTCTTCTGACACTTATCAAATCTCCTAATAAGGATGAAATAACCCGTTTTCCCTTATGGATAATGTTGAACACATCTCTACTCCAGGCTTTGAGTTTTTTTTTTTTTTTTAGTGAATTCATCAAGGTTTTCAGGAAAACAAAAATACAGGAAAACTATTGAGCTTTCACGGAATCTAAGTAATGGGGGTAGTCTAACTACATTAGTTGGAAATGTAAAGGCCTAGACTTATGAGGCCCTACTTAGATTTTAGGATTAGTTGTAAGAAGTAAGGGACAAGTATCTGATTAGTGGTTTGGAGAGATGTTAGCCCTCTGTATCCAGATACAGATTCCTTCAGGTTGTATTAGCCCAAGCACGATCAATCCATGTCTAAATAAGGTTATGTAGATATTTACTTTTGTTGGACCAAGTGAATTTTGGGCCCATAAAACAAGGTATAACATTTCATAAACATTCATACATTCTTGATACGTAAGAGCACATGACTAAACTATTTGCCTACGCGACCTCCCCTTCCTTTCCCTCTTCTTCATTAGATAAGACTTCATTGAAGTCCTTAATCATTAGCTAAGGACCATAATACAAGTCCGCAACTAGTTTAAGGTTCGCTCTATATTGAATTTAGAGTAAACATATATTGGAGAAAGAAACCAAGAAAAGGGTGAGTTCAATACCTCAATTTTCATGTGTATTTTATGGATTGTGACTTGTTCATTGATAGTCACCGTGTTGAGGTTCCAACAAATAATGATTTCACCTCCGATTTTCATGTGTATTTTATGGGTTGTGACTTGCAGTTAGTTAATAGTTACCATGTTAGGGTTCAAAAGGACAATGATCTCACCACTAAAACCATAAGCCTCGGAGTATATCATTCCATTAAAGCATAGGGCTCATTGTAAAATCACTAAGCCCTCTCTATTAGTCTTATTTTAATGATTATAACAACATCAGGTTCATGGCGGCTAATCGGATCCCCATAACTTACCTCATCTGGATTGTAGTGGCCTTCCTTGTAGTCCAGGTTAACAGTTTGAGTGACCTCTATTACAACTTTGTTGATAAAAGTATTCATCATTTCCAAATCAGTCATGGTAAATGAGATACGTTACCATAGTTCTGCATAGTTACCTTAACGGAGTCTGTGTTTTAAAGAACATGATTTGAATCAAGTTTCAACCATGGTAGCCTTGTTAGGCTCGGCGCACAATAATGAAGTGAAGTAAAAGAGGGAGAAATTGAAACACAAGATTTTATCCTGGTTCATCCTTAAATTAGGGCTACGTCCAATAAAGGATTCCATTATAATTAGTACCCTGTCTCTCTTGTTAAGCGAAAAAGAGAATATATAGTAATGACTATTCATGAGCCCAAGCCTAAACTACTAATAAAAAAAATGGGTTTAAATCCTAAAAGCCCTCTGATGTTCAGGAGGCGCTGCCCTCTTGAGATCCTCACAAGACCCACGTGCTTTCCTATCGTAGGGGAGTATGAGTTACACCCCAACATTGTCCCACTTGGTGAATACTTCCCATGCTTTTTTAAACCTAACACAATTGTACACCATTCAAACTTTTCTACACTCATTGCCTTGGTAAAAAAATCTGCACTGTTCACCTATGTGTCAACTTTTTCCAGCACTATAACTTGCTGTTCTACTTTCTCTTGAATGAAGTGATATTGTATATCAATGTACTTTGTTATTGTATGAAAAACAGGATTTTTAGCCAAAAATATAGCACTTTGGCTATCACACCCAATCTTCACTCCTCCTTGTGTAAAGCCAAGCTCTTTACATAATCTGCTTATCCAGATCACTTCCTTAGCAGCATGAGTAAGAGTCATATATTCTGCCTCAGTACTAGATAAAGCAATTGTGCTCTGTCTCTTGCTCATCTAACTCACAACTTTGTTGAATAAGCAAATAACGTAACCGTTGGTCGACCTTCTGCTATCAATGCCACCTCCCCAATCAACATTAAGAAAACACTTTCGTTCTAATGCTTGCAGTCCCTTTGAACTTTTCATGCCTTGATAACATAACTTAAAATTAGATGTACCGCGAAGATAACGAAGCACCCTCTTTGCAGCTATCCAATGCTCTTTTCTTGGATTGGACATATATCTGCTCAATACTCTCACTGCTTGAGCAATAATTGGACAAATACACACCATAGCATGCATCAAGCTTCCTACTGTGCTTACATATGGAACTGTTGCCATCTCTTCAATATCCTCTTTGGTCTTGGGATACTAGAACGCTGATAACTTGGAACTTGTGGACATAAGGGTCTTCATTGGCTTATATTCTATCATATTGAATTTTTTCAACACATCTTCAACATATTTCTTCTGACTTAACCATAACTTTCCATTCTCTCGCTCCCTTTTTATCTGCATGCCCAAGATGAAGTTTGCTAGGCTTAGATCTTTCATCTCAAACTCTTTTGCCAACAATCCCTTCACAATATTGATCATACTCATACTATTCCCAACTAGTAACATATCATCAACATATAAGGTTAAAATAACAAAACCATTATCTAACCTCTTCACATAGGCACAATGATCAGCATCACAGCGAACAAAGCCAAGCTTTAAGGCATAGGAGTCAAACTTTTGGTACCACATTCTTGGAGATTGTTTCAGGCCATATAAAGACTTATTTAGTTTGTAAACGAAATCTTCTTTTCCCTTGACCACAAACCCATCCAGTTGCTTCATGTAAATATCCTTTTTCAAGACACCATGTAGGAAAGCTATTTTTACATTGAGCTACTCTACCTCTAGATTGTATGCAGTTGCTACAGATAAAATAAGTCTTATAGAATTTAATTTGGCAATGGGAGAAAAAATCTCACCATAATCAACTCCCTTTATCTGTGAATATCCTTTTGCAACTAGACAAGCTTTATGTCGTTCTATATCTCCATCTGCAGATATCTTCTTCTTGAATACCCATTTACAACCAATTACCTTCCGATCTGTAGATAATTTTATTAAATTCCACGTTCTGTTTTTACCTAATGAGTCTATCTCATCTGTCATGGCTTTCTCCCACTATTTGGCATATTTTGCACTTTTTGCTTTCTTAACATTATTTGGATCATCACCTGTAATAGTCAGAGTACAATTTTCATTACTGGCAAATAAGGTATACCTCTCAGGTGGTCTTCTCTACTTTGTAGGCCTCCTTAAGGTTGATTTAGGTGGTGCTTCAACTTCAAACTCAATATTTGAATCTACAATACCATCCTCCACATCAGGCTCATCAACTTCAAAATCTGAATTTTTTTTTTTCAACTTGTGTAGCCTCTGTCTTTCCCTGCAAACCAACATCTAACTCAACCGTCTGTGGTTCTTCAAGAGCTTGTGAAATAATTTGATTTATCGTAGATTCTCTGAATTCCACATCTTTGCTGTAAATAATATGTTTAATATTAAGATTCCAAAGCTTATACCCTTTAATACCATCTTTGTACCCAATGAAGATGCACTTCTCTGGCTTACTTTTAAGCTTATTCCTCTTTTCCTTAGGCACATGCACATATGCTTCGCAGCTAAATACTTTAACATGGGATATTTTTAGCTTTTTCTCAAATAGCGCCTTAAACAGTGTCTGATCCTTCAAAGCTGATGTGGGAGACCTGCTCTTTAGAAAACACCCAGTAGCCACTACTTCTGCCCAAAATTCAGTTGCTAAGTTTGCACCACTTAATATACTCCTTGCTTTCTCCATGAGGGATCAATTAAGTCTCTCTGCTACCCCATTCTACTAAAGTGAATATGATGTGGTTTTCTGCCTTACTATGCCACTGGTTGCATAGAATTGATCAAATTTTGCTGAATAGAATTCTCCTCTATTGTCAGTCCGCAACACTTTAATTTTTCTGTCAAATTGATTTTCTGCGAAAGCTTTGAATTCAAGAAATTTTTCTAACACATCATCCTTTCTCTGCAAGAAATATATCTACATACATCTGAAATAATCATCAGTAAAAGAAACATAATACCTTAATTTTCCAAATGATGCTACAAGTGTAGGACTGAAAACGTCACTATAGATTAAATCCAGAATCCCTTTTGCTCTCCCTCCTATGGATTGAAAAGATACCTAATTCTGTTTTCCATGTAGACAATATTCACAAAATCCGAAACCTAGAGAACAACTCGAGATTCCATCCGCCATCTTCTTTGAAGTAAGGGTCACCAATCTTTTCTCATCGATATGACTTAATCTCCAATGCCACAACATTGTGGGATCTTCTTTCACTTGCTCCGTGATATAACTTCCACCACTTATCACTATGCTTCCCAACAATTTCCATAGCTTTCTACACTATTCGCCTCTAGCAATCACCATAGATCCACGAGTTAGCTTGCATGAATACTTATAACTGATAAAAGTAATACTAGCATCTGCCATAGTTCCCACATAAATAAGGTTCTTAGTAAGACCAGGAATATACATCACATCCAGAAGATTCTTAACTGTCCCATCCTTCATCTTCAGCTTTACCTTTCCACGATTGATAATATCAAGCATCGAATCATCTCCCATTCGCATTGTACCTCCTTGATATGGTTCATAATAGCAAAACTAATCTCTATGAGGCGTCATGTGAAAAGACGCTCCAGTATCAATTATCCACTCACTACGATCAACTTGAGAAGAGTTGTAGATGAGATATATGTCTCTCGCACTACTGTCATCATCTTTCTTTGTACTAGACGATGGTGCATCATCTCACTTCTCTAGACCCATGCTTTTGCTTCTACAATCCTTCTTCAAATGTCTAGTTTTTCCACACTTCCAACACTTTATTTCGGATCGATTACGACTTTTATATCTTCCTCTGGACTTATTCCTACTAACAAATCTGGATTTAAATCATTCACTATTCCTCCCTCTTACAAAAAGAGCATCATTCATTGCATTATCAGAACTTGCTCTTCTCATCTCCTCAGACAATAAAGCAAACACGACATTTTCAGACTATAGCGCACTAACACCAATGCTAATTGAAACAATTATATGTTCCCATGAATTAGGTAGCTAACATAGCAAAGTACATGCTTTATCCTCCTCATCCGGATTAACATTAATAGACACAAGCTACCCACATATAGTATTAAAATCATTTAAGTGTGCAGAAAAAGAATCACCTTCACTCATTCGAAGATTGTATAGTAGCTTCCATAGAAACAACCTATTCACGAGCGATTTACTTTGATAAAGGCTTCCCAACTTAATATAGAGATCCTTCACCATCTTCTTAATGGTCATATTCACCAAGACGTTATCAGTGAAACATAGCCAAATTAAGCTTCATGCTTTCCGATCGCTGCTGATCCACGCCTTCAATTGAGTGGATGCAGACGCAATCTCCTCTTCCTTCACCTTCTCCTTGGCAATTAGCTCAGGTTTATCTTCTTCAATCACGTACCACAGATCTCTATCCACAAGCAAAGCCTCCATCTTCAACTTCCATAACTCAAAACCTTTTCCTTCAAACTTCTCCACTTCAATCTGTGATTGACCAGCCGACATCTTCCCAAGATTCAATTTTTTGGATGTCTGTTCACTAAGAAAACCCTAATTTCAAACCTCGCTCTGATACTAGATGTTAGGGTCGATGCACAATAACGAAGTAAAGTAAAAGAGGGAGAAATCGAAACACAAGATTTTATCCTCGTACCCTTAAACTAGGGTTACATCTAGTAGGGAATTCTATTATAATTAGCATCTCGCCTCTCTCATTACATCACTCAATTACAAGCGAAAAAGAGAATATAGTAACAGCTATTTATGAGTCTAAACTTAAACTACTAATGAGAAAAAAAAGAGCTTAAATCCTAAAAGCCCTATAGTGTCCAAGGGGCGCTGCCTCGTTAAGATCTCTGTCAGGGCGGCTCCCCGGACCCCAACCTGCTTAGCGTGGAGCAAGACCTATGTGCTTTCCTGTCGTAGGGGAGTATGAGCTACACTCCAACAAGCCTTAATCTCCCATGTCGTAAATAGCCATTGTTTAATCTAATTCTTTTCTATCCAATAAACCATTGGAATAATCTACATAGCATATTGGGGAGAGTAGCTTACATTATTAAATGTTCCACTATAGTCCGAGCAATCCTTTCCAATCAATGCAGGTTTCTTCTCACTTCCCCATTGCTATTCTCTAATGCCATTTTCATTATTTACACGCCCTTGCTCACCACTATCACTCGACCCATTATGGTTTAAAACTCCCTCCCTTTAGGCAATATTAGAAGATAGGTTATTGTAGGGACTTGCTCTCTTGGAATATTCACGTTCATTTTGCCATGCTTATTATCTCTACTACCACACTTACATGTAATTCCAACTATGGACCATCTAAATCCGGGCATTGATATTGATTTATGGTGTTCCGAATTGATATTGGAGGATTTTCAAGGCTATTTCCAAAAGGTACCTTACTTCCATGCTATCTTGTTAATTGTTTTGCAGAAAGTCATTTGTTTGTTGTTGGTTTAGAAGAGGAAGAAGGAGGTTAGATAAAAAAAAAAGGAGAGAGAAAACCTGCAAAATGATTTTCCACTTGAAAAGTTAGTTCAGTCATATCAGTTGGCTTGACCTCATTGTTTCCCATGGCATTTTGTTGTCTATTCTTACCGTTAGGTCTCTTTAGGGTTGTGCTTGAGTTAAGTGAATGCTATGAACTTTCACCATATCATGACTCATGCCATTAATATCTTAACATTTCAATTTTATATTTTGTTTGTTATTATTCTTCTTTTTTCTCTAAACCTTTATGCACTTCTTATACTGGCTAAGTTTTGGATCTTTCTCAGACTTGACCTGGTTTGTAGGCTCTTCGGCTTCTTCAAATGTTGTTTCTATTCTTTTCCACCTTCATCAACATTAAAAAGATTCATCGCTATTTTTGTGCAGCGAGTCTTCATTACTAGTATTCTCCTCTTGTTTGCTCTGTGAACATAATAGGTTACTATGGCCCACACATCTAAACAAGGAGCATATTCTGGGCAAACCTCATAGTATGCAATAGGAAAAGCCGTCAATGATCATAGTATGGACTAATGGTATTTCAAAGTTCACTTGTATGTAGATGCAAGCATACTTCCCTCTTTCCAAGCCTATGGTATAAGCATCATATCTTAAAATAGGCTCGAAGGCCTCATAAATTCTCCTAATAGTTATGGGAGCTCATGTGAGCCCAAATTGCCATTGTATCTAAGGTATGCACTAAAAGAATTGCAAGTAGAACTAATCAAGACAATTGTTGAAGCTATTGCTACTTAATTTACATTGATTACATCCATGATTGTAGGTTGGTTAGGATAGTGTTTATCTAATTTACATAAAGCTAGGAGCTAGATAATGTTGTTGTTGTGTTGATTGAGATGAATTAAATCTGTTGCTGTTTTGTCGTTGTTGCTTGTTGAGATTCTTGTGTTGTTGGTTGAGATGAAGATTGATGTTTATCATGCCCTCACAAGATGGATGGTGGTGGAGCTAGTCTAATCTTGGTCATGAGATAATGGAACTGAGAATGAGTTAAAGGTTTAGTGAGTGCATTGACAAGTTGATCAGAGGATGAAATATGAGATACCTAAAGTAAGCCATTTTGAACTTGTTCTCATATAAAGTGATAGTCAAGAGCTACATGTTTCATATGCGAGTGAAATACGGGATTGAAGCAAAGATTCATGGCACCAACATTATCACAGTAGATGACTGGTTGATGAGGAGCTATAATGCATAGTTCGGCGAGAAGAGAGCAAATCCATCTAATTTCAGTAGCTGTAGTGGCAATAATGTGATATTCTACTTTAGTAGAAGAGCAAGCTACTGTCTGTTGTTTCCTGGAGCTCCACAAAATAGATTGGGACCCAAATATATAATGTAGGTACTGGTGGAGGTATAGTCGTCTTTGTTACCAGCTTAGTCAACATCAAAGAATGCATGTAGGATGGGGGAAGTTGAGCTGCGAAGTGTAATACCGTGATCTAAGGTGCCATAGAGACATCGAAGAAGTTGTTTGACAGCTTGCCAATGAGTTGTTGTTGGACGATGCATAAATTGAGAGAGTTTATTTACTGTATATACAATGTCTAGACGAGTGAGGGATAGATATTGAAGGCTGCCAACAATATGTCGATACTTAGTAGGATTAGTTAGGGAAGTGCCATCATGTAGAGTGAGGGATGGTGTGACAGCAAGAGGTTTGGAGGCAAGTTTGGCATTAGTCATGTGAGTTTTGTGAAGAATGTCAACAATATACTTCCTTTGATTGAGAAACAGACCATTAGCGAGATTAAGTACTTTAACACCAAGGAAATACTGTAGGGGACCCATGTCCTTGAGTGAGAAGCGACAAGCGAGTTGGTGGATGCACTTGTAGATCGCCTATGTGATATTACTAGTAACAATAATGTCGTCGACATAGATGAGAAGATAGAGAATGGTGCCATGAGAGTGAAGGATGAACAAGGATGAGTCAGCCACTAAGTTAATGAAGCCGTAGGTGAGGAGGAATTGGTGGAGTTCATGATACCAAGCTCGAGGGGCCTATTTGAGCCCATAGATAGCTTTGCAAAGTTTGCATACATGGTAAGGGTGATTAAGATCAATGAAGCTTGGAGGTTGAGACATGAATATGTCTTTGGTAAGATGTCCTTGAAGAAATGCATTGTTGACGTCCAGTTGCCAGAGAGACCAGCCTTAGCTGACAGCAAGACTTAAAATAAGGTGAATAGTGACTGGTTTGATGACAAGGCTGAATGTTTCTATGTAATCGACACCAGGCCGTTGATGAAATCCTTTGGCAACAAGACGTGCTTTGTACCTATCAATAGAGCCATTAGGTAAATATTTAGTACAAAAAATCCACTTGCAACCAATTATGTTTTGAGCTGGATAGGGAGCAGTAAGCTCCCATGTGCTGTTACCGATGAGGGCATTAAACTCATCGGACATGGCAGTGCGCCACTTTGGATCTTTCATAGCTTAGGCGATGGTATGAGGTTCTCAATTAGGAGGTGAAATGGCCGCATGAAGATTGAGTTTTTGAATGGGTTTGTGAATGTTGTGTTTGGAGCGTATCATGATGACCCGTGGTGAGGAAGGTGGTGGAGGTTGTGAAGAGTGTAAGTTGAGTGAGAGATTAATGAAGGATGAAGGAGATCGAGTCGAGGATGGGGGCGCATGTGGAGGTCCTGGTTATGAAGAGTTAAGGTGGGCGAGAAGAGGTAGTGTAAGGGGACACCAGTTAGAGACAGAGGAGTTTGAGACTTGAGATTGGCAAGGATGAGACGTGGAGAAGGGGAACACTGATTCAACAAATCAGACATGGCAAGAGATATATAGCCTATTGGTGGGAATGTGGAGGTAGAGATAGGCACTTTGAGTGGATGAGTGATAAGATCACATTATACTTATATTTTCTTTTGGATTTATATTAAATTTATTTCAATATTATAAGAAAATATAAAGAAATGATATTTAATGGTGTTTATTGTGAAAATTCAGGTTTTGAAGACCCAAAAGTAAATTACAAGTTAATTGGAAGAGGTTGTCACAAAATTGAAGAAGCGAGCGGAGGATTGCATTGAAGGCCGCCGGCCTACATTAAATCGGCCTCAAAAAGCATTAAAGCCGCCGGCCTTAAAGCCGGCTTACATTCAAGGCCGCTGGCCTTGAGCTGGCCTACATTACTCCCCGGATATCCATTGCGAAAATCTCTCCAAAATCGTATCTTAATTAATTTGCTGACTCAACTCCTCATCAGATCAACCTTATCCTCCTCCTCTTTGGATCTATAAATAGGCCCCTTGTGTGAACCTTGGGAGCATCCCCTTTTGTTTAGCATCTTTTGTTTTAGAATTTTGTTTAGCATCCTTTGTTTTAGAATTTTGTTTAGGATCCCCTTTTGTTTTAGCATCTTTTGTTTAGCATCCCTTTTGTTTAGCATCTTTTGTTTAGCATCCTTTGTTTTTCTTCTTTGTTTTAGCATCATTTGTCTTTCTTTTGAATCATTAGAATTCCCTTAGGAACTTTAGGATTTTACATTCTCTTTAATTCCTTTATATTTCATGTTATTCCAAATTTTAGTTTGAAGAAAGAATGTTATTTTGCTGAAGTTTACTTTCAATTGAAGAATTTGAGGAATCATTTTGGAAGATTGAAGTTCTACAACTCTTAAAGATTATAGCAATTGTTTCATTTACTTTATTTTCTTTTATGCCATTTATTAGTTTATTCTTGTTATTCGATATGAGTTCCATTGCACCTCTTTATTTCAATTGTTTTTATGCAACTCATACTATAATGTTCTAAATTATCCTTGTGGGAAACATGATGAAGCCATAATTCAAACTAAAATGATCATTGTATTCATGTTATAGGAAATATAGATATACGGAATTTTCATATAAGAAGTCCTGCTATGAATTGCATTTTGTAATTGAAATCAATGCATAGGAATGTAAATGACTCGAAAGAGAAATTTAGGTTTTATCAGGAATTCCTAAGTAAGATTTAATAATTCATGTGGAAGCAGCGTTATTGAATTTTATTAGAAATTGACCTAAGTGTTTCATGTAATATTTTTATTAAATTTTTCACTAAGGGATTAGGAGAAATTATTTTAAAGATATTAGGCAATCATATAATTGGGAAATTTATGATTGTGAATTAGAATCCTCATTTGATTTTAATTAGCGGGAGCTATTAAATTAAATTGAGGAAACATTACTTTAACACTTGATAAAGGATTAAGGTTTTGTTAATTTCTTGTGAAAATCCATATAGCTATGAGTTATTATAACATGAAGGCAATATGATTAGTAGAATTAGGGTGGATTCTATTTCCCACCATCAATTCATCATTTTTCAAACACAATTCTCTTTTTAAGCATTTAGTATAATTCATTCAATTATCATTGCCTAAATAATAGTAGAAATTGATAAAGGTCTATTACTTAATCAATTTTCGTGGTTTGACACTCTTCTCTCATTATATTACTTGATCCGATCTGGTACACTTGCCGGTATTTATTCACGCTCATTTTATATCTCTTTTGCGAGGATCAAGTTTTTGCGCCATTGCCGAGGATTGATTAATATTAGACCATCTTCAGATTCTATTGTTAATTTAGGTACAATTATTTTGCTATTTAATTTTTTTTTTCTCTTCATTGTGTGATCGTTTCCTGTTCTCTTTGAGGTTCTTTTTATGCGCAAGAGTAGAAGTGCTGAACTTTTACCAATTAATCTTGAGATAGAATGCACCTTGCGACAACTTAGAAGAGAGCAGAGAAGAAAGGAAGAAGAGAACATGGCAGATGAGAATAACAATCGGATTCAGGGTGCTGGTAGAGCACTTCGGGAATACATGATACATGTTGTTTCAGGTCCTGCAATAAGAAAACCGACAATTCAGGCTAACAATTTTGAGTTAAAACCAGCACTCGTTCAAATGGTTCAATCAAATCAATTTGGAGGATATCCAAATGAGAGTCCTGATGAGCATATTGCAGTATTTCTTCAATATTGTAATATAGTGAAAATGAATAATGTATCTGATGATGTAATTAGGCTACAACTTTTGCCGTTTTCACTTAGAGAAAAAGCTAGGGCTTGGTAAAATTCATTGCCACAAGACTCTGTAACCACTTGGGTAGATCTCTCATCTAAATTTTTAAGGAGATTTTTTCCACCAGCTAGAACTGCTAGGTTAAGAAATGACATCACAAACTTCACTAAGTTTAGTGGTGAATCACTGTATGAAGCATAGGAAAGATTCAAGGAGGCAATTAGAAAATGTCCCCATCATGGATTACCAGATAATCTCCTTATTGAGATATTCTATCTCAGTTTAGATGATACATTGAGATCTCTGGTAGATGCTGCTTCTGATGGTGCACTAATGAGTAAGACATATGAAGAGGCTAGTGCTTTGATAGATGAAATGGCCTCTAGTGCACATAATTGGCAACATGAAAGAGGTAAGTCTAGAGTAGCATCTGTCAATGACATGGACACCTTAACAGCTCAGATTTCTGCTCTTACCGCCCAAGTAAGTAAACTCACCTCTGCACCATCTTTTAATGTTAATCAAATTGCTTGTTGTGAGTTATGCTCAGGACCACACTCAACTCTTGAGTGCCCATCTGGAAACTTCTCCTCCTCATCCCATGGAAAACAGGTAAACTTTGTAGGCAACCTCCAGAGAGGTACTCAAGGACCATATTTGAATACATACAATCCAGGGTGGCACAATCATCCAAACTTCTCATGGAGGAATGAGAATCAAGCACTTAACCCGCCCCCTGGATTTCCCAGACAAACCTTTGCTCAGAATGCCTATTCTCAACAGCAACCCACTCAGATGGAAGAGCTCATGAGGAGCTACATGCAAAAGACTGACACCCTCCTGCAAAACCAACAAGCTTCTATCAGAAACTTGGAGGGTCAGCTCGGTCAAATTGCACAGCAGCTAAGTACTAAACCCTCAGGGTTTTTGCCTAGCAAAATTGAGGAGAACACCCATCATGTCAATGCCATCATGCTAAGGAGTGGTAAGGAAGTGAAGAAAGCTGAAAGGCAGGTAAAAATTCAAGAGAAAGATCCAGAGAAAGGTAAGCAGAAGGAGGAGGAACTCACATCCAAAGCACCAGTGTTGCAGCCTTATGTTCCACCTATCCATTTCCCAGGAAGACTCAAGCAGAGGGAGTTGGAAGCTCAGTTTGCCAGGTTTTGTGACATATTTAAGGGGCTTCAAATTAATATACCTCTCTTAGAGGCCTTGAAGCAAATTCCATCCTATGCCAAATTCATGAAAGAGCTGCTCTCTAATAAAAGATCCATGGAGAGTGTTGAGAAAGTAATGCTTCTTGGTGAGAGTTCAGCTGTCATAGAGAAGAAATCTGCTCAGCTACTTAGAAAGCTGAAAGATCAGGGAAGTTTTAGTATCCCTTGCACCATTGGTAATATTGATTTTGAGAATGTTTTGATTGATTCTGGTGCAAATATTAATTTAATGCCACTTTCAGTTTTTAGGAAGCTCGGAATAGAGCCACAAAAGTGCAAGAGGAGACCAATCACTGTGCAGCTAGCTGATAAAAGCTTAAGGTTTTCCAAAGGTACAATGGAGGATGTCTTAGTCAAGGTTGATAAATTCATATTTCCAGTGGACTTTGTCATACTGGAAGTGGAAGAAGATGACGACATTCCACTCATTCTAGGTAGACCATTCCTAGCTACAGGTCAAGCTCTAATTGATGTAGGACAAGGCAAGCTCACCCTTAGAGCACTAGATGACCAGGTAACATTTGATATGTATGATCCTGTGTTTTTGTCTAATGAGAAAGCAAGTTATTCTGACATATCTGTTGAGGGTGAAATTACTAACAATGATGTGGAGGAAGATGTAGGGCAAACCACTCTTGAAGCTGTCTTGAATGAGATAAATGATTGGGGGGATGAGGATGAGCAAGAAAACAAAGGCTGTGAGTAAGTACCCCAGACTGGAAATGTTGTTGCTTTTGAGAAGACAGACCACTATGAGAAGCCACCGGTGTCGACACTAATGCCCATGCAGACACTTGAACCTAATGTCTTTTCTAATCAATTGTTTGATTATGAGTGTCTGAATTTAGGAAATCCATGGCCTCACATTAATCCAGCGCCTATGACAAGAGAATTGCAGCAGCAGATTCAAGGCCAATTGGATGAACATAGGGAAATCTTGGGATGGTCAAGGGCAGACATCCAGCAGGTAAGTTTGTGGATATCTACCTACAAAACATTGGTGGAAGCTGAAAAGAAGGGCACCATACCATGGAAGGAAGCTTTGAATCCTAATTTGAAAATGATGGTGTTGGAGGAGTTGTTTAAACTCCTTGATGTAAGCTAACCCTGATAGTCAGGCTGATGACTATAAAACAAGCGCTTCATGGGAGGCAGCCCATGCTCAATAAGTATATACACTAGTGCTCTAATTTCGTTACAAAAAAAAAAAAAAAAAAATTCTAATTCAAGGCTGGATAAGAGCCGCCGGTTCATTCAAGACACTCCAAGGATGACAGACATTTTGGGAGGAATTTTCTTCCTAATGAACAATTTTACACCAGGGAAGTACCAGTATTTCAATTTTTGCATTGACATTATTTTCCTTAATTTTGTGCTATATTAGGAACAATGAGGACATTGTCCAATTTAAGTGTGGGGAAGGGATTATAAATGTAGAAGTATAATGATTGCACACATCATGAGTTTACAAGTCCCATGCTTTATTTATGTCCTTAAGTGTTTATCATCAATGAAATCCTGAAATTAACTTAGATTGGTGCCCTACTCGCCAACTGTTGTGACTAGTTTACATAGTTAAAATTTAATAGTAAAATGTCTAGAGAACGGGGTTTACCCTATGTTTAGCCTTTGAACTTGAGATTGAGTCCTTAAGTTGAAAAAACAAGCAAGTTTACTTCAAGGAAAAATTGGTTGGGATAAATCTCTCTTGAAATTTCTTTGAGAATACCTTAACACCTAGTGAAAGAGGTAAAGGAAATATTTTACTTAGTGATCCCTTAATTAAAAAAAAAAAAAAAGAGCCTTTACTCCAATAACTCAGGAAAGTGAGTTAAGAGTATCCAATCTTAAATGTTAGTATGAGGAAGAGTTCGTAGGGGTCCCTTTAAAACTTGGTCACTTAGGCGATGAGCTCAGGATGTGCCGACTCAATGAACTCACAATAACGAGAAGGGCGGAAAGGCAAAAATTTAGTACCTTAATGAAAGCCAGGTTGACATGGGCGAGCTTTAGTCTCTCAGAAGAGTGAAGTTTTACTCCGCTGTCAATTAAGGCAAATAAAAAA
Source organism: Laguncularia racemosa (assembly GCA_037954665.1). Lineage (NCBI taxonomy): Eukaryota > Viridiplantae > Streptophyta > Magnoliopsida > Myrtales > Combretaceae > Laguncularia > Laguncularia racemosa. Next base: position 483,535 of record JBBMOL010000146.1, read on the forward strand.
AAAAAAGGGAGAAATTCTAGGAAAAAATGGATACCGTATGCTTTCACTTCTTGTTATCTTGTTTAGAGAAGTAAAATTGAGGGAGATTATACTTGTTAATAACTAATGAAGTTTAAATGAATGTTTTTCCTTATGGACTAAGTATTGTTTTTATTGTTAAACACTGGGATTAAAAATCTGTTGTATTTAGATTAACTACTAAATTTCAACTAGATATACTAGTTACAAATTTCAGTATGGTCAGAACAATGGGCACTAGAAGTTCAATGATGGATTTCTCTTGTTTAAATCAATTATTTTTCTTGAGGACAAGCAAAAGTTCAAGTGTGGGGATGTTGATAAGATCACATTATACTTATATTTTCTTTTGGATTTATATTAAATTTATTTTAATATTATAAGAAAATATAAAGAAATGATATTTAATGGTGTTTATTGTGAAAATTCAGGTTTTGAGGACCCAAAAGTAAATTACAAGTTAATTGGAGAAGTTTGTCACAAAATTGAAGAAGCGAGCGGAGGATTGCACTGAAGGCCATCGACCTTAGGCCGGCCTTAAGCCGGCCTACATTAAACCGGCCTCAAAAAGCATTAAAGCCGCCGACCTTAAAGCCGGCCTACATTCAAGGCCGCCGGCCTTAAGCCGGCCTACATTACTCCTCAGATATCCATTGCGAAAATCTCTCCAAAATCGTATCTTAATTAATTTGCTGACTCAACTCCTCATCAGATCAACCTTATCCTCCTCCTCTTTGGATCTATAAATAGGCCCCTTGTGTAAACCTTGGGAGCATCCCCTTTTGTTTAGCATCCTTTGTTTTAGAATTTTGTTTAGGATCCCCTTTTGTTTTAGCATCTTTTGTTTAGCATCCCTTTTGTTTAGCATCTTTTGTTTAGCATCCTTTGTTTAGCATCCTTTGTTTTTCTTCTTTGTTTTAGCATCATTTGTCTTTCTTTTGAATCATTAAAATTCCCTTAGGAACTTTAGGATTTTACATTCTCTTTAATTCCTTTACATTTCATGTTATTCCAAATTTTAGTTTGAAGAAAGAATGTTATTTTGCTGAAGTTTGCTTTCAATTGAAGAATTCGAGGAATCATTTTGGAAGATTGAAGTTCTATAACTCTTAAAGATTATAGCAATTGTTTCATTTACTTTATTTTCTTTTATGCCATTTATTAGTTTATTCTTGTTGTTCGATATGAGTTTCATTGCACCTCTTTATTTCAATTGTTTTTATGCAACTCATACTATAATGTTCTAAATTATCCTTGTGGGAAACATGATGAAGCCATAATTCAAACTAAAATGATCATTGTATTCATGTTATAGGAAATATAGATATACGGAATTTTCATATAAGAAGTCCTGTTATGAATTGCATTTTGTAATTGAAATCAATGCATAGGAATGTAAATGACTCGAAAGAGAAATTTAGGTTTTATCAGGAATTCCTAAGTAAGATTTAATAATTCATGTGGAAGCAGCGTTATTGAATTTTATTAGAAATTGACCTAAGTGTTTCATGCAATATTTTTATTAAATTTTTCACTAAGGGATTAGGAGAAATTATTTTAAAGATATTAGGCAATCATATAATTGGGAAATTTATGATTGTGAATTAGAATCCTCATTTGATTTTAATTAGCGGGAGCTATTAAATTAAATTGAGGAAACATTACTTTAACACTTGATAAAGGATTAAGGTTTTGTTAATTTCTTGTGAAAATCCATATAGCTATGAGTTATTATAACATGAAAGCAATATGATTAGTAAAATTAGGGTGGATTCTATTTCCCACCATCAATTCATCATTTTTCAAACACAATTCTCTTTTTAAGCATTTAGTATAATTCATTCAATTCTCATCAAATATCATTGCCTAAATAATAGTAGAAATTGATAAAGGTCTATTACTTAATCAATCTTCGTGATTCGACACTCTTCTCTCACTATATTACTTGATCCGATCCGGTACACTTGCCGGTATTTATTCACACTCATTTTATATCTCTTTTGCGTGGATCAATGAGTAGCCAACAAACACGCATGGAGAGGAGCGAGCCCCAAGTTTGTGGGTGATAGAGCCATTTTATACTCAATCTTTATAGTATAAATTGTGTTAAATTATTATTGATTTTATAGAAATCATAAGAAAATGGTACTTTAATTCTATCATCGTGATAAATCAGGTTAAATGGAGTCAAGGATGCTAATTTAAGTATTTTAGAGAAGTCATCTACAACTTGGATCAAGACAAGGAATTACACCACCGGAGGAAGCACGGTTTGAGGCACGGCAAAGGTTCAAACCGTGTTACACACTGGACAAGAAGACGGAAATGTGGACATTTAACAGAGAGAGACACGGCTTAGGGCACGGCCGTGGTGGAAGCCTTGGGAGAAACCATGCTTGGAGCCGTAGTGGAAGCTAGGTGTGCCAAGGAGAAGAAAGTATGGAACATCAACCAGATGAAGGCACGGCTTGAAATCTAGCCGTGGGTGTAACCGTGGTATACACTGGACACGGATGAAGACTTGTAGATTATGCACAGATGAAGGCACGGCTTGAAATCTTGCCGTGTGTGTAACCGTGGTACACACTGGGCGCGGATGAAGACTTGAAGAATATGCACAGAGGATGGCACGGCTTGACCCACGGCCGTGTGGTGGGGCGTGCCAGGCAGACGAATCTTCACTTCTCGAAATCTACTTGGAAAAGGAAAGATATTTTCGTATCTTGCTAGCAAAAGATCACATGCTATCTCCCTAACAATATAAATAGAACCAACCCTAGAGGGTTAAGACGACTTTTGAATCATTGAATCTGGAATCACCTTGGAGACACGAAGGAAATGAGGAGGCAGAGCAGGCAATCGGGTTCATTATGTTTTTACTTTTTATTTTCGTTTTATTGATGAACATGAGTAGCTAAGCTACTTTTCTAGCCAAAGGATTATAGATGTTTAATTCTCCACGAATTGTGAGGTCTAATTGACTTGTATTTAATCTATTCTTTGTTTTCGGGTATTCATATATCTTCTGATCGTTTTGTCATTATTATCTTTGTTGATTGGTATGAATAGAGCTCTTCTACTCAATTAGCAAGTTAATATATTGTCAACTAGCACGTCAAATCCGTAATTGTTTGATTGTTCTAGTCTTAGTGACGCAATAACATGTTTGGTTATAAAAGAGATGATCGAATTCATGTTATGGAGGTGTGTGATCATGTTTAAATAGGTTATCTTATAATCTACTGGCATGAATTGGTGGTCTCTCTAGGTCTTAATGCTATTGATAGATTAAATCCTAAGCGCTTGTCTAGGGTTGTTTAATCAATAAGAGAAATAATTCAAAGCGCTTGTTTGAGGTTATCGAGGAAGTAAGGAGAGATAGGTTGTTAGAGCTTGTTAATAACCATAACCAGTTTATCTAGGAACAAGAATAGAGAACATTTGCATCGATGATCAATTCCTTGAATTAAACTATCTTGATTCCTTTGGCTAGGCTTTTATTAATATCCGATTTTCTTACCTTGTTTTACTTTATTTTGATTCACAAACAAAACCCCCATTTTTCTTTTCCCTTTTATTCTCCTTGAATAGAAATAAGTTTAACCAATCTCTGTGGATTCGACCCTACTCACCACTATATGCAAATCATGTAATTGTCTAGGAGTAGGTTTTATTTTTGTTGGATTCGACACCCATCAAATTTTGGCGCCGTTGCCGGGGATTGGTGTCAAATTTATTTCTATTCTTGTATGACTCGTTCTTCTCAGACAGGTGAACTAATTTATAATCCGGTGATTGAGAAGACTCTAAAGAGACTACGACAAGAAGCTAGATCATCCACTAGACAGAACTTAGCATCGGATTTGTCTGATTCATTCCTTGATTCAGAAAAAGAAGACGATATGGCAAATCCCGAGAGAACATTAAGGGAGTTAGCTGCACCGGATGTGAATCAACAACCACTTTGCATTCACTATCCCGAACTAGCTGTGGAATTCGAGTTGAAATCTGGGTTAATACATCTGCTACCCACCTTTCATGGTCTTGAGAATGAAGATCCTCATAAGCATTTGAAAGAGTTCCATATAGTGTGTTCTAGTATGAGGCCGCAAGGAATAACCGACGATCAAATCAAGTTACGTGCTTTTCCATTTTCTTTAAGTACTAAAGCTAAAGATTGGTTATTTTATTTGCCTCCAGGTTCTATCACCACTTGGACAGATATGGTAAGACTCTTCTTGGACAAATTCTTCCCCGCATCCAAAGCCGCTGGTATAAGAAGAGAGATTTGTGGTATAAAACAAAGGGACACCGAGACTCTTCATGAGTATTGGGAGAGGTTCAAGCAATTGTGTGCAAGCTGCCCACAACATGGGATATCTGAACAACTCCTTATCCAATACTTCTACGAGGACCTACTTCCGATGGAAAGAAAGATGATGGATGCTACAAGTGGAGGTGCCATAGTAAACAAAACCCCTGGTCAAGCTAGGGAATTGATCTCCATTATGGCTGCCAATTCGCAACAATTTGGGTATAGGCATGATGCATCTTCAAGGAAGGTAAATGAGGTAAGTGTGTCTAACCTTGAACATCAAATTTCTAATCTTACCTCCCTTGTGCAGCAGCTAGCTCTTGGAAAAACGCAGCAGGTGAAGGCTTGTGGAATTTGCGCTACTCCTAATCATCCGACCGACATGTGCCCCATATTGCAAGATGACAATCATGAACACGCCAATGCTGTAAGAGGATTCCCAGGACAGCCACAAAGGGAGTATGACCCCTACTCGAATACTTACAATCCTGGATGGAGGGATCATCCTAACTTCCGATATGGCAATAACCCACAACAATTCCAACAATTCCAGCTAAAGCCATCACACCACGTACCCCAAGCTCCTTCCACTTCAAGTATGCCCCTTGAGGATATTGTTAAGTCTCTAGCTGTGAATACCAAACAATTTCAAGAGGAAACAAAGCAAAGCATTCAAAACTTGGAGAATCAGGTAAGCCAACTTGCTTCAGCCGTAAACAGGTTAGAAACTCAAGGTAAGTTACCTTCTCAAACTATTACAAACCCGAAGCAAAGCGTTAATGCAATTACCTTGAAAAGTGGAACAGAATTGCAGGGATCAAATAAGAAAGGACATCCGTCTAATCTTGAGGAAGAGACCAAGAAAGAGATTTCGACTCTGAGCCAGCAGGGCGACCAGATTAGCAAGTCTCTAGTTGAGCCATCGAAGGTCACATTGATACCACCTCCTTTCCCCTCCAGATTAGTGAAATCCAAGAATGAAGCGGAAGAAAAAGAGATTCTGGAAACGTTTCACAAAGTCGAGGTAAATATTCCTTTACTTGATGCAATTAAGCAAATACCGCGCTATGCTAGATTCCTCAAGGACTTGTGCACTAACAAAAGGAAGCTGAAAGGCAATGAAAAGATTATTGTGAGTGAAAATGTTTCAGCTATTATTCAGAAGAAGCTTCCACCTAAATGTAAGGATCCAGGTATGTTCGCCATTCCTTGCAAAATAGGTAATCTTGGAATCGCTAAAGCCATGTGTGATCTAGGAGCTTCTATCAATGTTATGCCTTTGTCTGTTTATCAACATTTAAATGTTGGTCCTTTAAAGGAAACGGGTATTATTGTTCAACTTGCTGATAGGTCCAATGTTTATCCTGAGGGAGTTCTAGAGGATGTTTTAGTTCAAGTCAATGGGTTGGTTTTTCCTGCTGATTTTTATGTGCTTGACATGGACGATAGTGATTCTCATACTTCATCACTGATATTATTAGGGCGACCATTCCTTAAGACTTCTAAAACGAAAATCGATGTAAATGATGGCACCCTCACTATGGAATTTGATGGTAAAGTGATTAAATTTAACATTTATGATGCCATGAAACATCCTAACGATATCTCTCCTGTTTTTGTTACGGATGCTATTAACCCATCACCACAGGCACCAAGGCTGGAATCAAAATCCTTATCCGAATATTTAGCCAGGAACGTCTAGCCAAAGACGTTAAAGAAAGGCGCTTCATGGGAGGCAACCCATGTAAAAAAAAAAAAGTTTTGTTTTGCATTAGTTTTGGTTTGTTTTAGTTTAGTTTGTTTTGATTTTAGTGTAGTTTTGAACTCTTTAGATCGGCTGCAGCAAGGATACATGTCATTAGATGACACTTTCCAGAGCTTAAAGGGAGCACTCCAATACCAGGGAAGTACCAATATTTCCTTTCTCTTATTCTCTAATGTCCTTTGTGTTGTTAATTCCTCTTCAATTGTGCTGAATTAGGAACAGTGAGGACACTGTTCAAGCTAAGTGTGGGGGAGAGGATAATAAAATATAGAGAATAGAGCTAATTTATACTCTGAATGTTTGTCCTTAAGAAATTTTAAGCCAAATTTTTTCAACATTATCATGAAATCTAGAGATTGTACTAAATGTTGTAATAAGCATCTACAAAATGTGAAATTGACTTGTTCAAATGTTTTACTCACCCACTGCTGTGATTAGAATACATGGTTAAAATTAAGTAGTGAAATCTTTAAGAAACAAATTTACCTTGTATTTAGCTTTAGAATTGGAAGTCTAAGAGTAGGTCGAGTCCTTAAGTGAAAAATAAACAAGTTTACTTCTAGGATATATTAGCTACTATACACTCTTTGAAAAAAAAAAAATGAAGCATAGCCATTACTCCAATGATTCAACTAATTGAGTTAAGAGTATTCAAACTTGAATGTTAGAGTGAGGAAGAGTCCGTAGGGGTATCTCAAAACCCGGTCACTTGAGTGATGAGCTCGGGATGTTGCCGACTCAATGAACTCACTATAACGATAAGGGCGAAAAAGGCAAAAGTTCATGAAAAGAAGCGGGCAAAAACCCGTCAAAATAGATGCTTGAATAAATCAAAAGAACATGAATGTAAACATTCATTGAATAAAACAAGACGTATAAAAGGGAGAATATCTAGCAAAGAGCTTATACCATATGCTTTTACTCTATGTTGCAAAGGTTATATGTTTGCTAATGTCCAATGAAGTTTAATTGGGTGTTTTTCCTTAGTGGATTAAGTATTTACTTTTGGAATAAAAATTCTTTTGCTAAACATGAGGATTAAAGTTTGTTTTGTTTAGATTAGCTATTAAATTTTGTCCATGGTAATTTGATCACAGGAAACTAGTTTGGTTGAAGTAGTAGGCATTAAAACTACAAGTCATGAATTACAAATGAATAGATGCTTGGAATGATGAAAAGAAAGTTTGTATAATCTATGACAGATTCCTCAATTGATTTGATGCAATTGCTTGAGGACAAGCAAGAGTTTAAGTGTGGGGGAATTTGATAGAGCCATTTTATACTTAATCTTTATAGTATAAATTGTGTTAAATTATTATTGATTTTATAGAAATCATAAGGAAATGGTACTTTAATTCTATCATCGTGATAAATCAGGTTAAATGGAGTCAAGGATGCTAATTTAAGTATTTTAGAGAAGTCATCTACAACTTGGATTAAGACAAGGAATTACACCACCGGAGGAAGCACGGTTTGAGGCACGGCAAAGGTTCAAACCGTGTTACACACTGGACAAGAAGACGGAAATGTGGACATTTAACAGAGAGAGACACGGCTTAGGGCACGGCCGTGGTGGAAGCCTTGGGAGAAACCATGCTTGGAGCCGTGGTGGAAGCTAGGTGTGCCAAGGAGAAGAAAGTATGGAACATCAACCAGTTGAAGGCACGGCTTGAAATCTAGCCGTGGGTGTAACCGTGCTATACACTGGACACGGATGAAGACTTGTAGATTATGCACAGATGAAGGCACGGCTTGAAATCTTGCCGTGTGTGTAACCGTGGTACACACTGGGCGCGGATGAAGACTTGAAGAATATGCACAGAGGATGGCACGGCTTGACCCACGGCCGTGTGGTGGGGCGTGCCAGGCAGACGAATCTTCACTTCTCGAAATCTACTTGGAAAAGGAAAGATATTTTCGTATCTTGCTAGCAAAAGATCACATGCTATCTCCCTAACAATATAAATAGAACCAACCCTAGAGGGTTAAGACGACTTTTGAATCATTGAATCTGGAATCACCTTGGAGACACGAAGGAAATGAGGAGGCAGAGCAGGTAACCGGGTTCATTATGTTTTTACTTTTTATTTTCGTTTTATTGATGAACATGAGTAGCTAAGCTACTTTTCTAGCCAAAGGATTATAGATGTTTAATTCTCCACGAATTGTGAGGTCTAATTGACTTGTATTTAATCTATTCTTTGTTTTCGGGTATTCATATATCTTCTGATCGTTTTGTCATTATTATCTTTGTTGATTGGTATGAATAGAGCTCTTCTACTCAATTAGCAAGTTAATATATTGTCAACTAGCACGTCAAATCCGTAATTGTTTGATTGTTCTAGTCTTAGTGACGCAATAACATGTTTGGTTATAAAAGATATGATCGAATTCATGTTATGGAGGTGTGTGATCATGTTTAAATAGGTTATCTTATAATCTACTGGCATGAATTGGTGGTCTCTCTAGGTCTTAATGCTATTGATAGATTAAATCCTAAGCGCTTGTCTAGGGTTGTTTAATCAATAAGAGAAATAATTCAAAGCGCTTGTCTGAGGTTATCGAGGAAGTAAGGAGAGATAAGTTGTTAGAGCTTGTTAATAACCATAACCAGTTTATCTAGGAACAAGAATAGAGAACATTTGCATCGATGATCAATTCCTTGAATTAAACTATCTTGATTCCTTTAGCTAGGCTTTTATTAATATCCGATTTTCTTACCTTGTTTTACTTTATTTTGATTCACAAACAAAACCCCCATTTTTCTTTTCCCTTTTATTCTCCTTGAATAGAAATAAGTTTAACCAATCTCTGTGGATTCGACCCTACTCACCACTATATGCAAATCATATAATTGTCTAGGAGTAGGTTTTATTTTTGTTGGATTCGACACCCATCAGTGGGCTGTGTATGGGCGAAGCTAAGGATAGCATAGGCAGTCAAAGCTTTGAAGTTTTTCATAGTGTGGTGTAGTACCAAAGAGTTTGACGAAGGAGGACATATTGTTGAGTGTAGGTATAAGAAGGCGATTGATGAGATAAGTGGTAGTGAGTAAGGCATATGACCAGTATGTAAGAGGCATGGAAGCATGAGATAGTAAGGAGAGATCGGTTTCAACAATATGATGGTGACGTCATTCTGAGTAGCCATTATGCTCCGGTGTGTGAGGTGGAGTGGTGAGGTGAGAGATGCTATGAGCTGCTAAGAAGGAGGATAAGGCCCGGTATTCTCCTCCATTGTCAGAGTAAAGAGTTTTGATGGAGTGATTGAAATGGTTTTCCACAAGGGTCTTATAGCGCATAAAGACTACATGGACATCGGATTTGTGTTTAAGGGCAAATAACCATGTATATTTGGTGAAGTGATCAACGAAAATAACATAGTATTTGAAATTATTAATAGACATAATCGATGAGGTCCAGACATCAGTGAAGATAACTTCAAGAGGTGAGGAGGTGGAAATCGTAGAGGAGGAAAAAGGTAACTTGTGGCTTTTATTACAATAGCATGAATTACAATTAAGTTATGAATTAGAGGAATTAGAAACAGTTAAATTATTGGAAGATAGGAGATGCTTGAGCACTGGTAGCGAAGGATGACCAAAGCGGTGATGCTAGGTAAGGAGAGAGGTGGTGACGCTGGAGAAGGCGAGGAGTAGTGATGAAGAAGGTAGCTAGGCGTAGATGCCATCCTTAGAGTGACCTTTGAGGAGAATTTCCCCCGTGTGTAGATCCTTCACATAAAAGGAAGATGGTTAGAATTCAATGGCGGTGTTGTTGGTGGTACATAACTGAGAAACAGAGATGAGATTGGGTTGCATGGAGGGAACACATAGCACATTCGAAAGAGTAAAGGAATGAGAGGGAGTGGGGAGAGAGGTGGAATCGGTATGAGTGATGGAGAGACCAGAGTCGTCACCGATGAGGATTTCATTTGTGCCATCATAGGGATTGTGAATGGCAATGTTGTTGAGATCGGTGGTGGCATAATGGGAGGCTCCGCTATCGAGTAGCCAGGAATTGCCAGTGGAGGTGGTAGGGGCAGCATGTGCTTGTGCTTGCCAAGGAGGGAGATGTGGAGATTGATCAGACATGGGAGTTCTAGATGGTGGTCAAGCATGAGGATAATGTTGGTGAAATAAGTGGCATTGTGAGACAACATGCCCCTGTTCACGGCACCACTAGCATTTGTCGAAGAAGGGTTGAGCTGGGTAAGGATCCCTGGTGGGAAGAGGTTTGGTTGACGAATTTTCAGTGGTGGCAGCATGAGGAGAGTTGGGGACAGGTCGGGGAACACGATTGCGAGGAGACCAACAGTTTAGGTGTACTTGTGAAAGGTGCACAACTGCAGGTAGAGCAGAGGTGGGCATTGAGGAGTGTTGTAGGGAGAGCTCCTTGTTGATGAGTTTTTCATGGAGTTCATCAAAGAAAATGGTGGAGTCACAACTGTTGACAGAATCAATAATCGATTGATAGTTGTCATCAAGGCCATTGAGGATTTTTTCAATTAGGTCTTCAGGATCAAGAGGTTTGCCTAGAGTAGCTAGTTCATCAGCATGGAGTTTGATGGATTGCATGTAGTCTGTGATGGAGTAGGATCCCTTGGTGATATTTTTCAGATTTTCCTTGAGTTGTTTGATGTGTCCTCGAGAAGGTTTGACATAGGTGTTGGCGAGAGTTTGCCATGCTTAGTGGGAAGTTGTAGATTGCGTGATGAGAGGGACGATGTTGGGTAAGAGGGTGCCCACGAGTGCTCCAAATAGGAGTTTGTCTTGTTATAGCCATGTGTGATAGGCGGGGTTGGGAGAGGTAGTGTCATTAGTTGTGATGTTGGTTGGTAGAGGAGGGTGTGATCCATCGATGAATTTGTAGAGGTCATAGCCGAAGAAAATAGCTTCAATTTGTGTTTTCCAGGAGAGGTAGTTGGTGGTGTTGAGCTTGATGGAGTTGTGGATTGTAATCATGATGAGTGGATGGGTGGGTTCTAAGGTGTTTTGGATGACAGTTGGGACATCCTCAATTGTCATGGTAAGTTGTCAGCAGTGGTTTGATTGTTATGCTGGAGGTTTAAATGGATCGAGAAACTTTGATACCATAAAAGAATTGCCAGTAAAACTAATCAAGACAATTGTTGAAGCTATTGATTGTTGTTAAATATATATACATTGATTACCTCCATGATTGTAGGTTGGTTAGGATAGTGTTTATCTAATTTACATAAAGCTAGGAGCTAGATAATGTTGTTGTTGTGATGATTGGGATGAATTAAATCTGCTGCTGTTGCTTGTTGCTGTTCTGTTGCTGTTGCTTGTCAAGATTCTTGTGCTGTTGATTGAGATGAAGATTGATGTTTATCATGCACCAATAGACAAAAGTTACACTTTCATTTCTTTTTAACTATGTATGCCCCATCTATAAACGAGGGACCATTTTTTATGACCCATTGTAAATCATCCACAGTTTTAGACCAAACTATGAAGAATTCCGATCCTGCATGAACTATCTTCCTTCCACATTCGTTGTACTTTTGCTTTCATGAATATAAACCTGAGGTTCATACCCATAACCTTTACTATCAACGTATTCCTCCATAGAGCCCTAATTGCTTCCCTCTCTGCTTTGGAGGTTGCAATAAACTTAATCCTCCAAGTCGTATTTTCATTACAAGTTTCATCCGCTCATATGCTACTAATGTTTAAAATTAGCAAATGACTCCTGCACTGATAAGAACTTTTTTATCATTATTTCTTTTTGATAAATTATATTGACAATGCTAAAAAACTTGTAAAATTATATCAATATCCTTAATTTTTTTTAATGGTGCACTTACACCCTTTTGGTATATATTTAACCTCCTTAACAAAAAGTTTTTAGTTAGTATTTATACAATTACTAGAAAACAATGCAACCATAATGTGTTACATAACAATTAAATATATTAAGGTTAGTAATAGATAAAATATATATATGGCATATTTTATTATTTAACTTCCTTGATAATAACTTTAAAAGATGTAATCGGCCATGACATGTTAACAATTGCAACTTCAATGAAGAAAAGAGTCCACTACATCGCACTATGCTATAAATGCAAGAATATGTGGTTTTATGTGGCTCCTTCGTATTTGCATATAGTTAACCTAATTGTTAATTTTAAATTTTTTTGGTTGGTTAATTGAATAAATTATAATAAAAGTAGGATTTAAAGAAGAGTAGGATAATTATACTCAATAAACTAACGTCTCTCTTCGTGGGAGTTTGGTATCTCTTCATGGGATTTCACTATGTCAATCTAGGCATTTTGATCAGAGTTTGTCTCCCTCTGCCCCCATTATCTTTTATTTGATATTCACCTAACTTCTTTGTTGAATTTCTGACCGTACTATATATCTTTGCATCTCCTTATTTGTTGTTATTTAGACGGTTTCTTATGTAAATCCTCTTCGTTTTATATGCCTAGCCTAATAGTTTTACCCCCTAGTCTTCTTTTCCTTCAGTGTTTAGGTTGAGAGTTTTATTTTTTGCCCCTTTTTTTTTTATTATAACCTCTTTAGCCGTTTCTTTTCTCTTTAGTCTTTATTGTGCCCTAGGTTTTTTATGGCTGCGTCATCAGAAAGAGCTGTAACATTCCATCAATCTGAAGAAGACAAGGATGAATACTTGGTGTTGGAATTCGATCATGGCGATAAGGAGTGGTTTATTATGGGGTAGATATTTACAGAAAGACAACCAAACAAAAAAGTGGCCATTAATATAATCAAGAACGTTTGGTTCAGCTACAGAGAGTTCGGCATTTCTCCAATTCATAGTGATTTTTACCTGTGTTGCAAAAAAAAAAAAAAATGAGGATCTGGAAGAGTGCTGAACTTAGAACGTTGGTTTGAGATGGGTAATCCATTTCTTCTTGAAAGGTGGAATAGAACGTAGAAGATTGAAGAGTTACCTTTTTCAAAGATCAAATTTTGAGTGCAAATCTCAGGCCGATTACTAATCTGAATGCACAAAAGATAGCTCCTGATATTGGAGGCGTATTGAAAGTAGAAGATTGTACAAAGTTGCGACGTGCGTTCTTGCGGGCCAGAGTTTGTATGGATATTATTAAACCCCTAAAAAGAGGCAGATGAATTGAAGATAGCAATGGCCAAAGCTTCTGGGTTGATTATAGTTATGAACGGTTATCTGATTTCTGCTACAATTGTGGGCGACTGGGACACATTGACATAATATGTAAACATGATTCAATGCCGAGGGATAAGAGTCACCCATTTGGACCTGAATTGGGAGCATTATCCAGCCGAAGATTATCATTCAAAGATCTACAGAAGGAGGATAATCTTCTTGGTGAACAAATGTGGTGGAATTGCATATGTTGCTTGTTGATCAGAATATAATTGATTCAAAGGTCCGAATGAGTAACTACGATAGTACTCTAGGGATATCATGGATTTATACTGCGCCAACGCTTGATCCAAGATTAAGATTTTGCAAAAGAATAGTTGACATGGCACGATATCATGTTGATCCACGGTTGTGTGTTGAAGATTGGAACGAAATTTTAGCACAGGGGGAGAAAAGTGGTGGCAGCATGAGACCAATAGGACAAATTATTGTTTTCCAAGAAATGGTATCTGAGGCAAAATTGGTGGATTTGGGTAGTCAAGGCCAACAACATACACGGTGTAATGGGAGAAAACGAGGTTGGAAGATTAAAGAAAGGCTGGGTTGGGGCTTTGTCAATGTTGAATGGCCGGAGAAAATGCAATATATGCAAATTACGATCCTTCTAGCAATGGGGTTAGATCATTCTCCCCTATGGGTAGAACTGTGTAAAAAGGATGCTAAGGGACCTCGTTTCTTCTTCCACTTTGGTTAGAATTGGTGTTCTTTAGAGGGTTGCAGGCGAATCATTGAGAATGTTTGGGCTAGAGGATTTTCAAAAGATGTTATAGGTCTTATGTGAAGATTGGAGATATGTAAAGAGAAGCTTCAAGGGTGGAGAAGAAAGTTTGTTCCAAATTATGGTAAAGAAATTGATAAATGGACACCACAGTTAGCAGAGGAGCATAACAACAGTTTCATACAACCTTATGCTCAATGGCAAGCAAATCAGTAAAATTAAGCCTGTAAGTGGAATTCGATAATGAGATATCTCCATATCTATTCCTTTTAGTAGCAAATTCGCTATCTCAAATGATGATGAAAGCAACAACTAGTTGCTTTATTAAGGGCATTAAATTGACTAAAAATTATCTTGAACTTATACTTTTTTTTTTCTTGCAAATGATTCATTATTTTTCATGGAGGCAAATGTGACCAATCTTTGCAGATTGAAGAACATTCTAAATATTTATTGTCAAGCTTCAAGTTAGGCCATTAATTTTTAGAAATTAGCGATCTTTTTTAGTAGAAATAGTCCTATGCTAGACAGAGAGAGATGTAGTAAAGTGATGGGTATCCCACTATAGAATATTACTGGCAATTATCTTAGCATTCCAACAACATGGGTAAGATCCAAGCCAACGGCATTAGCAACCGTAAAGGAAAAGATAGGACAAAAGCTTCAAAAGAAAAGTGGGAGAGTTTATCTATCTTAAAAGAAAGGGGTGGACTAGGCTTTAAAGATCTAGAGGCATTCAATGATGCTTGGTAAGCTAGCTTGGAGATTACTACAAAACCCGCATTAGTTACGGGCTCTAGGGGGGTAAGTGGATGGGTTCTTATAGGGAACCTAATCCACTTAACCGATAGAAACTTTATAAGGTTTGTAACGGGTTTTGGGAATAATTTTGAAACCTAATGGAAATTCATGTCAGGTTCAGGTTCATACTTATAATTCGATAATAACCCGCCCTGATAAGAAGCCAAGCACACTTATTCTTTTTATGATTTTATCTATTGTCCTTTCCCGATCAAAATTTCCATTCAAACGCAATTTGCAAACCTAACCTTAACTCCCAAACTCCATTTACTCTCGTAATCTTACATTCTCTATTATATCACTTCATTATTCTCACAAATCAAAATCCCATTAACTCCTTTCTCTCTCTTGGTCTTCTTCTCACATCAAGATCTTTCTCTTCGATAATTCCTCATTACATGAAGTGGAAGAAGAAGAAGAAGACGAAGAATCGGAAGAATTGAAATTAACAAACATGGTGAGTATATGTTATAAGGTTTCATAACTCATTTTCTATTTTCAAAATGGGTTTCACTGCTAAAATATTATGGAAATTGTGTACCCAGATTGGTAATCTATGAGTAGTGTGATTTGGACATTCAGTTGTATTTTGGGTATGTAAGAACCCTAGTGCATCAAAGTTGGGGTTTAAGCATATTTACAAAAAAAAAAAAAAACAAAAACAAAAGAATTAGGTTAGGTGTTTCTCAAAGGGTTTTGGCAATTAGAGAGATAGATAGTGTTATGGAAGAGCCACTGTCCCAAGTTCAAGGGCTGAATCAAGAAGAAAGTCAAGTGGCTGAAGCTGAAGTTTAAAGGGATTCAAGTCCAATAAGCCTACCTCAAGGACCATTCACAAGATCCCGAGCTAAGAAGCTGCAACAAATCCTAATTTCTCATGTACAGGGTTTGGTAAACATCACAAGTGAGAAGCTTCAAGGAATCCAAAGCTTCGGGGCAAGGGATGATCAAAGGGAACTTAATGTGATGGAAATCAAGTGGGAAGAACCAGTCCAGGATTAAGGCTATCGGCCTTGAAGCCGGTTTTGAAAGGAGCTCCAAACCCGCAACTGTACGCCGCCGGCCTTTACATATACGCCGTCAGCCTTGAGCCGGCCTTGACAGTCGGCCATCTTTTAATTACGTTGTATTTTTCCTTATTCTGCGAATTACGATGTATTGCTTGGATGTCTTCATATTTATACCGAGATAAGACGATGAAAAGTAAGTTTTTGTCATCTTTGAAATACCAGAAAGCTTGTTGCTTCAATTCCTTGCGTTCTTAATTGAATGCATGTTAAGAAACTTTCAGGAGAGAGTTGATCGATCTTTTCCTGTGGAGAGTTTTGAGGTTAGGGCTTGATTAGTTCTAGCTTGTTCATCGATCCGTCTAAGAAAACCTAAATCTAAACTATCTTAGGGTTTGATTCCAATTAGATCTATGGGTTTTCGTGTTGTTGTTGTGGGGATTCGTAATAGCCAAAGGGGTTCTCAAGCACAACTGTGGTAGTTCCGGTATCATTTGGTATCAGAGCTTTGGCTCTAGATCAGGTTATATCTTTCATTGATCTTTGTTCGACTTTTAATTTTATCTTCGTTTAATATATAAAGTTGTGTTCTTTACATGTTCTATTGTGTTTCTCTCGTCAAGTTGTGACCTTTCCATCATTCTAGGGTTTGTCCGTCAAGTTTGAGTTCGTATTTAAAAAATAAAAAATATATATATATATATATATATTTATTGATTGATAGGGTTCTTGAATTTGTGGTTTTTGTTGGATCCTAACTTTGTGAAAACACCAAATACTCCAGAATTATAGTGTAAATTCATCAAGGGATATTGGGAAACACTAATTGTGTCTGTGTCATACACTTCTCTTTTGATTATTTCTAGGTGTGATTTGATTAAGAACATCGAGGAGCAAGCTTGAGAGGTGTGAGGAACACCTGTGAGACCTGATTTGATTATGTGACACACGAGAGTACAACCCCATCAGTTGAGTGTAAACACGAGAGGGAGTGCTTGTTAGGAAACTGAAATTTTAATTAACGTTTGTTAGTTTTGCAGGATAAGATGTCTGGTAAAGGTGTTGGTGTGAGTAAGGAGGAGGGAACTGTGGATGAGAAACTGTTGAAGGAGGCTCAACAATTAGAGTTTAGGCGTATGACTAAAGCATTGATAGAGATGAGAGAGTCTATGGAGCGAATGAACTTGAGGTTATAGGCAGTTGAAAATAGGGAGCCTAGTGCTAGAGAAGGGCATAGAGGAGGTAGGATTCCTATTCCACAGACAGTTGATGTGGTTGATGATAGTGACTATTCGGAGGAGGAGTATGAAGATAGTATAGTGTTGGATGTCAATAGAGGCCGAAGAGGTAGTAGAGGAATAGGAAGAGGAGTAGGAGCTAGTAGAGGAAGAGGAAGAACACATGAGCGTTACACTGCTGGCAGAAGTAGAGGGAATGATGACTATGTAGATTGAGGGTTGGGTGGAATTAAACTGGAACTTCCCATCTTTCATGGTAAGTCTGATCCAGAGGCTTATTTGCAGTGGGAGAAGAAGGTAGAGCTGAACTTTGATTGTCACCAATGTAGTGAGGAGAGAAAAGTGAAGTTAGCTGTAAGCCAGTTTCAAGATTATACTATCTCTTGGTGGGATCAACTGGTGACCAGCAGAAGAAGGAACATGGAGTATCCTATAGATAGCTGGCATGATCTTAAGGCTGTGATGAGAAAGCGATTTGTTCCCAGGTACTATCACAAGGAACTCATGCAAAGGTTGCAAATGTTGAGACAAGGTAGTAGGAGTGTGGAGGACTACTACAAAGAGATGGAGATGATCATGACCAGGGCTGATGTGGATGAGGAAGAGGAGACCACCATGGCACGATTCTTGGGTGGTTTAAATAAAGAAATTGCTGATATGGTAGAATTGCAACATTATGTGGAGTTGGAGGATATGGTGCATCTAGCTATCAAAATTAAGAGACAACTCTAGGGCAGAGGTCCATACAGGTATGTTTCCAAACCTTCTTCTAGTTCTCATTCTGCATGGAAGGGTTATGGAAAGTCTGATTTTAAGGGAAGTAAGCCTACTACTGATGTTGCAAAGGGGAAGGTAGTTAGGGTTTCACTTGAGAAACCTAAGGAGGCTAAACCCAAGGGCAGGAACAGGGATATTAAATGCTGGAAGTGTCAGGGTGTAGGGCACATTAGCAAGGATTGCCCTAATAAGAGAACAACGGTGATAAGAAATGGAGAAATTGTGACAGATGATGAGGGAGATGATAATGAGAGTGCAGATGATGACATGCCCGAGCTGGAGGCTTGTAGTGATGCTAGTAGTGTTGAGGAGGCTGTGAAAGGTGACCTATTTGTAGCTAGGCGTGCACTGAGTACCCAGCTAAAGGAGGATGGTCCTGAGGAATAGAGAGAGAATCTGTTTCATACTAGATGCCATGTCCAGGGAAAGGCATGTAGTGTGATTGTTGATGAAGGGAGTTGTACTAATGTGGTGAGTACACTCTTGGTTAACAGGTTGGGATTGCCTACTATACCACGTCTAAGGCCATACAAACTTCAGTGGCTTAATGACTGTGGAGCGATTAAGGTGAACAGGCAAGTCCTCATTTCTTTTTCCATTGGCAAATATTGTGATGAGGTGCTCTATGATGTTGTTCCTATGCATGCTGGTGACATCTTGTTAGGTAGACCTTGGCAATTTGATAGGAAAACCTTGCATGATGGATATCTCAACAGGTACTCCTTTACTAAGGATGGTAGGAAAACCATTTTGGCACCACTGTCCTCTAAAGAAGTGTATGAGGACCAATGTAAATTGGAGAGGCTGAGAGTGGAGGCCGAAAGCAAAGAGAAGGAGAGTAGAAAGAGCACTTCAGAAGGAGAGAAAAACAAGAGTGAAAATCAAAAGAGTGGAAAAATTGAGAAGAGTGAAAAGAAAGAGGGGAGTGAAAAGCAAGACAACAATCGGCCAGGAGAGAAAAAGAGTAAAAATGTGAGCTTGATTGCTAGGTCCAGTGAGGTTAGGAATGCTTTGAGTGCCAGTAGACCTATATTTGTACTTATGTACAAAGGGGCTTACTTGGCCACTAATGACGTTAACCCATGTTTGCCTAGTGTGTTTTCTGATTGTTGCAGGATTTTGGCGATGTATTTCTAGAGGAGTTGCCCAGTGGACTTCCACTAGTTAGGGGCATAAAGCATCAGATTGACTTCATTCCTGGAGCTGCCATACCCAACCGACCTGCATACAGAACTAATCCCAGTGAAGCCAAGGAGATCCAGAAACAAGTTGAAAAGTTGCTAGAGAAAGGGTATGTAAGAGAAAGCCTGAGCCCCTGTTTAGTTCCTATGATTCTAGTACCTAAGAAGGATGGGACTTGGAGGATGTGTGTAGACTGCAGAGCCATCAACAAAATCACTGTAAAGTATCGTCACCCTATTCTTAGGTTAGATGATATGTTAGATGAATTGTATGGTTCTTGCTTGTTTACAAAAATTGATCTGAAATCTGGTTATTATCAGATACGCATGAAAGTGGGAGATGAATGGAAAACTGCATTTGAGACTAAATTTGGTTTGTATGAATGTCTTGTCATGCCTTTTGGTCTTACTAATGCACCTAGCACTTTTATGCGACTGATGAATCATGTGTTGTGTGAGTACTTAGGTAAATTTGTTATGGTATATTTTGATTATATCTTGATTTACTCTAAGTCTCTGGATGATCATGTTATGCATGTGAGTTTGGTGTTAACAAAACTGAGAGAGGAAAAGTTGTTTGCAAATCTTAAGAAGTGTAGTTTCTGCATGGATAGGGTTAATTTTCTAGGATTTATTGTGTCTAGTCAAGGAGTAGAGGTTGATGAAGAGAAGGTGAAAGCCATTAAGGAGTGGCCTAGACCTAAGACTACTAGTGAGGTGAGGAGTTTTCATGGACTTGTTGGTTTCTATAGGAGGTTCATTGGAGATTTTAGCACAATAGTTGCACCATTGAATGAACTTGTGAAAAAGAATGTTAGTTTTACTTGGGGTGATGCACAAGAACATGCTTTCAATGAACTTAAGAATAAATTGTGTAATGCACCATTGCTTGCTTTGCTTGATTTTGATAAAACTTTTGAGATTGAGTGTGATGCTAGTGGCATAGGGATTGGAGCTGTATTGATGCAGGATCACAGGCCCCTAATGTATTTCAGTGAAAAATTGAGTGGAGCAGCATTGAAGTACCCAACATATGATAAGGAGCTGTATGCCTTAGTACGCTCACTGCAGAGTTGGCAACACTATCTATGGCTTAAAGAGTTTGTTATACACACAGATCATGAGAGCCTGAAACATCTAAAAGGCCAAGATGAGATGAACAGGAGACATGCTAAATGGGTGGAATTCATTGAGACCTTCCCTTATGTGATCAGGTACAAGCAGGGTAAGGAGAACATTGTTGCTGATGCGCTGTCAAGAAGGTACACTTTACTTAACTCTCTTAGTACATCTTTGTTAGGATTTGAGTTAGTGAAGGAGCTGTACCCACATGATGTTGATTTTTCTGAGATTTTTGCTGCTTGTATTGACGGGAATGGGATGAATGATTATTATGTGTCTAATGGATTCTTGTTCAAGAAAAGTAAGTTGTGTATTCCTAGAGGTTCTGTGAGGGAATTACTAGTTAAGGAAGCACATGGAGGGGGCTTAATGGGGCATTTTGGGGTAGACAAAACCTATGATATGCTGACTTAACATTTTTTTTGGCCTGGCATGAGACATGATGTGCATAAAGTTTGTCAACACTATATCACATGTAGGGAGGCAAAATCTAAACTGAAACCACATGGACTGTATACACCACTACCTGTTCCTGAAGAACCTTGGACTGCTGTGTCTATGGATTTTGTGCTTGGGTTACCTAGGATTGGGAAGGGTAGTGATAGCATCTTTGTTGTGGTTGATAGGCTTAGTAAAATGGTTCATTTCATTCCTTGTCATAAAACTGATGATGCTATATACATTGCTGATTTGTTCTTTAGAGAGGCAGTACGTCTGCATGGCATACCTAGGAGTATTGTTAGTGATCGGGATGTAAAATTTTTTAGTCATTTTTGGAGAGTATTGTGGGGAAAGTTGGGAACTAAACTGATGTTTTCGACTACCTGTCACCCACAAACTGATGGGCAAACTGAGGTGGTTAACAGGACTTTAATTCAGTTGTTGAAGGTAATCATAGAGAAGAACATTAGGACTTGGGAGGATTGCCTACAATTTGTGGAGTTTGCATATAATAGGGTTGTACATATCACTACTCATTGTTCACCATTTGAGATTATGTATGGTTTTAATCCACTGACTCCTATTGATTTATTGCCATTGCCACCTAACAAGTTTGTGAGTTTTGATGTGGATTCCAAGGCAGATTTCATGAGAAAGCTACATGCACAGGTAAAGAGTAGGATTGAGAAACAAAATGCCAAGGTAGCTTCAAGGGTGAACAAGAGCAGGAGACCCATGATTTTTCAGCCTGGAGATTGGGTTTGGGTGCATTTTCGCAAGGAGAGGTTTCCATTACAGAGGAAATCCAAGTTGAACCCCAGGGGAGACGGTCCATTTCCGATACTTGAGAGAATCAATGACAACGCCTACAGAGTTGACTTACCAGGTGAGTATAATGTTAGTGCCACTTTTAATGTCGTTGACCTGAGTCCTTTTGATGTAGGTGATGTTTTTTATTCGAGGACGAATCCTTTTGAGGAGAGGGGGAATGTCATGGAAGAGCTACTATCCTAAGTTCAAGGGCTGAATCAAGAAGAAAGTCAAGTGGCTGAAGCTAAAGTTCAAAGGGATTCAAGTCCAATAAGCCTACCTCAAGGACCAATCACAAGATCCCGAGCTAAGAAGCTGCAACAAATCCTAATTTCTCATGTACAGGGTTTGGTAAACATCACAAGCGAGAAGCTTCAAGGAATCCAAAGCTTCGGGGCAAAGGATGATCAAAGGGAACTTAATGTGATGGAAATCAAGTGGGAAGAACCAGTCCAGGATCAAGGCTGCCGACCTTAAAGCCGGTTTTGAAAGGAGCTCTAAACCTGCAACTGTACGCTGCCAAGAACGCCGCCGGCCTTGAGCCGGTATTGACAGTAGGCCATCTTTTAATTACGTTGTATTTTTCCTTATTCCACGAATTACGATGTATTGCTTGGATGTCTTCATATTTATACCGAGATAGGACGATGAAAAGCCAGTTTTTGTCATCTTTGAAATACTAGAAAGCTTGTCGCTTCAATTCCTTGCGTTCTTGATTGAATGCATGCTAAGAAACTTTCAGGAGAGAGTTGATCGATCTTTTCCTGTGGAGAGTTCTGAGGTTAGGGCTTGATTAGTTCTAGCTTGTTCATCGATCCGTCTAAAAAAACCTAAATCTAAACTATCTTAGGGTTTGATTCCAATTAGATCCGTGGGTTTTCGTGTTGTTGTTGTGGGGGTCCGTAATAGCCAAAGGGGTTCTCAAGCGCAACTGCGGTGGTTCCGGTATCGAATAGGAAAAGAGAAGGAGATAGAAAAAGGAAGAAGGAATAAAAGGTTGTGCTTGAAATTTAGAAAATTTCTCGAGAAAATGGGATATAAAGTGTGTGAAAATGGGTCAAAGGTTGTAGCTTCTTTTTTTCTTTTTTTTTTTTTGGTAGAATGTTAATTGAAAAGTTCTTCATGGTTTTTTGGTTTTCGATTTCTCTAAAAGTTGTCTAATCTTAGGTTTAAGGTTGTGAAATTTAGATATAAGGGTGAAACCTTTGAGGGAAATTCATTGTTAAGAGATGAGAAAGATCAAATTTTGCCATAGTTTCATTGTTTTAACATGTAAAGTGGTGGCCCTTTTCATTTGGATTTTGGAGTTTGATGAGTTTTTCTTTTTTATTTTTTTTTAATTTTGATTAAACCCTAACTCTTTGCCATTCTATTCAATAATCTCAAATTCCATCACATAATGTCGGTTCAGTACATAGTATTAACATTTTTCATTTTAAAATTATGCTATAACGGCTAATTAATCTTTATTAATAATTGAAAGAGATATTTAAAAGTGGATAAAAATTAATGAAAGCAAAAAGAATCTTGCATATTTATTGACCCTTCACAATTGCAATGTGTCACCAATAATGGCATTCAATTCATCCTTCTCACAAACAAAGTTTACCCATATCTTTCATAGTGTTAAGTTGCTTGTATGAAAATATTTAATGCAAGCTTGAATCTTAATATTTCATTTATAAATGGTAGCTTCTAATTGTATAATAGCATCAATCTGGAACCTAAGTGATGGGCATATATTGACATTTTGTATTATTGATTGTAGCATTTTGCTATTATTTCCAATTCACTAGAAATTTCTCAAGAAGAATGGAAGTACATTTTGGAATCACATTTCATTTTCTTCTCTTTGTTGTCAATTACTTTATTCTAGAGTAGAAATGGAAAGGGAATATCGTTAGTCCTAGCCAACTAAGAAAAAAAAAACCTTTGTAAATGGGATGACTTGAGGTAAGTTCCAAGTTATTGAGACCTTTATCGGGTTGGATTCTAGATTTAACTACAAAAACCCTATAGTTTTTTTTTTTTTTTTGGGTTTTGGAAAACCTTATAAGGTATTGGAGCTAGTTTGGATTTTATAAAACCTATCCCAAACCCACCTCGGTTACACTCTAATGAGCTTAGATCCTTAAGGGACTTTATTTTCCTAATAATGACTTCATGGAATCAAAGATTGGAGGAAAGGCTTCTTGGATATAGAGGAGTATCTTAAAAGGAAGGGAAGTTGTTAGGAATAATAGTTGCTAGCATATATGGAATGATCCTTAGCTTTTTGATAATAAGATGAAAAGAACGATGTAACTAGTTAATTTCAAAGTTGAAGACATGAATAAAGTGAATGAGTTAATTTGTCTAGAAAGGAGAACTTGGTTAAAAGACAAGGTTTAGCCACCAGTGCCCCCCCTACCCACCTAAATTGCAAACAAGTTTGTTAAATCCCCCTTACTTCTTTTTTGTATTAATGATACATTGACATGGGCATAGTAAAAAGATGAAGTTACTTTGTAAAATCGGCTTATCATTTCGTTTTCAAACTAGATCCCCAATATCCAACAAATCATCTCTTATCTTCACATGTGATAGATGAAGAGATTTAGAAATTAATTTGGGAAGCTAAGTGTATGACAAAAGTCAAACACTTTGTGTGGTGATAGTGTTCAAATTCAATCAATTTTAATTTCAACCTATAGAGGAGAAAAATTAGAGCTGATCTAACATGTCAATTCTATAGGGAGGAGGAAACCATAAAGCATTTGACATTGTTGTGTCCTTAGACAGCTCCAATTTAGTTAGAGATTTTAGGAAGAAGACATGATGTTGCAGCTATTACAATAATTGATGATTGGCTAATCAATCTAAGAAGATCTTTGGTAGTGAATAAATTACAAGCATAGCAAAGTATAGGTGAAATTGAGATCTATTTGTGGCATATTTAGAAGCATCGTTGTGTTTGTATCTTCAATAAAGAAAATTCCAAATCCAAAGGAGCTTATAAGTGTTATAAAGCTACTATTTGGGAATTTAAGAAATTATCTGCTAATTTTGAATATTGAGTAATAGTAAATCACTACCGACAAGTCGATAAATGGGAAACCCCATGTGTAGGAATTATGAAATTGAAGTATGATGGTGCTTAAGACCCTCTAGCAAAGTAAGTTGGTATTGGTGTTGTGGCTAGAGATCAAATTAGAAGTAAGGTTGGCAATTCGTATTATCTTATTGTGTCTTATATTTGTATCTAAATAGGTTTGTGTTAAAAAAACCTCAACACTGACATGATCAATTTATTAATCGTGTATAAAAACTTAAACATGTGACCTAACTCATTTAATAAGCGTGTTTTGTGTCCGAGTTAGATCCATTTATCAATTAAAAAAAAACTATAAATAAGTCTATAAAATATTTACATATATAAAGCAAAAAGGTTGATAATAAAATTAAGGAAAAAGAACATTTTAGTTTTTAACATTTACCCACTTTTCTATTCTAGTTCTCAACCTTTTTGTTCTTTTATTTGAGTCATCAATGTTTTTAAAAGCTTATAAAAAAAAATTGTCAAATCTATTAAGTTTTCCATTTATCCGTTGTACATATTGACTTCAAATTAGTTTACAATAATAATTAAATAAATTTATTTACATAATATAACAAACAATAATAATAAGTATATATAATGATATAATATAATGAAAAATAATAAAAAATACAAAAAAAATTAAAATTAAGAAAATGGGTAGAAAATTTTATGTATACCCTAATCACCTTAATTAACTAGCTTAAAACTAATTGAAAGCTAATGTATAGTTAAAATAAGCAAGAATTTTAATATATTTAATGGAAGTCCTATTTTTGTCATATTTTCAAAATGATGAGGATTAAAATAGAAAAAAAAATTGAGGACTCAAACAAGAAAGTAGATAAATATTAAGGATTAAAGTGTAATTCTTCGTAAAATTAATTTCTACAAATACTAATGATACAAGGTCTTGAAAGTTAACATGAAATACAATCTAAATAAAAGTTTTAGTAAAGTCTCATCAAATATAACAAATCTAAAAACTCATAAGTTTCATAACATAATTGAATAAATATAAACTTGAGACCTTTAAAGAATCGTATAAATGAAAATATATGTCATTAAAAATTTTATAAAAGTAGTTTAGTTTATTACCTGTATTTTTATAGAGCTAGTCTTTTGTATATAAAAGAGCTTATACAATTTTGAACTTAAATAAGTTGCGATGTTAATTAAGGATTTGACCTACTAAATGTAGATTTTGAAATGATAGTAGATGTTAATATGCTTAAGATATCTCAAGCCATTTTTGCAAATTGGGGATATTGAAATTGATTGGTTTTCTAATAACTCAATACATCTAATTTAATCATTGCATGTCGCTCTTCATCTAAATATAACTCTAGTTTAGATTTGGTAGCACCTCAAAATCCTCATTACAGTTTTATAATTCAATCGAACTTATCACTTAACAAATATTTCAAAACAATAAAAATACTAATAATATGTTAAAACCCCAATAGATCGAAAAGTTGAGACTATGTACATGAATTGCATAAATCACTTATCATTGAAGAGAGGGAGAAGGAGATATTGTCTTGCTCCTAATACTGTCAAGCATAACTCTCTAGGTATGATGATACAATGCTTTCTAAATAAACAAAAGATAAGGAAAAGAGATTTATCTAAAAAAAATAAAATTGAATTATCTAAAGGAAAAAAAAAAAAAAAGAAAAGATGATGAAGAGAGATAAAATAATTGAGAGGAAGAGAGAGATATGTTGTGCTATTGATGCGATGTAAAAGGACTGAAAACTTACGCGACAAAATTAGTAGTTCCTAGGAATAAAAAAATAAAAAAAGAAATGTATATATTATTAATATTAAATAGGTTTGCGGGTCGAACCTTGACTTATTTATGAGACCTATTCAATAAACAAGTTTGTAAATGGGTCTAAGCCGAATATGTACCTAAACACGGATTTTGTTGTATCTAAACAGGTCTAACCTATTCGCATCTTGTGTTGATTTTTTTTTCATACATAAACCCATTTATTTCATGTTGTGTCATGTTTGGATTTCATGAGTCGGCTTTCAAATTGCTAACCTTAACTAAAAGCTTATATGGAGCAATTTGCAAAGATATGATAGCTAATGATTGTATAGTACTTGAAGTTGAAGCTATTAAGGAGGCCCTAAGGATGGTCAAGACAAAGGGATGGAACAAGGTCATTATTAAGATAGACTCTTCTTTAATTTATGGAAATGTGACAAAGCATGAAAGCTTATGGTCTATCTCAATTATTACTGTAGATGTTAAGAGATTGTCAGTTGATTTTGAATCTTTTTTTTTCTTTGATTAATAAGAAAGCAAATGCGTTAACTAACTGGGTTACATCGCATAGTAAAAGGGCTTGTGCCTTTGCTTTTGGAAAATTAATCCCTTAAGTCTTGTAGTTCATCTTATCAATGCTGATCATGTAACTCATCTTCTAAACATTTTGTAATTTGTTGTTGTTTTTCTAATATTATCATCTACCTATCTTTTGGAAATTAAAAAAAAAAAAGAACAGTAAAATAATTAAATTAGTTAAGAACAAGTCATGGAAATGTATGAAAACTTATAATTGTTTTCTCTTCACAATTTAATCTCTTAGAAATTAGGAAGATTTAGGATGAGTGATGTCATCAAAAGTCCAATGGAGGGGATAATGGGATAGTGGGTTGCTATGATGGATAATTGGTTAATTTATTGAAATTATCATAATACCCTTGTACTTAATTATTATGTCATTAAAATGGAAGGGGATATGAAAGAATATTGTGAACAAAAGTGAGTGTGACATCAAAACTTCCTCTGACTTTAATAACATATGTAGATAGATAAAATTTTTCTAGAAATGTCTATATATATATATATATATATTAAAATTTTAATGTTATATTCCTTGAAGTGTAGGTGTGTGCCAATGTAATTTAACCTTTTAGGAGCAATAGATGTAGTTCTGGCAAGTAATGTGTGAGTTTGCCCTTTCAGAGCAAACTAATTTTTAAAATATAATTTTAGGAAAAGTATTTCCTAGAATACCGTTTTAAAATTGCAAATTGGAACTGTGATTTCAAAATGTAAAGAAATTATAGTCCTAACCTACGATTTCTTTACATTTAGAAGTCGTAGTCCCAACTTGTGATTTTCAGAGAAGTTGCATATTCAATATGTGATTTCCATTGAATTGAGTGCCATCTGCTATTTTGCTATTCTTTAGAGGTAGGATTTGATGAAATGAGGTTCCTACAAAAATGAATGATCTAATTCTAAAAATATTTCAAACTCATGACATCATGTACTTATAAGAAAAAGTCCTTAGTTATTTTTTAAGTCCATGACAAATATCAAAGTCTATATAACATCATGAACCTATCAAGAGGATAAATTTGTAACAATTCTAAAGTTCATAACATAAATCAATGGGAGAAACAAAATGATTTCATCAATTCATTTAAACTATACAAGAAAAATTACATAGCTAAAGCAAATGATGTTAGAAATACATATATATTAAAGAAAAATGGAAAAAGTAGTGTATAATTACATAGCCAAATATATATACATATATCTAACCCCTTTTTTAACATCATCTCTCATAATGTCCCCGTTTATATCTTGTTGAACTCTCTCCAATCTAGAAAGAGCTACTAGGTCCTCTAATGTCGGGATAGGTCTGAGCTTAAAATGGTGGCTCATCCCACAAAATATATCGATGATTTACTTACGTGAGTCCCTCCCCCATGTCTTGTGTACCTAAATGTCTTTTCTTCTGAGGAGCTGGTGGAGTAGGTGTAGATATATACGGTATATCAACATCAAGTGTGTAAAACTCTATTGAATTGATGTTGAAGGTTGGATCATCATAATATGGGGAATGATAAGCTGCCGGTAAGTAGTGAGCAGGTGGGGCATCTACAGGATGACTAGGAGACCGAACTTACACTACCTATTGACTACGACTCCTAGCACCAGCCTGTCTTCTCCTCGGGTGGCACAAGGTGGAGGCATCTCTTGATGGTGCTCCTAATGATTCAGATGGAATAATGTAACACCACCATGGCCTTGGAGGAGATGCTTCTCAGCAACTACTACAACTTGAGACTCTTTTAGGGAATTTTCCACCTCAATGCGAGTAAAGCAATTCGACTACATGGAAAGTCAAGTATGTTAATACTATAATACAAAAAACATAAAAATATAATGATATAGTTAAAGCAACTTACCAAAGAACCAAGCATGGCTCTAGTTTAGCCAATGTACCATCGTGTGACACTATGGTACCAAGGGTAATACTCAGGATCTACCTTACCTGGCAATGTGTCGTTGAACTTTAGCTGAACGATAGAGAATCAATGCTCCTCCCATTGTTAGATGTAAACCGCATGTCTCCTTCTCTAAACTTCATCGATTTTCTTTGTAAGATCAATCCTATGGAGGGAAGGAGACATGTCACATTGTTGTGGTATCCTTTGGATTATACCAAACTGTTGTATCACTTAATTAAGCTAGTGCCACTTCACAATATGGAAGCAACTTAGAGGTAACTTAGCACATCGAATATCACTTCCTTCCTGATAAGAAGGGGGAAGCTACTTTAAGAACCCATGTGTATAAGGCATCTAATAGATTTACAAGAAATGAAGTTATTTAGTGAACAACAAACAAGTAAAGTAAACAATGTTAAATCAACTAATGTACCATACCCACTTAGATGTCTGTCAATCTAGAGCATCTCGATATTGTGTGAGAACATGAGTAGCCAGCTGCATGACGTTAAACACGGCATGCTAGTGACATGCCAAAGGAGCATCATGAGGAATGTACACCTACTACTAAGTCAGAGTAATGTGTGGAAATCTATCTCAGGCTCAGATCTGTAAAATAATCATAGCTCCTCCAATTTCCTACATAGATGCATCAGTTTTATGGCATAGGAATCTATACAACTAGGCTAAGCATGTTGCTCCCTAACTGTATTGCCCTGCCACTTGAAAATCCTTAAGAAGTGGGAGAAGCATCAAGAAGACAACAAGCCACACCTTCCTGTCGGACTTGTTGACATGATAATTATGGTGATGCCTTATATGGTATGCCTACACTACGTATATCAAATAAGACTTTATGGCAAACTGCATTCCTTTTTTTCAACTCATTACCAAAGCTCAAGTCATTTGAAGATAAAGTATTCTCTTCAAATGTTATTTACCCATAACCATCATCTCTCCTATTGAAGAATAAAAAAGGATACTCAAAGGATAGAGTTATGAGATCAACCATTGGAGAGCTAGGCACAACAGTGTGTGTGACGACAACCTCTAAGGACATTGGAGGTAGAGGATCCTCAAATGTGTCAAACTCAATGTTTATGTAGGGCCCACCAATTTCATCCTTCTCATTTATAATTTTTTTTTTATTCAACAAATACATTGTTGTGAACCTCTTCAATCTCCCTCTCAAGAGCATCTTTGATAGGAAACCTATGTCATTGTTTTCTGTATAATTCTCTTGAAAATCATCATTTTGTTCAAATGCAATCGTAGCATTCATGCATTTTTGACCCTGCGCCACCGCAGGGATGGGGTTGGTGGAGGAAGCATTGTAGTCTCATAACCTACGATTTCACCTTAAGTGAGGATAAGATTATCTTCTAATTTAATGAACAACTCTTAGATAAACAATTGACTCACAGCTTGAGCAAATTCAATAAGAGCTTTTACATCATCATCATATGTGATCAAAATTAGAGAATACTGTGGCCAAATATAACCTAAGTTAAAAACTATTGGTTGTCTGTGGAATACCTCCACTTGAAAGGAGGTAAGATCAATTTTAATTGTTGCATATATTTTAATCAACAATTCCGTATACCTTATATCTGTTTTCACTTTAATTTTCTTAACATACTTCTTGTCATAATATGGTATGTCATATTCTTATGAATAAATATCGTAAAGCTTACAAAATATGTATCTTTATAAAATTATGTTAAATTCTTTAAGATAGGGTAAAATCTACAAAATTAAAACAAAATCCAATAAAATCATAGTTACAACTTATAATTTCACAATGATATTTTATAAAATATTTTTCTCAAAAGCATTTTTTAAAAATTAATTTACCAGAATCTAGCAAACTCACACATTTCTCTTGTTCCGGCACCTTTTATTGGCAAAGGGCCCCTAAGCATGTCCCATGAGACGTGACCATGAGAACTATGAACAGTGAAATCACCGGCGTAAGTTGTGGTTGCAAGTAACCGTTCCAAGTAATTCAACTTCCCAGGTCAGTCACCCGATCCTCCTCTAGAAATCATTTTCCACTTTCTAACTCTCCAACTTCACTTATTAAAAAAAAAAAAAAAAGAGAGAAAGAAGAAGAAGAAGAGAGAGAGAGAGAAAGAAATGGCGCCAAAGCGGAAGAAAACCGATCCACCACCGACAATCTCTGACTCCGACCCACAAGGAATATTCTCCAAGATGGTCGTATTCCTCATTGAGAATGGAGTCCAACGACGTCGTCTGCAGGTGATTTTATTTTGTTTTACTACGATCATCTTGTACATGTTAAAATTATAATGGTATTGATTTCCTTGTTAACTGTTGCTTTGGTATGGTGATTTTTTTTCTCGGGTGTTGAAGATTTGGAAGCAGAAGTTAGTCCAAATGGATGCTAAAATTGAAGAGAAACTGCATAGTGGAGTTACTCATGTTTTTGCTATAAGTTCTGATGTACTTCTTCAGCATATATCCAAACAACGTTTGGAGCATTTTAAAGGGGTACGTTTCTCCTTTTTTGCTTCCCTCATTTTTCCTTATTCTAGTTTTTACAGTTGTGAGATTCATTATGGGAATAATGATGGGTTATTGGAATATATAGATTTTAATAGGATTTAGGGCTGTATTTTACTACTGGTGGTGGATTTAGTCCAAAAATTTGGACTTTTATTATAATGGTAGTATAGAATGAGACTATTAGTTAGAGAAGTGGCAGGAATGAATTGTGTTGAAGGGATCGAATTAATCGGTTGCAGCTTTTAATTTTTGTTGGATTGTTTTGCGAAGGGCTAATGATAAGATTAAGGCAATGTTGGGCGACATATTTTAAGTAGCAGCTGGAATATTTTTCACTAAAGGAAAACAAAGTTAACAATATAAAAAACCTCTTTTGAGGAGGCTAAAGCATGGACCATCTGGGAGAAGAGGGACTATCATAAATTATCTCTACTAATCCTGGTATTCAATTATGCAATATCTCTTCTTTCTTCCAAATACATTTGCACTTTCCTCTCTGCTATCTTCAGAATTTCTTTTTAATAAAGATCATTCTCCATACTGCATTTGAAACATGTTGCTAAACATGGCCTAAGATTAGTCAGGATGGAAATCTCGCACTTGTCCACAGTTAGTTTTCCACTTAGTTAGCTTGCATCTACTTCTGTTTTAATTTTCCACAAATTCACTTTGGCAGAAGAGTTGTTACAATTTTATGAATTTAGCCAAATGATTTTTTTAGGCTTTTTGGATGGAAAGGAAATATAAGGGCAGATAAATTGTGCTTGATAGGCAAAATCTTCTATTTACAGAAGTTCATAAGTAATTGATTGTTATAGATTTAATTTCAATAAAGCTTGATTTTTCTTATGAATCTAGCCAAATGATTTTTTTAGGCTTTTTGGATGGAAAGGAAATATAAGGGCAGATGAATTGTGCATGAAAGGCAAAATCTTCTATTTACAGAAGTTCATAAGTAATTGATTTTTATAGATTTAATTTCAATAAAGCTTGATTTTTGAAGTGTGTATAATTGCTTCTAATGTATATTTTAATGTATCTCAAGTTAATAGATCTCATGAAGAAAATTATAATCTTAACTTAAAGGGGTAGTATTCGGTAGAATTGGGTGTTTTTGACATTGAGGGCATTGTGAATATAGGATGTAAGACATTTCATCCAAATGTGCAAAGTTTATTGACAATTAAGAATTGATTTCCTCATTATTTAGTTCCATTTCCTGCAACAATACAACCCTACCATTGTTTAAGGGATTTTTGTGATTTAGTGTGTGTTGTGGTGATGGTGTATTGTTTAGTGCTGTATGTGAGTGCTATGTGTGTGGTGTAGCGTGTGGTTGTTATGTTTGTCTAGTAGGTGTGGGATGTGTACCCTATGTATAGGGTATTATATTCTAGAAATGTCTAGAATCTTCTGTTAGTTAAGTAACATCTGTCTGTGGTGAGTTTACTATAAATAAGGGAAATTAGTTAGTAGTGAGTGAGTCAGTCACTTTGTTTTTAGTATAAGAATTAGAATGAGTAGAATTGTTCCTGTGTTGGTTAGAATGAACAGATTGCTCATGGACTTTCTTCATTGAAGGTATTTTGTGTTGTTCTTTTCTCCTAAAATCAATGAAGTTTAGGTTTGGTGCTGTATTTCTTCATACTTGAACTGGAGATCATATCAAGCGGGGTCTCTCAATGCATGTCCTCCATCAATTCTCTCACTAAATGTGCTATGGAAACTTTTGACATCATAATTAGTATGTACAGTTCATTATTGATAATAATTAGAAGCTCTGATTTTAAGAATCAATCTACCTTCCAGAGGATTTAATCAACGTATATTGTACTTGTACCACTGTTAAATACTCTCATTTTAGCCCCTTGTTTTTTAATTTTATGGGCAGAGTGTACTACTCTATCAGTGGCTAGAAGAGAGCTTGACATTAGGTGAAAAGATCTCAGAAGATTTGTATGATTTGAAAGTGGTGTTAGAAAAGGAAAAAACACCAGAGAAGTCTTTAGTTGCTGATTCAATAGATGGCAGATTATTTGGTAATGATGAGATGCAGCAAAACTTGATCAAATCCTCTCTTGAGAATTCTTCAAAAGTATCTACCAAGAGTGAAGATAATTCAGAAGATAATGATCTTCATGGAGGAATAAGTAGCCCCAGCTGCTCTAAATCAAGCCATTCATCAGGCCTAATAAATGCTAGCCTGAAACTCGATGCCACAGACTATGATGTAAGTTTGATGTAGGTTCCAATAGACATTGCAGCGACACCTATAAGTAAATAAGAGTCTATATTTTATTAACATTATTGAAGCTGAACCATCCTTTTCATTGCTTTCAAGGTCACCTCTGAGCACTCATCTTTGATCTACAAACCTCCGGATTTGAACAGGAATATTACTGACATATTTGGAAAGCTCGTTAACATATATAGGGGTAAGAACTAAAGGCTTTTCTTGTGTTTCCATAGACCGTTCTCTGTGCAAACTGATCATTTGAATGGTTATGGCAGCTCTTGGTGATGATCGAAGGTCGTTTAGCTATTACAAAGCCATCCCAGTAATTGAGAAGCTGCCCTTTAAAGTTGAAAGTGTGGACCAGGTCAAGCATTTGCCTTCAATAGGGAAGTCAATGCAGGAACATGTGAGTAAAAAATACATTTTGTTCTTGCGGTTGAATTGGAGTTCTTGAGTGAGAGTGATTTCTTGGATTTTCTGAAAAAATGTTTAGAAGATAACAAGCTGTTGTCCCCTATACCACAGATTCAAGAGATAATTACAACCAGGAAGTTATCCAAGTTGGAGCACTTTGAACAAGATGAAAAGGTATAGAATAAATTTCACTGGAAATGTATTTTTATCTAATGAAAAAGTTCAAGTGTTTAAATTGTGATTTTTGTGGCTTCTTTACGCAAAACTTTCTTCAATATTGACATGTCTATTGGTATTTCAAAACTTTCATATCAGTACCAGAACTGATGTACAATCTTAGTGAGCATCTGAGGCTTCGGTAACTTCTTTCATCTGTATTGTCATCACTTGGATCTAAGTGCTTAATGTAATGGATTTTTTAAAATAGCTTAAAAGGTGTTTTCAGATAAGGACTATGGCATAGTTTTATTAGTTGGTAAAAGAAGGGGAAAATAGAATAAGTATTCAAACTCTTATGATTCACTGAAGACCTGATTTCTCACTGTTTAACTGCAGGTGCGAACAATAGGGACGTTTGGTGAAGTTTGGGGAATTGGTCCAACAACTGCAATGAAGTTATATGAGAAAGGGTACCGAACTCTTGATGATTTGAAGCACGAGGAGTCACTAACTCATGCACAAAAGTTAGGGTTGAAATACTTTGATGACATTAAGCAAAGGATCCCACGTCATGAGGTATAGTTTTCTTGAAATTTCGCTAGGAAAAACATGTATCCCTCACCAATACACTTCAGCTTGGAGACAACTGACTCTTTGTTCACCATAGGTTCAAGAGATGCAACAGCTACTTCAAAAAGCTGGCCAGGAAATTTTGCCTGGGGTAAGCACTTTAACTTTAAACTCGTTGGAACATTAACATGCTATTCATCTAATATTTTTGGAAGTATTGTCCCTTCTTCGTATAACTTTTTTAGTCTCTGTCTGCTTTGTTTTTTTTCCTTTTATTAGTTCATATTACTATTGGTAAACATCTTTTTCTTTTGGATTTTACAGAAAGTATTATTATTTTTTAAATGAATTGGAATCCAGCTGTATGTGGGTATTTCTCTATTATAGTCCTACTTCTTTTGACCTTTGATAAGCAAAATAAAATAATATGGAGAGCATAAGAAGATCTAGGTGCTATATATATGGCTAAAGCAGGATGTTTTTCCAAGCTGTTGCTAGATTTCTGACATTACCTAGTTTCCAATTGACTTTCTATTACTAAGGAAGGTTAAATTTTCCCTCTTATCCTGAATATAAGAAATGTCTTGCAAGATGTTTGTGATGGCATGTGAAGATTTCTCGAACATGTTGACCGACATCCATGCACATGCAAGCTCTCTCGCAATCCTTACATGTGTAAGCTTTACTCAGGTCTTTTTGTTCCTGCTAGAGTGCATTGTGCCCATCAAGAACTTGGATGACGTACTGTGATCAGTTTTTATTATAACTCATGGATGACCACATAATACCGAGATGCGCTTAATTTCTTTGCTGAACAAATATTGTGTAACACATTTTGGGAATATGATTGTAAGAGTTAGTAGCACGAGTTTCAACTGTTAGAAAAATGCAACATTTGTCAATCAAGGTACTTTAACCTTCCCAGAAATTGTATTTAACATGCTAATCAATTTACTATTGATAGATTCATTTATGCTCTCAGAATCCCATCTTTTTTTCTAAGCTTTTAATGGAAATCCAAATCTACTTGTGGACAATTAGGGCTAATGCTTCCATTTTATCTAATCTAGAAATTAGGTACATCAATGAAATCATTAGTCTTATGTTTGAATTCGTAATATATCTAATGCCAATAAACCCAAGTCAAACAATGAAATGAATATATTATCAAAAAAAAAAGGATTAAATGAATAAAATGAATATAAAGGACATCTGATCTGTTGCTAGCTGACAAGGTTAATCTATCAACTATGTTATCCCCCTATTATACACGTCACCTTCATCCATTCATGACTGTTAAAGTCTTTATTGTTGAGTGGAAGAGATCAAATGATCTCTGAGGAGCTTTAGTAGCCATGATCCAAATGTAAACCAGATTAGAGGCTCTTTCAACCTCTTATTCAAAGATTTAGCGTTCCTGATGTAGTTAACCCCTTATAAAGTGCCGACTGTCCTGCCTCTGCAACTGAATTTGCATTAATGTATGCTTAACATCCAAAAATTACTTTTCCATTGCCATTCTGAAGTGCACCTTTCAGGATTCTAGTAGACTGCACCTATAGTTGTTTTAGTCTGTGTTGACCCAGCTAATTTAATGGTTTCAAGGAAGAGCTTTATTAGATGCTTTGCTATATCACAAATGTGCAAAAGGACCCAACTATCAAATCTAGTTTGTAATTGCATATAGTGTTCTGTTCTCATTGAAAATATCCATGACCAAGGTTTGACAAGTGGAGCTTTGTCTCTAGGTGCTCATTATTTGTGGAGGCTCTTATAGACGAGGGAAAGCTTCTTGTGGAGACATGGATGTAGTTATTACACACCCTGATGGAAAGAGGTACAATATGAAATAACTTTGGATTCACCAATAATTTATGTTAGCACATATCTCTCATTTCTTTAGTCTGAAGTTGTTCCATGTCATTTTGAATGTTATTGCCTTATCAATTCTCAGAGGAAAATTATGTTGCAATTTTCAGACCATAGCTTAGCATGGATGGCTATCCAACTTAACTGTGAACTCTATATTTATAAGGTTGAGTCATCTCAGAACCTTTATTCTCTCCCTCGACTGGACAGTGATATGAACCTTCTTCTTTTTCACTAATTAATTTTTGTAATTTGAATGATAAAGGAATAACAAAAGATAATTGCTCAGTCAAGGAACTTTCATTTGCTTGATAAGGTTTAGTTGTGCTATTGAAATCATCCTTGTAGCCCATGTTTTTTACTGTAGGCACTCATTCTAAAATGATATGACTTGAGTTTGCTTGTGGACTACTGTTCTCTTCAACTATTTTTGCTCCCAAACTCTAATCTCTTTTCCTTGTTCTCCTTCTACCTCTTTGATTTATTTCCTTGTTACATCAGTCAGAAATTGATTACTACAAAATGCACCTGTCTTCTTGTATCTTATGCACCAAGTGTCATGTTGGTAAAAATCTGTACTATGTTGTGCTTCAGTCACAGAGGCTTTCTTAAGAAATATGTCAAGCATTTGAAGGAGATTGGATTCTTAAAAGAGGATTTGATCTTCAGCACTCACAGCGAAGAGGTTTGTTCGTTCAAGTATTTACCTTTTTTTGCTTATTTCTCTTCCTTTTTTTGTTTTGCTTTATATTTATGAGTGGTAGCAAAATATGAACAGAAGAAATATAATCATTGTGTATAGAACTTTTAACAGTTGTTTTTTCTCCTTCTCTTTGCCATGATCATCCATCACATCCTCATTAGGCATAATACATGTACTTGTTTATCCTATATAATGAGAAACATACATTTTTTTCCCCTTAAAATTACTTTTCCACCATGACACTACTCAATCACCATCCATTTGTTGAAGATAACAGATGATTTATTCGAATAAGGGTAGTATTACAGTGGAAATGCTTGAATTGTCTTTTTCATCGCAATGATTGAAATTGAAATGACGATGTATCTGAAAATATCTTTTGTGCCCATTTTTATGGATATCTGGTAGGCTTCACTCCTATATGAGCAGCAAAATGCTGTCAAGCTTCCTGTTACCATCCAACAATGCCTAGTTATCCTTTAACTTTTCCAAGAGTACTGCCTCAAACATTTTAATGGTACTGACTAGAACAAGTTCTTGTTAGACTAGCAAGTATTCTCAAGTTTAGTACCATGCAAAAATGAGAAGGTTGCAATTGTTTGAGAACAATGGATCATACAGTTTGCACACTCCTAGTTCAAGAGAAGCAAGTGTCCTTAAAACTATTTCCTGATAAGAAGATGCTTTTTTCTTTATATACTGTTATCCTTGAAATTTATTAATGCAAGTGGACATAATATGTTAAGCCAGAGTCTATCTCCAACTCAGATTATGGAGTTGTTGCATTTCCACTTGTCTATATACAAAGGAACATGAAACATCTTTGGACTTCTATTAGTGTTTATGTTTTATCATGTGCAAAGTCTGTGCTATGTCCTTCTGTAAGTGTATTTGGTGTACGCGTGTGGGCCATATAGGTGGCATTGATATGTTGTATGGGTGGTTATCTGTAGCATGTGCAGTTGTCTTTGGGAGTCATGGTATCTAAAATTTAGAAAGAGGAGTTGGGACTAGCAGTCCTGTAACTGCTCCTGTACTGAATTAAAAAAAAAAAAGAAATCAGCAAGGAAAAACAAGCCCTGATTTTATATCAATTTGTCTTCTTTATGAGATCATTGCTTCTCTTAACGAGCCCAAGCCATCATCAATCTTAGGGAAACACCGTAAAAGACTTATAAAGCCAGGAGTGAACCTGATATTGTTGTGAATAGGCCAATTAATAGGGGTTTATATTGATCTTGTAACATAATATATACCTGAAAGCAGGAAAGACTATTAGAAGTGAAAAGAAAAATAGGTGGGTAGGTTGTTCAATAACCAAAGTGAATTAATAGCATCAGCCATTAATGATCCAAGACTGAGTTGTATTCAAGTAACTGTGAGTACATTTTCAAGAGGATCTAGAAGGAGAGTGCTTTGGTAGAAAAGCTTTGGGATGTTATCTATATCTATAAACAAGCATAAGATACTTGCATTTCGTATGCTGGTTGTATTTCTTCCAGATATCTACTCTGTTTTCTACTGTATATTGTTGTTAAGTTTTGCCACCTTTGTCCTTAAGAAACTAGATATGCAGGGCACTAACTCAGGTGTTGATACATTTTTTGGACTATGCACATATCCTGGACGAGAGCTACGTCACCGAATAGATTTAAAGGTACTTGTTTTTGGTTAAGCAGACGCCCCATTATTTTACATTACCTTTATTTTTCTTGCATGTCTATAGCAATCAAAAAGAGAAGACCTCTTCGTGCAGTATGCTTTCTTCCTTCACGAGAAAACTGGTATCTCTTGTTTGATTCTGAAGATTAATCTGTAAGATGACTCCTGGGAGTAGAACCCAAAATTACAGTGTAATATTTGATCTCTGATCCAGATTAATAAGTACATTGATTTCTTCTGTTGCCCAGGTTGAAACTCTGTCCTGATGTTGGATTTCATTCTTGTATGGTAACAATTTACGCAATATATATAGGTATACCCAAGGGATATATACGCGTTTGGACTGATAGCATGGACTGGAAATGATGTGCTAAACAGAAGGTAGAAGTTCTTTTGTTCTCTTGATGGAGAGCAACATTCTAAACACTGATGATTCTAAGTGACATTTGTCTATTTTCTTTTTCTGCTTCAAATTGACAGCTAGAGACCACTCGTATTTCATATGTACAGCAATTGTTTTCAGCTGGCTTTTCTAGTTCTTTTCAAAAGATCAATGGATTGCATTTTTGGATGACTTTAATGCAGCGATTTCATTTTATGGCTCAGGTTGAGGTTGCTAGCGGAGTCCAAAGGGTTTCGGCTTGATGATACTGGATTTTTTCCAGCAACTAAGGGCTCAAGCGGTAAACGGGTGAGTCCCAGTCTTTCTGCTCTTTTTACCTTATGGTTTGGATGGCTTATAATGGAACAAGCCATGATTTTGTCATGTTATTTCAGGGATCAAAGGGTACTGCAAGTATAAAATTGTACGAAGAGAAGGATGTCTTTGACTTCCTGGGTTTTCCTTGGCTGGAACCACATGAAAGGAACTTGTGATTGAAGGAAGTTTTTTAGATATTGTAAATAGAAAGCTTTTGATTTTCCTTGGCGGAATTTTTGCTGTATATGGAAGAGGGATACATGAATGATCTCAAGCAATGTTCAATCAGATGTAATATTGAATTTCCCTTTGTGTAATACTAGGTTTTATATGTGTAATCATTAGTTTTGCTGGTTTGTCTGAACAAGCTGCCCCTGTATTCTGCAATAATATATAGTAACTTACTATGATGCTTCAATCAGAATTTTCAAGGGAGCTAGTATTACACAAAGGGTTCTCTTCTTGGGCAAAATTTGGGGATTTTATTGATGTGGAAGTTAAACTGTCCAATCGATGCTGGCTGTGACACCACAAGTGCAAACGTGTTCTCAAACAATCTCTCAAGCTATACAATTTTGGTCTCCTACACTCCCTCATCAAGCTTATTTATTGGCTTTATTAGAAACACAGAAGCTTCTAAAACCCATTATACAAGTTCCAGAAGTAGAACCGGCAAAATAAAAGAGATACAAGAACTTGTAACCACTAGGCTATACAAGAATACAAGAAACAATAGCCAATACTAAAAATACTTAGCGGCCACAATATTTATTCTAATGCTTCTTGTACATGTGAAATGTGACGCTTGTAACTCAAGATTATGCGGATGTCTCCCGCTGAAGGATTGTCCTTGTCCTAAAGAACA
The DNA here is from genome assembly GCA_037954665.1 of Laguncularia racemosa. Lineage (NCBI taxonomy): Eukaryota > Viridiplantae > Streptophyta > Magnoliopsida > Myrtales > Combretaceae > Laguncularia > Laguncularia racemosa. The sequence goes on from JBBMOL010000146.1 coordinate 523,943, forward strand.
GATTGTGAAAAAGGACCTCTAGCTCATGTCGATGGCTGCAAACCCGACATCAGCTGTTGCATGATGCTCCACCATCGCTGCACAAGCTGGCTTCATATCCACCAATTCCTTTTCATCACTCCGTATCATCTTCCAAAACACTGACACGTGAAGATTGGCTAGGGCATAAAAGTTGTCAAGGAGAAAAATGGCTAATCACACTTACAGCATAAGCTTTTATTTTATTCTATTTATCTAAAAATTCGGCATATGTCATTTGCTTTTGGCCTTTAATAGCTCTGTTATTAGAGCTTTTAACAATCGAATCATTCACATTAGCACCAGCATTAAACATAGGTCTTGGAGCATTGAAAGCAGAAATATTAGAGTTAGAAAAAATACCGACATGCTGTACATTACCACATGATTACTGCTGGCCCTTAAAAATCAGGTTGAGCACTAACAACTGGTGATAAGAATGAAGGAACTTGAGAAGAAACAGCATTAAATCTGGTCGGATGCCAAGTATCATATTTTCCAAGTGAGATGACACAAAAATCCCCAAATTAAATTCCCTTTCAATGTTGTAGGCTAACTCCGTTGCTTTCTCCAATGTTTAGAGGGCTAGAGGGGTAACTTTAGTACTGACATCCTCTCTTAAACCTTTAAGAAAATATCCAAGCAATTATAATTTCAAAATCAAAGGAACTCGTGAGGAGAAAACCTCAAATTTATCTACATATCGATCCACAATTGACGTGTCCTAAAGTTAGCAAATTTCATAAGGATTGGAGGATAAACTCCAGTTAAATTGTAAGAGGACAGCCTGCCTTGCATGCACATAGCAATCATAGCAATTTTCCTATTGCTCTTAGTGCACTTTATGTCAAACACTGTTCAATTGTAGCAAGCCATGGGGGTAGAATCCGATCCATCAAGCAAAGGTAAAGGAAATCTAGATGCGTGGACTTTGTAGTCATCACATGAACCAAAGCTTTTCTCATATGTAGAATTGGATGAATTGTCATCATCGTGCATGCCATCACTTGAAAAATCATCATCAGAACGTGCACTAGTGTGGGAGCAAGTCACAGTATGAGTTTCGATCCGATCTCCACCTAGCACGATTACAAAAATGAGCACCATGACAAACAGGAATAGCCTCGCAAGTGTTCAATCAAGCATCTTATGACACATCAGTACCACTAGATCCAGAGCAATTGCTATGTAAAGTTCGGTCATTACTGTAACGATCTCTTGCAACTTGAGCATGGTCATGTTGATCATCACTACTGTGAACATCTTTACTCAAAATCCTATCGTGGTCATGAGAGAAGTCGCCCTGGCAATCTTGCCCAGAAGAATGAGATTTCACCGGCTCATAACTGTCGGAGTGTACGGAACATACCTGGCAAACAGAGGTCTCCAGGCAAATCGATATGCTTCTGACGCTTATTCAACATCACCTGCAACATATTATGAATGTCCTCTTGCTACTAGCATGGAAGAAATTTGAACATCTCCTAAAGTATTCTAACGAAGGACATCTGCTATTTGCATATGAAGATTAGCTACTGACGATCTCATCTCCTTTGTTAATTGTGTAACTGTAGATTGAGCATCAATCAAATTAGAACGAATTTTCACAGTGAAATAATGAAAATTCTTCTCCAAAGATTCAATTCTCGCCTCTGTTCGAGTCAATTTGGAAAGAACTATCACCGACAACACCAAATTGTTATACTTAGTTTCTCTTATGGGAAATATTGGTGATTTTGATTGAAATGGAAGGTAAATTGTGCAATCGATGCCAACAATGACACCTCAAGAGCAAATGTGCTCAAACTGACTCTCAAACTATACAATTTATAGGCTTTTTTAGAAACACATAGAAGCTTCTAAAACCCACATTATAAATTCTAGAATTACAACCTGAGGTGGGGTAAAACAAACACACACACACAATACTAGAGCGCTACATTCATAGAGGGTACAACCACTAGGCTATGCAAGAATACAAGAAACAGTAGCTAATACCAAAAATACTTGGCAGCCACATTACTTATTCTTACGCCTCTTGTACACATAAAATTAGGACACTTAGCTCTCGGGATCAATCAGCTAGAGCCCTAGGGAGTGGCCACTTATCTTTGGGGAAAAGATAAATATCTGCTTGGGCATCAGTTCTTGCCACCTTTAGATATGAGATGCTTTGGGAAAACTGAATTCTTCTGCAAGAATAAGCAGAACTCAGCATAGTTGGTGCTATCCGTGGAGCCATAACCAGGGTTGAACTATCGATTCGGTGAACCAGCTCCATTGGAACTAAGTATTTATGTGGTCATTGAACAGGTAAATCTCAAGCCCACTCAAACAACTATCTGCTATCATGCCTAGTCTATCAAAACTTACATTTCTCCCCAATCATCTGCGTTATAAAGTTGTTTGGGAGACAGTTTGTAAGCAATTGATTTAGACAAACTGGTAAGAGAATTTTGAATAAGAAAGGAAAATTCTGCAAATGCTGACTTACACAAAGAAATGAGGATTGCATTGAATTATTGAAATGCCTACACTTCACCATTTCATCTAGAACTACATATAATTAATTGCCTTCATCTACTCAACTCCTTGTCCATCAAAAGTCCTTTGGCTCCATATTTAGAGAAGACATCTGCTAGCACAGCCTTCTCCCTGATCTTTAACCTGCATCGCCATAGATATTTAGGAAGGAGGCATAGAAAGTAACGGCTATCAGTGTTAATATGCAGATTATAACCATTATACAATGAACCCATTCATTTTAAGAGATGAATAAACATACAGTAATATGGACTTTAGAAAATGTTACCGTTTTGCAGACCCTGGAACTTCTGATTTGAAACCCTTCTGCCCTTTAGCAGCTGGTTTTTTATTGTTCACCCAATTCTTAGACAATTGCTTTGTGGCGAATGCTGCTTTCTCTGGATGCACTGAAAATGCAGTAGAGGCAATATTTGTCCCTGGTTCTACTGTATTACCACCATCAATGTCAGATATACTGATAGACTCCACACCTTCTCTTATTCCTTCAAAATCTGCTTGAGCAAGATCATAAGGGCCATCATCAGAGGAAAAATCCTCCCTTAAATCTGAGGCAGGTTCACCAATATCTGATTGGATTACTGCATCTCCTTCCATATTTGATACGACCGATGCAAGTGCAGCATCTGATGTGTCTACAGATTTATCATAAGCAGAGATTGGAAGGTTCTGATTTAAAATCTCACATCTAATCTGCTTCTGAACCTTACCAAATAATACCTTTTGTCTGGAGTACATCTGTACAAACCTGCCACAGAAAACATCTTACTTTTAAATAGAAAGAATCAACTAGCAAATAATAATAAACTTACAGCTATTCTTCCTCTTTACACATCGCATGAGCATGAGCATCCAATCCATATCAATCTGATGCATATGGTTGAACATTTCCATTGTTTCTAACTTTCCTCTAACATAGTGGCCCAAAGGAAAAGATTTTTATGTGGCTAAAACTGGACTTCTCCAGTCTGACTGCACTGTGCTATTGCTGGCAATAAGTTCATAGAAGTGTGGAAACTGCAATTTATTACTAAGGCCTCCAAAATAACCTGACATTTGATGGTTATCAATTGTTTCTATGTAGGCACAGAGCTATTACATCACACTTTCCAAATCCTACCAACAAAAACAAAAGTTTTTTAGCGTTTGTTGTGGTCTACAAGCAGCCAATGCTCTCAGAACTTGTTTTGTTTGCTATGGGTCTACTACTTAAAATGGCCAAATTTTGCACTAGTATTCAAAAGCTACTCTGCTAGCTAGTAGCTTTAGTGGTAGGAGTGGATGATGGCAAAATCATTTTTATCAATTTCCACACTGTTTCCAATATGTATATTAACTACCAATAGTTCTTCAGTTATTATTTCCCCTCATACCATCTTTTACCACTCCGCATTACCAGTTAGTACAAAGACTTTTGATAACCATTGTATGATACGATTATAATATTTCAAGCATTAAATAAGTTAGAAACATGTTTTTAGTGAAATGAAACATCCTTGGATTTTTTAAGCATTCTGTAATAATAGGTTGATGTTCACATGTATCACCAGGAAACAAAGGTTAATGATACTTGACATCTGTTCCACGTTTGTTTCCCACTTATCCCCACAGAATTATGGATAAAATTGTTTGAATGAATGATAATATGTAATCTATCACACAATTATCTTCAATTGGTTCCACAATATTTCTTTTTCAAAAATAAAATAAAATTGATCAGCTCCACAGCCATTTCTTCCAGGCTGCAATTTATTTCTCATTTTATTGTCCACAATTGTTTGATAGCACAAAAATCTAAAATCATTTTTGCTCACTCTAATTCTTGGAGAAGCAATTCTGTTCTAAGCCCAAGGAAAGACATATCCATTGTAATTTTGAGACTATACTCACTGACCAGAAACAGGGGAGAACAAAAAAGATGTGGAGGGAAAAAAAACTAGATGTGATATGCATACTAAGATATTAGAGAAGATATAGCTTATGATAGATTGCAGTGACAAAATAGGATCCATGTGACCGACACTACCTATAGTGGGATTAAGACTCAGGTATTGTTGGTACTAAACACATTAATTTAATTTTATAGAATGGTATTCCCTTCTCCAATTCATAGACAAGATAGGACTACTTTTTCATGACAAAATCATTCCTTTTTTCAACTTCAGGAAAAAGTTCAAACGAGTTTCCTCTGTCTAAAATCAACCCATTAAGATTTAAGAACACATGTTTGCAAACTAGTTCATACCTGCTATGTGTGGACCTTTTTCCTTTGTCTTTTTTATTTTTAGATGACAGGATCTTGGTATATTACAAGCTAAAATTACAGAAGTGCATTTTGTCCATCAAGTTGAGCAACAAGAAAGTATATCTTACTAAAATTTGTCTATCCAATGTCTATCTTTGTCAAGTATGATGCTATAATTATTCACACAGCCTGTTCAGAAAATGCTTATTGTGCCTAACATGACTGCATGTCCAGAAACACCTTTTTTACCCAAATGGCATTAAAATTAACTAAAAGTTACATGGTTGCACCACACAGGCTACAGTCAAAGCATAAAAGAGAGGATCCTACATTATGGGTTCTGAACATTTAAAGCAAAACAGATTTTGACTTTAGTTTAGTTTAGCCATTTTCAGCATGTTAATGCTCTCTATAAGAACAAGTACCTGATAGCATCCTTCTCAGATTTGAAATCAACAAAAGCAAAGCCCTTGCAGACAGGATCTCTAGTTTTCTTGTTTCCAGAGACTGCAGGTTGGATATTAATGAGACCAGGCACCCCTTTGAAAGCTGATTCCAAATCTCTCTGCACATTCTTTTTCTTAGGAAGTTTACCAACATGGACACGAATTCCACTTGGACTTACCTGTGGTGCTGCATCATTCAAAGATTATTCCAAGTCAGAATCAACTTTTAAATTGAAAATGACAAACTAAACTAAGAACTCAACCAGGTATTATGAGGTGATCCTGCAAGATAATTGATACTGAGCATTATTGCATAAAATATTTCAGTATCTACTGCACCAACCCAGAAACAGAAGGAGCCTTATCATGTCCACTACACTATTCAGGATCATTTGTGAATCTAGCAATTGAATACTCAATTCACTATGAGTTCTAAAATATAAATCCATTTATCTGTTTATCTTAAAGCCGCTCAGGTTCAAAGTTGATTTCCAAAATAGGGAACCAATTCTTATTGAATTTTCTAAAAGGGCAATCTATATATAACCAATTCAATAGGGAAAATTTGAGCAAAGGTGAAGTCTGAAAGGATTGACTTTGTACTTTGCTTAGTTGAATTCAATGTAGCAGGGTGCAAAATTTCACATTAACAAAACTTCTTGTATAGCTCTTTGTAGTTCAAGCCAATAAAGAACAACATAAAGCAGCAACAATACTCAAGCCTTATTCCCATTATATTGGGTAAGCTATATGAATCCAATTCTACCACTCTACCATGAACCATATATTTGCTAAAACCTAAATAAACTATATCATTTTTTATTGTTTCTCTCAACATCTTTTTAGTCTTCCCCACTCTATGTTCTAGTAGCCCCTAAAGTTGATAGATAGTAGATACCCCCAAATCACATCTATAAGCATGTCTGAACCATTTTAATAGTGCTTCTCTTGTCTTCTCATCTATGGTTACTAGACTCATTTCTACCTTATCATATTCTCACTCACATCTATCTCAGCATTCTCATCTCTACTACTCTCATTTCTTGCTCGTCTATAGTTTACCATCCATCATTAAAGCATTGGTGGTCCAATCGCCATTTGATAGACCTTGGATTTAAGCTTCATAGAAAGCTTGCAATGGCATAAAATTCTTGATGCACCTCTCCATTTTATCCATGTTGCTTGAAATATATGCAGCATCTTTATCTAGGCATCTGTCCTTGTGCAATATTGATCCTCATTGGAAGTTCTTTGGTTGCTGGATATACAGCAGTCAACCAGGTTGCAGTCAACCGGCCTGGGGGGCTGCAGTTAACAGAACTTCATGTGCAGTCAATCAGCCCTAAATGCAGAGTCAGGCGATCCCTTCATTTATGTTGCCTTCCATTTTTTTTATTGTTATTTTTGGTAGATGTGATAAACCTTTATTCATTTTGTTTCCTATCCTATTTTATAATTCATCTATTTAATTTTCCTTATGAGATGAATAAAATTATTCCAGATTTATGGTTTTATGATATAGTATTAGATCTTTGACTTGATCAATACTTCTGGAAAAACACTAGCCACAAAATATGAATGATCACTCAGAAACAGTTTCCCTGAATGGTTCACATGTAGAAGGTAGATTTTGTTTCAGACCTGGAATTAAGAAACACAAGGAGAAAGATGAAGTTAGCCCAAATGGTTGGGATAAATTCTGGAAAATCCTTGGGTTAAATGTCTCTCTCGATCAGATTGAGGTGTTTAATCAACTCGTCAATAAGATGAGTAAAAGTAAATCAAACCATGAAGCTTCAAATTCAATGGCAACAGGATCTCGCACAAGTAAGGTATCTCACTCTTAGCTCTCAATGGCTAATCATGAGAGGATTGTTGATACTAGAGCATTCGATCACATGACAAACTCATTATGTGATTTTGAGAATTATTATGAATATAAAGTAGAATCTAAAATAAGGGTGGCTGATTGTAAAATTGCGGGTGCAAAGGCAGAAGGAACAGTTAATTTGTCCAGTTTGAAATAAGACTCTACACCCTATGTACCCAAATTAAAATACAATTTGTTATTTGTGAACAAATTAACTAGGGAAGTTAATTATAGAGTAACATTTTTTACTCATTGATGTGAATTTCAGGACAGTATTTTGGGAAAAATAATTGGCAGTGCTAAGTGAAAAAATGGACCATACTACAACTCTGCAAAGGTGAATTATTCATGTCAAAGGTCATCTAAACCTAATTCAATTAATATTTCCTCTCTGTCAACCACATCAGTGTTTAATATTCTATTATGGCATACGAGATTAGGTCACCCAAATTTTCAATATAAAAAATGTATCTGACTCTTCTGCATAACAGAATATCAGAATCTTTTCATTGTGAGTCTTTCTAAGGCTAAATATTTAGAAACACTTATCATGTCCATCCATACACTCCATCTAAACCCTTCCTCATCATACACAGCAATACACGTGGCTCCTCTAGAACCACAAATATTTCAGTGAACAAAATGGTTTATTTCATTTGTAGATAACCATATCCAATTGTACTGAGTATACCTCCTAAAGGAAAAATCCATGCAAAATGTTCAAATTTTTTCACAATCAAATAAAGAATCTGCTCTAAACTTCTATTCACATATTAAGAACTAACAATGGAAGGGAATATTTCTCAAATGAATTTGAAACCTATTTGGCCAAACAATAGATCTTTCAGCGAAGTTCTTGTGTTTATTCTCGCCAACAAAATGGTGTGGCAGAACAAAAAACTCCCACTTATTACTTACTAGAGGTTGCAAGATCTTTCATGTTTTCTAGTTCTGTTGCAAACTCTTTGAAAGGAAGCTGTGTAAGCAGCTACTGACTTAATAATAAATAGGCTTCTCTCTAAACCATTTAAATTTCGTACCCCTTTGAGTCTCTCTTACAGGATCTTTCCACTGTCCCTATTTCAAAGGTGTCGATTAGCAGGTTTGGATCTAATCTAGGTTTTAGGGTTCTTCTTCCTCTTTTAACCATCATGATTATTTAGGTTCGGGCTCGTTGTAGAGGACCAGACGATTTCTTATGTGTTAATCACAGTTTTTGGATCAGAAATTGAAAAGTAATCCATTCCTCAAGAGAACTCCCTGTTTTGTACAATACATTCCCAGTTCTCGGTTTTTCCTCTTCCCCACTACTCCTAGGTAACTTCCCACGTTCCCTACTGCCTCCACATCTCCACTAACTGGACACCCACTACTGAGGTATCCTAACAGACTTACAAGACCAGATTACAAGGACACAACATTTACACAGCCCTTGATTACATAATTCTAGGGCCACTACACAATACACAACAGACTAAGACCACTACACACAACGGACAAACACACAACCAACTAACACAACAGACTAGGACACCTAAGACATCGATAACTTCCAATTATGCAGGAATCTTTCTTTTTTGTGAGTACACACATGCAAAAGGTGTTATCCCTTGCTATGAACGCGAGGAAACATCGCGTGTAACAGTCTCATGTCATGTTATTCAATTTTTCTTCTCCAAAGGTCCTTGGGTATATGATCTATGTTAAAGATAACTTTCATGATCAGGGTAAATTGGAAACACAAACTCAAAAGTGTGTTTTTGTGAGATATTCATCAAGTCAAAAGGGTAAAAGTGTTTATTGTCCTTAATCAAGAAAATTTTTTGTTTACTTTGTAAGAAGTTAGTTCTTCTTCTAAAGTAAACCCGTCTAGTGGAAGATAAGCATCGATCCTGCTCTCTTCCTTCCTGCCTCAGTTCCTGTATGTGTTATCAACATTCTCATTGCTCATTGTTCCACTCTACTCCAATAACATAGATTCCTCCCAGTAGTCCTCCAAAAATTGAGAAGGCCTCATCATCTCCAGAGATATCAATCTATTCACAAAATCATAAACAAAAGTATAACCACCATTTGTCCTGAAGGAAATGAAAATTCTATAGAGGAAAAAAATATTAAAACCTGTTGCTAGAGGTGATGGTTTTTTGTTATGTGACGGGGGGAAAGTGTTTGCACTCTAAAAAAGTAAAAGAGCATGTACTAAGTATCCAATACCTAATTATATGGCTTATCAAGATTTGTCTCCTCAGTTTGCAGCTTTTACAATTCAAGTGAATAAGGTTATGATCCTAAGAAATACCGGTGAAGCATAGAAGGAGGCTATTACAAAAGAGATGAAGGCTCTGCTAAAAGATTATGCTTAGTTTCTAGTGGAGTTACCAAGCTGATTATCGGTCTATCCTACTAATTTAGACTTGTAGGCAAGTACACTTATCGATTATATAGTATAGTAGATAAAGATATCGAGTGTCAATCTCACAAGGATTACAATTACTAGTAATTAACTTTTTTTCTTATTATCTAATTTGCAAATTTAAGTGAATGAATAAACTCAACAACTAATAAACTAAGGAGAACAATAATCATTAAAAGTGTACCTAGGTTTGTTTTTGGATAATTTAAATTTTATTGATCCAAAAGGTATACAACCATCAAATGAAGGATAAAGTTACATCAAGAATACATTATGTAAGGTACAAAAGTATGAAATAGCTTTCCAATATTACAAGAGTGTGGCATAACCTCTAATCTGGTTAGCTATAGAACCCAAGTTGGGAAGACTACCCCTTAATCTAACTTTATTTTGCGCTCTCCATATGCAATAGACTGCAATGGCAAGACCTACCGTCCATTTTTGGAAAATAGGAGAAGAAGAATTCGTTGTTGCCTTAACAAGGTTGTAGCTCCGTGCCAATCTCTAAATAAAGTTGGACATTGTAGGTGGTCACAAATCAATCCCCAAATTTGGGAAGCATAGGTGCACCTAAAGAATGGATGAGAGTGATCCTCCGTGCCTTGTTGACATAAGAAGCAAGTTGCGGACATTGAAATTCCCTAGGATAACAATTTTTCAAAGGTGAATAATTTGTCTAGCCAAGCTAACCATAATATGAAGGAGTACCTAGGCAAAGAGGATTTGTTCCAGATAACTTTGTGCTAAGGCGTTGTAGTACCTTGTGGGTTTAGAAAACTATAGCCACTCTTCATTGTATATTCTCCCGAGCTTGAGAGGATCCATCGGAGGCAGTCAAGAAGTGAGGCATTAGGATTGAGAGAGGGCGGGATATGGTGGTATGACCAAAATGGGTCGTTAGGTAGGCACCATGCATTATCTTCCATTAGAGAGCATAGCTTTGTAGTTGAGGGTAGGCCTGTGCTCCTCATTTCACAAGCACTATATATTGTATCCCATGGGCATTGGTAGCCAAAAGTCTGCCCATAGTGATATGGCTAAACTATCATTAGGTTCCCATCGAAAGTTACTATAAACTGCACTCCTTAGCTTTAGGAGCTTCTTCCATGTCCAAGATCATGTAGTAGGTGCTCTTGTTGACTAGAAGCTCTTCCCTTTCAGTAAAGTAAAGTGTGCCCATTCTGGCCATAAACACCTACGGCCATCCTTGCATAGATGCCATATGTGCTTGACCTAGATAGCCTTGTTCCATATATGTAGGTTTGGTATCCCTAGACCCTCACATTTCAATGATTTGCATACATCAACCCATCAAACCTTGGACTTGTAGAAGATGTTAGGTCTTCCCCTCCATAAAAAATTTCTTAGCAGCTGGTCAATTCTTTTTGTGATAGCTTTACAAAGCACAAAGAATAAGCTTCAGAAGACTTGCATAGAAAACATGATTGATTTGATTAGCTATAGCCTCCCTACATAAGATAAAAATTTTGAGGTCCAAGAATTAATATGATCTATAATTCTCTCTAGCAGAGCATCACAGTCGTTTTCTAGGTATCCTTAGACCCTCACATTTCAATGGTTTGCATATACCAACCCATCGAACCTTAGACTTGGAGAAGACGTTAGGTCTTCCCCTCCATAAAAAATTCCTTAGCAGCTGGTCAATTCTTTTTGTGATAGCTTTAGAAAGTAAAAAGACTAAGCTTCAGAAGACTTGCATAGAAAACATGATTGATTTGATTAGCTATAGCCTCCCTACATAAGATAAAAATTTTGAGGTCCAAGAATTAATATGATCTATAATTCTCTCTAGCAGAGCATCACAGTCATTCTTGAGTTTTGTAGAGAGTAGTGGGACTCTCAAATAACGCACTAGTAGGTGGCCTTCTTGAAATTGAGTGGATCGAAATACCTAGGTATTGAATTTCCCTAGAATTATTAATATAATTAACTAATTTTTATTCAAATTTCTTATTATATTTTTGGACCGTGGAAATTCCTAAATTGAATTAATAATTCTTTCGAGTCTTACTAATTCCTAATTTCAAGTTGATTAATTAAAATTTCTTCCTAATTAAAACCCCTAGAATTACATTACATTTGATCTATGAATTTTGCTATTAGGTTTGACCTTAATCCAAAAGATTTACGTCGTCCTAGTTCTAGGATTACGTGCAACTTCTTCCAATCATGCTAGATCTATTTTAATATAGAATCTCTCGATCTTTATATAAGAAATCAGAATCAAGCTAATATGCTGATAATATTAAATTAAAACAATGAAGAACACATAATTAGATTACAAGAATGATAAATAAATCATTGAATAATAAATCAGAAAAATTGCATATTCATTCTAGGGTTCATCATACTTAAGTACTAAGAAAAGTTTAAGCTATCAACATATTAAATCTAAAAGCAATAATGTAAAAAAGAAAACATAAATAAAAGTATTAAAAATAAAATCTAAAAATCTCTAATCTATCTTCTAATTACTCCCATAATGCTCTCTAATATCTAATCTCTAATCTAATCTCTAATTCTAATAATGCCCTCATCTCTATTCTATCTCGTTGTTATATAGACAATTGGCTCAGCACAGTCACAGCTTGGCTTCAACATGGGCATGCCTTCTTCCGTGTTGCAATCTGTCTAGATTTTGGCCTCCAACATGCCCACAAGCACAGGCATGTCCATCTCCCTGTGTCGTTCCCTGCATGGCTGATCCACATGTCTCCTTGCATGGCTTGGTCTTGCTCTTGTTGGAATGTTAGACAAGGCTGCTTTGTGGTCAGACACGTCCGAGTTCTCCTCCAGCATGTTGAACTTCCAAACTTGATAATTTTTTCTTCAATTTTATAATAATCCTTCTATTAAATTATAAATTATATTTTAAGGCTTTGAAATCAAAATAAAAAGTGACTAAGTGCAATATCCATATAAAATGTAAAAGAATTAATTGAAAGGTTATTGTAATTGTTATAAATAATAAGTACCTTATAATCCTTATCACAAGTGGAAAGAAAACTGTGGACAGCAAGTGGGTATTCTAAGTGAATCATAAGGAGGATGGTAGTGTTAAGCGACTCAAGGCCTGCTAGTGGCTTAGGGGGATGCTTAGACGTATAGGATTGATTACAAGGAAGAGTCAATTTAGATTGGCCTCTACAGCAATTAGATATGAAAAATGCCTTCCTAAATGGACACTTAAAAGAGGAGATTTATATGAAGCTACAAATAGGATTTAAAACTCCTAGGAAAATATGTAAACTGCAGAACTCTATGTATGGGCTAAAGCAATCTCCATGAGCATGATTCACACACTTTAGTTTTGCTCTCTTGTGGTTTGGACATAGCTAGAGTTAGCAGATCACACCTCATTCATAAAAGAGTGGTGAAGGTAAGAAGTCAATTCTCATTATGTACTTGGATGATACAATAATAACAATGGATGATGAACCCAATATTAATGTTTTGAAAAAGGCAATCCAAACAGGATTTGAAGTAAAAATATAAAAAAGTTAAGAACTCTGAAAATCTTCCTTGGAATTGAAGTGGAACAGAGAAAGAAAGGTCATTTCATAGAGAAAATGTGTGATAAATCTGCTCAAGGAAACTGGAAAGCTGGAATGTAAGTCTGTTTCTACTCCACTTGAGTACAACTGGATTTCTATGAATAGGAAAAATGATCCTCCAGTTGATAAAGGTCCATACCAACAGCCAGTTGGAAGACCAATATATCTTTGGTTGATACAACCCAATATAGCTCATACTATGAGTCTAGTTAGTCAAGTAATGCAATCGCCTACTAAAAAGCAAGTGGATGCAGTGCATCACATCTTAAAGTACTACTTGAAGGAAACTCCAGGTTTAGAGGCTTATCAAGGGGTCCAACAAAATGCTGCCACGTGGCACATAAATAGAAGAATAGCAGTATAAATAGGGGGAGTAGTATTGAGAGAGTCATTCAGTCATTTTCTTATTTTCTCTAGTAGAGTAAGCTGTGCTTAGGAGTATTTTGCTCTGCGTGTGTATCCCATGTTATAACTTATATTAAATAGAATCAATACTTGAATTTTCGTGTTCATATCATCTAGTCTCAAGGAGTTTAAAGGATAATAATAACAAAGACTGATTAAATTAATACCCCCGGTGTTGTATATCTCCTTTACTCTTAAATGTAAAGACCAACATACTTTCTCTCCATTGGCCAAACATTTTCTTCATCTTCAAGATGAACCATATTACACCTTTCTCAAGGCATTTTCACACTTCGATTGGAATGTCATTTGGTCTAATCAACTTTCCATTTTTCCTTCTTCTTCAATACGGATTTTACTTGTGATACCTGAATTCTTCAATGAAAAGCTAAATGCTTCACTTAATGCTTTCTTAGCCTCTTTCTAGGCAAGTGCATATCTACTCGAGTTTTTCTCATTGCCTTATAACTAACTCTCCTAGCTTTCTTTTAATCTTGCATTTCCTCTTTCTACAACCACAATCCTTTACCTATAAGGACATGCACTTTTAGGTCTCCAAAAATATTCTTAGCAAACTGAGATCATGTTGTAGGTCCTCATTAGTTTGCTTTAACGTAGCTTTCTTGAAAGTACTTTGCCTCTCATCCCTTGATTTCCGCCACCTAATCTTGAGTTCCATATTTATATTCCTCCTCAACTTTCCATGCTTGATACATACATTCAACACCACTAACCTATGATGAGTAGTCAAACTTCCCATAGATATGACTATAATCCCTGCAATTCTTCCTATCTTTCTTACAAATTAAGAAAAAGTCAATCCGTGACTTTGTATACCCTTTTATAGAGGTGATTAAGTTCCTTTCGCTTCTTAAAGAAAGTATTGATTATAATTACCTCATATGCTATTAAGAATTCTAAAATGGTTATTACTTCCTCACTTTTAACCCTAAAACCAAATCCTCCACATACATCTATATATCAAACATTATCATTCCCTATATATCAATTTAGATCACCTTCCATGAAATTTTTTTCATTTTTAGGAATTTCTCGAATCAACTCATCTAGATCCACCCAAAACAGTATTTTGGTCGCCTCATTTGATCCTACTTGAGGCACATAAACTCTAAAATCATTGATTGTGCCATTTCCTATTATTAACTTAAGAATTATAGTTTCATAATCTTTTATAATCACATTTACAATTTAATCCTTTAAAGAACCATCTACAATAATGCCTACACCGTTTCTAGTTTCACTTCTTCCTAGTGCATAACAATTTAAAATTGGAGACTTCTAACCTCCTAGCTTTTTGATCTAGCCATTTTGTCTCTTGCAAGCACATAATATTTACTCATATCCTAATCAATGTGTTTATAATCGCTTTACCTCTATAGTTCTTTCCACGTTTTGAGCATAAAGCAATCATGTTTCCAATGACAAGTCAACCTAACAACTGTGTGACGTGAGAACTCTTACCTATTTGATACTAAATTCAAGTTCTTTAGGAGATGAAGTGGTCCTACCCCATTTGACACTGCACTTGGAGAATGCAACTTTTCCTTCTCAGGAACAATTCAGCCTATGAGAACTCTTGCATATTTAACACTGTCCAAGTTCTCAATGAGATGTAGCAGTTCTAGCCCACTTGACACTACAATTGAACAATACAATGCGTTTCTTCTAGGGAATGTACTAGCCTTTAACACAATAATTCATTGGATTCATATTCATGTAAATTGACAAAGTTTTACACTGACTATTGATGTAACATAATCTTCCTCCTTTTCTGGGCTTGGACCGGCTAGTTACCTTCGTGGAGTTAAATAAAGAACATGATGCAGTGTGGAGAAATGGCATTTATATGTTTCCAGACAAAAGGCTTGAAAACCTACATCAATATACAGCGACTATAACCATGTACTACTCAATTGACTAGGTTCAGCTTCTCGCAAATTAAAAGTTCTGCCTTCTAGAGATCCACATATAATAAGCCTTTTCTCCAGATTTTTTTTTTTACCAGTCTTCTTAGGTTTAATCCCTCTCTTTTAGTGCCATTCTCCACCATAGGTTAGATGTTCATACAAGAGCATTAGAAGGTCAACCTTTTACATGCATGAATCACTTCTGATGGTTTGTCCAATCATCTTCTTGACTGGTGTAGAGCATGACCTTTTCCCAAGGCTTAATCATTGTTTACTCCATCTATTGTTGTATGCTGATGTCCACACATCCACCTAAAGATTAAGTTGTTACACTATTTTTGCTTATATTTACGCTTTTACCCTATATACCAAAAGCATTGAAAATTTTGAGGTTGTCTAACAAAATTTATTCTTGAAGTTAAGTCCATCTTACATGCACATAAATTGTCATCCTTGTTCATGGTTCCAAATATCAGATTCTCTAGCTTTTGATATTAAGCAATCCCACATACTATAACAGCTTCCTCTATGTCGCTTCACTAAACTCGTTATCCACACACTCGAGCTTCCCCCCACCACCAAAAAGATGAATACAATTTACAAAAATTGCAACTAGCCAAGCATCTCAACTTTATCAATGCCATAAGCTAATACAAAAGACAGTTGAAAACTTTTCCATGATAATGTTTCTAAGATTTGTTGAGAAGAACAAGTAGCTATACTACTACTGATTGGACAGCAGATAATGATATGAACCTACTGAGACAAAATTGTCTGTAATATATAATATTATCCTGAATCCCATTGAAGTAAATACATTTACAGAACACAACTCATTTCAAAAGCTAATTTTGTAAGAGTTTGAAAATGTTAATGATTCAAATAGAAAATAGAAAAGTGAATAAACATTGAAAACTAATAGTCTATTTTCCCCTTTAATTTTGATATCATGAAGACATGAAGTAATGCAGATACAAACTAAAGCAAAAGCCAGCATTCTTGGTGCTCTTAAATTTGTCAGAACATTGGTCTACAAAACTGTTCTTAAATGAAACAATGGAAAATATCATACAATAAAGACGCAAAGGGGATACAAATAAATGACAAAGACAAACCGACTTCTCGTAATCCTGGCCCAACTCATAAAACACAATGAAATACCGCGACTAAAACATCATTTGAAACATTTATTCCATGTGACTTCACTTTTTGCATCAACATAGTCTGAACATGTTTAGTATAAAAGTTTCCCATCTTGTAAATAAACAAACTCAAAAGGAACCCCCAAGGAATTGCCTTAGTGATTAAGGCCTAAGACATACAAATGATAACTTGCATGAGGTCTTGCGTTCAAATCCCACTATAGACAATTCTTAGGTTATCTACATAACGCGAGCTAAGTTCATGTACCTGGAAGTAACCAGTCACAATACGGCCGTGCCCCTCTATTACCCATAAAAAGGAAAAAAAAGATAAAAAAAATCTGCCATTTCTCAAGTCATAGTTAGTCACAGTAAGGCCTAAGGCCTCACATTATATCTCTTCATCAATACAGCTAATTCTCACAAAAACATGGCACAAGCACAGCATAACTTATTGATAATTTTAAAATCGAAATGGGTACCTCAAAGTACATGAAGCTCACATCAGTCACACAGATGCTATAAAACTTTCCAAGAAGTATCCTTGAGGAGAGTTCCTCAGCCTTAGCCAACTAAATTAGCCCCACTAGAGTAATTAGCACGAATTTCACACTGAATAGACACTAACATGAAGTTGGACCAACATAAAGTAAAACGAAAAATAATTAATAAATTCAATCCTCAAGTGAAAACTATCCATAGCAAGGGCAAACTCAAACCTTTAACCGACTTGTTTTCATCCTTTTTAGAAGGGGAATTGGCCAAACCGCTCTTAAGCCTATTAATATTGACCATCTGAGCTTGTCTGCTCTGCTCAATTTCATCAAGCAACTTATCTTCTAAAGAAATATCATACTCTTTTCCAAACCCAAACCCTCTTGGTTTTTTATCAAACCATTTCTTCATCTTCCTCAACGGCATCATCATCCCGACATCATCAGCATCGGCATCATCTTCCTCATCCTCTTCCTCATCGTCGTAATATGCATTCTCGTCCTCATAATCAGAACCCTCCATTTCCATATCCAATAAAGTAACTTTACCCCGGTTTCTGTGCTTCTTTGTGACATTCGTAACGAACCCATTACGGGGTTTTTGGTGTGGAATGCTGGTGTGGTTTAAGTGGGTGTGCTGAAATTGGAATGAAGAAGGAGGAAGCAGAGAGAGAAGTGAAGTTTGGGTGAAGAAGATTGGTGGTGGTGAAAGTGAAGAGAAGGGAACATTGATTTTGTGAAGGGAGGTTGAATTGGTGAGAGATAATGCAGGAAGATGATGACAACATGATGGCTTCAACATCTTGTTTTTGGCTTTAAAATGATTCAGTTCTCGTAAAATCCAAAACCTGCGAAGAGCGAAGTGCTATGTGCTCTAGGAAGTGCTTCATTTTGATTTTATATTGGTAGGGTCTCTCGTTTTAATTCAACAAATATCTATTTTGTGTAGAATTCCAAACACATTATGCATAGATTGACTATTGAATATAATAGCCGCGAGTTGTTTGAGGTTTTTTTCAAAAGAGTTATCTGCTTTTAGTATTTATATGCTTTGACTATAAATTTCATAATGATAATAATTATCGATGGCTTTGAGTGAATAAACTCCCATATAGGCATTTCTTCGATCTAAAGTTCATTAAAAAACTTTAATATATAAGCCTTATTTAAAAAGGCTGGTCAATCCAATATTTCATACCTCAATTCTGTCATCTCAAATCTTCCATAATTATCTCAAGCCGTGAACTTAACTTTTCAAGTAAAATCCACTAAAAATATTAAGCTAAAAGTCCATAAATCGAATTTAACTTTTTATATTTTGCACTCTAACCAAAGTCTTTCACGGAGTTTGGGTATCAAATAAACTTTATAAAATAGTTAAGGCATTACTTGATACATATGCGTTTTATAACAGCTCCATTGCTACCAAGTGCATTTACATGATCAAGGATTTCGTTTCTTTGCGAATATCTTTTCACTAGTTGATGATTTTACCCCTCGATTAGATCAAGTCCTCTATCTATTTTGTATGAATTTTCTTTCTTGTTGAGTTGATTACCCCACGTTAATTCTGTCCATGTTCTCCTTAGGGGGTTAACTTTGTTACTATTTCCTCAAATCCCTTTTATATTTCATGGAGGCTTTCATATAGGGAAAGAACTAGAAGAAGATATTTCCAATATTAACTAAAAAATGAGCTTACTAAGATCACTATTTTCCTTTGGATATCTCATTAGCTTGAAACATTTGAAGGGCTTCACTCATCCTTTTTCAACTTCCATTTACATTGGTTTAAATGCATATTAATTAGGGCTTACATTTTTTCTATCAAAATATGAATAATAAAGCAAAAGAGTAGCTCTTAATTACAAGGCATAGGCCAATAGCCTATTTGGAAATAGATGGATGTAGCACACAAGAGACTCAAGATCAAACCCCCTATGCATGGGTCGCACATCATTTTTTTTTCTTTTTGCGTACAATGAAACAAGAGGGTAGCTCCTAAAAGTAAGGCATGGGTCAATAGCTTGTTTGGAAAATCCACACGCATGTTGCAAGAGAGACCCAAGTTTGAATCTTCAAATGCACTTTCGAATCTTCAAATGTGCAATGCTCCACTATTCTTCAATGCACTTGGGAATGAGGTATTCCAATAGATACACATTATTCATTCGAGTACTAATAGCTCAACGTCATTAGCCTCATAATAAATAAATATTTCAACAGCACATGATCAAAGATGATGTATTAAAATCCGATAAGGGTAGCACATATCATTTTTTAACAGCACATGAATCTATTACTACTATTATTATTATTTTCAGAATTGGGATAACTGGTATCACTTTCTCTTCATTGCATTTTTCTGTTTTCAAATGCACATGGTACTGCATATACCAACCAAATCTTACACACCCATTTTCACATCTTTTCAACCCTTACCCATTCATCTTTAATTTCTTAACTTACAAATTCCAATCTTATTCACACACCCCTGCCTGCATTTGTATTATATTTTTTCTTTTTTTTTTATTGACCCTTTTCATTTCGCATTCTCTTCCTTTTCTTTTCCAAGTATTCATTCTTTTGCTTACTCTTTTTTTTTTTTTTTGAAAAGCAACAAAGGCCATACTCTTATTCAAAGCCCTTTGTTTTTTAGCTCAATATCCATCTAGTTTCATTCATACTTAATCTTGTAGTTTTTATCTTTCCATACTCTCAACCTCCATTTCCTTTTAATTCTCAGCCATCTAGGTATTTGGTAGCAACAAGAGTGATTGCTTTAGTTGGATTGAACCATGCATTCATCCATTTTCGCGAGACATTTCATTTGTTGTAGCAAGTCCTAGGTGACTATAGCTCATCATTTTCATACACCTTTAATCTTCATCTTATTATTTGTTGTCGAAGGATGAAGGAATTATAAACTGGAACTTAGAGAACTTGCTAAGAATCTGTTGAGTTCTCTAAAATAAGTTTTAATTGTAACAAAAGGTCATAAGATATCTAATGAATCTAATGAATTTATTTTAAGTATGTCAAACAAAAGTATTAATTCTTTGAGACACTTAAGTAGATAGTAGGTTATAGACACTTTATCTAATAGTTAGCAAGACGATCTATTAGACATTTCAGTAAACAATTTGATATAGACAATCTGTAGACGTTTTAGTAAATACTTAAATAGACAGTTTGATATTTTAATTTGGTTTTTTCTGAATGTATACTCATACAATTATTATCTATACAAGTTTGATTTATTTGAATTCATTTGAAGTCCTAATTCAAATAATTAAGTGTATTTGGGTATTACAATTAAGGAAGATTAATAATTCATAGAATTTTCTTTAAAGTATGTTTCACGAGCCTTCAAGAAAATTTTTTTATAGTTGCAATAGAGTACTACTTTTATAATATATATATATATTGGAATGATGACAGATCAAGATATTCAAAAGTTTATTTTATCTAAATATCATCTAAAGAAGAACAAGATAAGAATAAGAATAATAAATATGGTTATTAGCTGAAGCTTATCTGCATAAAGAGGGATCTTCAATTTTTAAATTGAAGCTCATCTAGACAAGGTTCGAATGAAGACATCTGTGGATCACAAGGAAAACCAGGAGTTCAAATTTGAAAAACAAATAAAATTTGAAAACTCCATAAATGTAGGGATATTAATCTTATCCATGCAATAAAGAATCCATTAGAAGACTCTATGAATGTTGGAAGGCTTCTATCGACAAAGAAGAAAATATATAAACTAAAGATTTTAAGTTCAAAGAGGACAAGAGAAGAGACGGAACAACAAAATAGAATGGAACAATTATAATTAAAATTCTTTGTTTTCTTGAGCTTAAACTAGAGAATTTATATATTTTTATTCTTGTATAAATTTTCTTTACTTTTTCATGTAAAGATTAGTTTAAAAAGTAAAGTTACAAAAGTCTTGTAATCTGTGTTTAGCTAAGTAGTAGGCTAGAAAAATAGAATAAGAACTATTGGTGTTTGTAACATTTATTAACTATTGAACTAGTGAAATAACCGGTATGGAAGACCAAATCCTCAACAGCGAAGCTAGAACAGAGGATGTACTTAATAGGATGACCCTCTATACATCGTCATCTTCTTAATTTTTATTGCACATTATTTTCTATCATTTTCTATTTGCTCATCACGTACATTCTTCATCAAAAAAGGGAATCTAAAAAGTAATCATTTAATTAAAATTTAGTACCCCCCCCCCCCCCCCCCCCCCCTTTGTTTGCCATTTTTGGACCTACATAATCCAAATAGGGAAGAGACGAAAAAAAAAAAAAAAGAAAAAGAAGACAAAGCTTCAAACATATCCTGAAGTTGAAAAAGAAAAAAACTTGATCTTAGAGAAGTTAAAGAAGTAAATTGGAATATTGTTTATTTTTTTTCGAAGAACATTTTCTTTTCTTTCAAATTCCTAATCATCTTCCTCTTGCTTTTATGCTCATTTCTTCTCCTCTCCTCTTCTCTTCTCTTCTCTCTCTCTCTCTTTTCGATAGGCATGCTAAATAACATGGATATTTTGGAAGCTCAATAGTATTAAAATCAGCAAAATAAAATCCATCTTCTTCTAAAACATATAGGTACAACTTCTATGAATCCCTTCTTTTGTTGCATGTGTAATGGCACTTATGAGCCTCTTATAGGCCTTATAATCGGTACCATTGCCATTTCTTAATTTACTACTTTCAAACCAATCTTCTAGTTTCTTATAATAACTGTACACTGGAATTTTGCATCAAGTCAAGCATGTTATTATCAATTTTAGTTTAGTTTCAACTTGATTTTGTTATGCTTAAGAATTATAATTTGCCTATAGCTAGTTGATTGAACCAATTTTTTTTTTTTTTAAGTATCATTGGATTTGAGCTTGAGATATTTGTTGCCTTACCTAAGTAGGAAGCAGCACCCTCTTCCATGTTATTAGCATTTGATCTTAGATATTATTCTATATTCCCATATGTTCTTTTCTATAGCTATTACTACCGGCATTGTTTGTTTGTCTGGGAATAGTAAAAAGAAGTTACGCAAATTAGCTTGCATGGTCATTCATAAGTGCTAAATGGAAGGAAAAAAAAAGTGACATTTCAATGGGGAATTCATATGATGTTAAACTTTCTTATCATGTACGATTCTCCTAATATGTATCTAGTTGAAATGAAGTTGATCCTTTATGGACTCACCTTGTTGCTTATGTGGTAATAGAACTATTATCATCAAAATTTCTAGTTGTTGAGTACTAGAGCTCAAGAATTGTAATTTAGTGTTCATTCTTTTAACGTTACTAAATAAATCAAGCCATGATTAAAGTAGATATTAATGTATCGGCTTTTAATGTCTATAGATGTAATGCAATGCTCTAGGAATTTTGTGGGCAGGAGATGGTTTATGAGGCATTTAAGTACTTCATTGTGATTAGTGATGCTAGAGCAAAATTAGGTGTTAGGTGTTACGATACGTGTTTTGATAGATTAACTGATTTAGGGAACTTAGATGAAGCATTGGAAGTGCTTCTTATCATGTAAGAGAAGTCGGGTTTTTTGCCTAAACTCCATGAGGAGGCAAAACCTAGCTCCCGATTCACATTCTTACTCGGCTTTAATCTCTACACTCTGATCATGTCTTGTATTTTGTCACTACGAAGATGCATTCAAAAAGGCTTGAGCTTCGAGTTGTTTTATATATATTGCTGGCTTTTATCATGAATGGTTGCCAATATAACCCTTCTATTTTGTCACATTATGCCTCCGAGGATCCTTCTAAGGATATGCAACAAAAGGATTGAGCTTTTGGTCTCTAACATTTTGAGAGAAAAAAAAAAAGAATTTGGGTTATATTGCATTTAGTATCTACATTAGCGCTTTATGTTAGAGTGGAGAGATTGATACAGCTTTGCATGTCTTGGAAGAAATGGTAGATAATGGATGTCAACCATCAATATTTACATATAACTCATTGATCAAATTTTTCTATAAGAAAGGTATGTTTGAGGAAGATGAGCCCCTTATTTTCCAAATGCAAGATAATGGCATCCTTCAGGATCTTGAAACTTACTTGATTGTGGTTCATGAGCATTACAAGTGGGGAATTCTCAACTCAGCTTTTGATGCTTTTCACTCAATGGAAAAGAGAGGGGTGAATCATAATGTTGCTATCTATGATTCAATTATAAGTTGTTTAGGTAGGAAAAGATAAATGTATATAGCCGAAAAGATGTTTATAGATAGGCAATTTCAGTTTGCAACTACATGGTTCCTTGATTTATCTTGTAGGTCCTAGAATCCTATCTTTTAGTTGGTTCCTTTAACCTTTTCTATGTCTCAATTATATTGTTTAGGGAATATGAGCAACTACGTGTCCTTTAGCACTCCTTCATTTATATAATATTGATATATTAAGTACATTCACCTCTTTTATCTTTGTGTTTATGTATCATGAATACATTGTGTTTCCACTGTTTTGGCGCTAATTGCTTTGTACATGGTTTGCTTTCTTACGTTTGCCCTACAAATCATAGTTCAAATAGGATAGATTATAGAAATGTTCATTGACATTTAAACGTATTGCTTATAGGCCCTATATTCTAAGGTAGTCAAACTAGCTAGTTTACGTGTTTGCTTGCAAAAGGATGGGGATTCGATTCTACCTAGGTAAATGTAGGCATCTGAGATTGCAAGCTCGATCTTTTCAGTGCACTAAGACACCCTTCTCTTCTCAACAACCTAAGACTCCATCACGCACGCAAGAGAGAACACCAAAGGTTGTAGATTTGACTTTACTATGTGAATGTTATGTGTTTTTTTTTCTTTATCACGCAAGAGAGAACACCAAAGGTTGTTGATTCAACTCTACTATGTGAATGTTGCCTTTTTTTTTTTTCTTCCTTTATTTTGAGAGGGTTGTGCTAAGACTACTATAAAAAGAGATAACAACACATTTTGCAATATTTATTTAACTGTGAATATTTTCTATGCATTAGACTATAATTTCATTCGTTTCATTTTGTAACAGCATTATTGAAATCGATGCAACATTAAAGTATTCGTCTCATTTGTCTTTCTTTAATTCTTGATGTCTATGCTTGGTTTAACTCTAATTATTTGTTTTAATAGCTTGGGATTTCTAGAAACAAGAAAATAATGGTTAATGTAATCTGAGTTTATAGGACTACTTGTAAAATTTTGTGAGTTGTGGAAGATTTTACTTGGGGTGAATTGCAAATATACCCCTTTATATTTGCCTTAGATGCACATAACCCCCTTATCTTTTGATTTGTGCATTTAGACCCCTAAATGTTTTTTTTTTTTAAAGTGCACTTACACTCTTACATGACCATTTTGCCATTGATTTTATGTATTTTCATTTTAGGGAAAATTGAAAATAACCTCCTTAAACTTTGACTTTGGTGCGAATACACCCCATAAACTTTTAAATATTTGCAAATCACCTTCCTAAACTTTAATATTTGCTGTCTTATATGTTTAGCATCTTTGTATACCATTCTTTCAAATATAAAACAACTATAAGAGGTTGTTATTATAAATCAACTTTTTTCCTTTATACTAATTATTACCAACAAAAGATCAATAAGAAGATACTATTGTAAATCAACTTTTCCCCTTACACTAATTAATTTACTAACTACCTACATGTTTAATTTAGCAATTGCTTATTCGATATTTTTTTATGATCTTATTTGAGATTTGAAGTAGATGACAACAAAAAAATTTTGAAATCTAACTTCAATAGGTACACAAAAAATTGCATCATAAAAACCATGTGAAAATTATAAAATATCGTGACCACGAATTCATAAACATATTCTTTTCACTCATGAATCATCAATAGGGAAACTATTTCAACAAAATGTAAACTACTGCTCATTCTTCACAAGATATAAAAATCTAGTTATGGTAAAAGACTACCTTGCTAACAAGCTTAATATTTTATCACTAAAACTAATTCAACAAGATATAAACCTTTGGATTCTTTATCAATGCATAATTTTCAATTCACTTAGAAATTGAGATTAGATAAGCTAAATTAACAAATGATAAATTTATTTTCAAGTAACAACAAACTTTTTTTCCCTAGTAAGTAGAACTAAGACAAAAAAAAATTGTTCTAGTAATTAAATTACTAATTTTCTTTCTTTCTTTTTTTTTTCCATTGTATTTAAACTTGGAACAATGATGTGACATTTTAGGTCTTAAGGAGGTACTTCTTTTCCTTTATTTTTTCATAAAAGTTCCTAAGAAATCACTTGATGTTAGATCCTCTTACCATGAAATTTACCAAGCATGAGGAACTTTGGTATACTCTAGAATCCTTCAATATATATTATACTATTATAGCATATCTTCGAATTATATCAATCAAATCACCAATAATCATGCATCATATATTTGTACAATCAACTCAAAATATGAATATTAATTAAATGTACCATTACGCTTAGTTATTTCACCTTATACCATATGCTTGTTGAATGCATCCTTTTAAGCCGTTTCTAGTTGATCTTTACAATACATGCTTTTACTTAATGAAAAAGTGTCTTACCTATATGACAAGCCTATTAATTTTTCAACATTTTTAATCCTCCAGAATAATTAATATCTTCAACAATCATGCAAATCTCCTTGAAAATGATCCTTAGAGTAGTCATTCTCTCAATAATGGTCACTGAAAAATAAATATTTAAATTGAATCATGCATAATTCATAATTTTTTTTATTAGTTATCCATCAAGTAAAAAATAAATTCAATCATTTTGCTTCATAAATTATTCAATACTATATTTTATTACTTTCCTTATAGATTCTATGCCTTTTTTTTTTCTTTCTTCTTAAATCATATACATTTCCATTTCTTGAGCTTAAAACTTTGACCACCTTATCAACAATTCCAAAGAGCTCACTAACCATAAATAAACATGAATGTATACGTTTATTCTCTCTCTCTCTCTCTCTCTCTCTCTCTGGTTATAACTTCTTCAAAGAAAATCTTTGAGTAGCTCTCTTAAACTTGACTACGAAAACACTAAGTCACTAAAACACCATCATGATGATACGCCATTGCTACATTAGGCATGGATTGGAGTTGTAACGCCTCAAAACTTGGAATATCACAACCTATCATGTATTACCACTAGGTGATGTCATGCAAAGGCTTAAAAGCAACTATAAAACCATAACTCTAAAATATTTGCAAGGACAACATTTATAGAAACACTAATATATAACCATGAGTGGCTCATATAAGTCTTACTCTACATCTTCAACATAACTAAATATACAACCAAACTGGAGTCCAACGGCTCCTAAAAAAACTGAAGCACAATAGTCAATTCTCATAAGTTAACATACAACCTATATTTTAATTGGATTCATGTCTCCACAACATCTACATATGAACTAGAATAGAAATAAGCACTAACTACTATCCACCTGTTGCAATAACTAATCATCATAATAGTAAATATACTCAAAATTAACTCCCAAGTCCTAGTAAGGGTCTACACCTGTCTCAATGTAAACTACTAATTCATCTATAATTCCTACAACTAAAAAAGGATTCCTATGTGAGGTGAGCTAATGCCTAATACATGAATACTATAGCCACATACACATGTCAAACATATCACAAGCATGAACATAAATGTAAGACATGTAATATACAACAACCATTTAATTACCTTGTTATCAAGTCTCACATATAGTATAATGTCGGCATCCTAAGATTTGAGGTAACACAAAAACCACCATCACAAATATATACAAGATACACATATACGATGTTAAGTACTTCCAAACACCCATGAGTCCATAAATTAACCTAAATCTACCTAGTTCATTTTGGTATACAACTTCACTTAAGATATGATCACACACCTATCATAAGGGGTACCACTCTAATATTACCAATACTTCTGGTCTCTTAGGCCCAGCCATGCACAAGTAGCATTTATTTATTTACTGGATATTGTTTAAGTTTATTTAATTCTATTCCAGTAAGCACAACCAGCAAATATGGTAAAGACGTACCTAAAATGACGACCTCAGATAATATTGGAGTCTGTTTATTTCTAAGCCCTGACAATTAATCATAAACGATATTCTTAGTAATTGTTTTAAGTTATAACACCCAACTCTGTTATACTTCATCCTATAAACAACAACTCTATGATCTACTCTTTAGTTCCCTAACTTATCTTTCTAAGTATTGATCTTAATCTTTTTATTCATAGTACTTAAGCTTTAGGATGCTTTTCAAGTAGCTTTAAGAAGATGTTTGGTGGTTGAAAATCTTGATCACAGTATATTAAGGTTAATTTCCCTAAAACGTAAGTAATTAAGTTATCAAAATCGTCATAAGGGTTAATACATTGTTATAAATATAATCGAAACAGAAGGGAAACAAAAGAAATTGAAAAAATGAGTATTCAACTAGCATTTGGATGCTTACTCTTATGTTGTCCAGATGCTAACAAAAATTAGCTTCTATACATATTTCATAGGCTAGCATTTGGATGTTAGCTGCAAATTCTACAATTTTCTTTACGAAAGTTTGCAGATTCATTCCTTCATCAAACTTATGCATTCTAAACTTACTTTCAACAATTCCAACATACTTCACCTTATCCAATAACACATTTTTCACACATAAAACATATTTTTTAACTGAATTTCTCTTAACTTTGATAAATTCAACAAGCATTCAAAGAGTTAAGAATCTTACTTGAAAATCTTGAGCTTTCTTGGTTAATCTTGTGCACTTCAACCACTTTTTGCATTTCAATACTTCAAATTACATAACTAATCATTAGATTTGACACTGCTAATGCCATGTAACATAATAATTATAGTTACTATGAAAATCTTCTTCATGTTGTTACTTTTCTACCACCCTTCCTCTAAAGATTCTACATTTTTTGGTTTCTAAACGTAAAACTAATGTTAAAGACTTGTATCAAAGTATATTCCTTATAAGAATTGAAAGGAAAATTAATCACCTTTGGTTTGTAGCACAATTTGTGATAGAGATGAAAAAATTGCTTGATAGAGAGACAACGTAAGGGAGGGGAAGATTGAAAAGATAAAGGGGAAAAATAAAACATATTGGTAGTTGAAGGTGTTTTAAAATGGGCCAAATGACAAAAATGCCTTTGCCCTTATTATGAAGTATCTAAAATACCCTCTTCATAAATTAAAGTACTTGTTGAGAAACTTTGAGTAATTACAAGAGTCTTCCTCTAACTAATTAGGTGAATACATGAACTAAATCAATAATGCAAAAAGTAGTGTAAAATTATAAAATTGAAAGATGTGTTGATAGGTTATTTTGGACATAGGCATCTATACCTAGGTTAGCTTGTTAAGCACTAATGAGTTGCCAAAAACTTAGGTCTTCAAGCTTAGGTCAACTAGCCCAAACCATTATTTAAACAAAGACAGACAAGAAGAACTTAGAAGATAAGATAAGCCAACCACTTGTGATGCCCTTGATTTTTCTTTATAAATCTCAAAGTCAGAGAAGAGATCACGAGCATCAATTGCCTTCGTTACCTATCTCATCTACCCCTCTATAAATACAAGGTTAGGCTTCTAAGTAATAGATCTACATTTTTCCACCTTAAATACTCTTTCTTGTTACTTTGATCTTATCTTCTATTAACTTAAGCATCGAAGTGGTCACATTGGAATCCACTCCGGCATCCCCACAACTCTTTTCCTTGTCTCGTGCATGTCATACAAACCTCTTATAAGATCAAGGAACAACATTTGGCGCTGTCTAATTAGAGAAACATTTAAACCATCCTAATGGCTAGCAAAAACACCCTATTTAAAAACATTAGAACCTCTTAAACTAAACAAACACAAACCTAAAACCCAAGCTACATATCTACTTTCCTGTCTCCTCTATAGCAACTAATGAGGCCATAGGGAGAGTAATATAGGTTAACACACCTTGAGATGATGCTAACTACTATCATGGTTGAAAGCATGTAGCTTCATGCTTGTGTGAATGAATTGGAGATGCAGAAACACCAATCTACTGCACTAGTAGTGGCGTAGGACAACAACCATACATCCACTCATTCCCTACCTGATAGGAATCAAAATCTGACAAAACCTATCATTAAGGCAAGAACCAAAGGATTTCAAATCTTGGCGATGAGGGCCTATTTTGAGCAAATCGACCATAGAATTATTCATTTACTAACCTCTTTTATCTTATTCATGTATTATATATTCCAACAGTTACACTTATCATATTTTATAGGGAGATGGATAAACTCACTTAGACTCAGCTTGTGGGTTATCCATGGACTGACCTAAACTGGTGATGAGTTGGGTCGACGAATCTTATGGAAGAGCTCGCATGATGAAGACTATTTTCTTTTATTTTGTAATTGTTATTTGGACTATTTTATGTTATATTTTCTTTTGGGACACTTTCATTTTTTATTGTAATTGTCATTTAGGACCGGCCACCTTAAAAGTGGCAAAGTTGTAATTTTGTGTATTTTCTAACCCTAAAGGGAGCAAGTATAAATACTTGCTTAAAGTAGGGTTTGAGGAGGCCAAAATTTTCAAAATTGAACATCACATTTTCATGAGAGGGCTTAGGGTTTCCTTAGATCCATTTTCTCTTATCAATTTTAATTTCCAAGAGTTGAAATTGTGGCGAGTGCAATAAAGGGAAATTGTGAGTAATATCAATTCCTTCTTTGTTGTGTTTCCTTTTCATCACTAGTGAGTCATATCTAGGGTTGAATTGGATGTTCTTGGTCAGATTTTGATTGCATTTGTAATCAACTATTATGTTATAAGATTGATTGGTTTTAGCATTTGTTATCACCATCAATTTGTGATTCATTTTGTGACATGAATTGGTCATTGTTGGAAGAGGAGAATCACGGAATTGGATCTTGTTATCTTGGTGTATTTCATGTGGATTTCACTTGTAATTACTGTTATTTGGAGAAGATTATCATTGTTGGATTGTTAATTGCAATTTTGAACCTTCGGATTTCATGAAATCTCCATTAGGGTTCACGCAATTAACGGTCTTTTGAACCAGTTTATATGTGTGAGTTGAGGTTGTTTCTTTGATTCATTTGCGTGTGTTTGAGCTTGGTTTTGAGCACATCATCTTTTGGTATCAGAGCTTGAAGTTGTGAGAAGGGATTGATTGCAATTTGAATTCGGAAGTTAGGGAATTGTTGAACAGCACATTGATTTGAATTTACTTGATGTGAAGCTTGAATTGTCTAATTGTGTTGTTGAGGAGTTGTAGTTGCTACTTGTTGTTGTAGACGTGGGGCAATTGTGAATCCTTATCATTTTGTTGTTGACGTGAGCTTGGAAGGAAAAGTAAGAAGTGCATTTCCTAGTGTTTGATTGTGGAATTGGAAATACAATAATTTGTAGTAAAAAGAGAAGTGTGACTTTTGTTGATTTCGGAATTGGGGAGAATATTTTACCATTTCCAGATTTGAAGTGTGTGGAAAGATAAGCATCTATTTGAAATTCAAATACCTTCTTTAAGTTTGAAAGCAATTCATTGAGTAGCATTGAATAAGTGTTATTTGAATTTGAATTGTTTTTACCATTTGTGGAGAAGGTTGCATTTAGTGGAGTAATTTCAAATTTGAATTTTGTTACTACCATTGCTTGTGGTTTATGGTGTAAATGGGAGTTGTGTAGTGGCAAGGACGTGTACACCTTAAAGTATTGTGTGTGTGTTGTATTGGGGAGGTTATGCACCGTAGTTGTTTTTGTGTAGAGTTTTGTTTGTAAAAAAAAAAAAAAAAACTTAGTGAAGTTGTGTGTGTAAGAGTGAGTAGCGGTGTGACTTATTGTGTGTGTAAGTGTGTGTGGCGGTGTGAATTTGTGGAAGTTGTGTGGAGAAAGGTGTTGCACATTGAGGCTAAAGTGTGAGAGTGTGGTGCATAGAAAGTAAATCGTGAAGGAGAAGAGTGGTAGTGTTTCAATTGTGAAGTAAAATTGTGTAGTGTGTGTATTTTCAAAAAGTGGAGGAATTACAATTATTATTTTTCAGATTTGAAATCAGAATTGAAGTGTACATTAAGAAGTCAATTTGAAATTTCAAAACACACATTAAGTCATAATTAATTGTGTGTCATTTGAATTTGAAATAATTTCTTACCATTTGTGAAATCTTGCACTTATTGAGCTGCCTTTTTCATTGAAGTTATGGTTTGATTTTTGTGTAAAAGTGGGGAAAAGCACTGTGACTTGAAGGTGTGTGTGTAGAGTTGTGCTTTTGTACATTTAGTGAAAGGGTGTATGTAATTGGCGTTGGTTCTTGTGTGTGTTCTATAGATACTTGTTGGTGGTGGCGTGAATAATTGTGGAACTGTGAGCTAAAAGGGAAGTTGCGTGGCAGTGAGTTGTGTATTTTTGTGCTTGTGTTTAAGTGCTATCCATTGTGAAGTTAATTAGTGTGAAACCAAAGCAAGAAAAGGAAAGTTGAGTAGTAGAATTTGAATTCAAACAAAACAATTAAAGTGTGAAAGTAATTGAACTCATTACTTAACACTTGTGGTTGAATTTAATTCTTAACTACTTAGAAATAATTGTGTGTACTTCATTTATTTAAATTTACTTGAAGTGCCAAGAATTATTTATTTGTGCTTCAATTATTTCACTTGACTTTATTTGAAGTACCAATAAACATTTCTTGTATTGGTTGAGTGTGAGCACCATGAGTGTGTAAGGGTGTGTTGTCGTGGTGTGGTGAAGTGTATTATGGTTGTTGAAGTTAGTAAGCAAAAATGTTAAGTGAGTTGTATTTGTCTATTAACGTATTGCGTCGGGATATGACTTCTTTTCCAACCATTGATCAAGGACAAAGAGAAAACTTGTTCCATACTTCTTGTAGGGTACAAGGAAACTTGTGCGTAATCATTATTGATGGTGGTAGTTGTATTAATGTTGTAGATGCATCATAAGTATCTAAGTTGAAACTTGAAACCATCCCACATCCTGAACCCTATACATTACATTGGTTAAATGATCAGGATAGTCTTTGTGTAACCCAAAGGGCTAGGGTACCCTTCAGTATAGGGGACAAGTACTATGATGAGCTTGAATGTAATATTCTTTATATTTGTACATCCCATATATTACTTGGTAGACCATAGTTGTATGACAGGATGGTATTACATGATGGGTATAGAAATACTTATATGTTCAAAAAGGATGGTAAACGTGTAGTATTGAACCCTATGTCGCCATCAGAGGTCCAGAAGATGCAAAGACAAATAAAACAACCATCACAAATTCTTGAGGATCATAGCTACATGATCAAACCTTTAGAGGGCCAAACTGTGCAGACGCAGGTATGCCAACCTTCAAAGGTTCTTGAGGGCTCTAGTGACACGAGCCAACCCTTAGAGCATAAAATTTGTCAAACACCGATGTGCCAACCTTCAGAGGATCCTGATGATCATAGTCAGACGAGCAGACCACTAGAGAACTAGACTGTTTAGAGATAGTTATGTTCACTTTCAGAGGGTATTGAGCAGTTGGGCCAACCATTAGGGGGCTATGAGGATCAGCACCATACAGATGAGTTAGAAAAAGAGGAAACAAAATCAATGGAATGGGTTGAGACAGGGGAGACATCAGTAGATAATGAGTCCTTATTTATGTTGCAGATGAGATACATCCTGGAAATGGGGGAGAGAAAACAATCACCTATTGTGGTATTTCAGATATTGGGATTCTGCAGAGATACTTCTTTAGATGGATTGCTAGGAGAAAACAGAGTCTCTACTGCATTTTATCTACCAGATTTGAGGACAAATCTTTTTGAGGCCCGAGAAGATGATAGGAATCAAAATCCGACAAGACCTATCATTAGGGCAAGAACCAAAGGATTTCAAATCTTGGCGATGAGGGCCCATTTTGAGCAAATCGACCTTGGAATTATTCGTTTACTAACCTCTTTTATCTTATTCATGTATTATATATTCCAACAGGCACACTTATCATATTTTATAGGGCGATGGATAAACTCACTCAGACTCAGCTTGTGGGTTATCCATGGACCGACTTGAACCGGTGATGAGTTGGGCCAACGAATCCTATGGAAGAGCTCGCATGATGAAGACTATTTTCTTTTATTTTGTAATTTTTATTTAGACTATTTTATGTTATATTTTCTTTTGGGACACTTTCATTTTTTTATTGTAATTGTCATTTAGGACCAGCCACCTTAAAAGTGGCAAAGTTGTAATTTTGTGTATTTTCTAACCCTAAAGGAAGCAAGTATAAATACTTGCTTAAAGTAGGGTTTAAGGAGGCCAAAATTTTTAGAATTGAACATCACATTTTCGTGAGAGGGCTTAGGGTTTCCCTAGATCCATTTTCTCTTATCAATTTCAATTTCCAAGAGTTTAAATTGTGGCGAGTGCAACAAAGGGAAATTGTGAGTAATATCAATTCCTTCTTTGTTGTGTTTCCTTTTCATCACTAGTGAGTCATATCTAGGGTTGAATTAGATGTTCTTGGTCAGATTTTGATTGCATTTGTAATCAACTATTATGTTATAAGATTGATTGGTTTTAGCATTTTGTTATCACCATCAATTTGTGATTCATTTTGTGACGTGAATTGGTCATTGTTGGAAGAGGAGAATCATAGAATTAGATCTTGTTATCTTGGTGTATTTCACTTGTAATTATTGTTATTTGGAGAAGATTATCATTGTTGGATTGTTAATTGCAATTTTGAACCTTTGGATTTCATTAAATCTCCATTAGGGTTCACGCAATTCATGGTCTTTTTGAATCGGTTTATATGTGTGAGTTGAGATTGTTTCTTTGATTCAT
This sequence comes from Laguncularia racemosa, assembly GCA_037954665.1. Classification (NCBI taxonomy): domain Eukaryota; kingdom Viridiplantae; phylum Streptophyta; class Magnoliopsida; order Myrtales; family Combretaceae; genus Laguncularia; species Laguncularia racemosa. Next base: position 557,923 of record JBBMOL010000146.1, read on the forward strand.
TTGCATGTGCTTAGGCTTGGTTTTGAGCACATCACTACCTTAACTACCATTACCAATTGTTATTTAGTTTAACAACTTTCCTCCCCCTACTTAGCTCTCCCTTCCAACTACTTTATGTAGTTAAGTTGAACCTTAGAACAACTGACCTAAGCCATCTATGGCTCAGTTGCAATGTGCAATAATTGATGCCAATATTGGTGAGTTGGAGGACCTTATAAAAAGGCTATTCGACTTGAGGGTGATGCACCTAGATTCCTAAGATAGAAATTTAGTCATGGTCAAATGCACAGCTAGTGAATAAAATTGGATTTTTTAAAAAAGTATTTTTAGTTTTATGGTGTAGAAAGTAATTTTTTTTTATGATTTTTATGTTTATGAGAAACAATAAAATAAAGAGATAAGGAAAAATTGCTATTTAGATATAATGCACCAAACAACAAGTCAAAATGGGGGTTTTGTTTAATCTAAGTCTATGGATTATATAATTAGAATAAATAAAAAGGATTGATTAATTTTAAGATTGATATGGCTTATGGTTAAAGAAATAATCATACTATTAAAGAAGGTCCATATGATGCATGAATCTCATTAATAGGACGTTCATCACAATCTATAAAATAGATTGATAAGAATAATGAAATTGAGAAAACTCAAACATGAAAATATATTTGATTCATTAACAATTGTATATTACATTGTATAACATTATATATTTATAATGGACAAGAGGGTTACCAATATGGAATAATCGCTATTATGGAAAGTATTAGAAAAGGAAATATGATAAAATAAAATAACTATTCTAATAATTGTCAAACATGAAAATATCCATTATCCATATTAAACTAATCTCCTAATTCATTTTTTTTAAAGCTAAAAATTATAACTAAAATAAAATACAAAAAGATATGGAATAAATATTCCATTGTCAAAAGTTAGGTTGGATTAGAATCATAGTTATAAATGCAAAATCAAAATATCCTAGTGATTAGAGCTAGATGCAATCAAAAGCTTGTAAGTTGGAAATAGTTGGAATTAGCATGCATTTGGAATTATGAGTGTCGAAAACTTGTTTAGAAGTTTCTTTTTAACTAGCTTCTCTGGTTTCGAATTCTAATTCCCACATACCCTCTCCTTTAGAACGATTCATCCTGAATCTTCAAAATTGACATTTCTTCCTCTAAGATCAATTATCATCTTGCAATACTCAAACACAAACAAAACATGATAGTTCATAAGAATATAGTATGCCCTCTTCCATGCACAATCTTTCCAGTCATCACGGGCTCTATCAACTAGAACCGAATAAGCTTGCTTCTTGTTGAGTAATTGTGAGAACTTAATGTAGTATGGTTTTGGGTGTTAGTTTAGATGCTCATCCTCTACAACCGCTATTTCCTTTTACTCATTAACTTCAATAGATTCTTCTTCATCATCACAAGGGGCTTCTTGGGTGTTCTTTTGTAGGGTTTCTTCTTTGACAACCTTTACCACTTCCAAGTCCTTTTCTTCTTTAATAACTTCTCGTGAAGTTTCTTCCTCTTTAACTTTGCTCTCAACTACTTCTTCACTGATTTAAGTTGGTACTTTAACATGTTGTGAAGATTTTACTACCTAAGATTCATCAATCAACTCTAAAATTTTTCTATAAACTCCCTTCTCATTCCTCCACCTCACTAAATTCTAAACTACTGCTAACCCTTTCATGGTTGTTTATAAGGATAAAAGACATAACACAATGTGTCAGTTTGTAGTTAGAGAATGTGTATTATTAGACAAATTATGCCATGCATTGTATTTGATCCATTAAGGCTCTCCTAAACATACATAACAATCATCAATATCAACAATATTACACAAAATCTCATTTCAGAACCCATTAATACAAAAGACTAACTTTTTTTTTCCCATCTAAATCACTTCATCATTATAAATAATTTCAAATAGATATGGACATTCAAAAACTTCGAAACCCAGTTTATCAATTACTACGTTGGAAATTATATTAATAGGGCAATCATTAATTTTGAACAACAAAACACCCTATTGAATTCTACCATGAAAGTACAAATTTTCTATAGCTATACTTAAATAAATCCCACAATCATTAACACACCTCTCAAAAATTAAATATCTTCAACCCCAGGAATTACAATAGAGGGTTGATGAATTTAAACACTACTCACCAGTATGAAGCATACAAACCAATAGCTCTAATACCAAGATGATATGCTTAGATTCCCAAGATAAGAATTCGGTCATGGTCAGATGTGCAACTAGTGAATAAAACCGAAATCCTTTTAGGTATTTTTGGTTTTATGATGCAAAAAGTAAATATTTTTCTTATGATTTTTGTGCTTATGAGGAACAATAAAATAAAGGGATATGGAAGAATTGCTATTTAGATATAATGCACCAAACGATAAGTTAAATTAAGGGTTTTATTTAATCCAATTGATAAGTCTATGGATGTCACAATTTGAATAAATGAAAAGGATTGATTGATTCTAAGACCGATATGACTTAGGTTAAAGAAATAATCAAACTATTAAAGAAGGTCTGATATGACACACAATGTCGTTAAAAGGACATTTGTCACAATCTATAAAATAAATTGACAAGAACAATGAAATTGAGAAAACTCAATAATGAAAATATATTTAATTCATCAATAGCTATCTATTACATTACATAGCAATACATATTTATAATAGACTAAGATGGTTACTTGTATGGAATAACTGCTATTATGGAAAGTGCTAGAATAGGAAACATGATAAAATAAAATAATTATGCTAATAACTAACAAATATGAATATATCCACTAACCTTATCAAACTAATATCTTAATTCATAAAAAAAAAAAACTAAAGATTCTAATTAAAATAAATTACAAAAAGATATGGAATAAATATTCCAAAGTCAAAAGTTAGGTTGCATGGGAATCATAGTCATAAATGTAGAATCAAAATATCCTTGCGATCAAAACTAGATGCAATCAGAAGCTTGTAAGTAAAAAATAATTAGAATCAGCAAACATTTAGAATTATAAGCATCAGAAACAAATTTAAAAACTTCTTTCGGACTAGCTTCTCTACTTAAGTCTTGGTCTTAGATCCCGATTCCCATCAAAGGGAGTCTAAGAAAACCGATCCCCTTTAGTTAATCCCCATCATGGCTCAAATGAGGCTCCTTAGCTACAATGATGCCATCACTTGCAATGCTTTTCTAGGGACTCACAAGAAGGTAGTCAAGACATGGTACAACAATTGAAGCTAAATTATATCTTTAACTTTAAGGAGCTTGGCATGCAATTCCACCAATGCTTCTTAATGAGCAAGATGCCCTTATCAAGTAGTGTTAAGACAAGTCCATTTAGGACTACTTTTCCTAGTTCATCACAGCTATACTTGAAATACCAAATGTAGACATGAGTGTAGCGCTCAATAGTACAATTATGGGTGAAGAACTCTAGCTATTTCTTTATCTTCCTTGCTAAGAAGAGATTGGAAACCTTTGAAGACTTTTGAAAAAGGGTTGCAAAGTACATAATAATAGGGAACAATTTCAAGGCCTGGAAGGAGTCTAACTAAAGGATGTTGAATAAAAAGAAGGATAGTAAGGACCGAGCCTTTATCAAAGATTGGCTTGGTCCCATTAATAATTAGGGGTCATCTTGTGAAAAGAATAATGGTAAGCAAGACAAAAAATGCGCCATTCCCTTCTACATGGATCTCATGCTTATAAGGCCAAATACTCCTAGAGGTCAAGAATAAGGGTATTCTCACCTAACCTGAGAAAATGAGGGGTAACCCCTCAAGACAAAGCTTATAAAAATATTGTGAGTTCCATAGGGATAAGGAACACAATATAGAAGATTATGTCTAACTAAAGAATGCTCTTCAAGATGCCATTTGACATGGCTACCTTAAGGAATACATCGATAATCAAAGTGAAGAGGCATTGCAAGCTGTATAAAGAAGAAGAATAGAACTCGACCAATGGGTTGACAACTTGGGTACTAATAAGAATAAATCCCCCAACGGTGTTATTAGCATCATAGTGGGAGGTCCCACAACAAGAGGGTGGTTGAGCTTCTAAAGCAAGACCTATGCCTAATAGAAGCAAACCCAGTAAGTCATGAGCCTACATAGGAAAAGGCCAATAATAGATATGTTTATCTCACTATTGGATGATGACCTAGAGGGAGTTTAAACTCCCCATGATGATGCCTTAGTGATCAAAGCCAGGATCTCTAGGTTTAATGTCTATAAGCATTCCTATGAATATTCCTTTGTTCCCTTTTCTATTTTTACCCTTTTTATATTGTACTAGGTAGGCATATTTTCTTGTACTTAAATGGTTTTTCCTTTTTTAGTATTGTAACCCTAAGGATTTACTATAAATATTCCCTTACATGTAAGCCAAATCATCACATCATTGATTATAGAATTTATTTTTGACCTCTTGTAAGTTTTAGCTCTCAAGTTCGTACTCTTATCAATGCCTTTAGTAACGATTGTAGCAAGTACCCCTAGTGTAAGCTTATAGGTCACATTGAGTTAGGATTAAGTTGCATATGGTTCTTGTAGTGCATCATATCCATAGAAAACATTCACATTTCTACTATTTTACCCATTTCCATGTCATTTTCTTCCATATTTGGAAGGACACATTATCTAGTTGTTTTATAGATTGATACCCTAATGGTTACTAAGCTTCTAGGTGTATCATCTTATATTAGTATCAAAGTGAAGGTTATGAGAAGGAAGTGCTACTAGTGCTATTTAGTCTTAAACCAAAGTAGTAGTTTTTGTAGCAATGTTGTTGTTTATTGTTGAGCTGTGGGTTGTGACTTGTGAGGTAGTTTTGAGGAAAGAGTCAAAATGTTCAATCCTAGTGTGCAATGAGGTATTAGTGACTTTAAGAGTGATGTGTATGAATGTGGAAGATGTGTAGCTCAAAACATAAGGTCTACTAATAAACAAATCCAAGAACTGACCACTATTATCACCAACCTCGCTATTACTATGTAGCGATTGGTTGATAATCAAGTTGTCTAAGTTGATGCAGGTGTTAGATAAGTTCAAAATGATGAGGAACCACTAGCCCCACCTCGAAATGTTCAAAATGGTGGTAGATTGAGAAGAGATTGAAGTTGAGAAAGCTTGTAGAGGTTGAAGATGATTTTGATGAGGGAGCTGGGGACAACTCTAAAGAATAGAATATTGTGCGAGGTGCATAAGCTCCTAGAGGATTAGAAAATGTAAAGATGCAAATCTTTTTATTTTTAGGAAGTGGAGATGTAGATGATTATTTAGATTGGGAAGCTAAAGTTGATAAATTATTTGAGTTTCATGAGTATGAAAAGGCTATGAAAATAAGAATGGCTACCTTAGAATTTTTTGGGCATGCAACATTGTGGCGAAAGAACTTGCTAGCCATAAGAAGATGAATTGAAAAAGCATGAAATGGGTCATGGACCAAGATGAAGAGGCTACTAAAGAGAAGGTTTGTCCCATTATTATGTGTAAAAGGCTTTTAGGAAGTGGCAAACTTTAATATAATGGGGAATATGTGTTGATGATTATGTGAAGAAGTTTCAAATGCTAATGGTCTGATGTAAGGTAGAAGAGCCTAAAGACAAGACTATCGCTTGGTTCATAATTAAGCTGAAGTACAGATAGCATGTGTAGTTGAGCTATAGTGTATGAACACTTTAAACGATGCCATTTAATTGGCTTAAAGAGTAGAATGTTAAAGGCATAACAATTTGAATTGAGGAGCTAGTGGTTAAGCTATGATATTGACCTGACCTACTACAGATTCTTGCCAACTAGTGCAAGATTAGTTGAGCTAAGCTGATGATAGACGTGAGGGTTCACCAATGTGAGAGGAGAGGAGAACAGAGACCAAGGGAAAGGTTGTAAAGTGAAGAGAAGTGCAAAGAGGAGAAGAAAGACAGAGCATGGGATAGAAGATGATCTAGATAAAATGCTTCAAGTGTTTACATTTTGGATTTGTAGTTACCTAATGTCTAAACCCCAAAGTAATGATATTGAAGGGTCAGGTGCTGGTGTTAGAAGTTGATAGTGCTGATGAGGATGGGTTAGAAGAAGATACAGGAGGAATAGAATATACTAAAGAGATTTTTTAGGATAAGGAAGATATTGTGTATGTAAAGTAAGGATAGTTCCTTAACATTGTGCCAAAAAGAGCTCTTAGTGTCATCGCTGAAACTGTAGATGAGCAGCATGAAAACCTGTTTCACACCAGATGTAAGGTTAAGGGACGGTTGTGTACACTAATTGTTAATGGATGGAATTACACCAATATGTCCACTGCATCCATGGTTAATCAACTGAAGTTAGCGACCTTGAAGTATCCAAAGCCTTACAAGTTACATTGGTTAGATAAGAAGGGAGCTCTTCATATGACACAGTAGGTTTAAGTACCTATAACCCTAAGAAATTGGTACCAAGACTAGGTGCTTTAAGACATCTTGCCTATGAGTGTGTGCTATATACTTCTTGGCTGATGGGTATAAGAACAACCACGCTTTCTAGAAGGATGGAAAGAAGGTCATACTGTAACTTATGACTCAATGCCACATGAAGGATACTTAGATGCAGCTGAGTAAAGCTTAAAAGAAGACCCTTGTCATGCCCCCAAAGTGAGCTGAAATAGACTCTAGAGCCAAACATGTCATTATTCTTCTAGCTGGTTCAAAGGTTGTTTGAAATGAGAGATCAAGTGCCTTTGCCTACAAAGACTCAAGACCTATTGGACAAGGGATTGTCACCTTTTTAAGGCATAGAGCATTGCATTGAATTGTAACTTAGTGCAACATTGCCAAACAAGTCCACTTATTATATGAATCTAGATGAGGCTGTTGAATTGAAGAAACAAGTGGACAAGTTGATTGAACGTGGCTATGTGGGAGAGAGCATGAGCCCCTATGCAATACTTGTTCTGTTCGCCCCAAAGAAAGATAAACCTTAGCGCATGTTCATTGATAGTTAAGCCATGAACAAGATTACTATCAAGTACAGATGCTCCATTTCGAAGCTTGATGACATACTAGACAAATTCCATGATGCTTGTATCTTTTCAAAAATCGATCTAAAAAGTGGATATCATCAAATATGTATGAAACTTGGAGATGAGGGAAAGATAGCTTTCAAGACGAAGCATAGTCTCTATGGATGGATGGCCATGCCCTTCAGTTTGATAAATGCGCCAAGTACATTTATGAGGTTAATGAACCATGTGTTAAGAACCTTGCTGGGAAAGTGTACTATCGTATACTTCAATGACATCTTAGTGTATAATCCTAACCTAAGGATTCATATTGAGCACCTATGAGAGACCCTCACCACTCTATAAGCTAAACAACTATTTAGTAATTTGAAGAAATGTTGTTTTTGACAAGATAAGTTTGTATTTCTAGGGTTTGTTGTAGTAAAAGGAGTGAAGGTTAATTCTAAGCAATTTGTGACTAGTTAACCCTAAAGAATGCATCCAAGGTGAGAAGTTTTCATGGACTTGTATCCTTCTTTTGATGTTTCAACTAGAACTTCAATACTATAGTCACATCTCTCACCGAGTTTACTAAGAAGAGTGTAGAATTTAACTAGGGAGAGAAGGCTCAACGAAGTTTTGAGGAGATTAAGGGGAAGCTGACCACAACCCCTATGCTAGTACTCCTTGATTTTGAGAAGGTGTTTAACCTAGACTATGATGCATCAAGAGTAGAAATTGGAGCTGTATTGATGCAAGAAGTACGACTTGTTACTTACTACAGTGAGAAGCTTAATGGAGTTTCTTTGAACTATTTTATGTATGAGTAAGAGTTCTATGCTCTCGTATAAACCATCATAATGTGGCAACATTGTCTTTTTCCCTAGAAATTCATCATCTACACCAACCATAAGTCCTTGAAATACCTCATTGGACAAAAAAAAAAAAAAAAAAGCCATCTAACTACTAAGCTCAATAGGTAGAATTCATGGAAGGTTTCTCTTTGTTGTGAAGTATAAGAAGGGGAAGAGTAATGTGGTAGCTAACGTGCTTTCACGAAGGTACACTATGATTACTACTCTACAAGCCAAGATATTGGATTTTAAGCTAATCATTGAACAGTATAAGCACAACCCCTATTTTAGACCTATCATGGCCAGTTATCCTCAAGGAAGAGTAGTTGAAGGATACTACCAAAAGGATGGATACTTGTTTCAAGGAGGTCAACTATGTATACCAACCTATTCTATTTGAAAATTATTAGTGAGAGAGGCTCATAGTGAAGGATTAACTAGCCATTTAGGTGAGAAGAGGACATATGAGCTGCTTAGAGAACATTTCTTTTGACTATAGATGAAGAAGGATGGGCATAAGGTGATTGAATGATATGCTACTTGTTGGAGAGCCAAGTGTTGAACTCAACTTGGCTAACTTATGCTACTTCTTGTACTAACCTAACCATGGTCAAACCTAAGCATGGACTTCATGCTAGGGTTACTGAAGACACCAAGAGGGAAGGACGCCATATTTGTGGTCATCGATTGGTTTGGTAAAATGGTACACTTCATTCCTTGCCATAAAACTGACAACACCCTTCATGTTGCTAACCTCTTCTTATAGTAAGTAGTTCAACTACATGGGATCCCGATGAGCATTGTTTTTAATTGAGACCCTAAGTTCTTAAGCTACTTCTAGAAAACCTTAAGGTGATGACTTAGCACCAAGCTCATGTTCAACACATCCTACCATTGATAAACCAATTGCCAAACCGAGGTGGTCAAGAAGATGCTAAGGTCCTTGCTCTGAGCCACAGTTGGGAAAAATCTTATTGATAAGGACTTGTACCTTCCCATCATTAAGTTTATATACAATAGGTCGGCACATTGTACCATAGGTATGTCCCCATTTAAGGTCGTCTATGGGTATAACCCTACTATGCCTCTAGATTAGCTACCCATACCAAACTCAAATGAGGAGAGCCAGAGTAGAGTTAACCAAGCTAGAGAGATGTAGCAACTTTACCACAAGGTCTTTGAGCAACTTGAAAGGGCTACTACAAAGCAACAATAATGGAGTCATGGACGACAAGTTGTTCATTTTCAACTCAAAGATCTTGTGTCGATTCGAATTGGGAAGGAGAGGTTTCCAAGCAAGTGAGTGAACAAGCTTACCCCCGAGGTCGAAGGACCATTCTAAGTACTTCAAAAGAACAATGAAAATGCCTACAAAATTGACCTCTCTGAGGGATATGGAGTCTTAATCACATTCAACGTCTCCAACTTGAGCCTATATGTCACTAATAAGCAACAAGAAAACACATTTGACTTGAAGGCAAATCCTTCACCACCCTAAGGAGATGATGGGAATCAACTTATTAAGCCCATTACATAAGCCCATGATCGAGGATTGCAAAACTTAACATGAAGGATCTTGATTGAGCACCCCTTGAAGATAAGCTGCTACTCATCCAGAACTGAAGTGTCTACCACTACATGATTTGCTTCAACCTCTTCCTCTCCATGATCTCCCCTCTTATTGAGCACACTAGAGGAGTTAGTCACAGTCTTGGCCCAAACAAAACTAAGGAAGACATCTAAGGACAACCGACCTTGAACAACTTAGACTAACCTACTCTCCCACTCTTCAATCTCTCGTGAAGCTGATGTAGCCACCATCTAACCTGCTCACTCAGGATATACCTTTTATTAGTTCAAACGAAGGCTTTGTTAATTCGGCACAACTTGTCTCTTTTGTTAGGAGCATGGCCAGTGCCAAACCGATACATATGTTTAACACTTGATAGTTGTACACATTCCTATGAATATTCCTTTTATCCCTTTTACATTTTTACCTTTGTTGTATTGTATTAAGAATGCATAGTTTCATGTACTTAAATGGTTTTTCCTCTTTTAGTAATGTAACCTTAAGGATTTAGTATAAATAATCCCTTATGTAACAATAGTAGCAGTTGCTTTCTTGTTAACTAAGAGTTTGGTAAGGTTGATCTTCTTCAACTCCATGTCTACAAAATAGAAAAATTAGGTTAAAAGCTATGCAATAAAGTGAAATGAAAAAGGTGTTGTGCCGAGCATGAGCCTTTAAGGGACCTTATTTCTTTAACACCAGCAAATGAATAATGCTCCCTTTGCCACTCGACTTTGAAATGGTGAGATAACCCAAGACATACGTCCCCCTCCCCTTTCCTCCGAGATGTTAGCCCAGCCAAAATGGCTCTCCACTATCTTTAGGGAATCATACTTGCCTTAGTGTTTGACCTTAGATGGTATGTATTCAATTGCCCATTTTTCGTTAAGCTAGAGCTTTAGTGAGGTTGTCTTGATCAACTTAACCTAGCTTATCTAAAAGTTAAGCTCCACATCTAACTTGATCACTATAAATCTATCCTTCCAATTGAGAATGAATGAGGCTAAAACTTTAAACAACTTCCTCCCAAGTTGACACATAACATAGCACCAACCTAGTGTGGAGCCATTACACTTTACCCTATATAAGCATCTGAAGAGTTGTGGGGTTGCCTTGAAGTGAAGGATTTCATAGATCACCTAAAATGTGACCAATAAAAGGCATGCATTAAGCATAAGCTGCAATGATTTTAGCTTGTGATAGTTGAAAAATGCCTTCTTGAACTCTAGGAAAGGAAGTTGAAGTCGAAACTCGAAGTGCTTATAATAGAGGTAGAACCAATTCTCTTCCATCAGTGTAACTTAGTTGCTCTTCCTTGACTTCTCCACATGTCATCCTTTGATGAGTGGATTGAAGTATAGCCACACACTTGACACCCCTGAGTTTGATAGTTGGATAGCTACCCCCATTCAGCACTTTGTCATTGAGAACCACCTTGGTGTACAGGGGTACTAATGGTTTTGCATCCTTGTTGTCATCAAGGTAAACATCTACAAGGTGTTTCACCCACCATTAGCGTATTAAACTATCCTTTGGTCTCTCCAATTAGCATCACTACCCTTATCGCCTTAAAGGACCCACCATTGTTATCGTCATCAAGAGGAGTAATCCTTTGGGAATCTCATGCTCTTTACACTCTTGGTGCATTATCAATGAGGGTATGTGAAGATAGCAACACTACATCTTTTATGATACCTTTGATGATTATAGAAAATTGGAAAAAGTTAAGATCTTGATGTGTTTATGAATGAAAGAAGGAGAGATTTGAGAACCAGAGTGCAAGAATGAGGAAGAAGTGAATGTTTTGAAGACCAAAAGTGATATTCTGATCTATGCTTTTCCCTTTTATAGTTGTGCAAAGTTATCGAGGTGACAGTTATAAAAAAGGCAATCAACTTGATGTGCGCTAACCGGATATTGTCACATGCCCTATAAAAGGAATGAATGACTTAGCTAAGTTGCACGAAACTATCATGATGTAGACATTTCCAATAGCTCATTGATATATGTCCTTAGCATTAAATGCACTTAAATTTGCGCTTGTGATATAAATTAAATTAAAGCTTCTTGAACAAGTTGAAGAGTCTCGAATCCAATAACTTATAATTAGAACAAGTCATCCCATCTAACCAATTATGTCGTGCTCTTTCTTGATTAGGGGGTAAAAGTCGAAAGCAGCTCCATGAATCCGCTACTCATCAAAGATTCCATCAGGATACTAATTTGAATCCTGGTGAAGGCACTTATAGCCTTACTCACTTTAGTAAAACATCCCCTACAATAGCACATGGGTCCAACTCGGATAACCTTGCTAATTTAACCACTTACCTCTAATCACCCCACTTTAGTGATGACCAAACTTTGTGGCATGAGGGCTTTGAATGCTAGGACAATGCTATAGGTTGGTTTATAGTCCATCAATAAGAGTTGTGATCTACAACACATCGTTGTTTGACCTAAGGTCATAAAAGCCTTGCTAAAGCTTACTCTTGTTATCAAATAGTCGCCAATAAGAGTGGGGGACAAGTGTTGATAAACTATTTTAGACGTGGGCCTCTATACTTAGGTCAACTTGTTAAGCACTAATGAATTGCTAAAGACTTAAGCCTTCAGGCCCCCAAGTTGGTCAGCTTAGCCCACTATTCAAATGAAGATAGGTAGGAAAAACTTGGCAAAGAAAGCAAGTCAATAGCTCATAACCTCCTTGATTCTTCTCCACAAATCTTAGAGTCAAAGAGGAGATCACAAGCATTAAGTACCTTCCTTATTTAGCTTATTCGCTCCTCTATAAATATAAGGTTAGGCCTTCAGGTAGTAGATCTACATTTTGCTACCCTAAATACCCTCTTTTATTACTCTCATCTTACCTCCTACTAACTTAAGTGTCGGAGTGGCTACATTGGAATTAACTCTAATAACCCCACAACTCCTTTCCTTTGACTCATGTAGGTTACACACACCTTTTACAAGATCAAGTAACAACAAGATGGAACCTCTTTCTTTTTTCATAGAATTAAAAAGATCTCCTATGGAAGAGAAAGGATACAACCTAAGAACATTAGTGATTTCTTATTTTAATTATAATTTTTTTTTTTGAAGAAAAACCTAATACTACTTCAATTTCCATTTAAAAGTTATTTAATTGTATGAAAGTTTTAGTTGAAAGTATTTGACATATACCAAAAAAGTTGCCTTTTTTTTATGGGAAGTGTATAGGAGAGAGAAATGCTCATATGTGAACTAAAATGGACTAATGGTAAAAGTTTAAGAAAATTTACCAAAAAAATTGTAAAACCATTAAAATTTACTTTAAAGCATTTGTAGTATAAGGATAAAGTTTTAATTTAAGGATATTTAATGGAATGTTATAGATAAAAAATGATGATATCAAAAGTAGTCTTAACTAGGAATGAGTGTATACAAAATGGATAGGGTATAAGGCGTTACCCATACCTTAACCATGTAAGGCACAAGTTTCCAAATTTTAGAATCAGAACCTATCCTATAACACTTTAGAATGACCTTGTAACTTATACCCTATAAAACATATAGGGTATAAGGTATCTTGTAGAACTAGTAAATTTTATCATTCTTCCTATAAATTTCAATTTTATATGATATTAAAAAAGTATTCTATATGAGATATTATAAGTTCTTTATATGCAAAATCTGTGCAACTTATAATAGAATTTGTAAAATTAAAAATAAAAGACCAAAATTTTCTAATATTTATTATGTTAAGGTTATAGAATCTTATTACTTAACAAATGTGAAAGAACAAGAGAAAATAATGGATAACATAACATTAGAGAAGAAAATGGGGAAGAATAAGAGAAAGGACAAAGAACATAGGGTGAGAGAGATGACATTAAGTTTAGTTGACTTAAAGGCTTCGACTCGTTTTTTTTTTTTCTCTTTACTAAAATGTTTGTTAGCCAAAAAATATAATATAATAATTTATTAATATTTTATTAACAATTTTTTATAGGGTAAGTATAGAATATCTTAAAACTTATATCCTAGATATTTTAAAATACAAGTTCTAAAATAGATATAGGGTAAGAAAATCTCTTACTTATACTCTACCTTATGGGAGTATATTCCAAAAAAAAATTATATCTAAAATTTATCTTATGGCCCTTATTATTAATTTGAAACTTACCCAATCAAGAAGAATACAAATAGATATATACCCTGTATAACAAGATTACTGTTCACCCTAATCTCAACGACTTTAATAATATAGATATCATTAATTTTCTTTGCATCTTCAAAAAAAATCATTAATATGATATCCGCAATGCCATTCCAATATGCTAACATAAATAATAATAATAATAATAAAATTTCAAAACTTTTAGCCCTTGGTATTTTCTGCACTAAATTTTACAAATTTATAGCTAAAATAAGTAGAAAAGCCAAAAAAAAAAAAAAAAGTAAAGGAGGAGAACGAAAATAGATTTTCTAGTTTTATTTAGATGTGTATGTAGGAAATGATGGGAAATAAAAAAGAAAAGTATTTCATTTTCTTATTGTTCAGTTAATATGAAGAAAAAAAAAAAGGAGAGAGAGAGATATAAATAAAACACCATTTATTTTATTTTTATAACTATACGTTTGGAGATGTTTCGTTTTACTCATTTTTACTCTCATCTCTCCACATATAAAGAGAAAAAAGGTTGGGCTTAAGTAAGGATAGAAATAGTTTTCATCATTTATGTTTCTATTAGAGGGGATAATGATATGTATACTCGAGTAATAATAAATTGATTTAGAATGACTTATGAAAGCCCAAAATGGAATCCAGTGGACATGGAAAGCGAGCCGTGCAGCTTACCGGGTCTGGCAAGCTCAGGATCTGCTATGGACCCATACGTATCGATCCTTAAGTCTTCTTTATCGTCTGAATCGGACCTGAAAATATTCTTCTTGTTCTTTTCACGAACTTTTACTTTACAGTTTATTCTCCTTTAACAAAGCAAAGGCGTGATAGGAAGGATTCTTTCTGGAATGTGCTGAAAGTCTTAAAAGTATTATTTATATTATTAAAGGAAAAGGCACCCATTTGGTATATTTGATATTTATTTTTATTATTGTATAATCAATAAAGAAAATCCACATGTCAATTCTTATAAACATATTCTCTCTCAAATGATTTCTTATAACTATCCTTATTTTCATTCTATATTCTAAACTCCATCACTAACAATAAGGAAAGTCTAAACCTAAAGAAGTATCTATATTTTATAATTTAATTTCCATTACCTTAATATCATATGAATATTATATCAATAAATACTTAAATAATAATATTTTCAAATTTAAAATTAAAAAAATAATAATAAATTTCTTTTCAATATTTTTATCAAATTCATAAGTTAAAAAAATTATAAACGATTATAACAAATATTTAACTTTTACTTTTACAACTATTTTGTACTTTTTAGATATCTTTCTTAGTGATGTAATATTTTTTAACATTTTTATTAATAATTTTATATATATTTATTTTTACACTTGCAGCGTAAATGCATCATCCTCTAATATTCTTTAATTTTAATTAGTTAAAGAGTTTTTCTTTAATTTTTCATCGGAAATTTGGGCAACATAACAATTTTGTATATTAGAATTATGTAAGTAAGTGAAATTCATTTTTTCTTAAAGTCGTTGGGCAAAAAGCAATTTTTACTTCCATTATTGCCTAATTTGACTATCACCTCCATTATATTGAAAACAATTTAGGGCTAGTTTACTTGGAAGAATAAAAAAGAAATACAATAATTATTATTTGAAATACTTTTTATTATATTATTTACTTACAAATTGGTTGAAAGTTTTTATTTTATGTAACTATTCTATTTCTATTCTACAAAGAATAGTTATTGGCTTTTGTGAAGTGGTACCCTTAATTAGCTCTCCACAAGAAATAAAAAGTTTAAATAATGGACAATTATATACCTTCAATAAACAACTACTAGTTATGTTTTTTAATGACAAAATAGGGACATATTAGTATTTCCGATCATATTCTTAATTTAATACTGTAATAAATGAAACAAAGTGAATAATATTAAATAATTATTATCAACAATAAAAATTTATACGAAATAAATATTGAAATATAATTTTTTAACCTATTATCGATAAAAGATTACTCCTAACGAATAATCTTTCTATTCCCTATGAATTCTATTTTAAAAGGTAAACGGATTATTTTCTAAATAATTTGTACCAATATCCTTATTTCTCGTATCATATAACATACACCAAATAATCATAATTCCTTTTACCATCCATTGCATAAATCAAATAGGTTTATTCTCTTTTTTTTTAGGTAATAAAGGATAATATATGTGTTAACTAAATAGTAAAGGGCTTTGCACTAAAATAATATTAATTTTTAAAAAAATTCACAAAATAGTGTACTAGGAAAAATTGTTCCAAAAATAGATTTTAAAGTTGTGAACCTAGAACGTGCCCTCAATTTTATTGATTTTTTTTTGTAATGTAAATTATTATAATTTTTTTATTTATGGAAATTAATTTTTTTTTGTTATTGCTATGTAAAATTTTCATGTTTTTTAAAATAATAAAAAAATTAATTTGAAGAAAGTTATAATTGAAAAAAAATGATGATTATTAAAAAAGCATAGAAATGATCGTGAAAGAAAATATAAAAGCGTAGATAAAAAATAGAAAAAATAATTTATTAGAAAATATTAAGAAATTACAAAATTTGAAATATTAATGTACAAGAATCGCTAACATCCATAAAAGATCTCTTTCCTATTGCGTTAAAACAGATGGATGAAATGGTCAAGGCTTCATCTAATCTACACAATGAAAACAAAAAATGTAAGCATTATACAAGCAATGATTTAATATCATAAATATGCAAGGGTAAGCTAAGATTTAATTAATCATGCATCTAATTATCTAACGTTTACCATTATCATGTTGATGTGGGTACATTCTTCTATTACGACCTTCCCTTCGGTAAAGTCCACATGTGATCTTATCTGGACGCTCCCTAATGTCAATCTCCAGGTGGTATCTTTTTCGCCTTGGTTTCCCCTTTTTTCGTGCAAGCTTTGGACTTGGATAGATTGATGGGAATTGTATTAGCTCCCAATTGAGCTTGTTGCCTATGGGTAGTAAGTGGGTCCCATATGTGAGCTCTTAGTGCGTCCACTTATACCAATCCAGTATAGATGCCGATGTATCGAGCTTGATTGAAGCAACTACTATATAGGCATGGGAGTATAGGATTCAGTATATTTGCTACTTTTAGCAAGTGTATGTGCTACAGGCAAAGTTAATAGTGTGCATCCACTCCCCTCCCCTTAACTCGCTTGCTACACAACAACTACCAGTGAGCACTTCAAAGATTCTTTCCTACTTACTATAGTTGATGACTTTGTGGTTGCTAGCTCAAGAACTCCATCTATCTATCCTTTCGATGGCATATTTGGTGAAGATTTTATCCTTCACTATATTCTTAAGCACCTTCAAATACTTGTTGATAAAGTAACCTATGAAATTGTAACAAGTCTTCTTCACCAAAATAGTCACCAGTAACCCCAAAGCTTCTTTCAAGATAGAATTGTAGCTTTCAACAATGTTGGAGGCTATATACCCAAACCGATAGCAACCGTTATGAGCCAGCGTATACATCTCCATCTACACATCGTTAAACCACGCCAAGGCATCATGCTTAATAGTCCTTACGTGGTCCATCAAATAGTTTAATTTTTGAGCTTGTGCTTACAATCCACCGTATGTAACTAACTTCTTACATTACATATTTTTATGTGCTTATTGAAGTTACTTATAATGTGTCATAAACAAAATTGCTACACTACAAATGGAGGGCACCATCCATTAGTTCGGGCTTCAATTGCCAACTTGATGCCAAGGTGCCTGCTTGATATGAGGCAAATGGTTTTACGACCTGTATGGTCACTAACCATATGTTCCTTTAATTTCCTTAAAAGCCAGCCTTATGTTTCAACTGTCCCCTCATCTATGAGGGCGAATGCCAGTGAAAGTATATGGTTATTGCGATCAATGCTATAACCAATTAGCAACTTATGAGTGTACTTCCTATACAGAAAAATTTTATCAATGGTAACAACTGGTCTAAGTAATCTCTACGCTGCAATTTATGACTTAAATGCCTAGAAAACCTACTTAAGAGTGGACACTCTCAGTGTAATACCTTGAAACTTAGGTAGCGTTACTACTTGCCACATGCCCTTATCTCATAAAGACACATTAAGGCTCTAGAACTACTTTAATACCACTTAATTCTGTAATTTCTGTAACCACAATTCAATATACTCAACATTTCCAACATTATATAAAGACAATCAAATTCATCCTTTAAACCTTGAAATAAGTTTAACATTAAATTCATAATCAACATCTAACGCAACGGAATGATTATTAAAACACTAATCTATTTCCTCCAATATATCAATGCTCACTACATCTATGTAACACAATTCCTCCAACAATATAATCACCATAATAATATTGCAATTCTTCTTCCACCTCCTTTTATACATTCCTTTCCTAGTCATCGTCTTAGTTAACGTATCTCTCTATGCCTGCATTTAAAAAATTTATTCCTCAAAGGATGAGCTAATGCCCAGTATGTATAATACAAACACACATGCATGAACAAATTTCACATACATTATGCAGTACTTAAAAAACAAACCACCAATTCATGATATACTTTAAGTCCATAAGCAACAAGAGAGTACTCACGACTCCCTTAGAACACTTAAGTACTTTATCATTTAATTGGTGATGTGAACTGTCACTATAAGCCCAACACCCATGATCAGTTAAACTCTTAAACTTAGTGATGAGAATTGTCATTACAGGCCCCATAACCACGAACACTTAACTACTTAAACCTTAAACCAACTCAAATCATTTCCAAGAACGACTCTATTAGGGACGATGTCATATAAGGATCATTGGGGTGCTCCCTAGAGGTTTGTTACTATGGGCCCTTAAGCCGAGCCAAACACATACAACATCAACTTAAACACTTAAGCCAATTCATTCAACTTAATCAAATTCAATACGTATGCTAACTTAAACAAGCACAACACAACACATAAGTTACACATACCAATTATCGCAATCTTAAGCACAACTGGTCTTGGACTTAAAGCTACTTTGTAATATGTCAAAACAATAATGATTCATTCTTAGTATTAATCTAAGAATAATTTAATCTATTATTATTTTTAATTTATTAGATTTTCTAAGGTCCTACTAGCTATTTAGATTGCGTGGAAATTAGCTTAATTATATTTTAAATTGGTAAACACATAGGTTATGTTTCACTCAACGTGGCTATATTGGAGGTCGTGTAACTCAACATAGGATAATACATGGCCGTGCCAAAGGTCGTGTACCTTTCTATGTACTATGCATTTTGACATGGGATGAGACATGACCATGTTAGGAGGTTATGTATCTTTCTATAAGATCTAGGTTTAACACAAGGCACGACATAGCCGTATTGGGAGGTCGTGTATTTTTCTATAAAGTTTGGGTTTAACATGGGGTAAAAAACAACCGTGTTGGAAGGCCATGTATCTTTCTACATCCATTCAAAAACCATAATTTCCCTTTACTAATTCATCTTAATTCTAAATCCATTGCTCTTAAGTTTAAGTTAATCATAAAATGTGAAATTTCTAATTACTTTACATAGATTAGAATACTTACTTCTAAGTTTTTATGAATCGAACCTTAATAGATTGATTCGGTGTTCATCAAGTATGCTCCTTAATCCATATTCTAATTAAATAAAATGATGGAACTTAATTAAGTCCTCAATTCCATATGCACATTAACCCATCAATCATTAAACACTTACTCGATTGACTTGTATCCATCTTTGTGGTTCACTAAGTTGCCTTATGCTTTAGAGAGCTTTTCCTTTTCTCTGGTTTTGTCACTATGTAAAATGGCAAAAAAGGGGCTTTAGGTCAGAAAAGGGCTTATATGCTCTAATCGTAAAAAGAAGAAATTACCACTCAAAGTTACTCGGGTATTTACATTCTGCCTCCCTTATAGAAAGTTTCGTCTTCGAAAGTACCTGATTCTAGAAAAGTTATGGATATTTCTTCTTCATCTCCTCTTTTAATTCCCATGTTACTTCCTATTTGGTCTAATTAACCCATTGCACTTTGATGTAGAGAATTTTTCTTCGTCTTAGCACTTGTTCTTTAGTGTCCATAATTTTGATTTGTCTTTCCACAAATGATAGGTTTCGCTGCTACACATTCAATGGTTCCAAAGCTACTATCTGATCTAAGTTGGGTACATACTTCTTCAGCATAGATACATGGAATACATCATGTACCCCACCCAAACTTAGCGGGAGAGCCAACCTGTAAGCCACTATACCTGTTCTTTCCAAAATTTCAAATGGGCCTACATTTCTTAGGTTGAGCTTCCCTCTCAAGCTGAATCTGATCACCCATTTGGTTAGAGAAATTCTTAGTAGGACTTTGTCTTCTATTTGAAGCTCCAAAGGTTGTCTTTTTTTGTCCGCATAGTTCTTTTGCTTGGATTGAGCTGTTTGTATCTTCTACCTAATTAGCTTGACCTTGTTTACTGCCTCTTGGACTAATTCTGGTCCCAACATCTACCTCTCTCCTACTTCACCCTAGTGTAGTGAGGATCTGCACTTTCTTCCATAAAGAGCCTCATAAAGAGCCATCTGAATAATTGCTTGGTAGTTGTTATTATAGGCAAACTCAATAAGAGGAATATACTCATTCTAGTTACTTCCAAAATCCAGTGTACATGCTCTGAACAAATCTTCTAGTGTCTGTATAGTCCTCTCGACTAACCATCCGTCTAAGGATCGAATGCAGTGCTGAACTACAAATGGTGCCCAATGCTGGACTCGGGGGGCTATCTTATTAAAACCTAAATGGTTAACATTTATTATCTTCTTCAAGAAACTGAATTAAAAGCGTTTTGTAAATTCCCTTCGCCATTATATGTACAAGACATAATGTTTCCATTTAAAGTATGAAATAGCATGAAAAAAATTTAATCAATTTTTTTTATTATACATTTTCTATTATTATTTTAAAATGAAATAAAAGAGAATAAAAACCTTTGCATTTCTACTTAAATTAAAATTGAATTAAAGATAGGATAACTTATTTTTATGTTTTTATATTATACATTGAAATTTTTAAAAGGATAAAATATTTTTTGTAAATTTGTTTTTTTATATGATAAATTGGAATTGGAAAAGAATAAATTTTTTTATTTTATTTTATATGTGGTTGCCCAATAGATGCCTATGTACCCGCTAGTCAGGATTAAACCGGCGTAAATCTGTTTTCATAAAATTTTAATGGATTGATTAATTTTAATTATGAAAACATGTCGGGTTTACGCTTATTATCATTTTAATTTTTTAAAGAAAAATTCTAAACCTAAACTTTATTTCTCAATTTTGGAAAAACAGAACTAAAACCCTCTAGCTTTGAAAACATCAATTAAAATTTTATTTCATAAAAATCATTTTTTTAGGTGATAAAACATTATATATATATATATATATTTAAGAAAAACTCACACATTAAATTAAGAAAATTTTAAAAGAAACACAAAGAGAAATTCTAAACCTAATTTTATTAATAACAAAAGAAAACAAAATCCTAAAACATATATCTTTCATCATTTTTGTTATTGTTGTTATTATTTTTATTTTTTTTCTTTTTTTACTAATATTATTATCAATTAAAAACTAATAATAATAATATAATAATGATGATGATGATGAAAAAAACTAACCTGGACGCAGGTCGTGGTTCGGATCGAATTACAACAATTGGAAGCTCCTCGTCGACGGCTGTTTGCGTTAGTTAATGGGTGGTTTTGAGTCTTCTAGAGGTGGGGAATCGTTTAGGTGAACTTTCTTCGCTAGAAACTGCCCTAGGTGATTGTTGGCGGCGTTGAACGGTGAGGATCTAGAGAGAGAAGGAGAACTTCGGCGGCGTACGGTTTTTTTTTTTCTTGTTTGCCTCTCCTTTGTTTTTTCTTTTTTTGATTTTTTTCCCTTCATCGGCCTCCCTTTTGACCTTTATTTATAGATGTTGAAGGCCAGATGCGGATGAACACAGATCTAAACCATGAATAGGGTTTCTTTCTTTTTTTTTTCCTTCTCTTTCTTCCCGATTCAAAAAAGATTGATGTAAATCTTTTGTTTTGAATTTGTTTTAGATTTATCCCAAAAAGATTTGAGCAAAAATCATTGTATTTGGTTTGAATTTGCTCCAATTTCCTCTCCCTTCGTTTCGCGGTAAACGGCTGGCTGGAGAAGACGATTACACGTTGTGCGCGTGATCTAAGTCATCCTATCGCGTGTTGCCACGAGGTAGTTCGAGAAAAAGAAAGAAAAAAAATGGCATGAAGTGCCTTCACGGATTCAAATCTACGACCAGTGCCTTCCCACGTGCGTTCCAGGCAAGCATGCAGACCGATTGAGTTGGCCCATTTCTCATTTTTTTTTATTGCACACAAATTATATATTAACTTAACATTTTTGCTAATTTTTTTGTTATTTTAAGATTTATAAATTTAATTTAGAAATCTAAATGTATTTTATTATTATTGCTATCCTTATTATTATTATTTTCTATTATTTGCTTATTATTTATTTATTTTATTTATTCTCTTTTATATATGTATAAATATGAAAAATAATAATAATAAAAATGAAATAAAATAAATGGGGGCAAAAATGGGGTATTTACATATGTCCTATGCCTGCATCTAAAAAATTTATTCCTTGAAGGATAAGTTAATGCCTAATACGTATAACACAAACACACACACATGAAGAAGCATGAACATATTTTATATACATTATGTAGTACTTAAACAACAGACCACTGGTTCATGATATACTTTAAGTTCACAAGAAACAACAGGATACTCATGACCTCTTTAACACACTTAAGTACTTTATCAATTAATTGGTGATGAGAACTGCCACTATAAGCTCCATACCATGATTACTTAAACCCTTAACCTTGGTGATGGGAATTGACCGATGTATTGCCTATGTCAAGTACACAGGTATGATCGGAGGATCCTCTTCAAGTATATCATCTCCACCATTTTCACTTTCCTTATCTTCCTTCTCAAAGCTCTCCTCATAATCGAAACTTTCCTTCTCAACACCCATTCCTACCTCAGTGTCCGTACCCAAACACACC
Organism: Laguncularia racemosa; assembly: GCA_037954665.1. Taxonomy (NCBI): domain Eukaryota; kingdom Viridiplantae; phylum Streptophyta; class Magnoliopsida; order Myrtales; family Combretaceae; genus Laguncularia; species Laguncularia racemosa. The sequence goes on from JBBMOL010000146.1 coordinate 580,638, forward strand.
ATTTTAGGATCTTGTGTGTCTGGTTGTTGTAACACCGGAGTAATTACTCTATCTACTTTATTTTCATCATTTAGCGGTGCCTCTTCCATAGGAGTTCCAACATATGCTTCAAATGTCGATGACTCGAGAGGCATTTCTTCCATGTTAGATGAGGAATGGATTCTTACTTTCTTATAATGTTTGTCGTTCGAAGGGACCTCCCAAATCTTTAGAAATTCTAACTTACAATTGTTGTGTGCCATGATCTCCAAAGAATTCAATCGTTTCAATCAGGTTTTCAACACCATCATCATTTCTAATTGCCATCAAGGCATAAGATGTATTGCTCTCATGGAAAATAGAATACCTTTGAATTATCTCAACCCCCACTTAGGTTGGATCGACTCCAATACTCTAGTATATTCTATACAAGGATTTGGTGTAATTTACATTCTTTTTCATTTTCAACTTCTTAACTAAATCCCTATCATATTCCAACCCCCAATTACCACTCACAATATTTCCAAATGTATAGATTATCAATTTCATGTAGTCATCTATTGTTATCATATCCACAATATGTACAAATTATCAACTATTTGACAAAAACTAACACACCTTTAATTATGTTTTAATTTTAATTTTTATTTCAAAATTTCATAATAAAAATTGGCAATTTTAAATAACAACATAATAACAATTATTTTACAAAAAAACTTTTAAATTTTTTTTTTAGGATTATTCAATTACAATTTTTTTTATAATATAGATAATGAACTTAAATTTGACATTTAAAAATAATATGAAATTTTTCATCGACATAGTGTTGATCTTATTCCCATACTAATGGAAAAATTAGCTACCGCATGTTACCTATTATAAGATTTATATAAATCATGTTTAACACACCACAAACTAAAAACAAATAGTAATATTTAAAAATAATAATAACATTACAATAATAATTTTCTCAAATATTTAAAACTAACACAATAACAAAAAAAAAACTTCAACTTTTTGTCAAAATATATACTATAATATAGATTAATCGAGTTTTTGCAATGAGGAAATGATAGATCTTAGTAGTCTCATTTAAATCTTACCATTTCGTATCTGCATAAGAACTTCTTCTTTCTACGAATGAGAGAGAAAAAAAACAAAAAAATTAGAGTTTGCAAAATGTAAAATGAAAATAAATATGTTCTATTTTTGCATTTGTATTATTAATTTGAAATACCATAGCATCTATGACTCTACTAAAATAGGTTTGCGGGTTGTAGATTTACAATACACATGTGAACGGTGGATGTTTAACAAAAAGAATTGGATGGTGGGATTAATTGTGGAATGTACTAAACAGTAAGTATACGATACCGTCCTGGCATAAGCACGACACAGCTTTCCTTTGCACACTTACTTGGCAGCCTTAAAACATAGAACACAAAAAGTATAGAAACATCAGATGAGCTAAAAACCCCAGCAAAGCAAACTACTATGCCTTAGACAGCTCCCTACTGATATGCACGTAAGGACTATGTCTTATGGGTACGACGTATGCTTTATATTTACACCTTTATTCCTGTTTAGTGTTTTTTGTAGTTGGCTCGTCATTTTTGTTTTCCGACACAAAGTCAAGCATTGGACACAATAAGATTCGTTACATAGCTTAGGATGCATGTAATTTCGTTTGTCGTGTGTTGAAAACATTTTTAAGATGATCGAAAATACACCTATTAAATTATTAGTTAAATATAAATAAATGTTTAAACTTTTTAATTATAACTTTGTCCTTTTATAATTTTAATAAGTGCGTAAATAACTCCAAATTGTTACTAAAACCATAAACATATTGCTAAAAAGACTAAATTATAATGATTTTAGATTTCATCAATAATTTATGTGTATGAGTATCATATGAAGAGGTGAAGTTATACTTTTAGATATACAATTACCCCAAACAATTATTACATGAAATCAGAGAAAGTGTGGCCGGTTAGCTTTTTCTTTTTTTTTTTTTTTCTTTTGAAGAAAAGATAATGTTCTACGGTAGTCAAGAAAAAACAATTATATTCTTTAATTAGTAACTCTCAACGTACAAGTAGATTAATTACCAACACTGAACACCAAAGAACTATTATTTATTGCTGCATCCCTAGCCACTAAACGATACTAGTAATACTATTGCTATTTAGACTGCTACCCTCATACATTCATTATGCTAACTACTTATTAAATCTTGTGAAAATATATATATATGTTAAGCTAAACTTTTGAAATAATTGGAGATATAGTTTTTTCTTTTCCCCTACTACTAGTATATATCCATAAAATCATTTGAATTTCTTTTGGTAAAATTTCACCGAAAGTGACGTGGAGTTAATATATTCTACGTCCAAATAATCAATCTAATTACTTTACAGAAATAATTAAAATGCCATCATATGAAGTAGTTTGGCTATAAGTTGTGTAATTTCCGACATGAATGGACATATGACAACAAGGTTTTTAAATGCAATTCCAAAAAGGGCCTTGATTTTGGTTGTTCTTTCTTTTTTTTACCCCCCTTAAAGTGCTCGACATCTTTGCTTTAGGTTGACACGCGATTATTTTCCTCATAGCTTGCAGCGACTCACCTATATATATATATATATATATATACGAAATTATTACTTTGGAACAGATGGGTTGCCTTTTGTTGATTGAAGCATTTCAAAGTCAAAAAGTTATTAAAAGGGACGAGGGAAGATGGGATTTGCATGGTTGCACGTCATTGTTGTTGGACAACTAAAGGGAAGAAAAGACTCTCCTTGCTTTACCCCCCCTTGCTCCCTTTGATTACGTAAATTGAGGCTTTGTTGGGAACGCAATCCAAGTCCACAATAGTCTCAATCTCAATAACGTGTTTGAGAATTAGTTCAATTCTTAAATCTATAAAACCTTATATATAATTAATTATTTAGGTTTCTAAATATGTATTAGATATCAAAAGGTAAGTTCTGATTCTAACAAAAAATAAATATACTTTATTTATTATAGTTTATGCGTTTAACGGTACCTTATGTTATGTTACTACAAGTAGAATACAAAGTGATCTTTTCTTAAAATATCTTGAAAAAAAAAAATTGCATCGCCGAAAGAACTTCATCCACAATGTGCCAATGGTAAACTGTCGTAATGATAGCATATACATCCTATAACATTAGCGCTTTATAATAGATTATTTAATTTTGTCATAACTAACTATATAATTAATACGTGTATCTCTTTTTTTTTTTAAAAAAAAATAATAATTAAAAATGGAAATTGCATGCAGGAGCAAAGCCTTTGGTAGCGTTTGGTTGGCATTGAAATTCGGCACTGGACTGAACAAAATTTTTTGTCCCTCGTTTGGTTGCCACACATGAAGGAAGTGTTGGACTAAACACCAATTACGTATTGGACAAAATCAGAAATTTTAATACCGCATGTAATTCGGTACTAAAAATTACGTACTGGACTTAATGTAATTTTTTTTAAATTCCGAATTTGTCCTTCATACTTACCTTGAAAGAAAATAAAAATAGTAAGTATAATAATAAATGATAAAAATGTGAAAATTCATAAAGAAAATAATAAAAAATTAGAAAAATAAAAATAAAGATTTAGATTTTGAAATAGGATAGATAAAAATCTAGGAGAAAATTTTTCAATAAAAATTTAATAAAAATTATGAAAATTAATAAAAGTTAATAAAAATAATAAAAATCATAATAAATTAAGTAAAAAATCAATAAAAATTTATAATAGCAGAAATGAGTTGAAAAATAAAAAAATGAATTTTTATCACTTAGAAAAATCATTTTCTTAAATAAATCCAAAATTGGTGTTTTTCCTTAAAATTATCATTTTCAAAAAAATCAAATTATCAAGCCTAGGTTTAGATTTTTTTAGAAAAATCCTAAAATGGTAAAAACATAAATTAAAAGAAATTTCATAATTAAAATTCACAAACATACTAAAGTTTTTCAAGAAAAGCGAATTACAACTTGTTTGATCCTGAATAGCAGGTACGTAGGCACTCATTTGGGGCAAACCTAAAAAAGGAATAAAAATCATTTTCCTAGCATAATTCACTTAAAAACACAATAAAAGACAACAAAAATAAAATAAAAAACATTTCGAGATAAAGTAAATTTTAGGAGATTAGGTGATAACCTTAAGGTTTTAATAGGTTAGCCTCCGAACTTAGAAACTCCGGTTTTCCCCTTTCCTCTTTTCACAAAAAAACGAGAAGAGGAAATCACGACGACTAGTGGTCCAAATTAGGACTAATTCGCTCCATTAGTCTTAATTCAATCTTTCCCAACAACAGTTGGGTGGCGACTCCAAAAATAAAACGAAATTCCTAACTCAAGTCGAGGATCTACATTAGATGAGCATGGGGTCTAGTATAGATTGGATTAGGAATGGGAAAACAAAAAATTAAACTCGACAAGTATCTTGTATGGTTAAACCGGTTTTCATATTTTGTAGAAGTTGTAACCTCATGAATCTCCTGCAATAGAGTTGGCAGGTTTTTTATCAGATATAGTTGGTAAGTCATAATCATAGAAACTACTTTGACTATGGAAACGTATGTTATTATCTTATCTATGTCATTTATGCCTTGTCCTTATGAAATATAAAAGTGATTGATGTTCTAATCTAATCGATCTAATTTGTGGATGGATTTAGTAACTTTGTCGATCTAAATGACTTGTTCAAAGTGGATTGATGGATATGTGGATGTTTCAGTGTAAAAGTGTTTCATGTCTTCAGTGACATATTCAAAATCATAAATAACGTATTATTTCATTAAATATAACATAATTCTTTTCCCTATAATATTTAATATAATATATTAAACCTTCAAATCATTTTTTTTATAATAATATCAAATATATATAAATAACTATGATATAAATAAAATGGCAAAATTGTCAATTTTACTCTATCCAGTCCAGTACTTTGTAATTTCAAACACTGCACAACACAAAAGCCTTCTCTAGTAATTAAAAAGGGCAAAACTGTCAAATTTACTATGTCCAGTTTAGTACTTTGCAATCCAAATACTAGACGGCACAAAAATCCTTATCCAGTACTGAACAAACTAAACGTGGTACAAAAATATTTTTTGTCCAGTCCTTCTTTTTTAGTACAGTCCAGTACTCTTGTTCTGTCTAGTACCAGTGACCAAACGGTACATTTGATTCCAAGTAAGGCTTATCCATCTATTCGGCCCAGATGACCCGAAATACCCTACACTTGAGCTTATTAAATTTAGATTCGCCTATCCCGACTTTGCTCTAAATCCGTTGAACTTAAAATGAATGATTTTAATCAAATTAGAGTTTCTGCTAGTTTTAATTTCAATGATTGTCCCATCCAATTGTATTCTGGTGTCCTCTCGAATCCTTGCTCGATTTATTAGCTGCTGATCCTATTCCCCGAGTCTTCAGAATTCTTCTTCATCGTTTTATTACTCAGCTCAGCATCGTTGTGGTGTGGTGTTGTTACATGTTAAACGCCCGTGCTCCAATTCATTGGCGGTATCCAAACTTAGATACAAATTAAGAAATTATTCATGAACCAAGAACCACTAGCAAATACATCGGTGTGTCCTTCGATTTCTGCATAAAGAAGATGGATGGATGATGCTATTTATATGGTACCCTCTTTGAGTAGTTTTTGTCCACTGTACCTTTAACATTGAGCAACTACATACATGACTCGGATTATCTAATAAAGGACCTTTAGTCTCTCTAACTTGTTGACCCAAATCCATCTATACCCCCATAAACACTTACCTGATAAAGGACCTCTAATATGGTATGTATCATTTGCATTCCCATCAACTATATACTATCATCATTTTGACATCTCTAACTCATCTAAGGAACTCTCTTGTAAGCTAATCATGACTAGAAAGGTGATATAGGATATGATATATACAATTTACTGTATCCCACGAATGTACACCTATAGTCATGGCACAAGTGTGCACACTCAATTATCTCATGCCCACAATGATCTTATTTGTGTGTGTGTGTGATTTGACATGACACTTGTTTTGTAATGAACCAATTTAATTCATAAAATGAACTATTTGTTTCTCGTGTTTCTATTGATAATTTATCGATGATGAAATACCATGAGATTGACCTACAATGTCAATTTTAAGTATAATAAGTCATTTGTGAAGATAAACTAGATATTACATCAATTTTAGAACAACCCTCAATCATGTCAATGCTTATAAGAGAGATTAGCATGACATTGATCTTATGTCATTCCGACCAATTGAGAGATTGAGCCTAAAAAAGCCACACGGAGGGAAGTTTAAAAAAGATATCATCTCAAGCTATCATGCCCTAAGACCACTCAGAAATGACAACTCCGTCACTTATCCTTATGCATCGCAAGAGCATGTAAAGCTCTTGAGTCTATTTACTAAAATTTACAAATATATAAGAAATTTTCCTCAAAATATAATAAAATCTTCATTGTCTCCAAATTCAAAAATTGTCTAATGAGATCAACTAATAATCTATAAAGTTAAACATAAGTATATAAGGACTTCCAAACATTTTAAGTTAAGATTAATCCTCTAAATAACAATAAGTAAATACCAACACTAAGTCTACATCTAAAAGCCAAAGTCTAGGATCATTGTCACTCCTATCACAAATTTAAACACCATACCCCAAATCATTATAATAATCCACATTATCAGTTTTCTTGAGCACTTGAAAACAAAATTGTAAAGGAGGTGAGTTATGAAGTCCAGTAAGAAAGCACTAGCACAAACACATACAATTGCCACAAACACGTGCAAGCCTATATACATAAATATCTAATGCATACACAAGATAAATAACACACACAAGTCTAGCTAGTTCATTATTCTCATGTAATCCTACAAGTACACCCAAATACATGAGGAGATACTCTACTTACCTAGATTTCGCTCATAACAATTCTTAGCAACAACCAAAAATCAAAGCCTAGTTCAAGCAATTAAAATTAGGATAATAAGCTTAAAAGTACCCAAACACCACTTTTCTAAAGCATTTGAGCACAACCAAACACACAAGGTGATGCCCTGTTTACCTAGATTTTGCTCTTAACAGTTTTTAGCAACAACTAGAAATCAAAGCCTAGTATAAGTAATTAAAATTAGGATAATAAGCTTAAAAGTACCCAAACACCACTTTTCTAAAGCATTTGAGTACACCAAATGCACAAGGTAATACTTCATTTACCTAGACTTCACTTATAATAGTTCTTAGCAACAACCAAAAATCAAAGCCTAGTACAAGTAATTAAAATTAGGATAAGAAGCTTAAAAGTACCCAAACACCACTTTTCTAAAGCATTTGATCAATGGTAAGTAACAATAATTAATTGGGGGTCTTAACAATTGACCACTAGCTTAAAGTAGAAGGCATTGATTGACTATCAAAGGTAGTCAATTGGTTTCCCAAGAATTAACCTCCCACTTAAGTGATCAATTAGCCCAATGCAGCTAAGCCTTAAATTCCCCTAAGACTAAGGGATTCAAGTGTCTAAACTTGATAGAATTCCCTAGGTCTTAAACCATTTGAAACCACCAAAATCTCAACAAACTCCAATATTCATCAAAGATAACCCAAAATAGTTATTACCTATATAATTTAGCTCATTTCCTTATTATTCTTTGATCATATAAAATCCAATTAAATATCTAATTAAAAGTCCTTTTGATTTCAAGACGAATAAATTCAAATCAAGAAATGACATGTGAAAATGGTCGAGCTTCACACACCAACACCGCATGTAGCTACTCACACACACTTCACCAAACAACCAAAAAGTCACCTTGACTTCTTTCTCAATCAGAGACCTTAATAACACAACTTGAATTAAAAAAGATAAATCACCAAGAGAAGGGAAATCAAAGTTTCTATGCCTTAAAATTTTTAGAAATCGCGTATAGGAACTTCCCTAGTAGGAGGATATGCCATAGAGAGAGAGACAGAGAGAGTAATTAGTTTTCTGTAAAATTGAAGATATTCAAGCCACGTCAATCTATTAAATGGATGAATGAGTGTAAACACCTCATTTTTGCCCTAGGAGTCAATAATTTTCAATAATAATCAATTTTCAATTTTTCCTAATTTTTCCTAACTTAGCATAAAATAATAAAAATGTTTAAAAAATAAAAATAAATAGGAAAACACTTCAATTTTGAAAAAATGATTTCGGAAATAGTAATAATGAATAATAAACAATTTTTACAAATTTTTGAAATTTCAAAAAATACAAAAAAATAGAAAAATCGCATTGCATATATGCAATTTGCGAAATAAATAAAATCGCGAAAGTGGGCTAGCCCAGCTGGTCCGGACCATGGCTAGGTGCGCGCGGGGGGGGGGTGGGGGGGGGGGGGGCGCTTGGTCAGACGTTCGAATCGCGGAGGAAGCAGTTTCCGCGTTTTGCAATTTTTCGACTTATCCAGGACACGTGGCAGCATCTGATTGGCTGGAAGAAACGCACGCGCCGGGCGCGTGATCGTCTCCTACCTCGAGCCCGAGATCACCGGCGAAGAAAAAATTCGCATTTCGGCCGTTTTGATTCGATTTTTTTGCATAAATCCAACAGATCTTCAACAAAGATAAGATAAACATTATCTAATTAAAATCAAATCGCAACAAATCGTTGGATGGGCACGAATCGGAGTTGGTTTTTCAACCGAAAATCCGATCAGCTTCAATCGGAGGAAATCCGAGCTTATCCAGCTCGATTTCAAGCGCCTATAAATAGAGGAGGAGATGAGGAAGCAAGAACAGAGATCAGAATTGCGAGAGAGAGAGAAAAGAGTGTAGATCGGAGGAAACCCGAAGTTGCGACCGCCGATCGGAGTTGAGCCACCGCAAGGAGACGTTCTGGGAGTAAACCGCCACCACCATCGGATTCAGCGCCCTCAAAAAGCTAGGATTCGACACTTCACCCGCCGCAAAGGACCGCCGGAACGCCGTGAACGAGTCAACCCCGCCGCCGTGTCCGACCGATCCGACCCGCACCGACCCGGATCCAGGTAAGTCGGATTTTCCGGATTTTTTTTTATTTTTATTTAATTAATTTTGTTTATTTATTTATTCTGAATTAATTAATTAATTTATTATTTGTTATTTAGTTATTTATTTATGTGTTATTTTTAATAGATAGGAAAATGTCGAAATTAGATTTTTCTAGAATTTAATAATGTAGAAAAATAATAAAAAATAATAAATAGATAAATAAAAAATAATAAAATAATAATAATAATAAAAAATATAGAAAATAAAAAAATTAGGAAAAATAAATCATAAAATTTTAGATGTCAAATAGGATAGATAATAAACAAAAATTCCCAAAAAAATCACAAAAATTCTCAAAAATCACGAAAATCAACAAAAATTCCCAAAAACCACAAAAATCCCCCAAAATCCTCAGAAATCACAAAAATAAAAAAAAATCGTAAAAAAAATAAATAAATAAGTTTTAGCACTTAGAGAAATCATTTTCATCAAATAAATCAAAATTGATGTTTTCCCTACAAAATCATTTTTCAAAAATGAAATCAAGCTTAGGCTTAGAGTTTTTTAGGAAAAATCCAAAAAATGGTAAGAACATAAATCGAAAGAAATTTCAAAATTAAAATTCACCAATACACTAAAGATTTTCAGAAAAGCGAACTACGGCTTGTTTGATCCTGAGTAGCAGGTACGTAGGCACCCATTCGGGTCAACCCATAAAATAAATGAAAAATCCTTTTTCTAAAATAAATTCAAAGACATAACAAAAATTAACAGAAGCACAATGAAACACATTTCTAAAGATGAACAATTTTAGGAGATTAGGTGGTAACCGTATAGGTTTTAATAGGTTAGCCTCCGGACTTAGAAACTCTGGTTTTCCCTTTTTCTCTTCTCACAAAAACGAGAAGAGGAAATAACGACGACTAGTAGTCCAAATTAAGACTAATCCGCTCCTTTAGTCTTAATTCACTTTTTCCCAACAACAGTTGGGTGGCGACTCCAAAAATCAAACGAAATTCCTAACTCAAGTCGAGGATCTAGATTAGATGAGCATAGGGTTTAGTTTAGATCGGATTAGGAATGGGAATTCAAAAATTAGACTCGACAGGATGGCAACTCCACTGGGGAGAATACTAGCAGGCTAGCCACCTGAATCTCTCCAAGCCGTTCTCTTGAAGAAAAATGTGTTTCAATCAGTACTTTGTCACTAACTTTGCAGGATTTAGTTAGATTTTGGTTTCTTTACTGTGGGGGTTTTGCATGCATACATATGTTTGTGTGAGTAGATGCGGTCGAACCCGGACCGTCCTAGAAACCTAAGACGGGGAGCCATTGTGTAGGTTTCGGGCGAAGTGAGTTGATTCACCGTTCGGGACCGATTAGGCTACCCCACCCTATGCTTCTATATGGCCCGAGATCCATTTCTTCGAGAATGCGGGAGGCCATAGAGCTCGGGAACCAGTTAGAACCAACCTACGTGCATACATAACATCGTACGAGGGGTTGACAATTGGATGACAATGTAATGGTTTGTTATTTTGTCCTTGGAGTTCAGGACCATTTCCCTGTAATGTTTTCATAGCTCTGTTTGTAACTAGGCTATTTCTTATTGTAAATAGATGGCCAGCAGCGCAGTCAACCGCCTCCTCCGCAAAGAAATTCAGGTGTACAAACCTTTGGACCCAAAATTGGTATTGGACCATTGGTTTACCTTGTACAACCCAGAGGAGCAGGCCTTTATCCAGCAAAAAAATCGGCCCCATACTCTCACTGACAAAGATAGAGGTGAGTTTGCCTTTGGTACGGACTATGCTCCACCTATGAGAAATAGAGCCCGCAACTTTCTTCATTGGGCCACGCGAGAGCCAGGGTTGAAGAATTAGAAGCCGTCATCAACGAGAAGCCTGAGTCTCCACAACAGAAGACCAAGAGAGCTAGGAAATAGATTATCATTGTAATCTTTTATTCTTTGAGTATCGAACTCCAAAAATTTTCAATATTAATAAAAGTAAAGTTTCAATATTACATCGTCAATCAATTGTCAACCCTTTTATTTTTAACATCCGTGTGACACATGCATAGCATTTACATACATCATACTAAAAAAAGAAAAAATGGGCGCCAGGTATCAAAATAGCTCCCAAGCAACCGAACCCTCCCAGAAGCCCAATTTACACTCATTCAAGAACCAGAATGGCAAACAGTGGCAACAACAATGACAATCGCAATAAGACCAGCGTTGACTACATTCCTACAGCCAGGGAAGAAGCACAGGCAAGAAGTGTCAAAGGAAGAATAAGGGAGAAGCTGACCGACACCCAGATGTGCATCCCACCTCTCCAACAATCTTTCCGAAAGGCAAACGTCATTCAAGAGCTTCGGATAAATGAAGAGGACGACAGCAAGGGGAAATCAACTCCCCGCACGTCTAACCAACATCCGGCTCTCAACAATTGGTTTTGTTATCCTATCAGTAGCGCTAGGTTAGCTCAAGAGTAGAGAAAGATTATTAAACAAATTTTATTGAGACTCTTTATTAAGTTCAATTACAGTTTGTTTTTTTTCTTACATATATATATATGCTTTCATTTTACTCAGATCTCCTACCATCGAACATCAGGGATATTTCACGCAGGTAGAAAGTAAAAACGCTGATATCGTTTCCAACGCTGCTGGGTCAGTTGTTGAAGGCGATATTTTAGACCACGAAATAATACAAGAAAATTGGTTAAAACATGAACAAGGCGGAATCTTGATCGACGAGCCTGTAGAGACAGTAAATCTAGGAAGCATGGAAAACCCTAAGAACCTTAAAATCGGGACCATTTTGAGTGCCGAGCAAAAATGTGAGATAACCGAGCTATTAATCGAATATGCAGATGTGTTTGCCTGGTCATATGGTGACATGCCAGGGCTAGACCAGTCGATAGTAGTTCACAGGCTTCCCACAAGGGAAGATGTCAAACCTAAAAAACAAAAACTAAGAAGATTTAGGCCCGACATCTTGCTAAAAATCAAAGAAGAAGTCAAGAAACTACTGGAAGTAGGGTTCATCAAAGTATCCGACTACCCAGAATGGGTGGCAAATGTAGTCCCCGTTATAAAAAAGAACGGAAAAGTGCGCGTATGCATGGACTTTCGGGACTTAAACCAAACCACGCCAAAGGATAACTTCCCCCTACCTCATATTGATGTTCTAGTGGATAACACCGCGGGAAACCATCTCTTCTCATTCATGGACGGTTTCTCAGGATACAATCAAATAAAAATGGCCGAGGAAGACAAGACCAAGACAACCTTCATCACAACATGGGGAACTTTTCGTTACAAAGTCATGCCCTTCGGTCTGAAAAACGCCGGGGCAACGTATCAGGGAGCCATGGTCGCCATACTTCACGACATGATGCATCGTGAGGTTGAGGTATATGTCGACGACATGATAGCCAAATCCAAAGAAGGAGAAAGCCATATAGATATCCTGAGGAAATTGTTCAAACGACTGAGGAAGTTCCAACTTAAGTTAAACCTGGAAAAATATACTTTCGGGGTTACAACGGGGAAATTGTTAGGGTTCGTCATCAGCCAGGAGGGCATTAAGATTGACCCTGACAAGGTAAAGTCCATATTAAAGTTACCTTCCCCACGCTCCATTAAAGAAGTAAGAAGCTTGCTGGGGAGATTAAATTATATAGCTCGGTTTATCTCACAACTCACCGACAAATGCCGGTCGCTATTCCGTCTGTTGAAGAAGAACGCCGCAATAGAATGGGACGACGAATGTGAAGAAGCGTTCAGGATAATCAAAGACTATCTTATAAAACCCCCGGTCTTGATAGTCCCGAAACAAGGAACACCCTTATTCTTATACCTCACCATACTCCCCGAATCCATGGGATGTGTGTTGGGGCAGAAAGATGAAGAGGGAAGAGAACGTCCCATATATTATTTGAGCAAGAAGTTCATAGATGGGGAACAAAGGTACTCAGAGGTGGAGAAGACGTGTTGTGCGTTAATTTGGGTCATGCATCGACTAAGGCAATACACCCTTTACTATCATATTGAGCTGTTGACAAGACATGATCCCTTGAAATACTTGGCAGAGAAGACAGCATTGATGGGTAGAATCTCTAAATGGCAGATGCTTCTATCCGAGTTTGACATCACGTATGTAAATCAAAACTCGATAAAGGGACAAGCCTTAGCCGATCAGTTGGCCGAACACCCTGTCGAGACAGATACCCAAGAAATACAAGTCCAATTTCCGGACGAGAAAATATTAACAATAGAAGATATGCCGGTAGAAAACTCTGGGAGAGAGCAGAATGGTCGGTGGAAACTGTTCTTCGACGGGGCTGCCAACGTATTCGGTTGTGGGGTTGGGGTAGTATTGATATCCCCAGACGGCACTCAATTCCCTACAGCGACAAGACTTACATTTTCCTATACCAATAATATCGCGGAATACGAAGCATGTATTCTTGGCCTCAAGATGGCCTGCCAAATGGGAATCCGCGAATTAGAGGTGTACGGGGACTCGTCGCTCATCATACTACAAACAAGAGGGGAATACAAAACTAAAGACCCCAAATTGGTACCGTACCATCAACACTTGACAGAGCTGATTGAGGAGTTTAAGGCAATCACCTTCACGTACATCCCGAGAATTCAGAATCAGTTCGCAGATGCCCTAGCCACACTAGCATCCGTGATTCAAATAACAGGAGGAGCCGAAGTGCAACCGATGAAAATAGACATCGAAAATCGGCCCGCTTATTGTTTGACAATTGAAAAGATACAAGATGATAAGCCTTGGTATCACGACATCAAGACCTTCCTCCAAGAAGGTAAATACCCTGAAATGGCTAGCAAGAATGACCAAAGAACGCTCAGAAGGTTGGCAAGTCATTTCTTATTAAGTGGGTCTATACTCTACATGAGATCATATGATACCACCCTGTTGAGATGTGTGGACAAAAATGAAGCATGCGAACTCATGAAGGAAATACATGAAGGGGTATGTGGACCTCACATGAACGGCTACATGTTGGCCTGAAAAATCATGAGGTTAGGGTATTACTGGTTAACCATGGAGTCGGATTGCATAAAGTATGTTAAGCACTGCCATCTGTGCCAAGTATACGCAAACTGGATCAATGCTCCACCCAACAAGCTACATTTGTTATCGGCGCCGTGGCCTTTCTCCATGTGGGGAATCGACATAATCGGCCCAATCACCCCAACGGCATCCAATAGCCACAGATTTATACTGGTAGCGATTGATTACTTCACCAAATGGGTAGAAGCGTCATCATATACCAATGTCACAAAATGGGTAATAGTCCGCTTCTTAAAAAGGGACATAATAGCCCGATATGGAGTTCCTGAGTCGATCATCACCGACAATGGTACCAATCTCAACAATAAATCGATGACAGGTTTATGTCAACAATTCCACATAAACCACAGAAATTCAACCCCCTACCGACCTCAAATGAACGGGGCAGTAGAAGCAACTAACAAAAATATCAAGAAGATCATCGAGAAAATGACAACAACTTACAATGATTGGCACGAAATGTTACCATTTGCTCTCATGGCTTATAGGACTTCAATAAGAACATCTACGGGAGCTACCCCTTACTCATTGGTATATGGTACAGAAGCAGTGCTACCAGTGGAAGTCGAGATACCATCATTCAAAATCTTGTCAGAAACTCAATTAACAGAGTCGGATTGGGTAAAGAAAAGGCTTGATCAGCTGAATCTGATTGATGAAAAAAGACTTACCGCACTATGTCATGGTCAGTGTTACCAACAGAGGATAGCCCGAGCATTCAACAAGAAGATGAGACCTCGGTACTTCAAAGAGGGCGATCTAGTACTAAGAAAAGTTCTCCCGAACGCCCAAGACTCCAGAGGAAAATTCACTCCAAATTATGAAGGCCCGTATGTGGTGAAAAAGGTTCTGTCAGGTGGTTGTCTAATATTAACTCAGATGGATGGTCCAGAATTGAGAGACCCCGTCAACACAGATGCTGTAAAGATGTACTATCCTTAGGCAAGGGAATTGAAATTTTGCCAATGTTTATGAAAGCCAATATTCGATACAAAGTTCGTTGAGTCGAGTTTTTACTTTTCTACAAGCAAAGCTAATATCCCCGAATGGTCAACAATCCCAATCAATTCTCATCACAATAAATACACCTAAACACATTACCCACCACTTTGTCAATGAAAGATAAACACTAAAATGATAATGAATCTTAATGTAATTTGTGATATAATTTTGTCTACTCCTAAGCATTAAAACTGAGCGCATTATTAGGATAACATTACCGTCGAAAGAGCTTTGTGCATAAAGAAAAGAGGCACATCAAGATTTTCAATCCAGTGTCAAGATAAGAAGAAAAGAAGCAGGAGCAAACCAACACGAATGTTCAGTTGTTTGGTTGCTATCCGAGATAAACTGGCAAGCATAAGTAACTATCATCACATCATGAAAGGCATCACATCATCTAGCCTAGTAAGAAACATGTTCAAGAGTACCAGATGAGTCAGCTCATAATGAAGCACGTGTCTAGACATTTCCTTTAATAGGGTTAGTAAGCCCAATATGGGCACTTTCCCGAAAAAACCTGTTCTCAGGGTCAGCTCATAAGGGCACCTTTTGAGACAGTTCTATTTTAGGTTAGTCAGCTCTTGGGGCACTTTCCTAAAAATCAATCCAAGGGTTAGTCAGCCTAATATGGGCACTTTCACGAAAAAAACCTGTTCTCAAGGTCAGCTCATAAGGGCACCTTTTGAGACAGTTCTATCTAAGGTTAGTCAGCCCAAGATGGGCACTTTCCTAAGAATTTTATCAAAGGTTAGTCAGCCCAATATGGGCACTTTCCTAAAAATCTGTTCCCAGGGTCAGCTCATAAGGGCACCTTTTGAGACAGTCCTATTTTAGGTTAGTCAGCTCTTGGGGCACTTTCCTAAAAATCAATCCAAGAGTTAGTCAGCCCAATATGGGCACTTTCCCGAAAAAAAAAAAACCTGTTCTCAGGGTCAGCTCATAAGGGCACCTTTTGAGACAGTTCTATCTAAGGTTAGTCAGCCCAAGATGGGCACTTTCCTAAGAATTTTATCAAAGGTTAGTCAGCCCAATATGGGCACTTTCCTAAAAATCCATTCTCAGGGTCAGCTCATAAGGGCACCTTTTGAGAAAGTTCTATTTTAGGTTAGTCAGCTCTTGGGGCACTTTCCTAAAAATCAATCCAAGGGTTAGTCAGCCCAATATGGGCACTTTCCCGAAAAAAAACCTGTTCTCAGGGTCAGCTCATAAGGGGACCTTTTGAGAAAGTTCTATTTTAGGTTAGTCAGCTCTTGGGGCACTTTCCTAAAAATCAATCCAAGGGTTAGTCAGCCCAATATGGGCACTTTCCCGAAAAAAAAACTGTTCTCAGGGTCAGCTCATAAGGGCACCTTTTGAGACAGTTCTATCTAAGGTTAGTCAGCCCAATATGGGCACTTTCCTAAAAATCCGTTCTCAGGGTCAGCTCATAAGGGCACCTTTTGAGACTCTACCACAGGTTAGTCAGCCCAAGATGGGCACTTTCCTAAAATCTATTTTAAGGTTAGTCAGCCCAATATGGGCACTTTCTTAGATTCTCCTGATTAGTCAGCTCTTGGGGCACTTTTCGGAAACATCCTTCCCAAACAGTTGCTAGTCTAACAAGACGCTTCTGTCGACAGGTAGCCAGCTCATAAGGGCGCTTCCTAAGTAAATTTTCTTTCCAAGGTTGCAAGTCTGATAAGACGCTTCCTATCATCATTTCTCATACATTCCTACTCGATGCTTGAGATGTGTCCTGTCGCCAATTAATTAGCCCATAAAGCACTTTTTGGAGAGGGAACATTACCTTGAATTGTTAGGAACATCTTCAACCGTAGGATTATCAGCTCTTGGGGCATTTTCCTACTAAAACCTAATTCAAGAGGTCAAAAATGGCGTCTTTTGTTTGTCTTTGTAGTTAAGTTTTTCAAACTTTACCACAAAGAGGGGCAGCTGTAAACACCTCATTTTTGCCCTAGGAGTCAATAATTTTCAATAATAATCAATTTTCAATTTTTCCTAATTTTTCCTAACTTAGCATAAAATAATAAAAATGTTCAAAAAATAAAAATAAATAGGAAAACACTTCAATTTTGAAAAAATGATTTCGGAAATAGTAATAATGAATAATAAACAATTTTTACAAATTTTTGAAATTTCAAAAAATACAAAAAAATAGAAAAATCGCATTGCATATATGCAATTTGCGAAATAAATAAAATCGCGAAAGTGGGCTAGCCCAGCTGGTCCGGACCATGGCTAGGTGCGCGCGCGGGGGGGGGGGGGGGGGGGGGGGTGTGGGGCTTGGTCAGACGTTCGAATCGCGGAGGAAGCAGTTTCCGCGTTTTGCAATTTTTCGACTTATCCAGGACACGTGGCAGCATCTGATTGGCTGGAAGAAACGCACGCGCCGGGCGCGTGATCGTCTCCTACCTCGAGCCCGAGATCGCCGGCGAAGAAAAAATTCGCATTTCGGCCGTTTTGATTCGATGTTTTTGCATAAATCCAACAGATCTTCAACAAAGATAAGATAAACATTATCTAATTAAAATCAAATCGCAACAAATCGTTGGATGGGCACGAATCGGAGTTGGTTTTTCAACCGAAAATCCGATCAGCTTCAATCGGAGGAAATCCGAGCTTATCCAGCTCGATTTCAAGCGCCTATAAATAGAGGATGAGATGAGGAAGCAAGAACAGAGATCAGAATTGCGAGAGAGAGAGAAAAGAGTGTAGATCGGAGGAAACCCGAAGTTGCGACCGCCGATCGGAGTTGAGCCACCGCATGGAGACGTTCTGGGAGTAAACCGCCACCACCATCGGATTCAGCGCCCTCAAAAAGCTAGGATTCGACACTTCACCCGCCGCAAAGGACCGCCGGAACGCCGTGAACGAGCCAACCCCGCCGCCGTGTCCGACCGATCCGACCCGCACCGACCCGGATCCAGGTAAGTCGGATTTTCCGGATTTTTTTTTATTTTTATTTAATTAATTTTGTTTATTTATTTATTCTGAATTAATTAATTAATTTATTATTTGTTATTTAGTTATTTATTTATTTATTTATGTGTTATTTTTAATAGATAGGAAAATGTCGAAATTAGATTTTTCTAGTATTTAATAATGTAGAAAAATAATAAAAAATAATAAATAGATAAATAAAAAATAATAAAATAATAATAATAATAAAAAATATAGAAAATAAAAAAATTAGGAAAAATAAATCATAAAATTTTAGATGTCAAATAGGATAGATAATAAACAAAAATTCCCAAAAAAATCACAAAAATTCTCAAAAATCACGAAAATCAACAAAAATTCCCAAAAACCACAAAAAATCCCCCAAAATCCTCAGAAATCACAAAAATAAAAAAAAATCGTAAAAAAAATAAATAAATAAGTTTTAGCACTTAGAGAAATCATTTTCATCAAATAAATCAAAATTGATGTTTTCCCTACAAAATCATTTTTCAAAAATGAAATCAAGCTTAGGCTTAGAGTTTTTTAGGAAAAATCCCAAAAATGGTAAGAACATAAATCGAAAGAAATTTCAAAATTAAAATTCACCAATACACTAAAGATTTTCAGAAAAGCGAACTACGGCTTGTTTGATCCTGAGTAGCAGGTACGTAGGCACCCATTCGGGTCAACCCATAAAATAAATGAAAAATCCTTTTTCTAAAATAAATTCAAAGACATAACAAAAATTAACAGAAGCACAATGAAACACATTTCTAAAGATGAACAATTTTAGGAGATTAGGTGGTAACCGTATAGGTTTTAATAGGTTAGCCTCCGGACTTAGAAACTCTGGTTTTCCCTTTTTCTCTTCTCACAAAAACGAGAAGAGGAAATAACGACGACTAGTAGTCCAAATTAAGACTAATCCGCTCCTTTAGTCTTAATTCACTTTTTCCCAACAACAATTGGGTGGCGACTCCAAAATCAAACGAAATTCCTAACTCAAGTCGAGGATCTAGATTAGATGAGCATAGGGTTTAGTTTAGATCGGATTAGGAATGGGAATTCAAAAATTAGACTCGACAATGAGCAGCTTTAATCTTACACATTTAAATAAAAGGAAAAATTACAAATTTAGTCCTCAATATTTACCTACTTTTTATTTTGAATACTTAATATTTTTTTTCTTTTTTTCTTTATTCTAGTTAGCAACATCTTAAAACTTTTCTATTTGAGGACTTCCATCAAGTCCATTAAAAAATTCATATACTCTTGATGAGTATCAACTTTTGATATGTTTATAACTATAAATTTGATAAAATAATATTATTAAATACATGAAATTAAATAATGTAATAAAAATACTAATTATTACAATAATTAAAAGAACCAACCAAGCCCTTAGGGCCTTAGTTGACCATAACCTAATAACTAGTAGGCTACCAATTAAGGCTTAGAGATGTATGGTGAGTTGTGTGACTCACTTATGGCAGTTGGTGATCACTTACCACCCTTAAAACACACGCACACATACATATAAAAAAAATAAAAAAGAGTTATAAAGTCCACTATATCATAATTATATCATGTAACCTAGTTACAATTAATCTAAAAGAAGAAAAAAAAATCTTTTAAAATTCCCTCTTTTTTTTTTCTTCTTTGTTTTTAAGGGTAGTTGAAATATCCCAGGTCAAGAAGAAAAATAATAAAAGGAATTTAAGTAATTAAGTAAGGAAGATTTTTTAGACAATTAATAAATTTAATTATAGAAGTTAAGACTTAAAGTGAGATAATTAGTAAATTACTAAGTTGAACATAGAATTTAGTTAAGCACACATGGGTTTCTTGAGAATTTGAGAATTTTTGAATCACTAAAGCTAAGGGAAGGAGATTAAACACTAATTTACTAAAGTAACTTAGCTATTACATTAGCTTATATGGGTAATCTAATATTCTAAGTTACTAAAGCAATATGATAAGAAGGTAGTATAGTAATTTACCTACCTAAGTCTTTTATAAGTGACTAAATTTGAATTAATTAACCATTTTAGCCATTCCAATTAAAAAGAGGAGTCTAGATTTTAGAAATCACTTCCTTTCCCTCTCCACATGTAACACCACTTATAAGGGTTTTAGGGAGGTCAAATTCTTTTTATTTTAATCAATTCAATTATCTTTTGGAGAATTCAAGCCTAGCAAAAGGTTCTAAATTCTAAGATCAATCCGATGTAGTGTGTCATCCATCCTTATGTTGAATTAAGTTCAATTTAAGCATAGTTTGATAAGTTTCAAGTACAGATCTAATCAACTTCTCTTTGTTTTGATGCTAAGAATTATTGGAGAACTAGAGAATCTATCAAATATGAATTAATCTAAGCTTTAAAAAGATCGAAAGCTACTAATTAAGGTGAGTGTTCTTATCATAGTGTTTGATTTAATAGATGTAAAGTTTAATTAGGTAGATTTGGTGTTTAAGTGTGATTTGGAGTAGTAATTGGGGCAGTTAATTGATTAAGATTGAAATTGAGCATATATATGAGCATTGCTATGGTTTGCATCACACATACGTAATTTTCTAGCATTTGATTTGATTATTCATGTATTAATTTAGTACATTTATATTATAATGTGTATTGGTTATATGTATTATCTTGTTGAGCATAGGTTGTAAGGTATGCTATGGGTGCAATTCTAATTTTAAATTAATTATTTGATTTATTTGTTAGTTAATTTTTGATGTATTGAAGAGGTATGTTTAATTACATGTTGATTGGAAGTGAATTTAGTGTAGAATTAGTTGAACTTAGAATATGACTATATGGTATTTGATGATGTGTTTTGGTATTTTAGAATATCTTGAGGTTAATTAAGTTATAAGTATATAAATTTGTGATATTAAATTATGTATGAAAGAATTGGACATAATATGATAATTAGTGGATCTAAACATGTTAACTAAAGATTCTAGATGATTTTGATGAATAGTGATGTTTCTTGGTGATTTGTTTGAATGGATGTTCATGGTAAAATGAAGTTTAGGATGATTTTGGTGTAGTTTAGTGTTTTCATAATTTTTTGTGGAAATTTTTTAGAAAAAGTTTGAGTATGTTAAACATAACTTGAATCTAATGAAAGAGGTTGAATATGAATGAATATGTAATTGAGTATTTTTTATCATCTTGTTGAAATTCATGTAAGTTTAGGGAAGTTTAATTGATAATTTTGATTACCTGTAATGATTTATGATGAATCTAAAGAAATTGATGAATTTAAACTTGATTTGAAGTGCTAAAATTAACTTAAGGTGCTTTAGTGATAGACTGGATAAATTTAGAAGTTTTAGTAATTTTTCAAAAGTCTTTCAAGAAAAGTTTGAATATGATGTTGACAAGCACCGAATGAGAACAATCGATTATAATTGTATGAAAGGAAATTTGCAGGTTTTGTAGTAGTTAGGGTTTTTGAAGTTAAAAGGATATGAACAACCTAATAAATGGATATTATACATCACCTAGAATTTGAACTAGACTCTTTTAATATGATATGACACACAAACTAAACAAATGGTTGTTTGCCACAAATCTTGAAAATTTTGATAAGAATGGGAATTTGTTGAGAAAACTCAAGTAATGGGTAAATTGTTATTAATTGATGAAGGACTACAAAAAAATAAATAAATAAATAAATAGTCTATATTATCTTGTAATTAAGAGCAAAATAGTCATAAAAAATAATAAAAATGCATATTAAAAGAAAATACTACAAAACTATGAAAACTGTTGAAAACAACAAAAAATTTAAAGCATGTCTTTAGAAACGTCTAGAGCATTACAAAAAGGTTTAGACCTTCACTTGTTGAGAGCATTCCCTGATTCTAATTTACCCAAATGGTCCAAAGCATTCCATAAAGGCTTGAACTTGTAAAAAATTACAGGTTTTCCTTACTACGATGCTCTCTTATACTCACCAATATCCATCACAATCAAAACCTGACCATTAAAACAGTTCAAGTGAACCTCATATATGTATACCATGAGCTTTTCCTCAACTCTTGGCACATTGTTAAGGATCTATTGCATCAAATTATGTAATCTATAAGCTTTGGATTGAATCATAGTGATATTGGAACCCCTAAGAACACGCTTGAGAACCCCTTTTGTATGTTACGGACCCTCATAGTAGTGACGCAAAAACCCTCATATTCAATTGGATTCAATCCCTAAGATGGACTAGAACTAGGTTTCTCTTAGTTGTTGATCATGAAATTAGAACAAAGGACTTGCTCTAATTCAGAACACTCCATAAGAAAGGCGATTAATTCTCTCTTAAATGTCCTATAACAAATATTCTACACAAGAACACAAAGGAATATCAAAGTTTTTTTTTTTTTTCAATATGATTCAAAAAACCCCTCAAATCCCTCCTCAAAACCCTAACGACAAGGAAATTACAAACACCTAGTAAAAGAAAGCTAGTGACGTTTATTTATACCGGCCAGGCTTGAAGTTTCAATGTTGGTAGCCTTCATTTCCTACACTGGCGACCTTCATTTTCCTACGCCAGTAGCTTAGGATTCAACGCTAGCAACTTAACATTCTGGCCTTCATTCAATGTCGGCAGCTTAGCTTAGCGGCCTTCAAGCTTTAATCTCCAATTTTAACTTGTACCAAGTTATATTGAACATGAGTTGTCATGGTTCCCAAGCTTTGATTTCTTTGAAGTTCTTCACTAACCATCTTCACCAAGCCTTGTCGATGAATACTCAAAGGTTTTTGTATCTTCTTAGCTTGAGATCTTGTGATAGGTCCTTGAGGTATACTAATTAGACTCAAAATCTCTTGGCTCACATCCTTGCCACCTTGATCCTCATGACTTAACATCCACTGAGCTTGGTCCCTTAGTCTCTCCATAACACATAGGACCTTTAACCCCTTGATCCCTGTCATTATCCTAAGGGTGTTGAAGATTTTCCCTCAAATCTTATGGAACCTGTTCTTCCTTCTTTGAAATGTACTGTAACAAGTCGGCTACTTGAAATTTTGCTAAGAGTCTGATAACTCCACCTTGTATGCATTACCATTGATCCACTCAAGTACCTCAAATGAACCATCAACTCTTGGGGCTAACTTTTGAGCTCAAGCATTAGGAAACTTTTCCTTGCGAAAATGAATCTTTAACCAAATCTCTCAGTTTAAAAATCATAGGCTATCTAGCTCTACTATCCCGTTTCTTTGCTTGCTAACTTGCTTGCTCAAGTGCTCAAACACATTTTCTTGTATCTTCTAGACTAGTATAGCCTTATCAACTCCTCTTAGGCTCTCTTCCTTAGCTGTTGGCATCAGAAATATATCCATGAGAATCATAAGATTATACGCATAAACTATTTCAAAAATTAATTTCTTAGTTAAGCTATGAGTTGTGAACTATCTTATTATAGGCAAATTCTACTATGGGTAGGTATAAATCCCAATCCTTTAATTTTATCCCCACAATGGCTCTCAATAAAGCACCTAATGTCTTGTTTACTACCTTAGTCTGGCCATTTATTTTGTAGATGGCAAGAAGTGCTAAAGAGTAACTTGTACCAAGTTACTTCCACAAAGTCTTCCAAAAGAAGTAGGGAACTTGACATCTCTATCTAATATAATACTCTTGGGCACACCACAGAGCTTCACAATTTCATGCAAAAACAAATTTGCAATAAAAATAATATTGTTTATTTAGCGATGCCAAACAGAATGAGCCATTTTACTAAATCGATCCACCATCACCATGATCAAATCTTTCCCTCACATAGTTTGAAGTAATCCTAAGATGAAATCCATAAATAAATCCTACCATGGTTTAGATGGAACAAGTAAGCGCATGTATAACCTATATGCTTCCTTTCTACTCTTAGCCTTCTTACATGTAGCACATCTTTCCACAATTCAGTGTACATCTCATCTCAACCCAAGCCAATAGAAATGTTCTTTCAGTAGCTTCTCCATCTTTCTTTCTCCAAAGCGCCCAGGCAAATGACTTACATGGGCTTCTCTGACCAATAACTCTCTAATAGACCCTTTAGGAAGGCATGACTTGCTTAACTTAAATAAAAAACCATCAACTATGTAATACCCCTCATAAGTAGTGCTAACAAAATACTAACTCGCTATGGAAGTGAAGTAAGAGTCATTCACATACTACTGAATCATTAAACCAAAACCCAATAACTTGGATTGTAAAGTAGAAATAAGCAAGTACTTGAAAGAGAAGGCATCCATTACAACATTGGTATTGCCCTTCTTGTACTTGATGACATGGTAAAAAATTTCCATAAACTTTACCCACCTAAGGATTCATGATATGTGTAAATGATGAACTCTTTTGGCAACAAGTAGTGATGTTAAATAGTTAGTGCACAAACCAATGCGTACAATTCTTTGTCATATAGTGAGTAGTTAAGAGCGTCCCTTTACAACTTTTCGCTAAAGTAAGCAATTAGTTGTCTCTCGAACATAAGCACAACACCTATACCCACTTCTAAAGCATCACACTTTAGCTTAACATTTTCTCAAAATCAAGAAGGGCTAATACTAGTGTTGTAGTTAGCTTTTCTTTAACCAATTCAAAGCTCTACTGAGCTTTGTCACTCCAATGAAACTCCCTTCCTTTCTTAATGAGCTCGGTCGAAGGATCCATTTAGTGCTAAAATTTCATACAAAGCATTTGTATAAGGAAGCTAAATCATGGACACTACACACATTAGATGAAGATTTTGGTACTAGCCATTCAAGTGCAGCTCTAACCTTTTCTTTATCAACATGAATTCCTTGCTCAGATATTACACACCTAAGTAATACTACTTTGCTCTAATAGAAAGTACACTTCTTAAAGTTAGCAAACAATTTCTCCTCTTACAATGTAAGGATTACAACTCTTAAATGCTCTACATGACTACTCAAATTAGCACAATATATTAAAATAGCATCAAAATATACAATGATGAACTTACCAATGAAATGTTGAAAAATGTGGTTCATCAACCTTATAAAGGTACTTAGGGCATTGGTTAGCCTAAAAGGCATGACCATTCATTCATATAGCTAATATTGGTTTTGAAGGTCATTTTCCATTCATCTTTCAATTGGTGATATTTACTCTTCAAATCTACTTTAAAGAACACTTGCATGCCATGCAGTTTATCCAACATAGCATCTAACCACATAATGGGATATTAGCACTTAACTGTGATTCTATTAAAGGCCCAATTGTCTATACATATGTGCCAAGTGTCATCTTCTTTGGTAATGAATGGGCAAGTACCAAATGACTCATACTCTTCTGTACATATCCATGCTCAACTAGCTTATCTACTTGCCACTTAATCTCTCAAGCCTCTTCAAATTTATTCTATAAGCAAGATTATTCAATAGTACAACACTAAGGACAAGATCTACATGTTGCTTAATGCCCCTTATAGGAGGTAATCCTTTTAGCAGTTCTTCGAGGAAAATATCATCAAACTCAATCAACAACCTCTACACCTCTTTGGGAACCGATGTCTTAGCATCTATACTTAATACTTGTTTGAGTAGGTACATTGATTCTCTAGAACATATCGCACTCTCAATTTCTTCCTAAATTAACATCCAATTTACTTTCTTCTAGCCAATCATCTTCCCTATATGAAGTGCCTTCACATCACCAGGGCTCATGGTTCTCCCTTTGTTCATCATTTGCAGCAACATCTACACTCAACACTTGCCTAACAACCAACGTTATGGGATCACCTTCCTCTCTACTAAGCCTTTCCCCATCATCGTGAAATGGCATACTAGTCCTTACGTCTCTCACAACATCCTCAAACTCCTCATCACACTCCACTACACCATGTATCATCACCATCACACGATAGTTAAGACACTGTGAAGCCATGTGTCTGTAACCTAAGCACTTGAAGCAATTTATTTGATTACTTTAATAACTAGTCAACAGTTGAGCATCAAGATTAGTAGGAATTCTATTTATACCCTCATCATGCCGCTTCTCCCTTCTATCTCCACCTCTTATTGTGACATCCTATCCTACCTTCCTATCATCACTTCCAGATATCCTACTAGAGCTAACCAGCTTAGGAGTAGTTACTAACACACGACTTATTCCCCTCCTTTATCGATGTTCCACCTTCTGAGCCAATTATATTACAACATCTAATTAATCTACCTTCTAAAGCTTTACAACAGTACCAATCTCAAACTTCAACCAAAAGATAAAACAAAATATGGTGTGTTCTTTCAAATCTATAACCTTACAATGGATCATAAGCATCTCAAATCCACATACATAATCATTTACACAAAGTCCTCCCTACCACAAAGCGTGTAATTTTGTGAACAATTCCTACTTATAATACTCTAGAACAAACCACTAATGTAATAATCTCTTCATATCTACCCAGGAAACCACATTGCCTTCACCTTCCTGTCTCTTTTGCACTATTAGATTAGTTCATCACAAAGTAGCATAACCATTAAACTTCATGATAGGTAATCTCACCTTAGTATGTTCATCATAATTGTAGCATTCAAACATCTTTTTAACCTTCTTCTCCTAGTTAAGATATGCATCGGTTGATCTACTACCTTCAAATAGTGGTATTTTCATCTTGATGGTCTTTATACTTTGATTTGTTTACTCTACATGCACATTCTTCACACGCCTAAAATTATCATCCCCATACTCTTCCTCTTCGACCATACCCCTCTTATTTCCCTTAATCTCGCTCTTTTCTCTTCTAACTCCTCCAGTTGGGTATTTATATCCCATATCATATTCAAAAAATCTTGAAGGGCAGTTTTGATGTTGTTATCGAAAGCATTACCTCCCCAATTTGTTTGGATCATTTCTCCAAACATAGTAAATAAACTCACTACTAGAAGTAACAATCTGCAGATCTTATTGACAAACAAATGTAGCGTACACTCACACTACACTACATATCCCTTGCACCCCCAACCGTAGCACCCAACACACTGCAACTTGCCACCATGCACTCTACACAATCACCTCTTCCTAAGAACCTTACTCGATACCTAAAGATGATGTGACCCGAGTTAACAACCATAAGTTCACAACAATCGATCGAAAAAAAAAAAAGAAGGAAATTTATGGGTTTTATAGTATTTAAGGTTTTTGAAATTAAAAGGATATGAAAAATCTCCTAAAAAGACATATGCATCGCCTAAAATCCAAACTACACTTACTTAATCTGATATGGCACAAAAACTATATGAATAGTTGCTCACCATAAATCTTGAAAGATTTGATAAATACAGGAATTTGTTGAGAAAGCTCAAGCAATGGATAAATTTTTATTAATAGATGAAGGAATATAAAGAAAAGCCCTTACTATCTTGTAATTAAGGGTAAAAGAGTCATTAAAAATGCATATTAAAAGAAAAGGCTATGAAATTGTGAAAATTGTTGAAACTAACAAAAAGGTTTGAAGCATGTCAAAAGGTTCAAAGCATGCATTTCAAAAAGGTTCAAACCTTCAATCATCGAGAGCATTCCTTGATTTTAATTCACTCAAATGGTTCAAAGCATTCCATAAAAGTCTAAACCTATCAAGTTGCAAGTTCTCCTTACTACAATACTGTGTTATACTCATCCATATTCATTTCAGTCAAAACCCAACCATCTAAACACCCCGAGTGAACCTCATATCCGTCTACTATGAGCTTTTCCTCAACACTTGGCACACTATTAAGGTTTTGTTGCATCAAATTATGTAATCAGCGAGCTTTAGATTGAGTCATAGGATCTTCGACCCTTTGATCCCCTCATTTTAGGTTTACATGTTCTCAAAGTTTTAATGATATTCAATTTGCTCATATAAGTATTGAAAATGTTCTTGTTAATTATGTTAATTTTTATGAGAGACTCAAGTTGTTCCTATAAAATATACACATATAATCTTGTATAATAATTTGACTTGATCAGCCGCATGTTATAGTTTAATTTTCTAGGAAATTAAAAGATAAATTAGAAACAAGAAGTTGAATGTTCAAATTGTTCTTAATGATGCTCATGCATGATTAAATGTGTTCTTGAAATGATGTATGTTTGATCTTATCAAACTAGTTACATCAATAGATTATATGTTATCATGTTATACTTTTCCAGAAAGGTTCGAGTAAAAGATTGAATGTATTCAAATGTTCTTAATTAAGTTTATATGACAATTAAAATGTTCTTGGTAAAAGTACATACTTGATCTTCTAAAGAGGATAAATGAGTTAAAAACTTGTTTTCGGTTGATTTTTTGAAAATTGTAGATTCAATCTAAGACTATTCCTTGATCTTCAACTTGTTTATAACTATCAACAAATCCCCAAGAACATGAAGCTTAAGCCAAATAATTGAGACTGAAATCTTGACTTAAAGTTTTGGATAAAATGCTGTGTGATCTTCTAAAGTGATCTAAACTTGAAAATTTGTGTTTTGGGTAAAAATATGAAATAATAATGTTTTAATTAATTGTAAATATTCTAAAACTATAATATATAATAAATAATATAATGAGAAAAAAATAGAGAAATTAGCAAACTAATCAAACCGATTCAAGACGGTTCAAGACGGTTCAAACCGATTCACATTAAATTGATCACTAGTTACTTAGATGTGACCTATATTGTAAAAAATAAATAAATAAATAAGCTTATTTAATTAATTAATTCTAGTTGGGCCAATTAATTTGAACTAGGCTAACTTAGCTTTGGACCAAGACTTTAAATATAACTTCTATTTCATTGAATAATTAAGTGCTTCATTGAATTAAATTTACTTAATAAATACTAAGTGTTGAATCTATTTTAAAGAGCCATTGTATGGTGCCACGGTAAAATCTTCTAAATTACAATAAAAATAAAGCTTATTAACAGTAAAAGAAGTTGTTGATAGCCTTCATAGAATTGTTGATAGCATTTATGAAGCTATCGATGTTTTTTCCTTTTTAACAACAAATCTCTCCTAAATAATAGTAAATAAGGCTTGTTAACAGTAAAACAAGCTGTTGACATGTGACAATACGATGCCATCACTCAAATGGGATGGCATTATAGAATTCCCTCTATTATAAGACTTAGTAAATGACCTTTTATAATCAAAAGTTAATTAAATATTAATGATTACTTCTTATTATATATAAATATGATATTTGAGTTTTGGAGGTAGTTTAAATTCTCAGTTAGTGATCATAGGGACTTTAGATACGTGGTAGCTGTTGCGTGTTGTGTGTGTCTAGTAAGTACTAAATTTGACTCAATATATATTAGGGCTAATTAAATGCATGTGATTTGCCTATGCTTGGTCGTTCCAAGTCTGTAGGCTACAACCTTAGATTAGGTTTATGCTTATGAGCGTTCTCCTAAAGTGACACAATAGTTAGATGCTTAGACTTACTCAATAGGTAATTAATAGGAGGAAATCACACCTATTAATGGATCAACAAGATTGGAAGCAAGTTATAGTAGGAGTTATCCTGAGATATGGAACTCAATGGATAATATGTTATAGATGGATTGTGATTGTCAGTGACTAATATGGCAATTATCTCTATATGTGACTATTATTGTTTTCATTATTGGTTAAGATTTTTGCTTATGTTTCGATGTGGTGATTTGACCATCATCTAAATTCCCTTTCATGCTAATACACTAGGATTTGGACCCCTTGTTCCCAATTATGTATATTTGGAATCATGAGTTAGTTCATATTTTAAGATGTTGAAATTGTGTTGTTTACTTTTACTAAATAATTATCTTTAATACACCCTAATTGTTGCCTTAAAACTATATATGTGTGTAGTGTGGCATAGAATGTGATTGTGTCACTACTATATATTGGGTTTTGCAACTCACATATGTGATTTTTAATATTTTAGGTGTTGATATGCTTGTTAATGATTTGTATAATGAGACCGAATATGACTTTCACGTTAGAGATTAGGAAGATGCTAGTTGGAGTATTACTAACATTTAGATATTTTGCTATTACTTGTTTTAGATGTTAAACTTTACTTTTAGTTGTAGCTAAACTCAATAAACCTTTTCATCCCTAGATACTTGTGGACTTCTATAATGTTATTGTACTTTCAATGAAATGTTTCCCTTCAAATAAAAATGAAAAGAAAATTAGGTAAAAATTAATTAATCTGATATAGTGGCTTTAGTAGTCTTAATGTATTCTACTTAAGTAAGAGAGGTGTCGAGCTAACATTCTCTTTTAGTTTTTGTGGCATAATAGTAGTGGTAATTATCTATCATTTAAAATAGGTTGTGGTACCCACCATGCATCATTGGACCTTATTTAGCCACCCCAAGGGAAAGGGAAGGCTTGCCACCACTTAAGGAGATTGTTCAAAGGGTTTAGATTTTTTTAGATATTTTGTTTTTATAATTTTTTATTATATTATTTACTTTGACATATTCATAATATTATTTAATTAAATTAATTGTTGTGTGCCTTTCAAAAGTTGATATATATGAAGGATGAGTAGATTTTATAATGGACATAACATAAGTCTTTTTGTGGAAAACTAAATAAAAATTGATGACTCAAATAAAGGAAAAAAAAGAGTTAATAATTCAAATAGAATATCAATTAAATATTAAGAATTGTCAATACCTCATATTCTAGTAGTATAAATGCTAATCTCCCAATGAAATAGATTAAGTTTAAAGGCCTCATTTATCTATTGTAATTATTGAAAAAAAAAACACATTAAAAATTAAATTTATAATTTTACCTAATAAATAAAAGCTTGTTGAGAAAAATGAAATAACCTTTCATATTTACGATAAAGTTGTCTTTTCTTTTTTGCTTAAGATTCTCAATATAAATATCTAATCTAGTTTATATTTGTTGAAAGTGGATATTGCATAATTTTTGTATATAAATGATATACATTCCCTTTTAAGTTAATGGTTAACAATCAATTATATATTTGGTCCTCCAGAGAGAGAAGTATGGAAACGGCCCAACGTGGCACACAACCAAATCCTCTTAACCCCGATTTTAAATATAGTATTTATGGACGTAGTTTTTATATCATATATATATATATATGTAGAAGTACATAGATTTATAAACATGGATACAAATCGTGTATAGATATCATAAAGGGGCTCGTTGGGAAGTGAGAGAAGCATGGAATGGAAAGGGGAGACACAGGATAGGGTAGAGATGCCTTTTGCTGGTTATGATTTGCATTGACTCGCTTGTCCAAATGCCTTTGGAAACTTCACTTTATTTTTTTCCTCTTTTCTGTTGCCTCGTCTCGTGGGATTCTACGCCCTTCAACCTTCTCTCTTATTAACTTTCATGGCTCCCTTCCCAATTTCCCATCCATTATTATTCTAAAGGTCATCCCGCAACGTACGTCATCTTCATCTCTCTCTCTCTCTCTATACATGTTATTTTATTTTATTTGTTGTATTGTATGTAATTTTTATTTCTCTATTTAATTAGAACTTCTACCGACTTGCTTTTTTTCTTTTTTCTTTTTAATTATAGGCATATATAAATAAATCATTATAACATTTTTAAATACATAAATAACACCAAAAATCCCATTCACTTTTATATATATTTGCAATCAAGGCATATGGTACTTTCACTCGGTCTCGGCTCGAGAGGGATGCATTTATCAGAGTTTCATATCGAGAAGCATAGATATTGATGAACATATATTACATTAGATTTGAACTATATTTATTATGTAATTTGAATTTTCTTTCGATTTTTTCAATAAAACTCCCTACGTTTCGTGTACATAACCCAATAAATGTCTCTAAGTTTAAAAAGGTCATTATTTACGTTAGTACTACTCTATTTTGCTTGTCTTTTTGTATGATACATGCTTTAAAAATTTAATCTAACTGCTCTCTTAAAAGATCAACGAGAAATTATCCCAAAAAAAAAAGAATCAAATAGAAAATAGATTTAAAAAAAAACAATAGAATGTACATTATCTATAATACCAAAGTGCTTGAAAGAGGTTTACATTTGCATTTTTTCAAATAATGTAGTTGTTTAAGGTGGTTATAAACAAGGGTAGCAGAAATAAACTATAGAGGATGGTTATACAAATAAAAGAAAAGAAATTTGCATATCCTTAAGCAATCATATTGTGATTATTGTACTTAATTATTAACCATTTCTTTTGGCACTCGTTGCATAGGTGCACAATTTGCTAGTATTTATAAACAAAAAAATATAAGGAAAAACAAAGGTTCAAAAACCAAAAAAAACACATATTTTGATAAAATATTTTGAATATATAAACATATATCTTAAAAAAAAAAAATTATAGAGAATTTTTTTAAATTAATAAATGATATGTAAAAAGTATGAAAAGAAAAAACATGGTGCAAACAAATATTTTGCAAGTACAAAAAAAAGTCCTTAAATAAGTTCGATATTATTAAAAAAATAAAAATAAAATAATTAAGAAAATACAAAAACCAACCAAACACGTTTTCATAAAATAAGAATCGGCAAAACAAGATTACACACGATGCATAGAATTAAAATTTCATATAAAAAAGGAAAAAAAAAACTCACAAACCTTCCATCATACCTATCTAAATCATCTACATTTGTATTAATTATAAAACAAGCAATGACTATTGATACTATTGTCATGCCCCTAATTTGTTATGGCGGTGACAATTTGCTACATAATCTTCTTAAGTAGAAAATGTAATAATACAATTATTAGATAGGTCTCTAAAACAATTTTAGGATTCTAAAATTATTAATTAAAATTTAAAAACATTTCGATAGTTTGTTGAATTTTTAAAAATGTTTAATGGTTTATTTGTTAAGAAAACACATGGATAAGCATAAAGGATAGTTTAAGTCTTGGAGCCTATAGGGCTTACAAATTACAAATATAAAGTGATAGACTATAAAGTCACAAACAACTCCCAATATAAGTTTACATACATAATAGAAATGCAATATAATGTACCTAAAAAAATAGGAAATCAATAAAAGTCATTGCCGGTGAGATTTAGGTCCTTAAACTCATTCTTAGGTCCTTAAACTCATTCTTGTACTCCTCCTTAAAGTTGAACCCTATCAAATTGTATAAGAGATAAGAAAATTCTTCAACTAAAAAAGAAAAGTGGAATGAGCCATAAGGGCTAAGTATACAGTAACGCAAATATACACATGAATGTCAAATAGATTTACATGCCAATGCAATAGACAATTAATCAATTTATTTAATTATTTTATTTAGACATCAAACATAGGAGTACTCATGAATTTAGATATCACAACAAAGGGACTTGGGGTTTGATTTCACCACAATAAACATCAACAGTTAATAGGAGTAGCCAGACTCAATATCATTGAAAACTGATACTTAAGTAACTTTGTCTAAGTGATCTTATTGTTATGTGGTCCTCATTGATCACAATTCAACTACATCGTATCATCCATTGAGACCTATAATCCTTAATAAATCCCAATATACCTTCTCTTTATTTATGGTGCTTATTATTCAATATAATCTCACTTATTAGCTACCTACTAAGTCATCACTCAATGACTTAAACGCCTAACTATCGAGGCATAAGACTATAATCATATTTCCAATTTAAGGTTTGTCACTTGCTAACTCAAGTAACTAAGTACAAGTAGCAAGCAGATACTTAACTGAATTTGATCATTAGTTCGATTTAAATTTTTCTAACTTAACAAGTAATATGCATGTTACTACATATTTGAAAGAGTTGAAGATTCCTGAATTATAATCCAAATTTCATTTGAGTAGATTGAGTCAATTTTATACAATAAAAAAAAAAATTTACACTTTCCAGCTCCTTCCAATTCTTTCCTTCACTCTAAATATAGGGTTAAGGTATAATTGCAAATATTTTCTCAAATTATTGATCATCGAATGTGTGCAAAGAGTGCTATTACTCTCATTGCATTGCATGTGCTTAATAATGGATGAAGATATGTAGCAAGTTATTATGTCTTTTCCATCTAGAGTGGGACAAATGATTTGTCCACTCTTATTAACTTCTAAAAGTAGTAAATAATTTGTAAATAGTTACTACCATTCTAAATATGGAGCTACTACTCTCTATTATTATTCAATGATAGTAAAGTAAAGAAATGCCATTCAATTGAACTATCTTAGTATTTGTGGATTTGGATGCATGCCGACATAACCGTATTATGCATTAAGTTCTTTTATAACTTCCATTGCTGTATTTACTAGACAGCACCCGTGACCCTTTTTTGGGCAAGACATATTAATGAGGCAACACATATAAATATTATCATTTTAAAAAGAAAAATTTATAAATATAGCACCAAAAAAATTATTTTAAAATAGGTTATGAAAATGCTTTGATAAATTTCACACTAACGCTGTTAAATGTTGAATTCATACCCTAATCACTCAGCAGGGCTGAACGTATGCGGCATAACTATCCATCAACGTAAAGTGTCTCTCTCACACTCACTCTTGATTTGTCTTCTTTCCACTAATAGCTGTACAAAAAGAAGCTTTATTTTTATCAGAGTAGGTCAGGAACACGACAAAAAGAGAGACCCAGCAAGCTTACCACATCCTCCTTTTCATTTGTCATCGATCTTGGAAAACGTCAAGACTCAAAAACCCTAATTTATTCGGTTGGATTCTATGACAAACGTTAGTAACTTAGATACTCAAGGACAATACGGGGCATCTATATCGATCTTCATATGCACCGCGCCCCCCAACCCCCCCCCAAAAAAAAAAAAAGAAAAGAAAAAAAGAAGAATAAGATTAGACAAGGAAATACCCACAAAATTTCAACTCCTTTTAAGCATCCAATGTACCCCTTTTTTTATCAATCAACTTTCAGCCCTTTTGAGGGAGACGACGAGAGCCTAACCTTTGCTTTTTTACTACCAAACGTTTATACGTGAACTTTACGTTTTGGACATCGACAAGACACATTTTGGCGCTAGGCTCACTGTTTACCTAGTTTAGATTTAGAATGACTCTTTCAATTTTCCCTTTTTCTTTTTTCTTTTTTCAGCGAAAATGCCTCATTCAATTCACCAAAAAATTCTTTTGGATTTCTTTATTCATAATCGATTTTTTTTGGGGGGGGGGGGGGGGGGGGAATTTTGGATCATCTAATTATACGACAAGGGTGAAAGAATACAGTTGATAATTTGGATTGCAACTTTAATTGACTACCTAATCTACTCTAGAAGATTTTTACACGATGTGCTAATAGTTAAATAAAAAACCAATTAAAAGTAACAGGTCATGACTGATGTAAAGTTGGTAGACTCTTCAATTTGCCAGCATTTTTTTTTTCCATCCAATAAAATTGGGACTAGAATTTTCTATTTCTATTGTATACTGGATATTTAAAAAAGTTATGTGGTTCAAAAACCAGTCACCTTCAATAATTTCTTTCAATTAAAACTAGAATTTCTTACAATTGTTTCTAGAATCCAATTAATTTTGTGGACCCATTTTCTAACGTGTAAAATAGTCAACAGTACAAATTACTTAAGATAAGTAATCCAAAAGCCCCAACATTTGCTTGTGTCCAAATATCAAACTTGAAATGAATTAAGCTGGCTAAGAAATTTAAGAAAACAACAAATTGTGTAACCTCTGAAAAGGTTGAGCGGCTCTTATGACATTAACTTAAATTAATGGTGTATTTATTTTGTAGGGATTTTTTTATATTTTTTATAATAAAAAGTATGTAGTTGTCAAATATTGTAGTAGTAGTACAAAAGATTATAGATACTAGTGACTTATAACACTAAATAATGATAAGAAAATATCAGTTATTAGTACTGGTGGTTAACAGAATAAAATAGTTTTTCTTTTTTAAAAAACGAAAATAATTTTATCAATTTTCCGTTGATATTTTCCTTAATGATAAACCACTGCTGACCAACCATTGATTGTAATCTTTGCTTTTCGATATTAACTACGCTAAAAACTTTTAGTGATCACAACCTACTACTACAATAATGTTTCATAATTCTAAGGATTTTAGTAAACAAGTATCTTGAAAAGTTGTGAAGACATTTTCTACGAAACAAATATACTTAAAATCCTAATTTCTTTTGTCTTTTATGTCATGCTTAATTGACTTTCTTTATTAGGATAGAATTGGATAGCTATTCTGCTTTTGCAGATCTATTCTTATATTTGATTAATGAAATAGTTATTTTATGAAATTTTTATTATTCTAAAATAGTAATTTGTAGATAGCTATTACATAGAATTATTATTACTATAAAATAAGAAATTACAATTTCTTTACAGGACCAATGGTACGTTTGATTGATTTCATAAAGGTAGATTAAAATAGCAATTCCTACCCTATAGACCTTTTTTTACTGGTTCATGGAATAGTTATTCCCACAAATTAGGGAGTTGTAATTTGTTTATAACATCAAAGGAGTAGTTATTTTTTTTTATTTTTTTAAGCATATTTTCATATCTACTCGTAAGGCCTCAAAGAAATTATAAGAAATAATTATTACTTCTTTATTTTATCTTTTAAGAATTATAATTCTATCCATGCCTTATTCCATTTTGCAAAAAAAAATGTACTACAAGAGAATTAAATTTCTCCATCATATTTTTTATATTTACTCATGAGATTTCAAAAGGAACTATAATGAATTGTAATTTTATTCATACTTTATTCGGTTCCATACATTAAATGTGCCAAGTAGAAAAAACAATGGCAATGAAGTACTCTCAATGCATTGAGCTTTCTTATGCCTTCCCCATCAAATACTATACTCAAAACTAAATATAATGATCGAGTTTGATAAAGATGATAATATTGTAAGAAATATGGCCTAATGTTTTGGCCCATATTAAATTTGGTTTAGAGTTTCCTATATTTAATAGTATGTTAAATCTTAACCGTTAATATAGACACTTGATGGACATATCAGATTTAATTTTTTATATAAGTATATAAATCAGTCCTCTCTCTAGCCATTAAGGTTAATAGTTATAAGAAAATTAAAAAGAACATTATTTGACTATCAATCAAGTTATTTGCTATGATAAGAAGGTTAAGGAAGAGAATCAACGATTAAAAACAAGAAGCTCTCCATCATGTTGAATTCTACTTAAGGCGAGTAATTTATTTTGTTATATTTAAGTAATTGTTGTTATATTCAAGATCCGTATAAGCATAAGAGTTTAATATTAGTGGTGTTGAATCTTTAAAAGAATTAATTAATGTTTAACATATAGTTTCAGAGCCTCACGATTTTGAATAAATAATAATTTTTAAATTAATATTATGATACTTCTATTACAAATTAGGGTTTATAATGATAATTACAATTATGGGTTATAATAAATGTGAAATACTATGATGATTATGATTAATTAGAATGAAAATTATGACATGGGTATTTATGTTTGTGAAGATTATGATGTGATTTGTTTATAGATTTTAATATTTAAATTGTTTATGATGGTTTTGACCTTTAAGAAAATATATATAATTTGAAATTCACTTTCAAGTGAGAATAAATTTGCTTGAGATATTTGTACGTGTCAGGGAATTGAATCGATAAGGTTTGTTTTCAATGAAATTGAGACAATAATAATATATATAATAGTTAATTGGTAAACGATGATCATTGATCATTGAATTCTTTATATTTTCTATTTGCGTTTAATGTTTGGTTCATTATTGTTTTTATAGCTTTTGGCACCAGTTTGAAGTTGAAGTTTAACAAAATATGGAACTAGAATATTGAAGCTATAATTAAATAAATAAATGTTACCAAAAGGATGTTTTGTACTTAAGTATAATTATTATGTTTTATGTTTTTATTTCATAATATTATGTTTGTTTTATGATATTACAATATCATGCTTTATTTGTAATGAATTTTATGAATAATAATGTTAAATATTATTACACATAAAGTATTGTAAAATTTAATATTTTAATTATATGATTTTAAGTTATTATTAATTTATTAGTCACTAAAGTAACCAAATTAATTAAATGTTTATAGTCACATAATTTAAAATAATATCTTGCAATGCCTAGTATGTAAAGTTTATTAATTAATAGAAATTAAGGATTTACCTAAAGAAAAATCAATATTTTATGATTAATAAATATAAATGAAGAAAAATTAACATTCACTCGTTTAGTACATATATGTGTCCAAAGATGCTATATATACAAGATGATGTGTGTTTAATTACTCTGTTAAGTTTTATTGGCATTTAATTATAATGATGATGATATATGTTGTTGTGCTTACCCAAAGGAAACCAATAATATATATTTTATGTACTATTTGTCTGAATCTTTTAATTAGTGAGCATTTGTATATTTGTAGCTATTAATCTTTACTCTCAAGCTTTCGCTGTTACTTTCTTTACTAGTTTGAATTTCTATGAATGAAAGGAACAAGTCACTTGTTACTTTGGTGCTTTGAATCTTGACTTGGCCTTGTTGGAGGAAAAGCTTGCTGATCTTACTGAAAATAGTATAGAGGCTCAAAAGGCATACCATAAGGCATAGGCAAGGTTTAACATATTAAGTTTAAACTTCATGCGAATGACAATTGCCAACAACATTAAGTCTACTCTTCCAACAACAGAAAATTTGGATGCCAAAGATTTTCTTAAACTTGTGGAAGATAAATTACATTACGCTGATAAGTCACTTGCAAGGACACTTATGACTAAACTCACGACCATGAAGTTTAATGGGTCAAGTAGTACTCAGCAACATGTCTTTGATATGACTAATATTGTAGCAAAACTTGAGACCTTAGGAATGGTTGTGGAGAACTCCTTCTTAGAGTAATTCATCATTAATTCGCTACCTATTGAATATGGACCGTTTCATATGAACTATAACACGATGAAGGCTAAGTGGAATGTCAATGAACTGTCTAATATGCTTATTCAAAAGGAAGTGAGATTAAAGAAACAAGGAGTTCATTATATTAACCTAGTGGGTCAAGGAGTTGGAAAGAAACTCAAACCAAAGGCCAAGAAATTTAAGAAGAAAAGATATGCTAAAGCTTCATAGAATGCTAATGATGAAAAGAAGGGACCAAAGATAGATAAATGTTACTTCTATAAGAAGGAAAGACATTATCAAAAGGATTGTTCCAAACATAAGGCTTGGTTCGAAAAGAAAGGAGTACATTATGTTTTTGTACACTTTGATGAGAATCAGCTAGCATCTAAAAGGAAGGAACCAAAATCCCATGATCCATTACATGGTATTGGAGGCCTGATGACCCGAGCTAGAGCTAAGAGGATGAACGAAGCTCTATAAGGATTAGTCATGGACTTACAAGCCAAGGAATCAAGCTAGACTAAAGGAGACACAACACTTGTCAACTTGATTCACGTGACCATGGAGGGAAGTGATGATTTAGAGGCCTTAAAATAAATTCATTTTATTGATCCGAAAAAGGAGAAACACATTCAGTTTTATTATTTGCTATGTTTTAGTTTTATTTATTTAGTTTGTAATTTATATTATTTAGTTGCCTACTTGGTTACATGAGGATAAGGAAACAAACATATTAGGCAACTTAGTTTTCTATATTGTTATATGTACCCTATATAAGCCATATAAGGGGTTGGCCATGAGATATCTTATTGTTGAATTGAGAAAACACAATTTTCGTGAGAGTACGAAAACCCCTTTTTGTTCTTTTGCAAAAGAACTCTTCCATTGTAATTCTTAACCGAATTTGCTATAGGAAATCCTTTTGATAACTTAGGTTTCAGTCAACAGGTGTGATTGGAGTCTAGTTATGCAATACTTGTTCGAGACGATCCTCGGGTTAATTGAATCAAATAGCGTCATCGGGGTTTTAGGTTTAACATACCTAAGGTTTCATGCATCATTTGGTATCAGAGCTTCGGTTTCTTGAATCAAGTAATTTCCATCCTTTTTCTTTATTCGTCTATTGTTCTTTTCCATATCCATATCTGGAAATTTGTATAAAAAAAAATTTCTATTCGATCCATAAATCCCTTATAGACCGACGGCATCTAGGTTTAGACAATCTTTGGATATTCAATTGTTGTTTAATTTAAAGTTCATATTGAGAGACATTCGTATAAAAAAAAAATCAATTTGGTTGCAAAAGAAAGAATTAAGAACCAAAATTCAAAAGAGAGAGAGAGAGAGAAATCTAGTTTTGGCAAGTACCAATTCACTGGCTAAATTTAATTTCCAATTCTAGCCGTACATTGCATCTTGTTCTTCCCAATCGAGCATCTGAATTATATTAATATCCTTGATCTATATTTGGTGCAATTTCTTTGTTTCCATTTAATTGTGTGATAGGGACTTGTTTGTTGGTTCCGAAATTAGTAGTAGATAATTTGTTCATATCTCTTAGAAATTCATACTTGATCTTCCTTGCACCGTGACTTGGAACTACTTAGTAATCATTAGGTGTTGACTTAGTGATTTGTGTTTAGGAGTTCAAATTTGAGTTCCTAGCAAAAAAAATTATAAAAAGCGAGTTGTGAGCATATTATTTGTGAGCAAAACATGAGTGGGAGTGAGGAACATACATAATTATTTTGTTTTTTCTGTGATCTTACTTTGTTGAAAACTTTAGAATTATGTCAGGACAGGACACTAATGGAGGAGAGAGTAGAGTGATGTTTGAGGAGTTGATGAGGGAGATGAAGAGAATCTTAACGGGTGGACTTGAATAGATCCATGAAAAGATGGATAGGATGGAGAGGAATAGGGAACTGTCTAGCAGTACCACTGTCAGATGAGGAGTAGGTAAACCGAATATGGGAGAAGTTAGGATAGAAGAAGGTGAGGAGTCTGATTTTAGATATTACCAACGCATTAAGTATAGGGGAAGTACCTAGAGGCGTGATAGTAATCTAGGAAGTATTAAGTTGAAAATCCCAACATTTTAGAGAAGGAATGATCCAGAGTTATATTTAGAGTGGGAGAGGAAGATGGAACATGTGTTTGAATGCCATAACTTCACCGAGGAGAAAAAGATAAAACTGGTTGCAGTAGAGTTTTCGGATTACACCAATGTATGGTGGGATCAGTTGGTGTGTAGTAGGTACATGTATGGAGAGAGACCTGTTAGCACTTAGGAGGAGATGAAAACTATTATGCAGAAGCATTTCATTCCTAATCACTACCATAGGGACTTAGGAAAGTCCAAGGGTTGACTCAAGGAACAAAAAGTGTAAAGGATTATTACAAGGAGTTGGAGATGGCCTTGATTAGGGCTAGAGTTGAGGAGGATGATGAAGCCATTATGGTTAGATTCATTAACGGGTTAAATAGGGAAATAACTGATGTAGTAGATCTACACCATTATTTAGATATGGAAGAAGTGCTACACAGAGCTATCAAAGTAAAGTGGCAATTAAAATATAGGAGTGAGTAGAGGACTAGTTTGACTTCTAAATCTCCATGGAAGTCTACGTGGAAAAGAAACTCCATAGATTCAAAGCCTAAGGAGGACGTGAAGGCTAAGAATCCAATTACTACACTTAAGGAAAATACTGACACTAAACCCCCTTCCAGGACAAGAGATATTAAATGTTTTAAGTGTTAGGGATTTGGGCACATTGCATCCCAATATCCAAATCAGAGAGCTATGATTATCAGTGATAGTGAGGATGTAGAGAGTGTGAGCTTTGAGGAGGAGGAGTTACCATTGCAGGAGTATGAGGATGTTGACTTGGAGGGACCCGTAAGTGGTAAGTTGTATGTCACTAGGAGAGTACTTAGTGTACAATCCCAGGAGGATGGTAAAGGGATCCAACGTGGACATATTTTTTATACACGGTGTCATATACAGGGTAGAGTTTGTAGCTTGATAATCAATAGTGGCAACTGTACTAATATTGTTAGCACCTTGCTAGTAGAAAAGATGTAGTTGAAAACTGTGAAACATCCGAGACCATATCGATTACAGTGGTTAAATGAATATGGGGAGGTTAAGGTGACCAAGCAGGTTCTTATAACCTTTTTCCATAGGGAGCTACAAAGATGAGGTTATGTGTGATGTGGTACCTATGTAAGCTAGCCACATACTGTTAGGGCGACCTTGGAAATTCGATAGGAAGATTACATATGACAGGTACAAGAATTAGTATTCCTTTGTATTAAACAAAAGAAAAGTGGTTCTCATGCCACAGAAACCATGGGAAGCTAGTGGGGATTAGATGCGGATGGCAAAAGAATTCAGAGAGAAACATGAGAGTGTGTGAGAGAAGGATGAGAAAAAGGAGAAGAGTGAGAAACAAACATTGGTAAGCTATAAGAGAAGAGAGTTTGAAACACTGAGAGGAGAGAAAATTGTAAGAAAAAACGAGTGTAAGAGTTCAATGTTGGTAAGGAAACAACCACTTGTACTTATGTACAGGGATGTTTATTTTACTTATACTGACACTAACATTTCATTACCTAGTATGGTGTTTTCTTATGGCTTTGTTACAGGTACAGATGCGATAGCCGTAGATGCGAAGAAATTAGAGGCGATCCAGAAGTAGCCAAAGGGACGTGTCGGGACCGTGTTTCATCCAGGAGAAGGGATTTGGGTGCATTTGAGAACAGAAAGATTTGCAAAGCAGCAGAAGTTTAAATTGCATCCTAAGGGAGATGGACCTTTCCAAGAAGTAGAGCGCATCAATGACAACGCTTACAAGATTGACTTGCCAAATCACTATGGTAATGTAAGCACAACTTTTAATGTTTCTGATTTTACTCCTTATGATGCTGGTGATTTGAGGACGCATCTTTTCGAGGAAGGAGGGAATGATGAGGATCGGCTAGCATTTAAAAGGAAGGAACCAAAATCTCATAATCTATTACATGGTATTGGAGGCCCAATGACTTGAGCTAGAGCTAAGAGGATGAACGAAGCTTTACAAAGATTAGTCATGGACTTACAAGCCAAGGAATCAAGCTATACTAAAGGAGACACAACACTTGTCAACTTGATTCACGTGACCATGGAGGGAAGCGATGATTTAGAGGCCTTAGAATAAATTCATTTTATTGATTCGAAAAAGGAGAAACACATTTAGTTTTATTATTTGTTATGTTGTGGTTTTATTTGTTTGGTTTGTAATTTATATTATTTAGTTACCTACTCGGTTACATGAGGATAAGGAAACAAATAGATTA
Organism: Laguncularia racemosa; assembly: GCA_037954665.1. Classification (NCBI taxonomy): domain Eukaryota; kingdom Viridiplantae; phylum Streptophyta; class Magnoliopsida; order Myrtales; family Combretaceae; genus Laguncularia; species Laguncularia racemosa. Next base: position 623,972 of record JBBMOL010000146.1, read on the forward strand.
GGCAACTTAGGTTTTCCATATTGTTGTATGTATCCTATATAAGCCGTGTAAGGGGCCGACCATGAGATATCTTATTATTAAATTGAGAAAACACAATTTTTGTGAGAGTACGAAAACCCCTTTTTGTTCTTTTGCAAAAGAACTCTTCTATAGGAATTCTTAACCGAATTTGCTATAGGAAACCCTTTTGATAACTTAGGTTTCAGTCAACAGGTATGATTAGGGTCTAGTTACGCAATACTTGTTCGAGATAATCCTCGAGGTAATTGAATCAAATAGCGTCGTCGGGATTCTAGGTTTAACATACCTAAGGTTTCATGCATCATACTTGGTGGTTTGATTCTATTGCCACTACTCATGCATCTAATATTATGCAGGAATTCCTTATAATTCAAACCATAAGGCCAACTAACAACTTTTTATTTATGAGGAACCGCATGAAGGCCCCGATTGAAGGTGTATGGATTTACAAGCTTACATTAGATATTGGTCATCATTTGGATCTAATGAATACTCTCGATGTACCTTCAATTTCTAAAAATTCAGTTTCTATTTCTAGACTGAACGTTAGTGGATATACTTTTAAGGTTGGACATGGTTGTTTCAATTTATATAATGATGACTCTTTCATTGGTTATGCAATGCTTGTAAATGTTTTATATAAATTGAAACTTCATGATGTCTTTTTTGAATCCTTATTTACTGTTAATTATAATATTGGAATAAAACATTGTTTGGAAAATGAAAACTCAACTTACTTATGGCATAAATGTTTGGGTCACATATCTAAAGAAAGGCTACAAAGATTGGTAAAGAATGAGATTCTATAGAGTCTAGATTTTTTTAATCTTGGTTTATGTGTAGGCTACATTAAGGGAAAACAAACCACACATAACAAGAAAGGAGTCACAAGAAGCAACCAGCTTCATGAAATAATATACATCGATATATGTAGACCTTTTGACACTTCGCCCTTTAATGGAGAAAAGTACTTCATCACCTTAATGGAGAATTTTTCACGTTATGGCTATATTTATTTGCTACATGAAAAATCTCAAGCTATAAATGCCCTTAAGGTGTTTGCAAAGAAAGTTGAAAGGCAATTAAATAGAAATGTGAAAATAATAAGATCTCATAGAGGTAATGAATATTATGGCAAGGATAATGAATCTAGACAGTATCCTGGTCCGTTTGTAAAATTCCTCAGAAATCATGGTATATGTGCATAATATATTATGCTAGGCACACCTCCACAAAATGGTGTGGTAGAAAGGCGAAATAGAATGTTAATGAGTATGGTTAGAAGTATGATGAGTAATTATACTTTACCTAAAATTTTGTGGATGTATGCACTTTAAATTGTCATGTATATGTTAAACATGGTTCTTAGTAAAGCAGTTCCTAAAACTCCTTTTGAGTTATGGACTAAAGGAAGCTTAGTTTAAGACACCTACGTGTTTAGGGTTATCCTGCGAAAGCACAGGTTTTATAATTTACATGAAAAGAAATGGGATTCTCAAATAGTTAGTTGTTACTTTATTGCTTACCTAAAGAAATCCAAAGGATATAGGTTTTACTATCTAAGCCATAGTTATAAAATTGTAGAGAAAATAAATGCCAAAAATTTTTAGAGAATGGTAAAGTTAGTAAGAGTGCTGAAAATAGAGTTGTAGATATTAATAAAATAAGGGTGAATGTTCCATTACCCTTGAATGTTCCTAAATCCACAACTATGCCAAATGCTATTTTTGTAATAGAAGAACAAAATAATCAAGAACAACATTTAGATAATGAAGAAGTATCCCATGAAGAACCTAACTTACCATCAACTAATGCAAACGAACCAGTTGGAATAGCTTTAAATAAACTTGTAAGGGTTAGAAGGTCAGCTATCCTTGATGATTATGTGGTTTATTTGTAAAAGTATAAATTTGATTGTGGAATTGATAATGATCTTGTTTTGTTTTCACAAACCATAGAAAGTGATGAGTTTGAAAAAAATATATTGATGCTATGAAAGAGGAGTTGAAATCAATGGTTCAAAACAATGTTTGGGATCTTGTAGACTTGCTAGGAGGTTCTAAATGAATTGGGTGTAAATGGGTCTTCAAGACCAAGCACAATTCAAAAGGCAATGTTGAACGATATAAAGCTAGACTTGTTGCCATAGGTTATACTTAGAAAAATGGCATTGATTATAAAGAGACTTTTTCATCCGTCTCAAAGCAATATTTGTTGAGAATGATTTTGGCTTTAGTGGCTCATTTTGATTTAGAGCTATACCAAATGGATGTGAAAACAACATTTCTAAATGAGGCTCTTGAAGAGGAAATTTATATGGATCAACTTGAAGGTTTTTCCATGAAAGGAAAAGAAAGTATGGTGTGTAACTTGAAAAAATCAATATATGGACTTAAACAAGCTTCCAAGCAATGGTATATTAAATTTAATAATACCATCACATCTTTCAGTTTTGAAGAAATCATTATTGATCAATGTATCTACCAGAAGATCGGTGGGAGCAAGTTTATATTTTTAATTCTATATTTTGATGATATTTTGCTTTTTGCTAATGATTTGGCTTTATTGCATAAGACTAATGAATTTCTTTTTAAGAATTTTGAAATGAAAGATATGGGAGAGGCATCCTATGTGATTGAATTTCAATATTCTGTAATAGATCTAAAGGATTGATAGTATTATCTTAGAAAACTTATATCGAGAAATTCTTGAGAAATTCAATATGAGTAAGTGCTTAGTAGGAACAATCCCTATTTAAAAGGGAGATAAGTTTAGTCTAATGCAATATTCAAATAATGATGTGAAACGTAAGGAAATGAGATTAATTCCATATGTGTCTATTGTGGGCAATTTGATGTACTTATGGATCGGTACTAGACCTAACATCAGTTTTGCAATAGGAATGCTGGGTAGATACTAAAGTAATCCTAATATTGATAATTGGAAAGCTGCAAAGAAAGTGTTGAGATGTCTACAAGGAATTAATGACTATATGCTCACTTATAAGAGGTCTAATCATTTAGAAGTAATTGGATTCAGATTTTCCTGGATGTATTGATAGTAGGAAGTCAATGTTTGGCTGTTTATTACTATTAGTTGAAGGAGCAATCTCTTGGAAAAGTGCCAAACAGTCCATCATTGCTTCACCCATCATGGAGCAAAATTTGTAACTTGATATGGGGCTAAAATTCACGCATTATGGCTACAAAATTTTATTTTAGAACTTGAGGTTGTCGACATCATAAGCAAGCCGTTGAAAATTTATTATGACAATTCCGCATCAATTTTTTTTTTATCTAAAAATGACAAATATTCCAAAGGAGCAAAACACATGGAATTAAAGTATTTTGTTGTTAAAGAGGAGATTCAGAAACAAATAATGTGTATTGAACATAGTAGAACGGATCTCATAATTGTAGATCCTTTAACTAAGGCTTTACAGCCAAAGACATTTAAGGAACATTGACATATAATGGGTCTTGGTTGTATTGATGTTTGATGATGAAGTTATAATACTATAGAGTTCAATAATAATATATTTTTGATAATTATATGTCTTTATGACAAGAATGTGGACTATATGTTATTTATATACAACTTATGAATCTAACATGATAAATCCTTAATGTAGTGATATATGGAAGGAAGTATGCAACTGTATAGTATATGACCGCCATAATCCTCATTACGTAGTTTGTTGTGTAAAGGTGCTTATGATGATTGATGGTTTTAAAGATTTAGCTTTTGCTAACTTCATTTTATACCGTTAAATGTAACGATGGAACATCCATCCAAGTGAGATAATGTAAGAAATATGGGTTTATATGGCTTGATGTTCCAGCCATATTTAAATTAGTTCATATTAAATTTGGTTTAGGATTTCCTTATTTAATTGTATGTTAAATCTTAATTGTTGATATAACTACTTGATGAATATATTAGATTTAATTTTTTACGTAGGTATGTAAATTATATTTCTCTTTACCAATTAAGGTTAGAAGTTATAATAAGAAAATTAAAGAGAACGTTATTTGGATAGTCATCAAACTATCTGCTACGATAAGAGGATTAAGAGAGAGAAATCGATTTTATTAAAAATAAAAAATAAAAAATATCTTCATCGTATTAAATTCTATTTTTAGTAAGTAATTTATTTTATTATATTTAAGTAATTGTTATTATATTTAAGATTTGTATGGATATAAAAGTTTGATAGTAATGATATTGAATCCTTAAGAGAAATAATTAATTTTTAATAAATATAAGATAGAAAAAGAAAATTAAGTATTTGCGTTATCGAGTTCCATTTTTGTGTTGTACAAAATCCTCATATCGTGCCATATACTCCCTAAGTACGGCAATAATTGAGCTCACAATTTCAACGATACTGTTTTCAAAGGCGATTGGCGTTGACACTGCCGAGAAATGACATGATGAATCTGTGAGGTGCTATGCCCAAACAAAAAAAAAAAAAAAATCTGTGAGGTGCTGAAAAGTCGTGCTGTGTTGTAGACGATATGTACCACTTGCTGCTTTCGTGAGTAACAAGTCTTTGAGGTAATTTTGACTAGAGTTAAACTTCTAGTGGTTGGTTAGAAGACAAAACTTAATATATCATGTTTATTTATTTATTATTATTATTATTTTTATATTTAGTTTATAAAATAAGTCTAGTTTTATATAAAATTTTCTTTATTTAATGAACAAATATCAAAACTTTGTTGTTACATTTATTGATACAAAATATAATAATATAGTAAAATGAACTCTTTAATTTAAAATCTCCAATAATACTTCTTTTCAATCACTACTTTCTTAACATTTCAATACTATTAGTACTACTGCTATTGGCATTGTTACCACCACTGCTACCTCGTTATTATCACCTCGACCTTACTATTATCATCATTACCATGATAGTCACCACTATTAATACAACACTTATATGGAATCATGATTACTACCATTTCACCTTTATCCTTCATAATGACCATAGTACTTTACCGTCTTTGCAACCGTTGTTACTACCTTGAAATCCTTATACATCACCATTAGTGCCATTACTATTACATCATATCACCACCATTATTGCAAAAACTTCATCACCGCTATCACTACCTCCATCTTAAGTACTATAGTTGCCGTTTTATCTACATCTTCACTACACTAAACCCTAATTGCCATTGTTGCCCTTACATTGCTACCTCATTATTACTATTAATTGACCGGTGCATGCTACTATCCCTACAATAGTGGTGAAGAGTTAACAAATGTTGGTGATATTAGAAAAATGATAATGATGCAACAATGATAGTAGTAATGACGATGAATAAAATAGAAAAATATAATTAAACCAAGTTTATGCTGATGTAAATAAGATAATTATTAAAATTACTATTTTAGTATTGTACTTATGTATAATAAATAACATAAAAGAAAAAATAAAAAAAAGTGAAAGTTTTCTTAATTTGACATTTAATGAATAGGCTACACCGGACCTTATTTGTCTCTTAAAGCAGACAGCACACAAATCAGCAAGATGAGACAAGGTGGGGGAGAGACGGTCACCAACTCCCACTTGCTTTCCAACAAGAGAATGGAATGTAGAAATTTTTCTAGTGCCCCATTATATATTATATTACTGTTATTACTTGTTCCCGCTAACAGTCAACACCTCCCACTATTTCTCAATCTATTTATTATTTGATTACTTCTCTCCCTCTCTCTCTTCTCCCTTATTTGGTCTTTTTCTATTCTGTTCCCTACGCTCTTGTAGGTCACTTGTTTTGGGTAAATGGAGATTTGTCTCTGCGTTTTTCAACTTTAACCCCTTGACGTTTATGATACTCTCTCTCTCTCTCTCTCCGTGTCTCTGTGTCCGTCTTTACAAAATGCACTTTTTTTGCTTCAATTAAAAAGCCCACGAGCTCATTACCTTCTTTTAATGCAAAAAGTGATAATTTATTTGAGTTTTACTTAAATGCATACGCACATATACAAAGGAGAAAGAAAAATTCGCTCGTCAAAAGCCTAAACTAAAAGATAGTTTAAAGCCCTTTTCTTTTCTTCTTTCTTTTATTAGTTATAACATGATATTATATACAAAGACAAGTTTCAGTTTCTGCTCTGTTCTCTTCAGTTCATGTGACTTGTGTTTATGTCCTGTTTTTTAAATACATTGTTTATGTGGGTACTGAGTCAAACCGTGAGAGGTTTTGGTTTTGGACTTTTAAGGAAACGCATTTAATGTCCTTTGATCTCATTGGTACTTCCGTTTTTGTCTTCTTCTTTTAGTATAATGGTGAGTGGTACTTGGTGAAAGTTTGTTTTTTGCACTGTTTTGTTCAGTGTTTTTAGTTGCAAAATTTTGTTTTCTCGGAGATGGGTTTAAAGGGAGATGGAGAAACTAGTAACTTGTTGGAACTTGGAATGGCTTCAAGACATAAACGTTCAAAGAGGTAAGTAAACTAGAGTGTTTGTTTTTGGTGGCAGACTTTTTTTTTTTTCTGCTGTGATTGTAATTACGAACTTTGCCAGTTATTTCTGTGACAAGTTGATGGATCTTTTAAACTTGAGGTGAAAAACAGAATAGTAATTATGATTTATAATTATGGGTTTGTGTTAAAAATAAATTCTTTTCCTGTCATAAAGTTCTTTGAATTGGACTTGTAGGGACATTTCTTAAATGGTTTCTGGTTGTAAAATGTTATTAATCACATAAAGGAAGCTGCTTTGAAGCAGTAAACGAGATTAATTATGGAATATTTTGTTTTTCCTTCTAGGGTAATAATTAATTGGGCTACCTAAAGGAGTTCTTTCAGTTTCTTCTTCTTGTAACCGAAGCAGTTTCTGTCTTTATTTGGTTGCTTGAACTAGCATTGCTGGCAATGCATGCATGAAACTGTTGGGATGGGTGATGGAAGATGTTGCTTTACTCAATCTGTTCTCATAAATTCTTCATGTTTGTATTTTGGCCTTGGCAGCTTTCCTGGCAAGAAAACTAATGGTGAAGGCTGTGTCAAAGCTTCGCAAGATAGCTCACAATGCACAAAGCAAGTAAGAAAGTCTCTTTGCTTCTTCTATTTCCTTCAAGATGTGAAAGTACTTTTTGTAATACATCTGGTGTAATTTTGTCAGGTGTAAGTTTCTTCGTCAGGTTATTTTATTTTATTTTATTTTTATTTTCAGTTGTGTAATGTGACTATTAACAATATAAGAGTTTGATGTCTCTTCAGCCAGATCAAGCTCCTAAATTTTTGTGGGATTGTGCAAGAAATTATATTATTACTAATTTGGAGCCAGTTATCTTCACTTATTTTTATCTGGATATTGCGTCTTCAAGCATTTATATCTTCGTCTGTCTGAATGTCTTCGCCACATCATAATCGTGCATATGCTCAATTCTGATTATTTCAATCCTTCTTTTTCGAAGGATTCAGATCATACAAAGGGAACCATCAAAAGTAAGAAGAAACCATCTCAAAGCACTGAAGTACATAACTCCTTGAAGCAAGAGGTTTGCACCTAAACAATGCCATAGGTAGTAAGCATATAGCTCTTAGCTACTCGTCTCATTTACTATTCTACTCTCTCACAGATTTTGCAGCTCGAAAAAAGATTACAAGATCAATTTGAAGTGCGCCATGCATTAGAAAAAGCTTTGGGTTACCGAGCTTCCTCCACTTATGATAGAACAAATGTTTTGATGCCCAAGGTAGATCATCTTCTCTGTTCTTCATATGTATGCAAATTTTAGGACATTTTGGGAGAATGCACACAAAATAGACATGTCTATTCATTTTTGCTGTATTCCGGTAGAATAAGGTTCCAATGCCCTTGGTAATCTTTTTCTCTATGTAGCTCTGTTGTCCAGCTCATTGTGCTTGTAATTGATAAGGTTTTTACATGAATCCAGCCAGCTACATCACTGATCAAGGAGATTGCTGCGCTAGAGCTGGAAGTGGTCTACCTGGAACAATACCTTCTATCACTCTATAGGAAGGCATTTGACCAACAAGTTTCCACTGTGTCTCCATCTGCTAAGGATGAGAAACTGAAATTACCTTTAGAAACCCCACGTGCAAGGTTAGCAGAAGTTCGAAGAACTCTAGATTTTCCTTCAAAGGAGGAGGATGTGGCTGTTCAATCTGGTTGTCAGTTGATCAAGACTTCTCAAAAGGACTCTAATGGTTATGATGTTGTTGATGAGGGGAATGTGTTGGATTCTGGAGTTCAACGTTGTCACTCCTCACTTTCACATTATTCTGCCTTAATATCCCAGACTTCCCCAGAAGAATCACTGGGCAAAGCTGTACGTGCTTGCCGTTCCCAACCTTTGTCGCTGATGGAGGTATGTTGAAAAACTATATCATATATCACTGCAAAGAGATGCCTCTGCATTAACATTGAATGGGTCAAAGAGCAATGATTTCAACAAGTCAAACTTATAACATTCGATGAAGTCAATTGCATAATCCTTTCCACCATTCAGCACAGAAAGTGAAGGTGTTCCATGATGACTTTCCAGATCTTATGTTTCATTCCTATAAGTTGAGTTTATGATAAGATGGAATATTGACTAACTCCAATTTCAAATCTTAATTTCTTTTTGATTTTCATTTATTTTTTGCAGTATGCTCGAAATGCTACAACGAGTGTAATCAGTCTTGCAGAGTATCTTGGCACCAGCATCTCTGAGCACGTCCCTGAGTCACCCAACCAGCTCTCTGAGGAGATGATAAAATGCATGTCAATTATATATTGCAAGCTCTCAGACCCCCCTGTGACACATCATGGTCTTTCATCCCCTAATTCATCTTTTTCATCTGCAAGCGCATTTTCTCCACGACATCAGTCTGATATGTGGAGTCCAGGGTTCAGAAATAACTCCTCTTTTGATGTACGATTAGATAACCCTTTTCACGTGGAAGGACTAAAAGAGTTTAGCGGACCATATAGTACTATGGTTGAGGTGCCTTGTCTTTATAGGGACAGTCAGAAATTGGGCGATATTGAGCATTTGTTGCAAGATTACAGGTGCTTGATTTCATGTGCCTGTGAAGATGTTTCTGTCGCTTATTTTTCTTTGAGATGGCAGAAACTATATAGGAGTTTTAGTTGAGTTTGTTTCAGCTATTTATTATGTTATTTAATTGCAGATCGTTGATTTGTCGGTTAGAAGAAGTAGATTTGAGAAAGTTAAAGCATGGGGAGAAAGTAGCATTTTGGATCAACATCCACAATGCTCTAGTGATGCATGTAACGTTTTGAGCTAATGTCATACAAATAATTGCACTGTTATCATAATCTGAAGTATCTCATATGGTTTTGCTGTGCCTTTTCCATATAGGCATATTTGGCTTATGGAATTCCACAAAACAATGTAAAGAGAGTATTTCTATTGTTGAAGGTACAGAAATAGTTGAATCTGCTGATCAATTATTTTCTCCCATTTTGATGCATATATGATGTATGAAAAATTTGGGATGCTCCAGGCTGCTTACAATGTTGGAGGTCACACAATCAGTGCAGACACTATACAAACTACAATCCTGGGATGTCGGATGTCTCGCCCTGGTCAGGTGACTTGTAGTTTAAACCTCTCTATCTAATTTTGATTGAAGAAATTGTGCACGATTCCTTTATCATGAAGTGAAGCTCATTATTTTATGACATTCCTGCTGCTGATAAATTTATTTTTGGTTGCAGTGGATTCGTGCATTTATCTCTCCAAGGAAGAAGTTCAAGACCGGGGATAAGAGACAGACATATGGAATTGATCATCCAGAGCCCCTTTTATATTTTGCACTTTGTTTTGGAAGCCACTCAGATCCTGCGGTATGGTTTGCTATTTTCCTCTATTCTGCCAAACTTTTTTTCCCCTTTTATTGGTTAATTTATTTTGCGATTCTTGTAAGATTTGTATAATGTAGGAAATTAGGAGAATAATTGTTTGGTTAATTCATTTTTCTGATATGGATGGACCTCTGAAATTCGAATCTGCAACAATCTTTCAGGAAAATAAGTTTTGTGAGATTTTGCAATTTTCGTAAGATTAGCAATTTTTGAAATTTATTATTTTTTTGGTGGTTCATTTTTCTGATATGAATAGATCTCTGAGATTCAAATCTGCGCCAATCTTCCAAGGGATGAGTTTCCTTTTGCACATGACTAGAACTATGTTCTCATAAGCGCTATACTTTGTTGATTTGTTGGTTTATGATCTTATGGTGTCTTTTCATTGTGAATTAGTACAACATTGCGAGGATTGAAATATACAAAGTAGGTAAATATGATTGTTAGGCAGGTAGCTTACTGCTAGAGCAAAAACCTTACAAGTTTGCAGGAACTCTAAAACATTTTGCTCGGGTTCAACTGAGCTATTTAATTTATACGTAATTTCTCATGGAAACTGCAGTGAACTGTCCATTTATAAGAGCATTCCTCCAATGTAAAATCTAACATGTGAAAACCTTATCCAGGTTCGTGTATATACTCCGAAGACATTGTATCAAGAACTTGAAGCCGCAAAAGACGAGTATATTCGGGCCAACTTTGGCATCCGGAAGGACAAGAAAATCTTGTTACCAAAGATACTAGAGTTGTTTGCAAAAGATTCAGGATTGAGTATGGCTAGTTTGATTGAAATGATTCAGCACACTCTGCCAGAATCTCTGAAGAAAAGCTTGAAAAGGTGTCAAGCAGGAAAATCACACAAGAACATTCAGTGGGTTCCTCATAATTTCAGCTTTCGATATATCATATCGACGGAGCTGGCCAAATGATACTTCACTTTTTTTTTTTTTTTTTGTCAATTCATTTATTTACGATTTTAAACGATCCTTGTGTAAATTAGGCTCTGCTGGAGAATATGCCAAGATGCGGAATCTGCTTCTTTTGTATTGTTATATGTAAATAGAACTACATAAGCCATTTTATTGATCTCCATACTTTGGATTTCAAATGCCATGAAAATGTAAGTCTGATTTCCTTGCGGTGTGTGTATATGGAGGAATCTTCTTTAGTATTCGGTTGTGTTTGAAACAAACTCTTCAGTTCGCTGGAATTGGACATTTACCTTTAAGTTATTCATTTACAACTGAATGCAGTAGATATTGAACGTGAAAACATATCCTTCTTGTACTTGCCAATCTTTCATGATTCGAATGGTATTTTATGGTTCGGGACCATTTGAGTCATGGATCATGGAAGATAGGCAATTGTCTCTAATATAATGCTCGGTATTTCCTAAGGAAGAACTTACCTTACTCTTTGCCGAAATTCCCTTAAGGATCTATCAAGTGGTATCCTCCAGAACCCTCTCATCCCACCGTTTGCTCAAAGTGTGAGAATTATTTTAAAAATAAATTGCAAAGGCATGGATTTTTGTGAAATTTTACAAAATTAAAGGTGTGGACCACTTTGAGCTCGAGTAAATTGCTTGAATGCATAGACATGATTTGCGTTTTTAATGTTTTTTTTTTTTTATCATTGAGAAATTTTTTTATAAAAATCATGATTTTCACATTCTTTTATATTTTATTTTATAATATATGAAAAAAAAACTAATGTTAATGCGATTTACTTTTCTAAATTTAAATGATCATAACTTTACGCTCGTGTGGAGTTATAGAATCTATAATATATAAAAAAGACTGATTTGAGTTTACTATAGTTGAGATTAAATCGCATTGTTGTTTGATATTTTCATAAGGGTGAAATTGCTATGTTTTGATAGCTTACTAGTTATTGGATTGATAAAAAAAAAAAGACGAAGATATGACATGATAAACTCAGTTTTTTTCTTTTTTCTTTTTAGTATATTATAAGATAAAGTATAAAGGGATACGAAAATCATGATTTTCTATAAACTTTATCTTTTTTTTTTTTTTATCAATATGATAACTAGTAAGCTCTGAAAACATAGCAATTTCACCCTAATGAAAATACACTGCTTAGTCCTAGTTATAGTAGACTTAAATAAGTTTTTTTTTTGATATATTATAAGTTCGATAACTCTATACGAGTGAAAAATTATGACTTTTCAAAATTGGAAAAGTAAATCGCATTAACACTAGTTTTTTTTTGTATATTATAAGATAAAACATAAAAAGGTGTGAAAATCATAATTTTTTTCAATGATTAAAAAAAAAATTAGTATTGAAAGTGTAGACTATGTCTGTGACTTTAATACAAATTATACTGAAAGTGTAGATTACGTAAGTGATTTTACAACCTATTTTTGAAATAACTTTTTTAGATATACTATTTCAATTTTTTTTTTAAAAATACATTATTTAAAAGCATTTCTCCCCAAAGCGCTCCCATGCAAATACTTAACCGAACACAATCCATTCCATGATAGCTACCCTATCCGGTTCATACTGTGCTTAGCATTGTCAACAGCCGCCTATGCTATCCTTCTCCATCTCTTCCCATCTGATTGCAAAACCCGTTTGCCTTACATTGCCCAAGGAGGCTAATTGTGACAGGGAACGAAGACTGTCTGGTCTATCCCATCGTGGAGAAAACTAGCGCAACCAGAGGTCACCGGTGGAAGGTGGAGGAGGAGAAAGGGAAAACTCGCTGAATCTCTTTGCAAGCATAGTCTTACCTTCTCATTATTGGCAAGGCAAACAATGGTGTCAATCATCTTGGAGACCTTACCCTTTGGAAAGGAGGAGAAAAAATGGCATGTACACGTAGAACATGGTACAAGATGTTGCACAGTGAGTGCTCCTGGTTAAGGGAATCGTAATCAGTTTCTTTATCTGTGTTGTTCATGGTTTTCTCTTCTTCATTAATTTGTCTAATATTTCCTCCTTTTTTTTTTTTTTCACTTTTGTTTAATTGAGGTTATTAGATGAGCTTGGCCATGTCTTTACTGATAAGGGCAAACAAAATACAAGAGTTGAGCATAGATTGTTGGATCTCAAAATGTTGGACTTATTTCATTATGCAGGTTTCGGGATGTCTTATAATATACATTATAGAGTGGGTTTTATTTCTAATCCCATAATATATGATGACCTCATGCCTTATCCTAGAATCTGATCGAGGTCTTCTATGATATAGAGTATGTTGCAATTTTTTAATATTTGTAGGCTATCGTGTATTTCATCTATAGCAGATAAATATAATGAAATTTGACAATTATGAAAGAGCCAACCAAGTTAACCTTATTTGTAACTCATTATTTTAAATTAAGAGTAGGTGAGTAACTTTTTTTCATTGAGTACTTACTTAGATCTTGCTCGATTGAGTAGATTTTGAATAGATATTAAGGATTATAAAATAGATTTCGAAAATAACTTTTTTAGAACCCCATTCTTATAAGGTAGGATATGAGTATCGGTTTTTTTTTTTTTTTTTACTTTGTACTCATACTATAAAAATTATTAAATAATATTAAAAAATAAAAAATAACTGCTAACATTATATTTTTTGCCGATAAATATTTTAATAAAAAGAAATATAAAGAAGCTCCTATTTATAAGTTAATAACCTAAATAGCTAACTCAATACCACCTCTCTCACTCTTTGATTTCCATTATTGCCCTTGTTGTTCTCTATTTTCCTCTTCAACTTTATATTTTCCACTCTTTGTCCTTATTTTTTTTTATTTGCTAAATAGTAAAATCACCTAAACTTGAAATATAATAAAGAGAAGAAAAATTATTATTATTATTTTTTAATTTTATGAGTTTTTCTATAGGTTCAAGAGGTTTTACATATGAAAAAAATTATAATATTACATATAAAATATTTTTTTAATATTATATAAACTTGAAATTTATAAAAAAGCCAAAATTTATAAGTTTTACAATATACCTTATATTTATAGGTTTTGCAGGATATACGCTATAAGATGGTTCTAATGTGATATCGGGTAGGTTCCAATTTTAAAATTTAAATAGGGCTCTTTACTACTTACCCACTCATTCCAATTTAAATTAAAACTACTACTACTTACCCACTCATTCCAATTAGGTCAATACTAGGTTCATGTCTATTTTATTGTTTATAATTTATATTTGAAAGTGATATTGATTTTTATTTTTTTATATTATGATTTTAGATGTGAATTATGATAATTTTTTTTAAATAAAGAAATTAAAAAAATTAGATTACAAGGGAAGAGCACCTACCCTATTCCTCACGAGCAAAATTTTATCTGTATCTGACGGTAAGATTTTAGATTTTTATAAGTTAATTTAGTCTAATTTGTAATTTGCTTAGACAAGTCTAAACAAATAAGGAAAAGAAACGGTGGAGACTGATCAATCGGTATAATAAAGAAATACTACCCGAATACATACATGAAATTAAAAAAAAAAAAATTGGTATCCACTTTCCCAAGTGAAAACTCATTCTTTTTATTCTTGTTCTATATCTTAACACATATAGCGGATGCATGATTGATAATTAACTGGAATATTTACATATATTTCATTGAAGATAATAAAAAAGATAGTTTGACATTAATACTCATAAACAGTATATATTTTTTCAAATAATGGCAAGAATAGAGAAGAACCCAACTTTATAACATTTTGTAGGCGTAATGGATCGATAGAATTTACCAAGCTGGATACTGCTTTTTGTCTCAAGAAAAATCAACATTTTAGACTCTCCCGGTTGTCCCCATTGAAACCAGATCTTACTTTTTAGCCCATAGAATATTCAGGAAATTAGAGAAAGCAAATATATACATATAATATTTTTACCTGCGCAGTATATCTCTTATAGGTTTAGGATACAATTTTTTTTTTTTTTTTTTTTCTAATAGGATTTAGAAGTTTAGCTTAGGTATGTTTCATCACTAGAAAAGCTACGAGCACGAGCCCAATAAATCTTTTTAGAATTTGCCAATTAAGTTTTAAAGCGCTTTTCAATGTGCCCTTGAAACTTAGAGTTTTATGGTTTCATTGATTCGGTACCGATTATTTTTGAAAGTGTACTTAAATTTTAAAAGTTTTTCAAAAGTTAGAAAATGAGTATATTATTTATTTAATATTTTCGAAATATTTAGGATTACAGTGTACATTTTCAAAGGTTTAAGACTAATTTGACCAGTACAAGGAAACATTTATAATATAATTGTAAGACTAAACGGCAAAATAAAAAAGGTTTAAAACTTTTTGTGACCTTTCCCAAACTTGCAATATGTGGAAATCTCTACCGTAAACTGTGGTGGTGAGTGCCTCCAGCATAAGTTGGTTCAAAGTATGGACTTTAGATCCTATATTATGAAAACAAATTCAACTAGAATGAGCATAAACCCTATGCATTATATCATTAAACTGATGTGGAATTGGTTCAAACAATTTCATGCTAGTTCCTAGTTTGAAACAAGAGTCTTCCTTGAATTTTCCAACCATGTAGAATTCAACAAGGATACTAATTAAAACTAGGAACCTATTGTTTTGTTAGTAAATAACTATGAGAGAAAAAAAAAATAAAAAGGAAGAAAATATGATGATATAGAGCATGCAAATTGGATTCTTGCATTATGTTGAAGTTTATTGCATGAAAAGGTTCCCTTCCATGTGTAGTGAGAAAGCTTCAAATAGGAAACATCCTCAACTAAGTTAAGAATTTATGTGAAATTTATATACCCAAGGATCGAAGCATTGAGCCCCTCTCTTGAAATTTTGGAACTAATTGTTAATTTATACACTTAATGTCGAGATACTATTAATAAATTTATATGGGTTTGATCAATAATGTGCATTTATCATTTGGTACTTGCATTTCCTACTAACATTAATAAATACTATGAAAATGGCATGTGGTATAAAGTCGTGGTAGGGGTCTCTATTAAATTTATTGATATTTCATTATTTTTAGTAATATTAGTGACCACGTGAGTACCTAGAGGTAATATAAGCATAGGATTGTTATATATGTTGATCCTAGGTCATGTTTATTGACCAAAGGATACAAGGTTTGATCAAGAGATGAAGGACCTTAAATATATAGATGTTTGAACATAATATGTTGAATATTGCAGAACACCATTATTCCCTAATTTGCATGACTAGTTTGATTCATAATTAGACATGTGGTTGTCATGCACTTTATGCATGAACTGCCATACTTTGTTGTCGACAAATGTGTCCCTAACATAATGTCTTGTTAAGCTAGTAAATGGATATAACTTGAAGTATTGAGATGAGTAGTGATAAGTTGAGGTGAAATTCGTTCCTTGCCTTTGTAGAGAGTGAATATCCTAAAGTTGCTTGGTTGGATATAAGTGGATTGAGAGGCATATATTTGTGACAAGATCAAATTGAGTCTAAGTTATCTAAATCATCTCTATAACCTAGTCAAAAAGATCATATTCATGATGATGCATTAAGCATGAACTTGATATAGGGTATAGAGATAGAGAGATGGAATTGTACAACTATGGTTTATGGAATTAGCTCTTGGTCATATGATCATATCTTAACATTAAATGACTTCTCAAAATGTGTAGATGATCCTTTTAGTCCATGCCTATTTATCACTTGTTGCTATAAGTGGGACCTTAGAAATCACATAGAATAACATGAGACAAGAAAAATCTTAAATGACTAGGGGTTGGACATTTCCACATTGGGATATTTGGAATCCATTGGAACTTAAAGATAGAACTAGTTCAATCAATTGTTGGAGTCATAATTAATTAATTGAGATGTACTTAATAAAATATTAATTGATAGACTGAATTGAGGAAAATTCATTAGTGTAAATTTAAGCCTAGTCCCCTTGAGGATGGTGCCTATTTCTCTCACACACAAAGGTGTGAAGTAATGTAAGAAAGTATTATTATCTAGCTAATGTGGATCACTTGAATGGCTAGGAATGAAGGTTTATAGAGTATATGGATTATAGCTAGAATCACTCCAATAGCTATGGTCTAAGCGCTTCAAATAATTACTTGTTTTGTAAGTGTTCAAGAAAGCCCAAAAAGCTTATCCTTGCAATTTTAAGAACAATCCTCTTTATTAAAAATACAAATTGATTGTCACTAATGCCCGAATTCATGCTACCCTCCCTTTTCTATCATCATTGTCCAATTTTCCTTAAGCAATTTATTTTATTTGGAAAAAAATCTATGGCATTTCTTACTTGAATAATCTTATCGATTCATCAATTAATGAATATTCCATTATTTTCTATCTTAAATGTTTATGTGGTCATTTAAAAAACTTTTCATTTAGGAAATTGTTAGATTTCATCAAGTTTCTTTGAAGCTTGATTTAATTGGTCCATGTAAAGGCCAATTTGGTCTTGTTGTGTCGAGTTTAGTTTTAGCTCATTAGCTTAGTATGAATGGAGGATTGGTGCTTTTGGTTTGGATCAAGGTACCTTGTGGATGTCTAGTGATAAGCTATCTATGAGAGCTTTGTGATAGACCATGTAAATGGTAGTTCTATATGGATTATAGGAAATGTTGAGTAGTGGTATATAAGGCTAAATAGTTAATAACAAGTCAACACTGGTTCGAAACTTTTGGGCGCAATGGTTGAAAAAGGCTCATTAGTGTTCATTCGCTTGATTATTGATTACTTTTGGTTTGGGACGTTACAAATGGTATCAAATCCAAAACCCTACTAGTAGTGTTCAATATGGGGACCACTGAAAAGGTGGGAAGATTTATGCCCAATTGTATAAAGTCTCGTAACGTGTATAAGGGATGATATTGTAATACCTTATGGGAATGAAAGTCTCATATGGGATTATAGGAGATGTTGAGTAGTGGTATATGAAGTCAAGTACTAAATAACATGTCAACATTAGTTTTGAACTTTTGGGCCAAGTGGTTAAAAGAAGGTCTGTTAGTATTTATTAGCTTAATTGTTAGCTATTTTTTGTCTTGGGGGTGTTACAAGCTTCCATTTAAGATTTTGCCGATTTGGTTTAACCTTGTCTAAGCAATTTGAGTTAAGGAGCTTTAGTTGGTGTTTGTGTGTTTAGCTCTGGTATTACCTTGTTACTTCATAGGTACTTCACCTATTAAGTTGTCTCAACACCAACACCTATAAATAGGGATTGAGGCCACTTAGATTCAGGTTCAAAATCTTATACCCTACTCTCTATCTAACTTATAGGTTTCGTGAACATACTTGTGTTGACTCAGGTATTGGAGTGGTCATGTTGAAACTAAGTTGGCATCCCTTTAAGCCTTACTTGTTCTCTTTTGTAGGTAACTCCCACTAAGAAAATTTCACACACAACATTTGGAACGGTCTTTGCAATCTTACTCACAAACATCCATGGCACCTAAATTGAAAACCACAAAGTCTAAAGAAGCCACAAATGTGTTAGTAGTGGACCAAACTATCTACACCACAACGTTCCAAAACCTAAACGCAAACTAAATTGATGCTTAACGTTTCCTTGAACTAGAAAAATTGTGCAAAATGTTGGTGTCACAAAAATGAAGTAATAAGAAATGACAACACCAGACTGCAAGCTTGAGTTGTGGAGCTAGAGCAACTCGACAACATGCTTGAATTAGAAGACATGTTAACACACTCTCCAAGAAATAGCTACAACAATTTACTACCACCACCATTGGCAAACGTGCCACTATAAAATCACCAAGCACAATTTGTAGAGCATCGCAACCAAGCTTCTATTGAGCAATTTTTGCCAACAACCACACAAGGGAATGCACTCTTTATGTCAATAGTGCTAACTGCATCGCAAATCTAATATAGCCCCACAGTTTGGAACATTAGACCTAAGCCATCAAATGCTTGTCATTAACCAATAAATGAATATATCAAGAGGTTCTTCGAACTTAGAGAGAGCAAGTGCACATATCCCTTCAAAAGATTCTCAATAAATAAGATGCCATTCATGCAAGCTATACAAGATAAGGTCTTGCCAACTAACGTCAAGCTACCATAGCTTAACACATATGATGGCACAGTTGATTCAAACGACCACTTGTACCATTTTTGCATAATGATGGACCTACATAGCTTCAGTGATGCGATTGCTTGCAAAGCATTTTTGAGCACTTTTCACAAAGCTACTCAGGCGTGGTATAACAACCTCCTTAGCAATTCCATCAATTCTTTTGACAAGTTGTCAAACCGGTTCCATTAGTACTTCCTAGTGAGCAAGCTCCTAGTTAAAGACTCACTGACCCTAAATCTCATCAAACAAGGACATGACAAGCTAATAAGGGACTACCTTGCTCGCTTTAACGTAACCATGATGAAGATCCCCAATGTTGACAAAGGCATTGCTTTGAATATCATAATTTAAGGCATTCAACCATGCAACGACTTCTTTAAGTCATTAGGAAGACCAAGCCATCAAATTTTGAAGAATTCTAAGAGAAGGCTTGGAAGTGCATACAAGAAGAGGACTTCATCCTAGCTTAGAAGAATATTGACCAAAACAAGTCGAAAAAGAGAAGGACAAGGAGAGAGGGTTCATAAAGGAATGACTTGGCCTAAAAAAGGGGTAGGGGTCATCTTTAGATGATGGCACTAGAGATTGGTAGTGTGCCTTTTCGAGCTTTACCACATATACCCTATTGAATAGACTAGTGGGGGGGGGTGTCTTTATGAAAGTTTACAACAAAGTCGTATTACCCAGAACATCACGTCTCAGGGATAATTCAAACAAAAGGAACCTTAATAGGTATCGTGATTTCCATGGAGATAGGGGTCACAATATAGATGAATGTTTCCAACTCAAGAATGAACTTGAGGACCCCATCAAACAAAGATACCTTAGGGAATATATTGTCGACCTTGACCACTTCATAGATCGACTAATGTAGAAGAGGCGAGTTGAGTAAGTTCGAGATGAAGAAGACAACAACAATATTCACCAAAACTGATGCCCTAATAGCATCATCAATTAAGGGGGAGGGAAAGTGTCTACAGGTTGCAACTTATAAGTTGAGCAAGCCTCGATCTCATAATAGAAGACATGGTGACGAGATGGACTCAAACTTGTCATAGAAAATGAGCAGGCCTTGAACTCATCATAGAGGACATGGTACTGAGTAGGCCTACTTGTTCCTTTGATACCTACATGACTTCTAAGATAAAGTCCAAATTCTATAGGATGGCAAATCTTTGCGAATGACTATCAACAACAATGCTATTGGTGATTCTACTTGCTCATTTGCGTGAGTGAATTGATCTTTGAGGCTCTTGAGATGTCTATTCGTGTCATCTTGGTGTTTCATGGTTATCTTGTTGGAATAACTGAAGCTCTAATACCAACTGTCATGATCCTGAGCTCTCGCTAGCACAACAAGGCCATATAATGCTTTTTGCCTTTATAGTAGTAAACAAGCCTATTCACTATTCAGTTGGTTTAGATTGACCTGTATATCTATAAGCAGCTCACAAGAACAACAAGAAAGGCAACAGTTTGTACATAAGGACACAAGTAAGAATCAAACGTGAAATAATCACACACTTTTATTAATATTTCAATATTACAAGGGACTACAATACGTGCACGGAGAAATAGTGTGTAAGCAGGTTCCTTAGCCGTGAGTAGTTAAGTGGTGAGTAATAGTTTATATTCACAAGAGTATTCAAACCCTAGTGAAGAGCTTTATGGGCATTTTTGGCTCTTGCAAGAGAAAACATTGAAATGACAACATGTGCAAAAATAGAAACTATTGTTCTAGGAAAGATACAAAAGAACACAACCCTTAATATACAGTATGTACAATGTTACAATGGATGTGATCCTAACACCTTTCCTTGCTTAATCTATTGATGTCCTCATCAATGTGCCGTAGAGCTTGAACCCATTAATGGAGGTCTTCTAGCTGGTGCTGTAAACGTTCTCTCAAATATTGGCATAATGTTATCTTTCTTCTCTTAGTTGTTGTCTTCATCTCCCCGATCTCTCCACTTTACTAAGTATTTTGTATGTTCCTCTCTAGTGGTAAGATCTTTAATAGTCTTCTCGACAAGGGTATCTTTAAGGCTTGACCAATGTTGAACTTAAGCTTGATGTGCGATTGCTTTGATACATTGCAAGAAAGGCCTTCCATTTCTAGATATTAAGGCTTTAAGATGTTAACATGAAAGAATGGATGGACCTTCAACCATACAGGTGGCTCCACTTTGTAGGCAACTCTTCCAATCCACAAAACAATAGGAACTAAACCAATATACTTATGGATTAATCTCTTGTCCTTGTACCATAAAGATTTGACTTGTTTTGGAAGAAGCTTTATGAGGACTTGGTACCTAATATTGAACTTTCTAGGTTTGTGTTTCTAATTTGCCCACTTCTTTATTCGCTTAAAATCCTTCTCATGGTAAGCTCTTACCACTTTGAAACCTTACTTCCAATCTTTATTGAATTGGTAAGCTTTAGGGCATGTTCCTATGTACGGTGTGGCCACTATGTGAGGTAATAGTGGTTGTTGACTTGTGATGATCTCAATAGAGCTCTATTGGATGTTGAAACAAAATTAGGTGATATTCAACAAGTCAACCCAATCCTTTCAATAGGTGGACATAAAGTGCTACAAATACTCCTCTAGCAACCGTTCAATTGCTTTATTTATCCACCATTTTGTGGTTAATAGCTAGAGGTCATGCTCAACTTGGTTGTCAAAATTACAATTCTACTTTCTATTAAAACTTATAGAATCAGTAGAATTATATAAAATCAAATAAAACTAGTATAATAAGTAACTTGTAGAATCATTGATAAGTGTCGGAATACCCTTAATTCTAGTATTTATTAGTTATGATTTTATATGGATTTCATGTGATTTGTTGAAGAAAAGGGTACTTATATGATTAAATTTGAATTTTAGGCTTCAATGGAGACAAAAGAAAGGTTTAAGGATGATATGAGCAAAAGCGAGATGAAATTTAGCGAAAAAATGAAGAAAATTGATTTTTAGTTCAGCACAACCTCGAGTACGGCCGTGCTAGAGGGTGTGTTGAACTGGGCAGTGAAAATGACGTGTTTCGAAGTTAGCATGGCCTCGAGCATGGCCATGTTGAACCCTATTTTTGCAGAACTATAAATAAACACCTTGTTTTATTTTAAAGGGAGAATTATTTTTGGGGCTTCATTATGAAAAACCTAAGGGGAGTATTATTACAAGCTTCAAGAGGAGAATTATCCGAACATCATTAGAGATCACAAAACAACACAAGAGATTACTCTTTCTATCATGAATTATTTTTACTTCTTTAGATTCTTTGTTTTTATTGAAAACTCTATAGATGAGTAATTCTTTATATCTTTCATCTTGTGAAACCCTAACTCATGTGCTAAAATATTGATTGATTAATGAATCGTTTATATCTTTGCATTTATTCATGTGTTTCCATTGTTCTTGTCATTGATTTATGCACGCGAATTAATTGCATGTCTGATTTTTATTAGATTGAAAGAGGTTTCATCTAGTAAATTAGATATTTATGAATAGAGAGATTATATGTTTTGCCTAGAGGTAGGAAAACATTGATTTTCTGCAATAAAGATTAAAACTTTAATTAGAAATTGTGAACTTAAAGAGATCTTACATGACAGTAGTGAGGGAGAGGTCTCCATTATCTTATGCATGATTAAGAATTGATTAACTCGAGGGAGTAATTGATTGTACTTGAGAATTCCTACAGTGTAAAGTGTAAATCGATTCATTAGTCGATATCTTATTTTAAGAATTTAAGGGTTATGATGGAATAAGATGAGATGTATGTTTTGTGATTGAATACATTTTTAAGATAATATCATTTAATTCTAAGGTTGTTAAGATTTGTTAATTGTTAATTTAATTCATAATTTCCACATCGTAAATTAGGCTAGATAGTAGAGAAAAGTAATACTAATACTTGTTTTCTAGATCCCAGAGAACGACACCTATTAAGTCTATATTATAATTGATAGGTACATTACCTAGTTCAAGCGTAGATTTTATTGGTTATAAATTTAAAACTTAAAATGATTGGTTAAATTTGAGCACACCAATCATACACATAAATTCATAAATTTATTAAAGCTCTTTAGCTAAATAATTTTACATTTATTTTAGTTAAGAAAAAATTTATAAAATTGTATATTTGACTTGTGATTTTAATAATTAAGCTTAAGAGGCTGAACAACTTTGTCTAAAATTTGTTTGTAAACTTAGCGTCCTTATCGCTCATAGTGTTTTAAGGCACTCCCAAAACTTCATGACATGTTTGAAGAAAAGCTGAGTCGTCTCTTCTACATTCAAACTCTTCGTAGTTGGGATGAAGGCCACATACTTAAAGAACCTGTCAACAACAACAAAAATTGATGAGTGCTCTCCCAATTTTAGTAAGGAAGTGATAAAGTCCATGGAGACACTCTCCCATGGTAAAAAAGGCACAAGAAGGGGCTCTAGTAACCTGTAGATCTCTAATACTTGATCTTATCTTGTTGACAAGTCAAGTAAGTGTGAGTATAGTTCATCACATCTTCCTTCATATCTGATTAATAGTAGTCTTGCTTTAACAAGCTCATCATCCTTTGCCAATTGGGGTCTCTAGCCTATAAAGTGTCATGATAATCCCTCATGAGTGCCTTCCTCAATTTCCCCACTTTAGGAACCTATAGGCAATGACCCTTGGTGTTGATTAAATCACCCTCCATTTAGAACCTATGAGTCTTGCCCTCTTCAATCATCTGCTTCAAATTCTTGGCTAATAAGTCTTGGCTTAAGTGCTCCTTAGTTTAGTCTTAGATATTAGTGTTGTCTGAACTTGTGGATTGATGGGCAATTAAGGCTAAGGAAGCTAAATCCGCTCTTTGACTCAAAGCATTTGCTACCTAACTTGTTCACCATTTGTGGTACTTAATCTCCATATCAAACTCTATGAGGAACTCTTGCGATCTTGTTTACTTGGTAAATAGCTTAGGTTAAGTCAAAATATGGTTAGCAATAGAATTGTTTGTCTCCACTAGGAACTTAAACCCTAAAAGATAGTGCTTCTAAGTCTTGAGATAGTGTACAATTGCAAATAGCTCCTTCTCTTGAGCTGAATACCTACCCCTAGTGAGATTAAGCTTCTTGCTCTAATATGCCACTGGATGGCCCTCTTGCATCAACACTCCACCTAAAGTTATGTTCAATGCAATCATGTGGACTTTAAAAAGTTTGAAGATGTTAGGTAGCTTGAAGACTTGCTCCTTGATCACAATCTATTTCAAATCTTCAAAGGCTGTCTAACATTCCCTACTCTAGGACCACAATCGATCCTTCTTCAATAGATCTGTAAAGGGTGTAACTTGTCTAAAATACCCTCCACAAATCTTTGATAATAGTTGGCAAGTCCTAAAATTGATCTTAGCTCTATTACAGTCTTAGGAACATACTACTCTTTGATTGCCTCCACCTTAGCCATATCCATTCGGATCTGCCCTACTTCAATCATATGCCCAAGGAAGTTGATGTGCTTTTAGGAAAAGGTACACTTCTCTCTCTTCACATACAGATGATTCTCTTGAAGCTTTTAAAAAACCATCTACAAGTGCTTCACATGGTCTTGCAATATCCTACTATACACAACAATGTCATCTAGATAGACAATTATAAATTTATCAAGATGCTCACGAAATACATTCTTTGTTAAGGTACAAAATGTAATAGGAGTATTAGTAAGATCAAAGGGCATCGCCAGAGATTCATAAGTGCCATAATGAGTAACACAGGTTGCCTTAGGCTCTTCCCCTTTAGCAATGCGAACTTGATGATATCTTGAATGAAGGTCTAGCTTGTTAAGGTATTTAGCCCTGCTCAATTGATCAAATAGATCAGCAATCAAAGGAATAGGATAATGGTTCTTCTCTATCAGCTTATTAAGAGCTTAATAGTCAATGGAAAGGCTTAAACTCCCATCCTACTTCTTTTGGAGTAGAACAAGAGCCTCATATAGTGCTTTTGAGGAATAAATGAAGCCTGTCTCTAGTAATTTATCTAGTTGTTTTCTTAACTTTGTAAGTTCATGAGGCAATATTTTGTAGAGCTTTAGCTAATGGTTTGGCTCTTAAAACCAACTCAATCTTGTTGTCCACAAGTCTTCTAAGAGGTACTCTTTTAAGAGTTTGTTTGGCATCATAGAACTAAACTCTTTTAGGACACTCTCAATTACCCCTAGTATCTCTACCTTTCCTCTATCCTCTTTATCTATAAGGATTACAAGGAAAGTTAGCTCTTGTTGTTTGAGCCCTCTCTTGAGTTGGAGCACGAATAGCATCATAGCGCCAATACTTACATCTTTTCCTTCATTTCCTACCTTCTTTCTTTGAATTGACACACAGCATGGCTTATTACCCATGAATAACAAGCAATCAATTACTAGCATTGTCACAACTTTGGCACATCTAAAGTCATCTAGAGGGACAATAGTGAGGTTGAGATTACCACTCCAACCCCCAACCTTCACTTTCACATCTCATGCCACTTTTTGGATGGGTCTTGCCTTAGAGTTGATAACTTTAGTTTGGCTAGTGTCTTTTGCAAGCACTAGCCCTAATCTCTTCGCTTTGTTATGTGTGGCTCCTAAGTAAATCATAGCACTATCACTCTTTCCATTGATGTTAATTTGAACATATATCAACTCGTTGTTTGACTTAAGCTTGCTTCTTGCTGAGGAACTCTTTCCTACAGCTAATAACATATGTAAGGCTCCCATTTTAGTTTATTCCTCACACCCACTCTCAGATTCTCCTTCTAAACATACATACTTAGCCTTTTGAGTCATGGCATTGAGTGCTACTCTATAGGGACAATCTGAAACCTTATGTGGCCCATTGCATAAGAAACATGAGAATGTTGGCTTCTTGCCTCTATTTGATGCTTCACCTTTTCTAGATTGGCGGGAGCAATGATTTCCTAATCGGTGAGAGTTATAAGACTTCTTATGACACCCTTCATTATTGTTACTACTGTTGCTAGAACTTAGGGCTCCCCCACTCTTAGGTTTTCCTTAAAAGACTTTCTACCCTCATGCCCTATCGACACACTCTTGCCTTGATTGTCATAGAAGTAGTTGATCAAGTGCTCGATCACTGACTATGCTTTAACCACAATTGTCACCCTCTATCTTTGTAACTTGCTCCTAGCATAAGGCTTCAATCTCACCAAGAAATAGAATATCTTATCATCTTCACTTATGTTCTTGATGTCAAGTATTAGGGTAGAAAATTCTCGGACATACTTTCATATATCATCACTTTGTCGAAGTTTCCTCAACTTGTGAGCATTATATTTAACATTCCTTAGGAATAATTGAGCTTGCAATACTACCTTCAATTCGTTTCATGTATTCACATGTGCTCGACCATGTTGAATCTCCTTATATTTGGTGCACCACCACAGCTTAGCATCACTTATCAAGTACATTGTGACAATTGAGACCTTAGTTTGCTCATTGTTAGTCCTAATAGCCATAAAGTATTGCTCCATATCGAAAATGAAATTCTCCAATAGCTTAGCATCCCTTAAGCTAGTGAATGCCTTGGGCTTAAGAATTTTCAAGTGCCCCTCATGTGCAGGAGAATGAGTAGTAGCTTAGGCAGGAGCATTCACCATAATTCGCGTTAACAAGGTAACTTGTGCCCTTAATTCCTCAACATCTCATTTAAAGCATGAGAAGCAACTTCTTGCCTTGCATCCTCAACAATAACATGCAACCTGTCCCTGAGTGCCTATATTGTAATGTCAAAATTTACGGGAAGCTCTCCAACCTTATTACTTGCATCTTAACTGGAAGCTTCAAGATTTGATACTCTTACTAAAAGAGCTATTAATGATTCTATTTACTCATCTAGGCGAGTGAATTGATCCTCAAGTCTCTGGAGGTGTCTATTCATGTCGTATTGGTGTGTCATGGTCATTTTTGCTAGAATAACCAAAGCTCTGATAACTGTCACCATCTTAAGCTTTTGCTAGCACAACAAGACTGTGTAACCCTTATTGTCTTGCTTCTACAGTAGCAAGCAAGCTTGTTCACTACTTGGTTTGCCTATGTTGGCCTGTATATCTATAAGTAACACATAAGAACAAAAAAAAGAAGAAGGTAACAATAAATAAATAGGGACACCGACAAGAATTGTAAGTAGAATAACCACATACTTTTATTAATATCTCAATGTTACACATGCAAAAATAACAAGAAAGGCAGGAATAAGTAAATAGGGACATAGATAAGAATCATAAGTAAAATAACCACACACTTTTATTAATATCTCAATATTATAAAGCACCATAGTGTATGCACAGGGGAATAATGCGTAAATAGGTTCCTTAAGCATAAGTAGTTAAGTGGTGAGTAAGAGCTTGTATCTACAAGAGTACTCATATCATCGTAAAGAGTTTTATAGGTATTTCTAGCTCTTGAGGGAAGAGATATTAAAATTTTTGAAATGACAAGAAACTACTATTCTAGGAAAGATAAAAGAGAATTTAACCCCTACTATATAGTTTGTACAGTGTTACAATGGATGTAATCCTAACACTAAGCAACTCAAGTTGTAATTGGGATAGGCGTTTAGAACCTTTGATTTAGTTATCTTAATGTCGTCTATGAACTTCTTTTCTTAGAGGGTTGGCCATTCATCACTCACCATTATTTTATCAAAGAGCTCCTTCTCCATAATCGCCTTTGTCAACTTGGCACAGGGGAATAATGCGTAAATAGGTTCCTTAAGCATAAGTAGTTAAGTGGTGAGTAAGAGCTTGTACCTACAAGAGTACTCATATCATCGTAAAGAGTTTTATAGGTGTTTCTAGCTCTTGAGGGAAGAGATATTAAAATTTTTGAAATGACAACACACCTAAACATAGAAACTACTATTCTAGGAAAGATAAAAGAGAATTCAACCCCTACTATATAGTATGTACAGTGTTACAATGAATGTAATCCTAACACTAAGCAACTCAAGTTGTAATTGGGATAGGCGTTTAGAACCTTTGATTTAGTTATCTTAATGTCGTCTATGAACTTCTTTTCTTAGAGGGTTGGCCATTCATCACTCACCATTATTTTATCAAAGAGCTCCTTCTCCATAATCGCCTTTGTCAACTTGGTGGTAGCCTTGATTTGATTAATCTTAATCTAAAGCCACTTGATGTCCTCTTGAAGACATCTCTATTGCTGCATAGCTAGCCTTTTGAGCTTGCGATTGCTTTTGTCTCTTGATCACTTGATTGGAGGGATGTTGGTTACACTCTTCTAACTACCTAACCTTAGCATTCGACTTCACATTGGTCTAGGTCTCGCACTCTACCCGAACCCTTAAGGTCCTTGCTTCGACTTTAGCCTTCATTAGGAGCTCATTAGCTATGGCAACCCTTCGTTGGGCCTCGACTTAAAACTTTTGCACCTCCACCTCAACTGCCTTTACTCTTTGCATATGTATAGTTCTATTGTTAGTAAACTTCAAATAGCCTCCATAGAGCCTTAATGTTTGCACTTAAGAAGTTCATGCTTCTCATGTAGCTCCCCTACTTACTTAAGGTCTGATCCCAAACATCAATAGACTTCATCAAGTGCGCTAAGAATTGCAAAGCAATGGAAGCAAGGTTAAACAATGAACTAAATAAAGTAAAGATAAAGAAAAGAGACAAATCATTAGATACTTGTGTTGTGGAGCTTGGTATAGATCGTCCTCTCCATCAACTCCTTAATCATCCCTCGCAAGCTCTCATTGATGGTGACCACATTCTGAGGAAGGATTGACCCCCTTAAGAGATCTTAACTCTTTTTGCCATCGCATAGCACAAATTCTAGGTTAAAGAACTCCTAGTTGTGCTAGAAAGTGTTATCCCCAACCCTAGCCCTAGCAGATTTAACCAATAGCAAGATTGATGCGGCCACCTCTTTGACCTTCTCCTCAGCATGGCAAATTTGATCAGCATCTCTCCTTTACATCATGCGCTCAAGGTAATTAAGTTTATCCAATTGGATGAGCTCCTCTCAAGATCTCTTTTAGGAGCTTTGACTAACCCCTTCACCAATTTTTCCCTTTAATTAGTAGGCTTGTGGGAGTTAGAATATGCTTATCTTTAATCGTTAATGGCATGCCCTAGGACTATGGAGGAAGCACCATCTTTTAAGCAGCTTGTGTAGTAGCCTTATGCTTGGCCAACATGCCGACAAAAAAACTCTCATTTAGTTGCATTTTTACACAAAGTAAAGCATGAGCCAAGAGAAGATATAGCGAAAGATAGAATAGATGTTATCATGTCAAGCACAAGCTTTTAAGGAGACCTTATCCCCTAGCAGGCCAGATAAATGACCTCTCTACAATAAGCTCACCTTGGCATGGCAGTTACAGTAGGCATATCTTCTTCACCTTCAACGAGCACACTTGTAGTCACATTCCTGTCATATAAGTACTCATCAGCAACCTTTAGGGCATTCTAGGACCTATTCAACCTTTTCCTTAGTTTAGTGAGAAGCCGATTTGTTGTAGCTCTATTGCAAGGACCTAGAGACTAGATTGATGAAGTCTTAATTGGGTCAACCTAGCTCGTCCAAAAGTCTAGATCCTCTTCAGTGGTCACCACCAAAAACTTACTATTTCAGCCATATATTGAGGAGCCTAGGCCAACTAGCAACTTCCACTAGGTCAACTAGTTAGATAGTATCACCCATTGGTTGATCTCTTTAAGTCATAGAAGTATCTTAGTAGCTAAGGAGTAACCCGTAGCACAAAATGCTCACATACCGCCTCGAACAAAATCTATAGCTTGCATGTTTTGGGCATGAACTATGTTGATGAGACCTAATGGTATGAAAAGAAGGCCTTCTAGAGTTTAAAGAATGGAGCTTGTAGTCCGAACTCCAAATGCTTTACATATAGGCAAAAGTAGTGCCTTACAATGAAAGCAATCTTATCTTAAACCTAGGGATGCTCTAATTATCTTAAACTTTAGGTGGAAGTACTTCCTAAGGTTCATGAGCTCCTCATAAGTGATGGTACTCTTGATGTTGTTAAAAGTGTTCCCATCCTCCACTATCATGTAGATAGGCTACAAAAACTTTCTATCTTCACCATTGTTAGGATAGACATCACGAAGAATCTAAGCAATTACTATTGCAATATCAATCTCTTTCCCTAAACTCTCACTGCTTGATTCTTCAATCATGCTGGATGACCGCCACGAGACTTCCTTCACCGTAAGGGAGCGAGGGGGAGTACCTTTCTCACTCTCTCGATCTAAGAGCATCTGAGAGGAAGAAGAGATAGCTACCATACCTACATGGATTGGAAAAAGGAGTTCAAAGTGTATGTGAAGATTGATTGAAATTGTAAAGAAGATTGAGTTTTCTGCTCAAGAATAGAGAAAAATTATCACAAGAGTCTAAAGTGTCAAAATGAAGTTATCAATTGGCATGTATAGGCAACAACATGAGAAATGAAGAGATGGTTAATTGAAGCAATGAGACACGATGCCTTTTGACCCGATTTCAACACGTTTCACAATTCAAATGAATGGTAAGGAGCTTGTGTGCATACCTAATGTGTGTAAACCTTACTTACTAGAAGTGTGATAGTTGTCACTAGCATTAAATGCGCTAAAATTTACGCGCTTATGATAAATTGAATTAAGGCTTCTTCAAGAAGCCACTACAACCTTGGATCAAATGTTGTTAAGGGATTTTTAGAATGCATAGTCTAATAAACAGCCATGCCTAATTTTTAGTTCAATTTGGTAGGGGCAAAAACATGAAAAAACTCGGTATATCGCTTACTTGACCTTGTCACCCTGGATGCCAACCTAAGAAAATCCTCTTGCTAAGTTATTAGCATGGGTGAAGCTTAGGTTTGCCACTTGCCTACTTAGACTGTCTATGAGGGCCATCACCAATTTAACTCAACCTAGGGGCCAAAACACAATAGCTTAGGGAATCACTTACTCGCCCTCGTCCCTTAAAGTGCTAACTTAAAATTATCCCCTCTTTGTTAGTTTTGTTAGCATGGGTGAAGTCCAACCTTGCCACCTACATGTTAGGTCACTCCACGCAAATCCAAACAATAACATGCCAAGTTAGAATCCAAGTTGACGACCCTATCCAAGAGTTCATCTAAGGCATAAGCTTGTCTTAGGCACCTCAAAAGCCCATCTTATAACCAACTCTCCCTAATGAACAAAGTGCTATTAGCGCTTTTTAGACTTAAGCTCCTTAGGCCTAATTTGACCTACCTAAGCCCATAGTTGAGCTCTAAAGACCATAATCTAAGCTTCTAGATCTTAGCCGTAAAACCAGAGATCGTTTTGTGCTTCAATGTACAACTTAGCCCAAGCATGAGCTTAGGTTAGCTGTGATTGCTTGATAGACGAGGGGATCTAGATAGACATAACTTTCATGGGGAAACAATGTATACGTGAGACACAAGATGGATCCACCTATCATGTTATTACTTCACCTACCAAGTTGTCTTAACCCCAACAACTATAAATAGGGATTAGGGCCACTTGGATCAGAGTTTAAAATCTTAAGCCTTACTCTCTATTTAGCTTATTGGTTTTATGAATACACTTGTGCTAACTTAGACATCAAAGAGACCCTTTAAGCCTTACTTGTTCTCTTTTGTAAGTGACTTCCACCTAAGAGAATTTCATGCACAATAGTTACATACATTTAATTCTCAACGTTTAAACATATTCATAATAATAATAACACAACACATTAAGAAGATGAGGTAAAAAAAATGAATAGATATATATATATTTGCATATCATATCCTATTTTATATATTTATATTTATTTTAAACCACTTACTTAAAAAATGTTTACTTAAAATATACTAAAATTAGTTAGAAAAATAAGACTTAATGCAAATGGGGTGATGTGCCTAAGTGGAAGAATTGTTAAGACATCAATTACATTATCGGCCTCCATTAATGGGTCTTTCTAAATATGGTGGAAAAGTCAATAATTAAAGGATGGGGATTAGATTGCTCACATGGATATAATGCACCACGTGCAAGTATACAACCTAATCCTTACTTCGATACTATGTACAAAGAGAAATTAGGGGTTTCTCGCCACAATCATACTAAAGGGCTGATAAGAGAAGGATAAATTTAGAGAAAACTCACAATTTAAAATTTAAATGCTCAGTAAGCATTGATTGATGTTGTAGCTACGTAATACACACACACACACACACACATATTTTATAGTATCCCCATTAGGGTAAAGGACAAAAAAGAAAAAGAAATAAAGTTCATTCCTAAAGTAATAAAATATATTCTCTTACAAGAATAAAACTATCTAGAATTTGTCTTATATTGGATAGCAACATTGACATCATAGTGTATTAAGTCGAGTTGATTGATCATGTCAGTTGGGCTGTTAAGTTAACCCGTGGTCAAGCATTACTTTAGCTAACTTGTTGAGCTTTAGGTTTAGAGGTTAGTGATCTAGTGTAAGAAAGGTCATATCATAGGATGCAAGTTAGTTTCCTTGATCTAATTGGATGGGCTCTAGATTAAGTCTGTAGCCAGTGCTTAAACATTCCCAAAGGCTGCCTTTGCTTGATAAGTTATTCTTCATTGGTCCTTTAAGGTCATTTGCAACCTAGAAATAGTAAAAAGGATGTCTCAACTCGGTAAGTTGTATAGGTCATAGGAAAGTAGGAAGGTTGCTTAGTCCTTAGTCTGCTGGTTAAAAAGGATTCTACGTATGAGGTTCTGGAATTTGTGTATCTTAGCTCTTGTGATTGGGCCTATAATTCAATTCTTATCATCTCTTCAAGGTTTAATAGACTTATATTTAAAAAACATACATAAATAACCAAAATCTACTTCAATACGTAAAAATCTAAAAATATAGATTAGTATATAATACTAACATGTGGCTTTATTAGATACTTGTTGATGGTGGTACACTAATAGGGTAGGAGATTTTGGTAAAAGAAGATTGGTAAACACTGAGAGGAGGGTAAAACTATGAGTTGAGAGCTTTTTGTTATTCGAGTGGAGTTTTATTTACTCAATTTTACTAGAAATAGGAATATAACTTTTTTTGGGCCAATAGGATTAGATTTCTTTAAATATTATTTAAAAGAGGTATAACTTATCTCCTTAAAGTATCTAACACTTATATATGGCATGTTTGTTACTTATATTATTTTTCTCTCTCTTTGTCTTTTTCTTTTTCTTTTTCTTTTTTCTTTTTTGAAGATGATATGGTTCTTGTCTGTCAGGTATGTATTAATTGCATTTTGAGTCAAGTAAACTCTTAGACACTTCTTACATTCCTAAATAGAAGTTTTAGTGAATCATAGCTCTTAAGTGGTAAAATTTGCAAGTAAGAAGAAGAAGAAGAAGACATAAAATGTTAATAATAATAAATAGATAAATACCTAATGGTAGTTTTGTAATTTTTTTAAATAATACACCCTAATTTTTTTATCTTTTTAAAACCAACATATCTTCCTCTTCCCTCTTTCCTCTCTCTTCTCTCTTTCCTTAGATTTTCTTTTTCTTTTTTCTCTAGTAGTTAGCTCCCATTCATTGCAAAATGCAACAAGAATCAAAGGTAAGTGGATTGTTCTTTCAATATTTCTTTCATTTCGATGCTTCTTAAAGTGTTTAATGTAAATTAGATGAAAACAAAAGATTTTGATGTGTTCATGGAAAGGGATAGCATTAAAGGAAGACTTTCTAAAGAGCTTTTCTAGTAAGTTCGAATCTTTGGATCGTGTTTAAGTATGTTTTGTTATGGGTTTGTGTGAAAGACATGTTTAGGCATGTCATATACAGATTTATTATAGTTTTGTTGTTAGGTGTCAAGTTCTTCAAGATATCAATTGAGCTTTTTTTTTTTAATTTATTTATGAATTAAAGAATAAAAGTTGATTATTTAAGTATTTCCATAAAAGATATTGAAGTTTGGAATGTGTTATAAGAATTACTATGGAGTAGTGTGTGGTTAGGCATTTGTGAGGGTGGAAGAGAAAAATTTTGTAAATTGTAGGTTGCATGTTTTTTTCCTCAAAAAGGTAACTTAAAGGGTAAATTAGAGAGAGAGTGAAAATACAACATTATAACTTCTAGTGCTTAGAGAGTTGAGTAGAGAGTGTACGAAGTTACAAAATAAAAGTTTTGTGAGCAGAGGTTAGGTAAACTGCAATATTGCATGTTTTAGTAAGCAGGACATTAAGTAGAGGGTAAGATAGAGGGCAAGGTAGAAAATAGTAAAAGAGAGTAAGCCTTCTTAGATTCTTATTAAAGTTTAACTAATTGTTGATTAATACCAGGTCTAGGAGTGTGGATAACTTAGAGTCTTGTGAGCCTTTTTATCCAAATACATGTTTACCTTGCTTGTTGGATGTGTGTGTTAGGATAAAATTAAATGAATTTAATTAGCTTTTAAACCGCATGTTACTTATGATTGATAGGCGATGTTATCCCTAATGGAGTTGCTTACCTAAGTGATTTGGGTAAAATTAGGTTGGCTTATGGATTCATGGATATTGGGGTTAGATATGGCAATTCCCAACACCATATAAGTGAATATAATTATATATGTTTGTGCTAGGGTCTTGTGCACCCCAATTCTTGAAATGCCAAGATTGTGTTGTATTTCACACTTAAGTAAAAGATAATTAACTAGTTGCTTGTGTTACCTATATTGCATATGTGCTTGTGACTTTGTATTGGATTGGTATGCGTATGTCATGGTTGGTATTGACATGCTAAGAAATAGCTCACCCTTATGGAACCTTTCCTTTTTCAATTGTAGGCTTATCAGATGAGTTCTTAGCATATGATGAGTCAAGGATAAAATATTATTAGGATAAGGAGGATGTTGAGTATGTCTACTATTATGAGAATTAATAGATGAGAGTGTGATCAAACAATATACTTATTAATGTTTAGCTGATTGTTGTATTTAGGAGATGAGACTCTACTTGTACTTGGTTTTGGTTTAGTTGTTATGTGTTTTGGAGATGGACTTTAGTTGTGTTGATGACTTTAGGCTCTAGTTGTTAGATTTATAGGAGTATAAACTCTAGTTTTATATTTTGTTATACTTTATGGTTATAGAATGAGACTCATGTGCTACTCAAATGTGATCTTTGATGGTTTGTATTTATTGAGAGTTTGGCAAATTTATACAGTTTGTTTGTGGTAATTAGATTGGCCCTATGTCTTTAAGTATCATCACTTAGTAATAATATGTCCTTTCATAAAGGAACTTTTATTTTTAAAGGTGGGCATCAACATCAACATGTGTTGATTTTTGGTATATTTAATATTATTGTTGCTATATGATATAATTAAATATATTATTATTTTATTACATAAATAATGGCAGAGCTAGTTAGAAATTGAACTCATTCAGGATGGACGAATAATTTAATTGAGTGATTGGAATTCTTATGGATTGAAAAATGTTGGGGATTTAGATTAAAATATATATATATATATATATAGATAAGTGGGGGCTCGGGTAAAGAGAGACGCAGGACACCCCCATGATCACGTGGTACGTATTCTTTTTATGCCACCCTAATGATATGGTACGGTACTCGTCGGTGGATTTACGCCAATCAGTGTGGCAGGTTAACAATTCACATGTCACCCTCACACGATTTACAAAAGCAGATCCCGAGGGCGTGAATTGAATAGCTGTCAACAGCCTTAAATTGCCCTTGCCGATATATTTATATTTATGTAGGAGCAACTTCAACATGGACGCTGGATATTTCATATAATATACACATAGAAGAAGAAATGGAGAGGGTCAACATGCATTTCAATTTATAAATATATATTTTCTCACTCATTGCCAGCTTTTTTCTTTTTCTTTTTCCTTTTATTATAAAGTCTCATATTGTTTTCTTTCATGTCCACTCTTGCGCGAAAAAGAAAAAAAAAAAAGGTTTTCAATGTTATATTGCATTTATAAATATAAAAGATTGGCCTACAGCTAGAGCTGCATCCACAACTATGTGTAAATGAATAATCAATTAAGATGGTAAATTTCTTTTCCTCCTTTCTTTCTTTCTTTTTTTTTTTTTTCCTTTTCCTTTTTCTTTTTCTATTTGCCCTTATTCAGTTAATTGATAAAAATAGAAAACAAATGACAGGACTGTCCTAAACTACAGATAGTTTAATGACAAACAGCCACTAGAAACTATTGAGGTGGCTGTCTTCTTTAAACGTTCAATCGAGAACACAGAAAAATACAAATTACAACTCCCCTGCTTCACTGCTCAGTGTTTAGATCAAATACCGTCGTCATAATCATGTTAAAAACACTTAAACTCAAGTTTAATTACATCATCATGCTATATATTTACGTATCTTCAAATATGGGTCTATCACATCCAATACTTTCACAAGAAAAAAGATTTTAAATATCATTAGCATCAAATTAAAATTTCTTGACAGCACAATAAGTTCCAAATTCATTCATTTGTAGGAAGTCAGTCGCCCACGTAGCCATAACAATCTCTAACATCTTCACAATACTAATTAAGCAGTCACTGTAAAATTCCAAGACAGAAAATCTACACACACTTCACTAAACATATGGCAATGGCAGATATTATTATTCAACATTAACAAAGTAGTTTACTAATGATTATTTAACATTAACTGACTCACATTAGATCTCATCCATCAACTTCTGATAGTGATGTAAGATCAAGAACCGCACAACTAATAGGGCCTCTCCCCAATGACATTACCAGGTGGATTATACAAGCAAATAGCCAAACTTGTTTGTTCTTTAGCACACACAGACTCTGCACAGCCCAGCTCTTCGCTTTTCCTCCACACAACTTGAGTATACACACCGCAATAATGGTCACCCACACATGTATTTTTCACATGGTCATAGTAATCCTTCTCCGCCACCCAAGCTTCCACCACCATACGAGGCGTCACAGCCACCGGACCACTGGCCATAAACTGGTTGCCGCCGTACTTGCTGGTGGTGAGGTTGGCGAAGTTGCATGAGGCTTCGTCTCTTTGGTACCGGACGTATTTGCTGGCAAGGGTGGATAAGTATGAGCTCCACTTGAGAGGAGGGACACCCACTGAGGATCTGGCTGTGTTGTGGGCGGCTAGGTACTCCGCGGTGGCGTTAGGTGGCGCTGCTGGAGATGTGGTGGTCCCGGAGATCATTTGGTAGGTGGCTAGGAGTAATGAAAATGCTAGGAAGAGCTTGGCCATTTCGTTTTGGCGTCTTGTTCCGAGGGGCATGAATTTTTTTTGTTTTGATTTCTGTGGGATGTCTCAAGTTAAATAGCTTTTAACTTCTATGCGTGTTTTTGGTCAATTCCTATAATAAAAATAAAATAAATAAATAAATAAAAGGCTAAAGGAGAAAAAAAAAAAACATTTACATATCATGTGAAGCGCTTGATAGCATATAAGATTGGATTAAAATTTAGCATAGCTATCCTAATAAGTAACCACACAGAATGCGGGAGAAGAAAAATAAAATAATATAAATTTTTTAAATAATCATAAAAATGTACTAATTGAGAAACTAATATAAAAAATACATCACTTGAAGTGTTGACTTCAAATGAGTTTGATACAATTGAAATTGATTTACAAACAATAAAAGCAAGTAAGAGTAAAACTTCAATTATGAATAGTGAAATCAATACTTCAAGTATTGATTTTAAGTTATATTATTTGAATTACTTTTTTAATAGATATATCTTAAATATT
The DNA here is from genome assembly GCA_037954665.1 of Laguncularia racemosa. NCBI lineage: Eukaryota > Viridiplantae > Streptophyta > Magnoliopsida > Myrtales > Combretaceae > Laguncularia > Laguncularia racemosa. The sequence goes on from JBBMOL010000146.1 coordinate 661,671, forward strand.
AATTTTAGAAAAAGGAATATTTTTTTCTTTTCCCCAAGAAATGCTATAAATAGTCAAATATCTTTATTTATCTTTACCTATCACATAAAACTCATATAGCATATTACTTCTAACTTTTCTCCTTCTCCTTTTTAATATTTTTACCATTTTCAATAAGTTGAAAAGTTTAATGAGCTAAATTAGCTACTTTAAAATATTGGGTTAAATCTATGAATTTAGACTTGACTTTTTAAATTAGTGACAGATCTTAGGAAGTTTAGTATGAGACTTAGGATGACTTATCGGTTGTCAATGTGATTATAATGGATGCCATTAAATTCAAGATTCTCTATGTACTAAATCATGTCTCCCCATTCAACCTTGTGTTAGACAACAAAGAAAAAAACATTCCATTTTAGCAGCTTCATTCTTAAAGATCAAACAATCCTTGGCAAAAAACAAGCTTAATTGCATAAGAACTGCAAAGGTCGACGCCTTATATTCTTTTATCTATTACTTGTGTATTCAAAACTTTGAGATTACTCGCTTCTTTTTCTTGCCATTCTCTCACAAGTTATCATTTCACGTATTATATCAACATTACTTCTTTGAAATCATGTGAAGTATGGAACGCATATGATACTCACGTGACCATACTAGCTAGATAACCTCATTTACAAAATGTAAATAACTCTAATTATTATTGGGTTTGGGAATTAATTACCGAACATATAAAACTGATTTTCAACTCCACACATGTATGTCTTCTTATTTTGCCAAATTAAATGGAAGTAAAATTAGGTTCTTAAAATTTATGTATACTAATCGTAGAGGAAAATTATGCTAGTAGTATTAAAACTTTTGGAGATACTGTAATTACGCTAAAATTTTCAATTTCAGTAATTATGAATGCTGTATAAAGATATGCAGTTGATTCTTAAGATACTACACTTGACGCCAATTGACATATATTATTATTATTATTGCTGCAAAAGTGCTGCCAAATCAATAACGTTTTATAAAATTATTAAACGATAATCATTAAATATAAAACATAAAATACATTTAAAAAATTAAAGAAGGAAAAATTACTTAATCAATATTTAGGATCAAGTTTATAAAGAAATTTAAATTTTTAGGAGGTTAAAATAGAGAATTAATATTATTATACTAAGTTATTGAAATAGATGATTAAATTTTTAAATGGTTAAAATTGATTATCAATGTTATGTTAAATGATTCAAATAGAGAATTATTATTGCTCAAAAAATATGCTAAATGGTTCAAATGAAAGATCCATTACTATTTATAACAATAATATAATTGAATTTTTTGTTTTAATTACTTAGTATAATATCAATTTTTTATTTTAATCATTTGAAATTCTGATATTCTATATGAATTTGATCTCAAATGTTAATCTCTTTCTTGTAATTTTGTTTAAAAAAAAAATCCTAACGAGCAACGATGGAATAACTGTGAACCTACAAATAAGGGTGTCCGATAGCGGCCACCACTTGAGGGTGCCATGAGGATGATTGACGAATATTTCATACACAATGTGGTTACTTATATTAGGGGAAAAAAAAAAAGAATCGATATGGGACATATAATAAAAATCCGACAAGTTTTTCTTATATACGTAATTCTATACCTTATCTCACACGTTACCAACTTAAGTCAATATTGTGGTTGGAGTTTATTGCATTTGTATCCTTGTTTAGTTTTTCCTTTAAATCTGTTATTCTTAATATTTAGTTTTGTAAGGTGAATATTATGATATTGGGGTTTAGGGAAAGGAGACTTTTAGAATTCCATGCATGCAACTTTCACTAGAACTTTTCACAAAATTTTAATATAAAATTATGAATTTGAGTATTTTTACAAAATAAAAATAATTTAATGAACTAGATTGAATTTATGAACTTTTATGAAATTTTACAAACATAAACAAAAAATATTAAATCTAAGTGCTTTTGTGAAAAATATTAAGATTTTTTAGCCAATGACAAATATTGAGATTTTACAAGCATTTTTTCAACATAAAATAGCTCAATTGTCCATAAAAAGTCCATCACTAGGAAAATTGTACAAACAATTGAGTATTATGCATACCATTTTTAAGTGTTTTTACAAACTTAATGAAAATGGCAAACTTTGAATGATTTCATGAACATTAGAGTGAAATTAAAATAAACTAAGTGAATTATAAACTAAAATGTTTTTACAATAATCTTGTCAGTTAATTACGTAGAATGATGTTTGAATTAAGATTTATTGATTTGAGATGTTGGATTAGGTGTTCATATGCATGTCTTGAGGTTCATAGTGGGATTGGGAGTAATTCATGCCAATTCTTATTGAAATTGTGTTGCTCGATTGATAATTGGATGTTTGAAATCGTGGAAATGTATCTAGAGTTGAAATGGAACAAAGTTGGAAATGTGTATGCATTTGCTTCTAAATGCCTAGACATAAGGTTAAGATGGGGTTAAAATTTAAAGATTTGTGGGTTGATTAATGGGCTTAGATAATAGATGTAATTAATGGCTAAATAATAGAATTAACAATTGGGCTTAATAATTGGACTAGGGTTGTAGACTTAACCAATGGATTGAATAATACTAAATTTCTAATAACATTTAATAAACAACTTCGAGTAACTAATTTAAATTTTCTTTTTCCTAATTGCATATAACTTGGTATACAAGTTCGAGTTCAACTCTTTGTGTACATTTTTTAATTTAATTGTGAAAGAAGGCAAAATCATGAAAGAAATTTGGAAAGGCATCAAGTAGCTTGATGTTTCCTATTGCAAAAAGCTTTGTTTAGATTGCAAAAGCTATTGAAATTCCACATATGACATGTTTGTCACAAACATTGGATATAAAGAAGTTTTTATAGAGTTTCACACATGGATAAGCACTATAAATGTCTTCCAGTAGATGGTGATAAGCAACTAATAGAACAAATTTCCAAGAAGTTGGTAATTTTTTATCTAGTAACTAATATTTTCTCTAGCAATCAATATCTAATTGTGAATTACTATTTTGTGTTAGAAATTAGCAAAGCAATAATTGACGAGAAGGGTTCTTTTGATATGAATATTAATATAATGGCTGGTAAAATGTTTGCAAAGATTGAAAAATATTAGGCAATATGTATAATATTATGGTTATTTATATCGTATTTTATCCACATTTTAAATGAAGACTATGAACTTTGTGTTTTCTACCATTATGGAATGAGTGCTCTTAAATAGATATAAAATTTTAGAAACATTAGTTATGAATTGGTTTGAGAATATTGATTTAGAGTTAAATCTCACAATGGTAAGAGTAAAGGTAATACTTCTTGTTTAGTTCTTTGAGTAGGTGGTAGTGGTGGTGCTTCTGTTAATTCTATAAGGAAATTAAGATTGGTGCAAAATTTAAGTACCATTAATACTGATGGCCATGTAAAGTCATAGTATGATCATTACTTAGAAGAGCTTATGTTGCCTTGGAGTAAGAATTTTGACAACTTAATTAGTGAAAATTTAATGGAATCAAGTATCTTACATTACAAGAAATAGTTAGGCATATGTTACTTGTTCCTATATTTATAGTTGCTTTTGTATTTGCATTTAGTACTGGTGAACAGATAATTAGCTCATATAGAAGCCAACTCAATCCAACTATAATAATAGCATTAATGTTTACTCAAAGTTGGTTATTAGATGAAAAAAAAGAGATAAGAGTTCTAATTGCATAATACTTGACTTTTTGTACTCATGAAAAAAAGTTTATACCACCTCTCCTTTAATTTACTATATATAATCCCGCCCCCTCATTTTAGGTATAGAGACAATTAAGGAAGAGGGTGAGATGTGAAATCTATAAATATGAGACTTAAGGACAAGTAAGTAGAAATATGTGTTTGAAGACTTTATATTTATTCAAATATAGTATTAAGTTTTTGTTATTTGTTCAATTTTTTCTAATCTTGGAATATTCAAATGTGATACTAAATTACTCAAGTTGCACCCACATCATCTTGAAATATATATATATTTCATTTCATCATTTATGTAAATTCCTCTTCATATTAGTCTAGCCTTATGCATTAAATCCTCTAATTTCATGACTCTATGTTGACATAATGTTTAATCACCTAGGGATGCACATGGGTAGGTCCTTATAGGGTAATCAACCTGACTGACTAATTAGGTTATGGGATTAATTTTCAAGCCCGATGGAAAATCGGGTTGGGAATGGGTTCATCATTGAAACTTGTTTAAAGAGCCACCTCGGTATGGCAAATTTAAAAATAGCTAATAGTTCACTATTAATTAATAGGACTTAGCATTTAGCATAAACCACATCGTAGGCAAGGCAAGTAGACTAGACTAGGCAACACTCAACAACTCACACACCTCATAATCATACTATCATAGCTCATAGTTAAGGCTTGAGTTTGATTTTTCATTTTCCTTCTTCACTTTAGTTCCATCCATGTGATCGTGCCAAGTGACCTAGTCTAAGGTGAGCTTTATTTTTTTTTTTCTTCAGTCACAATTGTGAGTCATTGGTCATTGTCTACTCAGGAACTTCACCAACATCAACTCAAAGGAAGTATTCCAGAAAATGTAACATACAATCTCCACATAATCATCAATGATAGGAACTAGAAAGAATTTGGAACAAAATTCCACAGTTAGGAATACTCCCTCTTGTTGGACACTAAGCAACCTGAGCTTGTATTTTTTTTGTCTTTTATTTGTGTCGATGCCGACAACAACTATCGATGAGCCCTATTGTCCATATACCCTTATTAGGGCAGGTTGAGGTGGGTTATGGGTAATGCATACCCTTTTATCAGGGCGGATTTTGGGCATCACTATAAAAACCCTATAGAGTTCTTCTTAGGTTTTGGGAAACCTTATAGGGTACCAAATTGGGTTTAGGTTTTTCAAAACCCATGCTAAACCTGCCCCATTTACATCCCATCACCTGTTTTCTATTATTATCTATACCGTTCATAGTTTTTGAGCATAATATTCATTTTTGTATGGTGCATTGAAGTATGCTTTAGACTTGAGTTTCTCCAAGTTTTAGCCTTTAAATGGATTTACCTTTATAAATTATTGTTGCAATAATTTGGAAAGAGAAAAAAAGAAAAAATGTTTGTTGCATTAGTTTGATATTATTAAGCTAAAAGATGTTGTGATATGACATAAAACCTAACTATGCCATATTTTCCCAGTTAAGCTAAACTATGACGTAGACAGGTTAAGTTTGCAAGTTATGAAATAACTTGACCATCAGAAACAATAGAAGTAGAAGAATCAAAAGAAGCAAAACCATAAGAAAAAATAGCCAAAACTAGAAGGCGTTAGGAAATCAAGTTTTGAACAATTTAGAAGTTGTTGGAATATTAGGAAGGAGTTGGAAACCACTCAATTTGTAGTGAAGGCTTAGTTTCAGAAGTTCAAATTTGAAGGTTCATAATGTTTTACTTATGAGGAGTTATGAAACTTATACTATGTCAATAAGGACTAATTTGAGTCTTTGATGGAGACTAGATTAGGGAGAAAATTCATGTTATATATGGTAGTCTTTTTGATAGTCAATTTGTATATGAAATCTCCATTTCCTAGTGCAGGCTTTTTGTTTCATTCTACAAAATGTCATGTGAATTATATTTGATTGTAGGTGGAGTTTCGAGAATTTCCATTCGTGTATTCTAATTTATAGACCAAAGCTACATTTAATTATGGGATTTTGTGAGAGATGTGTTTTAGGACTTGTTTTTGTTTTGTGTTTAGGTGTATTTTTAGAGTTTGTCCTTTATGTAGAGTGTAGATGATTTAGTTCGGCTGATTCCATGTTTAAGGAGGTGTTGTGTTTATTAATTTACTTTGGTTGGATCTTAGTTCATTTTGAATATTTGAATAAATAGGAAAGGGCATTTTATTCTCATCAGGCCTTAGCTCAACACTGTAATGATATGTATGTTAGGAGTGGTTATATTAACTAAATTGTTTATTTAGAGAAAAAATAAAATAAAAACTTACCCATAGCTTACAAAATCAAATTATAAGAAAAAATGGTTAAATAAAAAAGGTAGAGTAAGGCTAGGTTTTCATGACCCTTATTGGGGTGGGTCTTGGGTTTCAGAAGAAAACTCTTATAGGATTTTTTTTCTCAATTCTCGAAAACCCTATAGGGAATAGGGTGAGCCTAAGTTCTATAAAACCCATCCCAAATCTTTCTCGATTATATCCTTAATTGACTTTCTAACTTCTTTTGTTTAGAAGTTTGTATGCATGTATGTAAATAGAAAACGGAGCTTGACTCATGACATGTTTGGGCCTTCCGTTGCAGCCTACCCTCTAAAAGCCTTGGAGAATCTGGACCCAATGGATACGATTGCAGGGGCATCTCATATGTTTTCAACGTTGCATGTCTCGAATTATTTGGTAACATTATTGCGTGCGAGGAATTATGAGATGGTCCCAGGAAGTCTTAGGCACTTATAATATGCAAACCCCAGCTTTGGTTTCTCTCTCACACAAACCACTTGTAGTAAATAGTAGTAGTTTTGACTATTGAGAACTCTAAATGCCCATACTCAGTAGAGAAATGCCTCCATCCTATTTGATAATAAGTATGGTTTTTGGTCTTAGGTTATGTCTTTGTTTTGGCCAGCGACATATGGTATGTCTGATTTTTTTTTTCTTTCTGCTTTCATTATTATCTTTCTTTTCCCTTCCTTTTGGGTTTCTGTCACGTAAGTTCAAGAATCTATGAGCATTTAAAATATATCATGCAATATAATTAATTAATTCATATCCCATGTTATCCAATGCTTTGAGCGTTAACGGTTTAATATAAGCCATGCAATTACTCACATAAAAAAAAAGGTAATTGAAAAATGATCATGCAATTCACAACTTCATCTTTTAATAGTGGTAAATATTTAATTTTATTTTCATTCGCTTTTAGTAAGGAATGTTGCTGTGAATCTTTTGAAACTTGTCCACAATAATTTAGTGGGCCGCAATAAATGATTCTCCCAAAGTATTTATTAAAAGTTAAAAGGAAGTTTTATGTCTTCCGAGCCTTGGCATGTAAAAGAAAATATAATATATGGAAAGCTTAAAACGTTTTTAACACTATTATATATTCCTAATTTAAGTACTTGACATTTATCAAAAAAAAAAAAAAAGCTTAAATATAGCTCAAATGAGTCAATGATAATCCCCTCTATTTATCTGCTTCTTCTGTAATCAGAAAGAATGTATATAAAAATTTCTGTACTCGTGCAAAGTATCGTCTGCAAATGTAAACCAACAACAAGAAAAAAGAAATTGTTTTCATATATATGATATACCCAAAAAAGAAAATCATTCAGAACAATTTGAATAAGAGAAAAATGTACCTTATTGCTATCTGTGGCTTCTCCTTAACAAATTATAATTAATAGGGCTAATTATAGAAAAATGTACTTGTATTTCACTCTTTTTTAACTTATACACTATGTTTTGGTTTTTCCGCACCTTGGAGTAGAGGAAAAGATCGGTTAGATGTTAAAAATAAATACATAAGATTTGAATATAATTTTTTAAATCTATGATGTATGGGGTATAGCTAAAATGATTATTTGCAATCAGCTTGATTAGATTTGTTGGGAGGAATAATTTGATAGAAAGTAGCCAAAATGTAGAATAGATTCTTCTTCATCTTTTCCTCCTTCTTCTATTATTATTTTTTCCTCCTATGGTACTTTTTGTACTCTTTGATTAATTCATTGATGCGGCATTGCCACATTATCTAATTCACTAACTGAACATATGTGTATAAGAGAGAGGAATTTGCTTAATTTTGAGACGTAATTTAATTTAAAAAGTTATTAGATATAGTCAATATAATTTATTTTATATTACAATTGTAAAGCTAAGTAGGATTTACGGTATTTTACTCTATTGCTCTTACTTTTTAAGTTATTTTTTGGAGGTTAGTTCAATAAGAATCAAGCTATACCAACTAGAGATGAGCATTGTAACCTATAAATCGTACCTACATGATTGGATAGGTTCCGAGGTGGATATCTGTTGAGGTATAGATCCAACATATATGGGTCTATACCAAGGTTATCCTAAGTATATGAAGTATACTTAGATGAAGGAATGTTAAGCTGGAAGGAAATTGTCAAAATCAAGCGAAACAGGAATACACGGTCTAAAGCACGCCCGTGTATTGAGTTCAAAGGATCTACAGAAGAATACACGGCTTGAGGCACGCCTGTGTGTTGAGTTCAGAGATACATAGAAGCATACACGGCCTGAGGCACGGCCGTGTATGCCAAGGCTGGCCTAAAGGCCGCCGGCATTGAAGGATAAAGGCCGCCGGCCTTGAGACTTAGGCCGTCGGCTTTTAAGCCGACTTAAGTCCTAAGTCGGTTGATTATTGTGGCATATATATATAGCCGTATTCTTCTTGTAACCTAGGGTTTTTCAGTAGACGAAAACACACGTGAGAAAAACCAAGAACACAGTAGACTTGATTCCTAAGCCTAGAGAGAGTTCTAGAGAGGAAAATCATTGTAATTGATCTACCGGTTTGTGGTGTGACTGTGTAATTCACTAGTGGGACTAGTGAGGTGTGTAACCCATTATTTTTATAGTAGAAGTTGGTGTGTAGCGGTCCCGTGGTTTTTTCCCCAAATTGGGGTTTTTTACGTAAATCCTTGGTGTTGAATTTTACTTCAATTCCGCATATTATTATTGATTGTTTATTGTCAATTGTCAATCACACAGGCAAGAGGAAAAGAACGGGAGCCTCTTTTCCTAACAAGTGGTATCAGAGCGCCAGGTTTCAAAAAGAAAATTAGGGTTTCGCTGCAAGTTGTATTAGGGTTTTGTGTTTTTGTTCACAGACATGGCTGAATCTTCAGGTACGATGATTAAACTTAACTCTTCAAATTACTCTATTTGGAAATCGATGATGGAAGATTTGTTGTACTGCATAGATTTGTATTTGCCTCTGGGTGGTGATGTTATAAAGCCAGAGGATAAATTTGATGCAGAGTGGTTGATACTATATAGAAAGACTATAGGATACATTAGACAGTGGGTTGATCAGAGTGTGTATCATCATGTTGCTCAGGAGACTAGGGCTGATGTCCTATGGAAGAAATTAGAGTCTATGTATGAAAGACAAACTGCCTTGAATAAAAGCTCTTTGATAAAAAGGGTAGTTAATTTGAAATATAGGGAAGACTCGAATATGTCGGAGCATTTAAATGTTTTTCAGGGACTCGTGAATCAATTGACTACTATGAAGCTTGTACTTGAGGATGAGATCCAAGCACTCCTATTGTTGAGTTAATTACCCAAGAGTTGGGAGACTCTTGTAGTATCAATTAGTAATTCAGCCCTAGATGGAACCTTGACCTTGTCTATGGTTAAAGATAGTTTAATCAATGAAGAAGCTAGAAGGAAAGATTTGGGTACTAGTTCAGAATCCAGGGCACTTGTCACAGAAAAGTATGATAGGAGAGGTAGAAGCAAGAACAGAGGAAAGAATGAAAAATATGACAGATCAAATAAGTCAATGGGGAGATCCAAATCAAGGGGCAGAAAGAACTTTAAATGTTTTTTCTGTGACGAGCCAGGACATTACAAGAAAGAATGTAGGCTATGGAAGATGAAGCAAGGAAAGGCAAATGATTCAGATGAAGACACCACTGCAGCAGCAGATGGTAAGATAGTGGTTACATGGGATGAGGGTTGTATTAGTCTTGCAGGTCATGATAGTGACTGGGTAGTTGATTCTGGTGCCTCCTTCCATGTGACAGCATATGGCGAGTTTTTCTCATCTTACACTGCTGGTGATTATGGTAATGTTAGGATGAGAAATAATGAAACCTCAAGGATTACAGGCATTGGAAGCATCATCTTAGAAACTAATACAGGCTGTAAACTCGTTCTCAAGGATGTGAGACATGTATCAGATATCCGCCTGAACCTAATTTCAACAGGAAAATTAGATGATGAGGGCTTTCACAGCTATTTTGGTAATGGTAATTGGAAGCTCACCAAAGGGTCTCTGATTGTAGCAAAAGGCAGAAAGGATAACACACTTTACTTAATGTCAGCAAAGCTAAGTAAAGGTGAATTGAACTTGACTGATGATGCTACTGTGGAGATGTGGCATAGATGGCTTGGGCACATGAGTGAGAAAGGACTCCAGATGCTTATGAAGAAGAAGCTTCTACCAGATTTGAAAGGTACTTCTTAAAAACCATGCACTGACTGTTTAGTTGGTAAACAACACAGAGTTAGTTTTCAAAGAAATACACCCAGCAGAAAAGCTCATATATTAGATCTGGTTCATACATATGTGTGTTATATGAAGGATTTAACAATGGGTGGTGTAATGTATTTTGTTACATTTATTGACGACTACTCTAGGAAGCTTTAGACTTATGCATTGAAGTCTAAAGATCCAGTTTTGAATGTATTTAAACAGTTTCACTCTAAAGTGGAGCGTGAGACCAGTAGGAAGTTGATATGTGTCAGGGTTGACAATGGTGGAGAGTATAGAGGCCCGTTTGAACAGTACTGTGCTGATCATGAGATAAAACTAGAGAAGACAGTCCCAAAGACACCATAGCAGAATGGTGTTGCAAAAAGAATGAATCGCACTATCACTGAGAGAGTGAAGTGCATGTTATCTCAGGCCAAGCTGCCTAAGACATTTTGGGGTGAAGCTATGAGAACAGCTGTTGATCTGATAAACCTTTCTCCCTCATATGCTCTGGATGGTGATATCCCAGAGAAGGTCTGGACAGGTAAAGACATTTCTTTCAATCACTTACGAGTCTTTGGTTGCAGGGCTTTCGTGCACATTCTAAAGGATGAAAGAGCAAAGCTTGATGCTAACTCTAAACAATGTATTTTCCTTGGATATGCACACGATGAGTATGGGTACAGATTGTAGGATCCTGTTGATAAGAAAATTATCAGGGGCAAAGATGTGGTTTTCATAGAAGACCAGACAGTTGAAGATATGGAAAATATTGAGAAGCCAGCATTCTCAAGTCAGATTCCCATAAATGTAGACCCTGCACCTATATCTGACCTTACTGATGGAAGATTGATAGAGGGCTCAGGAAATGAGTCACAGGAGCCACAGTAGCAGGCTGAGGTGAGGAGATCTTCTAGAGATAGAAGACTATTAGTGAGGTATAATCTAGATGAGTATGTAATGATTACTGATGGGGGAGAACCTGAATGTTATGAGGAAGCAATGACTCATGACAACAAGAAAGAATGGGTAAAAGCCATGCAAGAGGAAATAAAATCCTTGCATGAGAACAAGACCTATGACTTAGTTGAACTGCCTAAGGGTAAGAGACCTCTGAGGAATAAATGGGTATACAGATTGAAGATTGATGAAAGTACTTCTTAGCCAAGGTACAAGGTAAGGCTGGTTGTGAAAGGGTTCAGTCAAAAGAAAGGGGTTGACTTTGAAGAAATTTTCTCACCTGTGGTGAAGATGTCATCTATCAGGGTTGTGCTCAGTATTGCTGCTAGAATGAATCTAGAGGTTGAGCAGATGGATATGAAGACAACATTCCTCCATGGTGATCTAGAGGAAGAGATTTATATGGAGCAGCCTGAAGGGTTTAAGATCAAGGGGAAGGAGAATCTTGTTTGCAGACTAAAGAAGAGTTTATACGGACTGAAACAAGCTCCAAGGCAGTGGTACAAGAAGTTTGAGTCCTTCATGATTGATCAGGGTTATATCAGGACTGCTACAGACCATTGTGTCTTCATTAAACAGTCAACCAGTGGTGAGTTCATTATGTTGCTACTTTATGTAGATGACATGTTGATTATTGGCAGGGATGTCAAGCAGATCAAAGAACTGAAGGTTGCATTGAGTAAGTCCTTCTCTATGAAAGACTTAGGACCCGCTAGCCAAATTCTGGGTATGAGGATTATCAGATACAGAAAGAGCAAAAAATTGTGGTTATCACAGGAGAGATATATTGAGAAGGTGTTAGAGAGATTCAACATGAGCAAAGCAAAAGCTGTCTGCTCTCCACTTGCAGGTCACTTCAAATTGAGTTCAGCTCAGTGTCCAAAAAGTGAAGCAAACAAGGAAGATATGAAGAAAGTCCCATATGCTTCAGCAGTGGGAAGTCTTATGTATGCCATGGTGTGCACCAGGCTAGACATTGCTCATGCTGTAGGTGTGGTGAGCCGCTATCTCTCAAATCCAGGCAAAGAGCACTGAACAGCAGTTAAATGGATTCTCAGATATCTCAAGGGCACTTCCAGGTTATGTTTGCAATTTGGCGGTGATAATAAATCTGCACTAGAGGGGTTTTCAGATGCTGACATGGTTGGTGATTTGGATTCCAGGAAATCCACTTCAGGTTATCTGATTACCTATGCAGGGGGAGCAGTATCCTGGCAATCAAAGTTACAGAAGTGTGTTGCACTTTCCACTATTGAGGCTGAGTATATTGCTGTAACAGAAGCCTGCAAGGAAGTCTTGTGGATGAAAAAGTTTTTAGAAGAACTGGGTCAAGAGCAGGAAGAGCTGAAGCTGTACTGTGATAGTCAGAGCGCTATTTATCTCAGTAAGAATCCGATGTTCACTCCAGATCAAAACATATTGACGTTAGGTATCATTGGATCAGGGATGTGCTAGAATCTAAATAACTGAAGCTTGAGAAAATTCACACTGATGATAATGCGTCAGATATGATGACAAAAGCTCTACCCAAAGAGAAGATCATTTGTTGCAGGAAGATTGTAAGGGTGATGGAACCCCCCATATGAGTTGGAGGGGGAGTTTGTTAAGGTATAGATCCAACACATATGGGTCTATACCAAGGTTATCCTAAGTATATGAAGTATACTTAGATGAAGGAATGTTAAGCTTGAAGGAAATTGTCAAAATCAAGCGAAACAGGAATACACGGTTTAAAGCATGCCCGTGTATTGAGTTCAAATGATCCACAGAAGAATACACGGCCTGAGGCACGCCCGTGTGTTGAGTTCAGAGATACATAGAAGCATACACGGCTTGAGGCACGGCCATGTATGCCAAGGCCGGCCTAAAGGCCGCCGGCGTTGAAGGATACAGGCCACCGGCCTTGAGACTTAGGCCACTGGCTTTTAAGCCGACTTAAGTCCTAAGTCGGTTGATTATTGTGGAATATATATATAGCCGTATTCTTCTTGTAACCTAGGGTTTTTTAGTAGACGAAAACATACGTGAGAAAAACCAAGAACACAGTAGACGTGATTCCTAAGCCTAGAGAGAGTTCTAGAGAGGGAAATCATTGTAATTGATCCATCAGCTTGTAGTGTGACTGTGTAATTCACTAGTGGGACTAGTGAGGTATGTAACCCATTATTTTTATAGTGGAAGTTGGTGTGTAGCGGTCCCGTGGTTTTTTCCCCAAATTGGGGTTTTCCACGTAAATCTTTGGTGTTGAATTTTACTTCAATTCTACATATTATTATTGATTGTTTATTGTCAATTGTCAATCGCATATGCAAGAGGAAAAGAACGGGAGCCTCTTTTCCTAACAATATCAAACATCATTTGGTAGGTTTTGATTCTACAACTCTATATGCTTTGTAAATCTAGTCAGCCATTTGGATGTTAAATGAAAACTTCATGTTTTTATTTATTCTCTACTAGTTTTGTTCTATTTCTTAATAATTCTCAATATGATGTTATATCGTGTAAATCATTCTATAATGTCTATACACTTTGTAAGTAATCTTTCAATTTTGGGTAGGTTTTGTAATTTAAACTCATTTGTAAACTTACAATTTTTCATTACTTCACAAGTAAGCTTCCAATTTTATATGACGTTGTATACATATCTCAATAATACTGCAAAGCTTATCCGAAAATATATGTTCATGTCTTTACTCAATACTTCATAAGCAATCTTTACATTTCATGCATTACAATAACTTTGTCGCTTCACTCTATCATTTATAAAAAAAATTCTCATGATTGTAATCTTACATATAATGATGTGGACAGATTAGTATTTCAAGTGGATGAGCAATATGGTAATCAAAAGTAGTGGAAGCAGAAGAATTAAAAATAATGAAAGAAGAGAGAGTCAAAATCAGGAGTTATTTGGAAATAGTGCTAGTCAGATTCCAAACAAATTAGAAATTGTCTAAACCGGCGGCTCGTGCTTCCAATGTAGTTAGTTCTCAATTTACTTTTTATTTATTTATTTAAATCGTAAGTCATTGCAGGAGTTCGTAAAACATTTTTAATGTTCATAAAAAAAAAAAAATGCAAAATAGAAAACCGAGCTTGACCCGTGACTTTTCTTTGGGCCTTTCCTTACAACCTACCCCAGAAAAGCCTTCGAGATTCCGGACCCGATAAGTACGAATGGCTGGGCCATCTCATCTGACTGAGAATGAGATGTTAAGCTATCAAATGCCTTACTTACTTGAGTTAAACAAAGTATTAGGTAATATTAATGCGTGCCAGGAATTGTGAGACGGTCCCATGAACCCCATTATGCGAATCCCAGCTGTCTCTGCTCTCTCACACAGCACGGGGCCACTTCTAACCTTTTCTTTATGGCGTGTAACAAGGTCTTTGTTTCTATCACATAAATTTAACAATTTTTCAGTATTTACCAAGATCCTTGTATCTCACTCATATAAACATTGATTTCTCAATAAAATCCATCACATTTGATTTCCCTTTTCCAATAATTATACAATACAATAGTTATAGTTGGGAAAAAAAAAAAAAAACTCAGCATTTAACATATATCATGCAATGTTTATTAGTAGCTATTATCGAATAATCCCATGCGATCAAATCTGTTTTTAGCTCCAATAATAGTTTGGACCCATGTAAATAATTAATTGGTTAAACGACTCAGTTAGGACTTCGGTGTATGACAAAAAAGCGTGGGGTTTTAATAAGGAACTTCTGTTCGGGTTTTCAAACTTGTCCAAAAATATATTAAATCCACTCACTAACAATTGTTCTAAAGCATTTGCCATGCCCATAAGCAAAAAAATACAAAGCTTGTGGTTCCAAAATTAGAAAAAACATATACATATACGAAAAGATTAAAATATTCTTCCTTTAACACCCCTTAAACATTCCCAGTTTAATTACTTGACTGGAGGGCTTAATGGGTATATGCACGAATCCTGTCTATTTATCTGCTTGTTCTGTAAACAGAAAGAATGCATATATAAAAATTTCTTGTGTTGTTAGCAGTTCTTTAATTTAATGTAAAGCAACAAAGTCATGATGAAGACCATAGTATAAAAGTTAATATAAAATACGAGTGATTATTAATGATGACTGACATTAAGGAAAAATGGTTATGGAAGTTAATTGTATTAAGATTAATATCAGATATATGATAAATCATTATACTTGCCTTCCCCAGTAGAACCTCCTACTCGTGGTACCGCTACGTTAGGTTTAAGTTTTACACACTACTCTTAAAGGTCGAACGAGATGAACTTCCTTGTTTCATAGATATGATATACAAATAAAAAATGGGTCACAACTCACAACACAAACTTTGAAACAATTTGGATATAATAAATATATCCTAGTTGCTACAACTATATATTAAATCATCGGAGAACGAAGTTTGAATCGTTAGATAAAATCTCAACCCCATCATGACCAAGTACAAGTACAGCGCTTGCTTTAATGGCTAGACCGCACAAATCTGGTAAAGTCAAGGGCTTGTTTGCTCTGGATAGTGGCAAGAGGAAGTGAATTTGACCCAACTGAAGCACTTCATCTTCTTCAATCTGTGGGGGACAAGAGTCGATGGAGAGAAACTCTGAGTTGCAGAGAAGGAAGTTGGGGTTCTGAGAAGTGATGAGACTGCCTTCAATGGGTTGCTTGTACTCAACAACTTTGCCACTTTCCATGTTAATGATCTTCAGTGTGGGTGGAACTTTTGTGCTTTTTCTGGGTTCCTCCCTTTCTTTCTCTTTGGTTCGAGTGGAAGCACAAGCACCCATCCTCGACAATGGGCTTGTAGGTTTGCTGGTTTTCGCGTTTGTTGTTGGTTGAGAGCTGTGAGAGTGATGGGACAAGAATGAGATGTTGGCTTCGCTATTTTATTATGGTGCCCACCCCCCCACCCTCTCTCTCTCTCTCTCTCTCTCTCTCTCTCTATATATATATATATATACAAAAATAGAGATATGATCGATCTAAATATCAAGTTCAAAACTAAAATAAATAAAGTAACTTTTCAACTATCTCATTTTAAATAGTTGTAAATTACACAATGCGGATATGAGGCTTCAATTAGAGTGACATGCACGTATTACGAATAGGTCTCGCATTACACGTGATTTCAGAGTATTGGTGTGGAAATGATACGTAATGGAATAACTTGATGAAAGTGATGAGGAGGAGGAATGAGTAGTTTTAATGTTTCAAATGTATAAGTGATAGATAAGAGAATTTAAGAAAGCATTAAATATTGATCTTGCAATTTATGTAATTAAGATTTATAATTATTTGAGTTGCTTGCTTGATTGTTGATAGTAGAGACAATGTACTAGAATGATGTTTCTTTATTCTTTTTTAAAAGTGTCAAATGAGGAGAAGTAATTAAGTATTTATAAATTCTTGAGTTTAATATATTCGTTTAATCATTTTGGTGATCGATGAATGAGATGAAGCTTGCTTATTTCATGATTATCTTAAATGAGCTAATAGGTTAGGGTTAGTAATCATTCTTATGAGTATATAAGTTTATCTAAAAAAAGTTGAATGTAGATGAATTAGCTCAATAATTCCTATTTTAAACTCATTAAATCAAATCTTTTTAAATCATCTCATTGATTAAATAAACTCCTTAGATTTTACCACCTAGTCTAAAAAATAAAATTAAAATAAATAATAAGCCTAGGTTAATAATTAATATACCAAACTCATACAAATAGAAATATGTAGAGAACAGCGGCTGTTGGAACGGATCGCACTCATATTTGCATGAATATTCAACGTATTAGAAGTGGAAAAAGGCAACCGGCCGCTCTCATGGTTTAAAGCCATGTGCGAAAAATCACTTATAATTAATGACTTTAGAAAAGAGATTCTTAAACCGAAGTGCTTTAGTAAAGCAAAAGGAGATAGTTAAGTTAATATAAAATATTTTGATTTTTTGATTTTTAAACATTTGGTTCTCGTTACTAAAAAACATTTAAAAATGATTATTATAGTTAATATTTATTATATATATATATATTATAGTTGTATACGTTATTAAGCTAAATAAGTTTTGGATAGATATTAAGAATTATAAGATACATTTCAGGGATAAATTTTTTGAAACTTGCTCTTATAAGATAAGGGCATAGGTACCATATCTTCCTATCATGTACTTATTTTGAAAGCTATATTTTAAATTATATAAGGTATATGTTTTAGGGTATTATGTATCTATCTTATAAAAAAATATTAAATAATATTTATAAATGAATAATAAATAACAATGTCATATTTTTTTAGCCAATAAATGTTTTAATGAAAAGAAAAATAAAATAAAAAGGAGTCTAAGCTCATAAGTTAATTATCCTAAACGACTAAACCTAATACTATTTGTCTCATTTCACGTTTTCTATCTTTTCTCTTGTTCTTTTCCATTTTCTTCTCTAACTTTATATTTCCCATTCTTTTCCCTTGTTCTTTCTCTTTTATTAAATAGTAAGATCACATAAACTTGAAAAAATAAAGGTAGGAATTTTTTTTTTATTTCATATATTTTACTAAGTTTCATAGGTTTTACATATGAAAAACTTATAAGTAAATCTCTCCTTTCAACATTTTCATGCATATGAGATGATTTATGTTTTGTTTCTTTGATTGTGGTGTAGAAACAACTTGGTGTGTGAGTGGATCTTTAATTGTTGGAATAATTTAGATAAATAAATGGTCGAACTTGATTCAAATTAGTGTTGTAATGATGTAAACAATATGATTTTAGGTGTAGAATTGTTAGATCGTGATTAGGGTCGAAGGGAAGTTGAATTTGGTGATTTGGGAGGAAGTTTCAAAGGAGAACCGAAGGGAATACAATTAAGTACACGCATGTGCTGTGTTGGAAAGAAGAGAGTGAGGCGACGGGATCACGGCTGCGTACACACCTGTATGCTTGAGCATGCTATGTAGTGCTTCTGTACAGTGGGGTACACGACCATGTATATGGTAGCGATCTTAACCATAGTCTTCTATACAACCATATATACAACCGTACTTCCATTAAATCTTCTTTTAACATTTTTATTTACCTTTTTCTATCTTTCATCAACCCTAAACCACTTTTGAAGCTATAGTAGAGCAACTTAAGAAAGGGAAATGATCTAATACCCTAAGATAACATAGAAAATACTCTAGGACATTACTAAGTTTATTTTTTCTGTATATTAACAAGTTCTAATAGAAATACTAGTTGCAGACATGTTGAACCTATAAGTACGTATAATCTTCAAGTGTTGCTTGTGATTGTTATTAGAGATAAAAATAAATTTTAAAGCATATTAGATTAACAACTTAGTTGATGTTTATGCTTGACTTAGCTTAAGGACTTGCCAGATGTTTAGCTATTTGTTGCATTGATGCATGTGATTTATAATATGATTGTTCATGCGCATGTGCTTTTAGGTTATACGTGCTGGGCGTTAGCTCACCATTTGGAGATCTTTGTTGTCAATTGCAAGTTTGGACGAGTATGTGTTGTATGATGAGGATCTAGTGATTTATACGTAGGATAAAATGCTGTAGAGTATTATTGTTATGATGATGATTATTACTTGAAGTTCTAAGACATTGTTGGAAGATTGTTATTACTTATGGGAGATGAAACTCTTGTTAATCATTTAAGATCTTTGTCATTTACGTTAATTATCCTAATTCTTAGGTGTTTGATGTATTAAATAGTTACTTGTCACATTTATGGTTGTAGAATGAGACTTAACAAAGCCGTTACTAGTGGTTATTGATAGTTATTGATTTCGTGATTAACCATTACTATAGGAATTACATGAATTTGGTTATGTTAAGAGCCTTAATGTGTATTTACCCTACAAAGACACATGGCAAGTAATGATGTCCTAGGTTTTGGGTTGTTATAGCTTATTTGGTATCAAAGCTTAAGTTTGAAGATCCATAGAAAATAGGTAGATGATCAATAAGGATAGGTTTCAATTAGTAGAAATTAAGCTATTATGTTTAGATGATTTAGGCATTGAATCTATATGATAGTAAGTTAAGAATAGGGTGGGTAGAATCTCAGGTCCAATTGCATTAGATAATAATTTATTTACTTTACTCTTTTAATTGTTGTTTCTTTTTAGCAAGTACTTTTACTTTGCCTCATATGTATGTATGTATGTATGTGTGTGTGTGTGTGTGTGTGTGTGTATGTATGTATGTATAAATTGTTCTTTAACTTTTTGAATAGCTCTTTAGCTCACCCTTTCGCCATATCTTGAGCACAATGACTCAAAGAAAAATTACCAGTCTAGATTCATCAAGTGGTTTTGAGTGAGATAACTTAGATGAAAGATATGCTTGTGGGTTGCAGTTACAAGGGGGATAAGGTTAAGTTGTAGACTAGACTACCTAATTTTTGGAGACTATAAACACTCTAGTTAGATTGATAGCCCAACAACAATAGTAGTAGACTGCTTTATAGGTTAGAGTAACTGAAGATTTGATAAGTGTAGATAGGTTTGTTTAGGTTGCAAAGGAATTTGACCTGAAGATTGATGACCTAATTGAGGTTGAGAGTTGGATGCAAGGGATGGAAAAGACTTTTACTGCCTTTTGGGTTCTAAAAGATAAGAAGGTAGACTATGCTGCTTTTATGTTAAAGGGTACAATATCAAGTTAGTAGGCATTGATTCCTAGGCTAGCAGGAGGGTATGTGGATTGGAGGAAATCCAAGGAATTGTTTTACCAAAAATACTTCCCCAACAACATTTGTGACATGATAGAAGCTACATACTACAACTATGAGCAAGGAAATAGGTCAATGGAAGAGTATGAGGTTAAACTGAATCACTTGATTAAATTTCTGCCTGAAGCTATATGTGCAGATGATGAGTCTAGAGCCAGGAGGTTTGTGAGGGACTTGGAACCTAACCTTCAACAAGAAGTCGGATCTTTCCAACTACCCACCTATGTTGAAGTGGTAGATAAGGCAAAATTCATAGAATAAAGCAAGAAAAGGATAGAAGAGCAACTAGTACATAGGACAGGAGTAGCTTAGGGTAAGACGGCAGCTCTTAGAGTGGTGATTCAGGATAAAGATAAGAGGCCCCAGGTGTTTTAGACTAAGCCCATAGTTACTGCAACTCCTTCTTTGCAAATTTGACCAATGCCTTTAGTACTTTTGCCATCAACCTCCATAGTCAGATGCACTCAATGTTATGGACCTCATGAGCATAAAGATTACAAATGGCTAGAAGATGCATGCTTTTCTTGCCGGATGCTATGACACATTAGCAGGAGTTGTAATGAGAGGTCTATTCCTGTAGTTTTCTACTATGTGTGTAAGTAGAGGGAACATAAGGTCGTTGATTGTACCAATGGTTAAGTGAGGAGTTAGACAGCCCCGGTATAGTAGATAGCAAGACCTCCAGTGAGGGTGTAAACTTGTAGACAAAAAATAGGTGGCCCTAGTCAACATGTATTAACCAGAGTGTTTGCACTTTAGTAGAAACAAAACTAGAAATTTCAAGACATGGACATTATTGTAGGTACATTTCTAACACAGTCTTGTAGTGTCTATGTCCTATTGGATACTATTGGCACCCATTCCTATGTGTCTAACTCTTTTGTGTATGAGTGTGATTTGGTTTCTGAATGTTTGAATGATTTTTTGAGTATTAATACTCCCCCTGGAGTTAGGAGAGTTTTAGATAGAATTTGTAAAGATGTATTGGTAGAGATAGAAGGAAGAGTAATGCTAGTAGATTTACTAGTGATAGAGATGATAGAGTTTGACATAATCCTAAAAGTTAATTGGTTATCAAACTACCATGTAACCATCAATTATCATAAAATGGTGGTACACTTTAACATGCCTAGAGGAGATTCCTTCAAGTTTAAACTCGAAGCACAAAGACCAGCTGGATTACCTACTTATGAAACATGGGGTATGAGTACATTAGCTATTGCAACTACTGAAGTGAATGAGTTAGTGAAATTGGAGCAAGTGCTACTGGTGAAAGACTTTGCCGTTACCTTTAGCTAGAGAAATTAAATTCAACATCGACTTAATGACATGTATTACGTCAATATTTAAACTGGTTTACCTCTAGCTAGAGAAATTAAATTCAACATCGACTTAATGCCATGTATTACGTCAATATTTAAACTAGTTTACAAGATGATGCCAACTGAGTTAGAAGAGTTGAAGAAATAGCTATAGGATTTGTAGGATAAAGGGTTCATAAGATCAAGTATATCTCCATAAGGTGCTTTGGTTCTCTTCATAAAAAAGAAAGACAAAAATATGAGGTCATGCATAAATTATAAGGAGTTGAACCCTGTCACTATCAAGAATAAGTATCCTTTCCCTAGAATAGACAATTGTTTGACTAGCTGTAGAGAGCTTAAGTATTTTCTAAAATTGACCTGAGATCATGATACTATTAATTAAGGATTAAAGAGGAGAACATCCTAAAGACAACCTTTAGGATCTAGTATGGGCACTATGAGTATGTGGTGATGCCCTTTGGTTTGACAAATGCTTCAGTAGATTTTATAGACTTGGTGAATCAGGTGTTTAGGGATTTCTTGGATAAGTTTGTGATTATCTTCATAGATGACATCTTGAATTATTCCAAAATTAAGGACGAACATGACGAATATTTGAGCTTGGTGCTATATAGTTTAAAAGTAGAAAAGCTATATGATAAGTTCAAGAAATACAAGTTTTAGCTTGAACAAGTGGTTTTCTTAGGTCATGTGGTTAATACAAATGGAATTTTAGTTGACCTAGAGAAGCTAAGAACTATAGTAGACTGGTTTAGATCAAAGATGTTAATAGACATAAGATGCTTCATAGGTCTAGTAAGTTACTACAGGTGACTTGTAGAGGAATTCTGTTGAATAGCAACTTCCCTCACTAAATTAACTCAGAAGAAGGTAAACTTTGATTAACATGATAAGTGCAAGGCCAACTTCTAGAAACTTAAAGAGAAGTTAGTGTTAGCCTCATTTCTAGCATTATCCAGAAGTGGAGAGGAATTCACAATCTATAGTGACATTTCAACTTAAGGGCTAGGTTATGTTTTGATGTGAGATAGGTAGGTTATAGCTTATGCATCTTGTCAGTTGAAGCTATATGAATAAAATTACCCTATCCATAACTTAGAGTTGGTGGCAGTTATGTTGGCATTTAAGCTATGGAGGCATTACTTGTATGGGGAGAAATGTAGGGTCTTTACTGATCATAATAGTTTGAAGTACATCTTTATGCAAAAGGAATTGAACATGAGGTAGAAGGTCTGGTTGGAGTTAATTAAAGACTATGATCTTAAGATACATTACCATTTTGGAAAGGCTAATGTGGTGGTAGACACTCTTAACAAGAAGAAACAAGATAATCTTGCCACTTTAATTACTTCATAATGAAAGTTGTTGGATGATATGTATAAGTTGGGACTAAAGATTGTGACTCGAGAAGTAGGAGTGAGGTTAGTTGGTTTACACATCCAGGCAACTCTAGTGGATAAAATTAAGATAGCTTAAGCTAAAGATGTTAGCATTTAGGAGATAAAGAACATATTAGAGCAGGGTAAAGCACCTAAGTGTAGTGTTGACTTAGATGGAGTTTTAAGGTATCGGACTAGATTGTGTGCACTTAAGAATTCTGAATTGAACAAGGAGATCTTAAAAGAGGTACATTACTTAAGGCACTTGATACATCCTTAGAGTACTAAAATATACAAGTATGAAGGATTTAAAATGCCATTATTGGTAGAGAAATATGGAGCCAGAGATAATTGAATATGTTTCTAGATGCTTGACACGTTAATAAATCAAGATAGAATATTAGAGGCCAATGAATGATTAGTAACCTTTACCTCTACTAGAGTGAAAATAGGAGCATATAACTATAGATTTTATCATAGCCCTCCCTAAAATTAAGGAAAAACATGATGCTATATCGATAATAGTTGATAGATCAACTAAGTTAACTCATTTCATAGCTATTAATATCAGTTATACCCCAGGTTAGCTAACTTTGTTGTATATAAAGGAAATTGTTTGATGGGGATACTATATTTATGGGAAAATTTTGGAGGAGTTTATAAAGGGTATTGGGAACCAAGGTGAATTTCAGTATTACCTTTTACCCCTAAATCAATGGACAGCTAGAAAGAACTATATAGATCTTAAAGGACATGGTGATGGCCTGTGTTTTGGACTTTGGTGGGAATTGGGATGAGCATTTACCACTAGTAGAATTTTCTTATAATAATAGTTATCAAGCGATTATACAGATAGCCTTTATGAAGCTTTGTATGGAAGGAAGTGTAGATCCCCGTTATACTAGAACGAGGCAGGAGAAAGACAGGTGTTAAGACCTAAGTTGGCATAGGAAGTGGTTGATGAAGTGAAACTAATCAAGCAAAGGATGTAGTGAGTTCATAGTCACTAGAAGTGTTATGTTGACAAGAGATGACACCCTTTAGAATTCTAAGTAGGTGAGCAAGTAGTTTTGAAGATATTACCCACTAAGGGGGTAGTTAGGTTTGGATTAAGATGAAAATTGAATGCTAAATACGTAGGACCCATTGAGATTATGGAAAAAGGTTGGCATTATAGCATATCGGTTGGCCTTATCGCCTAGTTTAGAAGGAGTACACAACATTTTCCATGTGCCCATGTTCAAGAAGTATGTGCATAACCTGGATAACCTTAGAACTATTGGAACTACAACCTAATCTCACCATGATAGAACAACCTGTTAGGATTATGAATACTAAATAAGGGGTTTTGAGGAGACAAATCATTACTTATGTAAAGGTGAAATAGACAAATCAGATAGAAAGAGAGGCTACTTGGAAATTAGAGGAAGAAATGTGAAATAGGTATCCAGATCTTTTCCAAGACTTAGGTAACTTTTGAGAATGAAAATTTTCATAAGGGGTGGGGGTGAGGGGGAGAATGTAAAACCAAAGAAAAATAGGACAAAAATAAATAAAAAAGGAGTCATGGCAAATAAAATAATATTAGTTTAATAAAGGGTATAGTCATTTGACTAAGAGGGTATAAAAGGACCACTAATAAGTCATTTTAACCCTTTTCCCCTTTTAGTTGATAGCCTCTCATAGTAGAAGAGAAACCCTAGTAGAAGAGGACAATTGTTAAATCCTGCATGTTAGTGAAATTCCCACATGGTAAGTGTAAAAGTAAATATCTCCTTTTATTTCCACGCATGTGAGATGATTTAGGTTTCATTTCTTTGATTGTGTTGCAAAAACAACTTGGTGTGTGTAAGGGTTTTGAGCAAAACTTTGATCATTGGAATGATTCATATAAGTAAGTAATCGAATTTAACTCAAATTAAGGTTGTAATGATGTAAATAATACGATTTTAGGCATAGAATTGTTCGATTGTGATTAGGGTTAAAGAGATGTTGAATTTGATTATTTGGGAGGAAGTTTTGAAGGGGAACTAAAGGTAACATAGTCAGTTATATGCCTGTATACTTACTTGTATTATGTTGGAAAGAAGAGAGTGAGGTGAGGGGTTCATAGCTAGGTATATGCTTTTGAACTTACTTGTGCACCTGTACACGTACACAACCCATGTACTAGGGCGTACTGCGAAGCACTTTTGTACAATGGGGTACATAGCTGGTTCCTAACCATGGTTTTTTACACGACCATATACATAATCGTGCTTCCATTAAACCTTCATTTAACATTTTTATTTCCTCCCCCTTTTTTATTTATCTTTCATCGATTCTAAACCACTTTTAAAGCTATAGTGGAGTAACTTAAGATGGGGACATGATCCAATGTCCTAGAATAACTTAGAAAATACTCTAGGATGGTATGAAGTTTAGTTTATTTGTATATTGACAAGTTTTAGTAGAAATACTAGTCGTAGACACATTGAACCTGTTCTTCTATGTACATGTAATCTTTGTGTGTTAATTGTGATTGTTGAGCTTGAGATAAAAATGAACTTAAAAGCATATTGAATTAATGACTTAGTTGATGCTTGTGCTTAGCTTGGCTTAAGGATCCGTAGTGGTAGAACCTTAATAGGCACCCATTGATTAGTATGTGCCAATGTCCTTGGTGGAGTTGCATACAAAAATGATTTATTAGATCTAGGTGATTCATGGGTGATGGAACCTATGGTGGTAGTTCCCAACACCATATTATGTATGTATATATATATATATATATATATATATATTATATTGAGCATGGCGAGGTCATGAGTACCCTTTTGTTGTATGAAAAACTTAATTGAGATAATATTTAGATGCTTGGCTATGTGTTTCAATGATGCATGTAATTTATGATATGATTGTTCATGCACATGTGCTTTTGGGTTACATGTGCTGGGCATTAGCTCACCCTTCGCAAACCTTCTTTTTTAGTTGCAAGTTTGGGCAAGTATGCATTATATAATGAGCACCTAGTGACTTATACACAAGATGGAAACAATGTAGAGTATTATTATTATTATTATGATGACCAGTTGTGGAAAGTTACTTGAAGTTGTAGGGCAATGTTGGAAGACTATTATTACTTGTAGGAGATGAAACTCCCGTTGATCACTTAAGATCTTTATTGTTTATGATAATTATTTTAGTTCTTAGACATTTGAAGTATTAAATATTTACTTGTTGCATTTATGGTTGTAGAATGAGACTCAACAAAGCCATTAATAAAGGTTACTGATAATCATTGATTTTGTGGTTAACCATTGCTACAAAAGTTACGTGAAATTAGTTAAGTTCTAGAGCATTACATAATAAGATACCAAAAGGATGAAATATTTATATATATCTTTTACAAAATTAGTTACCTAATAAATCCCTACAAAATTGGACTTATTTACTCTTTGCTATAGCCGTTTTTACAAAATACCAATTAAAATTTTATTTTCCTATGCATAAAATCTATTTTTTAAAAATAAAAGTAAGTAAATTTTTACTTTTCAATTCTCATTTCTAAAGTACCGACTTTATTATAATTATAAAATAGAAATAAATATGATACGAATAAGATAGTTTTTCAGTTGCTACATACACATAAAGGAAGGACAATTCAAATAGGCCATTGATCATGAATATATATAATTACTAGAAAAATAAGTATTGATGCCATGATTTCTATAGCCTTCTAAGACCAAATAAAACTAGCTTCTCCTATATAATAGTACATTTATAGTCTATAAAATGTAAAATCAAAATTCCTCTTAAACCAATCTTAGTTGTCTCAACCAAGGATCGAATTTATCTTGATTAAATTAAAGACTTAGGGAAGCACATAGCTCTCAAATCCTAACCCATGCCAATGCTCTTGTAATTACTTGCATAGGATGACTACAAGGAATCAAGCCAATAGATGGCTTAGTAAGGTTGCTTCTAAATGCCGCCATACAAGCAAATATCTACCAAATTATAAGAAACAACCAACCCACTATGCATTAATTATGCATATAATGCAATATTGGCCTATCTGCTGACCAATGCAAGGTAAAGTGATTATGCCTCCTGAAATAAGTGTTAGGAATTAGCAAATTACACATTAATCCTAGTTTACTTGCAAGAAATATATGATTCTTAAGTAATGACCTCTATTGTACCACAACATAGCTTTAGATCGTTGCAGAAACATTTGTTCCATGTGCTACAACTTACACAAGCAATGTCATTTAAGTTTTAGTTACCTAGTGAAGAAGTAACTCGGTTTTAAAGGTGACTAAGCAAGGTTTTAGACATTTAAAATAGTAATGTAAAATAAAAGTGATCCTAAATCATTCAATATCATATTTATCGAGAAAAGTCACATGATGATCTAGCCAACAATTGGTTAAAATACTAACTACTAAACAGTCACGATCACATCATAATAGTAAACCAAATCTAGTCAAATCCCATTCACCAATATCAACATCAACAAATATCAAACCAACAGCTACCAAATATAGAGAGTAACTCACCTCATTATAGTGATCACTTAACAAAATAATATTTGGATAATCACATGAATTGAAATACTCTCCTATGAAGGATAATAATATTCCGAACATTTCTAAGTTAGACTTGGGGATTATAGAAAACCAAAATATGGGATTATTTTCATGAAATCCTCATCATGTTTTCAACTTAGCCATTCTAATTCCATAGACATATCTTTATCATGTTAAGTTGGATTTTAATGAGTGGTAGTCATTTACAATCCTTATAATGGGCATTGTATCCATTGAAGGTTAATTCCAATTTAGTTCCCATCATATATTCCAAATAATCATTTATAGAAGTTTTTCCTTAAGTTTGGAATTTTTCTTGAGCCTCATGTTGGCACTTGGAAGTGGATATTGTTTCATGGGTGGAAGTTCCTTGGGGGTTACCAAAAATTGAGTAAAATGGGAAGTTTTTGAGAAATTTTAATTATAAAATATAAGCAATTTTACAAATCATAGTGAACTTATGAAATATCATGAGAAATCATGATGTTCTAAGCAAATTTATGAAATCTATGTAAAATTATGAAAAATGAGTGGTTTTATGAAATCTATAGTGAATTTTCAAAGTATTGCTATCATAATAGTAGTGAAATCTTTGTAACAAATAGCAACTTATAAAAGTTTAATTGAAGCTACTTTTCTTGAGTAGTTTCATGATTTTTTTTTTTTTATTTGTAGTGTCATGATGTTATGAATATAATTAAAATTAAATAAGTAAAATTACTAACTTTATGTGCATTTACGAAATACACTATAATTATAAGGGGAAAAAAAGACTCAATTTAACAAAGTTTAATGAATTTTATGACATTTAGAAAAGTTACAAAGTTTTATGTGAATTTACGAATTAGAAAGTGAAGTTACAAAATAGCAAGGATTTATGAAGAATTAGGTCATGTTATGAATGTTTTTAAGAAATTATAAATATTTTTGAAAAATTATGAAATTTATGTGAATTTCTAGATTTTTGTGGAAAATTATGAAGTTTTGTAAGAAATTACGATGTTTGTGATAATTTATGAACACATTTGTTTTTACAAAAATTTGCATTTAGTTATGAAATATGAAGAAGTTGTGAAATTTCAAGATCACCTTGAAAATAATAGAAAAATTACAAATAAGGGGATTAATGTTTGGGATCAAATTCAAAAAGAGAATCGAATTTTCAAGTAGTAAAAATAGAAAATCAATATTATATTAAATGGTTAAAATAAATTATCAAACTTTATATAGTTAAAACAAGGGAATCAATGTTATGTTAAGTTGTTCAAATAGAGAATTCATTACCATCCCATAAACATACTAAGTAGTTTAAATAAAAGATTATTTACTACCTATAACAATGCCATAATAGAATCTCCTATTTGAAATACTTAGCATAACGTTAATCATTTATTTTAACTAGAGCTAGTAATTGCACGGTGGGTTCGCGGGTTAGCCCGCGGAGCCTCCAAAAAATTGCGGGGCAAGCAAAAAATTTTAGCCCGCTCAAGCTACGGGCCATTTTGGCTCGCGCCCGCATAGCCCGCGAGGCAGGGCAAGTAAGTTCCCGTGGGCGCAGGTTAGCTCGCTGACCTGTAAAAAAAAAAATTACCGTGCCGTGCTGTGCTGTGTCTGTGTGACACCGACTGACAACTGACGACGTGACGATTGATGAGACAACGCCGATGCTGACTGGAGTGACGAGACGGCACCACAGCAGCCCGCAGCAGCTAAAGACTTTGGTGAAGACGAGGAGAGGAGGAGTAGGAGTAACCAGCCACACCCACACTTATACTGTCACACTCACACAAGACAGTCACAGTCACACTCACAGACTCACACTTCCTCGTTCGTCGTCCTCGACTCCTCGTCTCTCCACACTCACAGTCACAGACCAGAGACCATAGCACAGTCCTCGTCCTCTTCCACTTCCATAAGCCACAGCAAACACGAACACTAGACACTTACCAGCTCTAGCTCACAGTTATAGTGACAGTTGTCGTCCTCTTTCACTTCTGTTTTCGTCTTCCTCTCCTCTTCCACTCTTCCTTCTCTAGTTGTCCTCACTCCTCAGCCTTCACGATTCAAGAATCAAGATTTCCACTCCGTTGACCACCGACCGCCTGTTCCATTTCCTTCGTGCCACTGTCCTCGTTAGACGTTAATTAAGGTAAAGCAATAGATTTTTTCCTTTTACTTATTGGAGAGTAGGGTATCGTGTGGTGTGGCCGTGTAAGGTGATGCCGGTGGCTTAGAGAGTGTGGTGTAGTGCGGTGTGGTGCGGTGTGTGTGGTCGTGTGGGGTGGGGGTGACGCCGGTGGCGGTGGCTTGGAGAATGGAGAGTGTGGTGTGGTGTGGTGTGGCCGTGTGGGGTGACAGCAGTCCAATGGAGAGTGTGGTGTAGTACAGTGCAGTGTGGCTGTGTGGGGTGGGGGTGACACTGGTGGTGGTGGCTTGGGGAATGGAGAGTGTGGTGTGGTGTGGCCGTGTGGGGTGACGACGGTCCAATGGAAAGTGTAGTGTGGTGTGGCCGTGTGGGGTGGGGGTGACACCGGTAGCTTAGAGTATGTAGTGTGGGCGTAGACCGTGGCTTGGATGGTGTGGGGTGTGGTGTGGTTGTGTGGCCATCGGTCGTGGCTTGGATGACACCGATGTAGTAGCCGGTAGAGACGTGGAGTGACTATATTTATATTTTATAAATAAGTGTACTACTACTAATAACATTTTCTATATTTATAGAATGGATCGTCCAAGTAATGAGATTGCAATGGAACCTATTAATGTAGATGATGTGTCTGAAGTCGGTGGGCATAACAATAATCTACAACTAGGATCTTCTCAATCTGAAGAACATGCAGGTAAGAAAGCTCGAGTAGGTAGCTTTTCTTCTCAGGTTTGGGAAATATTTACAAAAATCGGTATTAGGAAGGATGGTAAAAATAGGGTTAAGTGTAAAGCATGTGGGAAGGAATATGTTATTGGAAAACATTCACATGGAACTTCATCTTTACGTCGACATAGAGAAAAGTTTCATTTGAGTCAAATTCCTAGATATAATGATGTTAGTGATATGATAATTGATCATGCTGGCAAGTTAAGATCAAGAAAACCAGATCCTAAATTTGCTCATAAGGTAATGGCTATGGCTATTATTGAACATGATCTGCCATTTTCATTTGTTGAGTATAGGAGGATTATGCAGTTCATAAGGCTATATAATCCTAATTATAAGCCAATTAGTAGAAAACTGCTACATTAGATGTTTAGAGTTTATATTTGACTCAAAAGAAGAATTTGAAACAAATTTTGCAAAAAATTCCAAGGAAAGTATGTTTGACTTCTAATGTATGGACTGCTTTCACTAGTGAGGGATATATTTGTTTGACTGGAAATTATGTGGATGACAAATGGAAATTGAATAATAAAATTCTTGCTTTTTGTAAAATGCCCCCTCTTCACTCATGGTTTGAGTTGTCGAAAAAAGTATTTGAATTTTTGAAAGATTGGGGCATAGATAGGAAGATATTCTCTCTTACATTGGATAATGCATCTGCAAATGATTGTATGCAAGATTTTCTGAAAGAGCAATTGAACTTACAACATAGTTTGTTATGTGGTGGTGAGTTTTTTCATATTAGATGTTGTGCTCATATTCTTCATTTGATTGTTAAAGAAGGATTGACTGTAAGTAGTGAAGCATTGCATAAAGTAAGGGAAAGTGTAAAGTATGTGAAGGGCTTCGAGAGTAGAATGAAACACTTTTTAGAGTGTGTTGAACAGGTTGGCAACATTGATACGAATCTTAGTTTGCGCTTGGATGTAACTACTAAATGGAATTCCACTTATCTTATGCTTGATAGCGCATTTAAGTATCGACGTGCTTTTTCTTGCTTTCAATTGAATGATCGTCATTATAAATATTGTCCAACCATTGATGAGTGGGAAAGAGTAGAAAAGATATGTAAGTTTTTGAGCTCGTTTCATAGTATCACCAATTTGATGTCAGGGTCATCATATCCAACATTAAACCACTATTTTTTGCAAGTATGGAGGATTGAATGTTTGCTGAATGAAAATTTAAGTAGTGAAGATCATGTCATAAGGGAGATGTCTATTAGAATGAAACAGAAGTTCGATAAGTATTGGAGTGATTATAGTGTTATCCTTGCACTTAGAGCAATCTTTGATCCTCGAATGAAGTTTGATTTTTTGAACTTCTGTTTTAATAAACTTAATCCCCTCACTTGTGAAGAGAAGTTAGCTCACATAAAGAGCAAGTTATATAAACTCTATGGAGAATATGAGAAGAGAAAAAAAAAATCACATATCTAGAACTAGAAGCCATTAGGTTGGATCATCTTCTCAGGCACAAAACACATCTAGAGGTAGCAGTAGTAAAGGAGCAGCAACACATAGAGCTGGGAAAGGCTTAGAGATTGATTTTGCTACATTGGTGGTAAGTTTAATAATTTTTTTTTTAATTTTCTCAATTATATATTTTTTTGTAATATATATTAGTATTTAATTAATTATTTTCTTAATAATGTAGGAATTCTAATACCGTTAAGTAGAGTACAAAGTTGTGGTAAATCTTCTTTGGATATTTATCTAGATGAGCTAGTAATGGATATAGACTTCTATTCAGAATTAGATGTGTTACAACATTGGAAGTGTCAAAGCCAGAGATATCCTGATTTATCTATCATGGCCTCCGATGTGCTTAACATTTCAATTACTACTGTAGCGTCAGAGTCAGCTTTCAATATCGGCGCTCGTGTACTTAATAAGTATCGCAGTTCTATACTTCTAGCCAATGTAGAAGCTCTAATTTGTACACGAAATTGGTTACAAGGATTTGTATGTGAAGGTAATTGTTTTTTTGTTCTGTTGCTAATATTTTCTTTGAACGTATTGTTTCAAGTATTTATTGTTTAATTTAATTATATGTGTAATCTCGTAAATTGTAGATCAAGAAGAAAACAATGGGAGTGTGGGTAGGAGTGGGACTACTTCATCAAAGGGAGACTCTAATTTGGTTATTAATGATGATGATAGTGATGACTGATGTGATGATTGATTTATATATGTGATTTTATCTCCTTCATTATTGTCTTTGTTTTCCTATATAATTAGTGAAAACTGACAAGTACTTTATGATAATTGCTATAATTGCTTGTTTATCGTTTTAGATTGTTTTCTTTTCTATCATATGAAAATGAGATTTAAGAGTAAGTATGTATAAATTGAAGTTGTATAAGGAAAGTGAATGGAAAAATTGAGCAATTGCAATTTGCAAATTTGCAATGTACCTAGTTTATTTAGATGTGGGAATTGGGAAACACTAATTTAAACAATTTTCAACAATTTTTTTTTCTAACATATGTAATATAAATTATACTTGCAAAGAAAAAAAATGTTTATCTAAAAAAAACAAAAAAATTCATCTAGCATGTCCTATTCTTACATAATACACTCTAAAATCTAAATCTCTAAAAAAAAAAAATTTGTTGGTCTTCGCGGGCCAGCTCGCATTAGCCCACAGGCGAGTCAATTTTGCTGATCCACAAGACTAGTGGACCCCGCGGCGACCTACGGGCTGGTGCGGGTCGGGGCGGGCCAGCCCATTTAGCTCGCATTACCTACTTTAATTTTAAACACTAGAAAGTTTGATCTTTTATTTGAGCTTGACCCCAAATATTAATCCATTCGCTTTTAATTTTCCCTTAAAATAATAGGAAATTACAAATTATGGGGCTTTGACAAAATATTTTAGCAAAATTATAAAGTGGAATTATGAAAAATTTAGTAATTTATGGACATTTAAGGCAAGTTAAGAATATTTAAAGGTTATTATGGACATTTAGCATTATTTATGAATTTTTAAAGGCTTTTATGAACCAAAGAAAATTTACAAAAATATGTAAAGTTATAACCTTTTTGAAAAGTTACAATTATTAAAAGTAGTTACAGTTTGCAACTTACTCTATCTACACTCTTCCCCTTCTTTAAGGTCTTTAAGGTTATATATATATAATTATAAGTTGATTTACAAAATTTTAAATGAATTTATAGACATCTTCAAAACTTTGTAAAAATTAGAAATATGAACTAAGGATGTTTTGTTGCAACCATTTACATCTTCCATTTGTCTTCTCTATTGAAAACTTTATCTTTTAAAAGGACCACTAAAACTTTTAGTGCAACCATTGTAACTTCCTGATAATTTTGCCTCTTTAACATTTGCCAACAACCATTTTCAGTTGAGATTTGTTCAATGGTATCACTAACAAAATACTTCTAAATGATAAGTTTTACACCTATGCATGTACACTGAGCAAATAATCACTCAATAGTGTTGATGAAATTAAGAATTCACTACAATAGCCAAAAGGAAAAGAATACACGTTCATTTATCAAAATGAAAACCAAAAGAGACAATTATAATTTATTGTATAACTACCCTTACTATTCCACTCTTTCAGCCATAGTATTTATCGCCTCTTTCTTGATGCCCCCTTGCTTGGTTTTTAATGTGACCATGTGCTTTAGATGAACTTGCTCTATCTTCACTCTTCAATTCCTTAAGGTCTTCATTGACATCATTGTTATGGTGTTGTCACGAAATCATATTGAATTAACGAAGCACTAGAAATGACTAGTTGATGGGGGTCATTGTGGTAGCATAGGTTTGGGTAGTTGTACTATGTTTTTAGGAACTCCTCATGTCTTATATTTAGAGCTCTATGAGTTAATGGAATTTGAACTATTATGTTCACTCTTACCTTTATAGGTGTAGTAAAAACTCCTATATTTCAACATCTACAATTAAATCAAAGCTTAGGTGGACTGCTTTAGCTGCCATTCACTTGGTATCTTTTTTTAAAAGAATCTCTATGCAAGGTTAGTATTGTTTTACAAAGGATATGATAGGTGTTTACATCTATATAATTCTATACCAAGGTTAGGGGATTGTAATTTTATTGAGTTACTCCATTTAATAAGATTCATTTCTTAAAATTTCCATCTTGGGATGCTCTGCAGAGTGGATGAAAACAATTGCCAATTATTTGTTGACAACATCATAATGGTTATTGACAAGAAATTGATAGTACTAGATACTAATTTTTGTTTGTCATTTGCTTGTCGAAAACCACCCTTATGGTTGTCAACAATGAGATGGCAGACAAAAAGCTCATTTAGTTGTCAACAAGAAGAGCATAGAATGCACTTTAGCTTCTACTTGTCAATAACCATAGGGCTGGTTCCAATTAGTAGGTGCACTTGCCTCTAGTGGCTCTTTATAGTCTACCTGTCAACAACTACACCTATGGTTGTCAATAAGGAAGCTACAAATTGAGCATTTTGTAGCAAGTAGAGACTAGTTGCATTTTTTTTTTCAAACTTTCCCTTGGAAATTATTACAAATCAACCCCTTAACCTCCATTTTTCACTACCATGCAACTAGTTAGACATTACCCACATCAAATTATCATAATCACGCCCTCAACTCCCTTTATATAACCCTCTTTCTTCTCCATTAGCCAAAAAAACAACCCATATACTCAAACCTAAATTGCTATCTACCTTATTACCTAAACATCTAACATACATGCTAAAGCCATAGCAATGTTCATTTCCTAAGCTACTCCATGTAGCCTTAACATGTGACTATACAAGATTGCATGAGAAAAAGGTCTAAAATAATAAGAAGATGGGATTAAAGTTGAAGATTGAACTTATCCCAAATATCAAAGGCATCTATATATAGTACTCGAATGCCCAACCTCTCATTCACACATGAACTTGTGCAAGAGTGTTGGTGAATGATGCCTTTTAATATGTCCACATGCAAGAATGATGCCCATCACTAGTCCTTATACTAGTTCCCATCAAGCAACTAAGTATAGAAAGTGAGATCCCTGAGGTCAGTATCAACTTAGACAAACATGGTAATTGTTTGATCTAACACTAGTTCTAGTGTCATTGTCCTATACTAGTGAGCTTTAAAAATGCATGTAAAACATTGAAATTAAATATGTATTCCAATTAGTTTTGCCATCTCTTTCCATCTCACTACTTGGTTAGTGTGGTGCAAGCAGTTGTTGTCTTCATCTTTCAAGGATTATTTGCTCCCTAATCCTCTTCACTTTATAAACTATCTTGAATGCCTATATCACTTAAGAGGAATTAAGGTTATTATTGTAGGATATGCCATAAATTCTATGGCATATGCAATATTAGATCTAAAATCTAATGTAATTATCAAAATGAGAGATGTTGAGTGTATTAAAGATAAATTTCAACCTAATTCCAATACAAAATATAGTTATCCATTGATGAGATAACTCTTGAAAGAAAACAAGGTTTGGTTACGAAGCCTCGAAGATGCTAAACAGCTAGAAAAGAAGAGGACCTTGAGTCAAACTTCATTTCTACTCAATCTCCATCTTTTATAGTTGAAGGAAATAGGGAATCCACAGTAAGAAAAATTCCCATAATTTTGCATGTGGATAATGATCTTATAACTTATAGTAAGGCTATGACATCTAAAGACATAACCTTTTGAGAAGAGGCAATGAATGATGGAATGGAATCCATAATGTTAAACAATATTACGAGCCTCATTGATTTGGCACTAGGATGAACAACCATTTGGTGTAAGTGGGTATTTAAAAGGAGTATCATGCCAAATGGATCCTTGCAAACTTTCAAAGGTAGGTTAGTTGTAAGGGTGTCGACAGTGTGAAGGTATCAATTACTCTAATACATGTAGTGTTATTGCAATAATGACCTCAATCGGGGTTTTCATAGGCTTAGCTTCATTTATAAACTTCTTGTGCTTCAAACGAATGTTAAGACAACATTTATAAGCTTCATGTGCTTCAAATGAATGTTAAGACAACATTCTTGAGAGGGGAGCTTAATGAAAAGGTCTATATGGAATAGCAAGAAGGATTTGTTCTACTAAGTAGAATAAAGTTTGTAAGTTAGTCAAGTCATTATATGGGTTAAAATAAGGTCCTAAGCAATGGGATGAAAAAATTGATAAGGTAATTTTGACTAATAATTTCTAACTCGATAATGTGCATAAGTGTATCTATTTTAAGTTTGCCTAACAATACGGATTGACCATTTATCTTTATGTAGACGACCTTTTCATATTTGGAACAAACTTAGAAGGTGTCAAGGAATTAAGGATTACATTAACTTTAAGTTTAGGATAAAAGACTTAAGTGAGCTGAAGTTGATATTATAAATTAAAGTGCTACAATGAAATGGATGAATGGCCTTAAGTCAATCTCAT
Organism: Laguncularia racemosa; assembly: GCA_037954665.1. NCBI lineage: Eukaryota > Viridiplantae > Streptophyta > Magnoliopsida > Myrtales > Combretaceae > Laguncularia > Laguncularia racemosa. The sequence continues at coordinate 698,209 of JBBMOL010000146.1, forward strand.
TATATTGAGGAAAATTTTAAAGAAGTTTAAAAATTAAGGGTTTAAGAAACATAGTACTCCATATGATTTGCACTAACAACCTAATTAGAACTCCTTCATTGAGGTATTACTCACTTTGGTGTGAAAGCCACATGGTTTTGTCTCTTAATGTACTTGCTTTCGAGGAGGTCATCCATCTTGGGAGTGCTCTTCGCCAATCACACTTAACATCGAAGTTCCGATGAACTCTAAATCGCTACACCAAAAGCACCTTGATGATTAGAGTTCCATCACTTACTATATGGGGAATATTATATTCTCCCCTAATTATAGAACTAACATCCTCTTTAATTTCGTTATATAGCTTTTCATTCTTTTTAAATTTATGCCACTTGATTCCTAACTTCAACTATTTCCACGGAAAGAAATAAGTGATGTTTGGTGTGTTTATGTGCCACCTGTTACTAAGTTTAGTAGTTTCTGGAGTAAACTATCTATATTTAATAATTATAATGATATATGTGAACATATCCATCCACTACTATGTATATATAATGAATTTGCATATTCCTTAAATACATTTTAAATTACTATGTATAAATTGTCAAGGTATTCTAGTCAACCTATTATAGAGTATTGAAAAGCAATAACAAGTTTTGGTAATTAAAGAAAACTAAAAATCTTGGTTAACACTACAATGATTTTCCCATTATACTTGAAGGATTTTAAATTCAAGTTTGATCACTAGTGTAGGTGATCATGTTTCTTCAACTGGATGGATATATTCCTTAAGTGGTGGAGCAATAAGTTGGAGCTCCAAGAAACAAAGTTGTATTACACACAACGATAAAGCTGAGGTTATAGCCTTAACATAACTTAGGAAAGAAGCAAAATGGTTGAGTAACTTATTATTGAACATATAGTTGTGGCCACAACTAATATAGTGAACTTATGGTAAAATATATAATGGAAATCTATACATGTTAGGTTAAGATATTGGTTTGTTAGCAAATTAATTGAGAATAATGTTATAACTATCACTTATATTAAGACCAAAAGAATTTTCTTAGATCCTCTAACAAAGGCAATGTCAAGAGATCAAGTTAAGAAGACTTTTGCTAAAATGGATCTAAAATCCAACTGGTTGATCGTAATGAGAGCCCTAGTTCTTGTTGGTAGACCACTAATCTAGAGGCTCAAAGGGTAATAACAAATTACATTTAATTGTGGACCTTAATTTTAGTAAATTAGAGGATGAGATATTGCAATATCCCTTAGTGGATCAATTATTTAATAAAAGTTCAAGTTAGTTTCAGATAAAACTCACCTATTTGAAGATAGAAGTGGTGTCGTTTCTAGCAGGAGTTAATTAGTGTATCTCTTGTAAATATTCATGAACTCGAGACGAATACAAGGCTATAAAAGTGTTGCTATAGGATCCACTTAATTTGTTAAAAGAGTAGAAATGTTTATAGTTTTTCCAGTTGAAACATAAAGTGTGTGTGTTCACACAAAAAGCCACCTAAGACCCTGTTGCAACTTTGAGAGACTTAGATTAACAAATGGTTCAAATCTATGGGTGCCAATCCTTATGCATTGAAAGGAATTTCACATAATTAGTAATCTAAAGAGGAAATGTTAAATAAATTTCCAATAATGGACTTTAAAGATTATGAATAATGGTTTAAAAATATTGGAAATCAAAAGTGTGAAATTTTTGAACAAATACAGGCTAAATAGGAGAGAGAAATTTTGAGTTGTTTCAATTGCTATGTTGATTTGTATCAGTTGATGATTATGCCTGTTGGTTGACTAATGTGTTGCTACAATTTATTGAGTTGCATTCTTTTCGGTGGGTGGTTTGGATGAGTTGGTAATTGACCTAAACATAACCCAATGATAAAAAATAAAATGTTTAATGATCATAACTTTTGGCGAATTGTAACATATGAAATTAATAAAATGATGCTAACATATAAATATAAACCCAAGTATAATCCAATGATCAAAAGTAAAGTGTTTTTAAGGATAGTATCCAACAACCGTAGAAATCCTTACAATTTTTTTTACAGACTTTACTATGGTAATTAAGAACAAACGATGGATATTTTTATTTTTAATAATTACTTAGTTGTATCCTAAGAGAGTTATAATATTCTTAACAAACTTTATATAGAACTTGAAAAATCCTCAAAAAAATAGCATTTTACGTACCATTAAGTGCATTACTCTAACCCCAACTCTGGAATTGATATAACAATTACTAAGTTAAAAGGGTTGAATTCAATGATAGTATCAATGTGCGTGAATCGGTGGTCTAGGATGTTCATAGATGCAATGTTGAATTACAGGGTTTACATATCACAAGAAGGGATTATTGATGAATAACCATTTCTTTCACAGTGGATATGGAATTGTTAATAAATAATTACCCTAATCTGCACCAAGCATAAGGTACACTAAAGCATATAATATAGAATAGAGAACAAGATAGCTAGGTACAATTGAGTTAACGGTGAAGAGAAATTATTAACTATTAAATATATTGTATAGAATAATTTTTCAGAAATCATAGATAAGAAAGCAATAACTCACTTAAACAATGTTAATTAAGTGGACCATATAATCCAAGTAAAGTGGAACGCATGACCGGAGGATACACCATATGCTCATGTAGGACATGTGCATTAACCCTAGGGCAAAACCCTATATATATATATATATTCTGCAATATCCACCTCTTTATGAGTATTCAGACATGAGTCTGTAGTTCATAAAGAAATGGGGAATGAATAATTCACAATATATAAGACTTAAGTAAATAAATATCTATCATTTTCGATCAAAATTATCCGTTCGTCCAGTATGTTCATCCGTAGGAACCAGCTTCCATATATATCATATATGCCATTATCAGTTTCCTTCGTTGGTCCGTGGTCAATGTCAGTTTAATTAGTCGAAAATGATAATATCTCTGCAAATCGACAATTGGATAAAGATAGTTAGCCGAGGATCGAAAATGGAATGATATATATATATATATATATTCGATTACTTAGGATCCTAGTCAATGAGGAGATTGCAAGCCATGTTCAACCAACTAGAGGACTTAGGTAGGGTAATCCACTATCACCCTATCTTTTCATTTTGGTAGCATATGTGTTATCTAGGAATGTAGAGCAAGCAGCCAATGCATATTGACTTTGTGAAATGAGCATTAAACGGTCATGTCCTATTTTATCTCACTTGTTGTTTGCCAATAAATCTTTATTCTTTGTGCAGGCTAATGCTATAAATGTCCAGGTCTTGAAAAGCATCTATAAGAATATTGCAATGTCTTAGGATAGAAAATCAATCTCTAGAAATCAAGCCTATTTTTCAATAAGAATTCCACAACTGATAAGATGGAGGAAACAAGTGCAGCTTTAGAGGTTCCAGCATCAACTAACCTAGGTAAGTATTTGGGATTGCCTACTATCTAGGGAATAAGCAAGGTTAAAGACTGAATTCGAGCAAAGCTAAAAGGTTGGAAATTGTATATTCTTTCAAATGTGGGAAGAGAAGTCCTCATTAAAGCTACGATAGGAGCTATTCCTTTGTATTCCATGAGTTGCTTTAAATTTCTAGCAAAGTGATGCAAGGAGGTCAACTCATTGATAGCTCAATACTAGTGGGGCTAGACAAATGAAGAAAGGAAGATACACTAGCAAAGCTGGGATAAAATAGCCCTACCTAAATAAAAAAGAGGTATGGGATTCAAAGACTTAGGTGACTTCGATTCAGCTTTGCTCACAAAGCTTGCTTAGAGAGTTTAAACAAATCCTATGCCTTCTAGGTTCACACTATTAAAGGTATCTATTTTCTAAACTCTCCTATTTTGTAAGCAATTAGAGGCTCCCATGACTCTTGGGGCTAAGTCATCATATTGCATGGTAGAGACCAACTTCTAAAGAGAGCTTTATGGCAAGTGGGTAATGGAGTATCTATCAATGTAGGGACAAATCCTTAGGTACAATCACTGAAAGGTTATAGGCCCACATTCCTAACAAACATAAGGAGCCATAACTTTTGGGTTTCAGATCTAATACATGAAGAAATTAGGTCTTAGAAGCTTAATGAACTTCGAAGATGTTTTGATTAACCAACATCCAAAGCTATCTAAGAGCTTCCTATTCCCTTTGTAAGAACATTAGATCAATTTGTATGGTCACATGAGTAATGAGGAAAATGCAATGTTAGGTCTGCATACAATATCATCTGTTACAATGCTTATCAGTCTAACATGGGTGTTTCTTCATCTCACCAAATAGATAAGGTAACATGGACAAAGGTATGGAACTCTCCTTATCTCTCTAAGTAAAACATTTCATGTGGTGGGTGTTAAACAACACATTATCCACTTAATATAATCTTGAAAAGAAACATGTTATAGATTTAAAGACTTATTGATTTTGCTCACATGATGAAATGGTGGAACATTTATTATTGTGTTGTCCTGGGACCACACCGGTGTGGTTTGTAGTGTTAGGAGTTTGAGTTGATGTAGAAAAGGTTACCTTCTTGGATAAATGGCTATTATCTTGTTTAGATGGAGTAGCTAGAAGGAAACAAGAGGTTGATGTTTTATTTGCTAGATTATGTACAATTATGTGGTGTTTGTGGAAGGAAAAAATATAAAGTTGTTTTCAACACCAAAAAAAAAAAAAAAAAAAAACAGATATCAATTTGGTAGCATTAATTTTTAGCAAGGCATTAGAAGAGATTGATCTAGTTAAAAGCAAGAAAATGTCAAATTTTAAATCTACAAGGAATCATCCACAAATGAGATAGTTAGTAGCAAGAAATGAGAGAGCTCAACGGCACCAATAGTCTCAACAACCATCCCATGTTAGAACTAACAAAAGTAACGAAAAACAAAACTCCATCCTTGCTCATAGTGCCTTTAGCTTTGTCAACACGTTTGCAATCTCACATCTATTTGAAAAACAAAACTTCAAGAAGGGAGGCTTGCAGCTAGTCCTTAAACACAACAATATGGTCCTTGTAAGGAACTCCACACAGGCACAAGCATTACTTATGTGTAATGGAAAGCCCCCAAAGGCAACTTTATAAAGTTGAATATAGATGGATCCTATGATTCTTCTTCAAGAGATGCAATAGTAAGCTTTGTGGCCCATAACTCTAAAGGATAGGTTTGTGGCAATGGAGTAAAGTTGTGTTTTTCAAGGTCATCTACTTCTGATGAATCCTTAGCCATTATGGAAGCTACAAATTATGCTGGGATGAAAGGTTAGTTAGAAATTATATTTGAATTGGATAGTGAGATTGTCTTTAAGTCTTTTATATCAATATCAGACCCTTCTTGGTAGTTGAATATGTTTATTCACAATATGGAAATTATGCTGCTTAGTTTTAAGCCAGTAAAATTCAGCTTAATTAGGTGAGAGGCCAAAGGTGGCAACATAAACTTGGCTAAAGTTTTGTCCAAGAAGTTAGGTATTTTTTTTCCTCTAACTCTAGAATCTTTCCTTTCAAAAGATTTTTCTTATGCTTTTGGAAATGCTTGTAATGAACTATGTATTGCATTTAGTGATTTGTTAACATAATACCATTTTGGTTGGGCAAAAAATAAAAATAAAAATAAATTCGAAAGAAAAGGGTAAAGAGTCAGCTTAAAAAAGTATTACATGCACTCTCCAAATTTCTTTTCTCCCACATAATGGAAAAGTGATATGATATATACGATTTCTCCACTTTCCATTTCCATTCCATCCACTCCCATCCATAACTATAGGCATCTATCTTTATGTAAGAATTATTCTACCATAATTAACATATTTAGAGACAACCATTAATCAATTGTGTAAAGAGTATTAGGTAGCGTTTAGTTGCCACAAAAATGTGATAAATTTTTTTGTCTTGTGTTTGGTTGACAAAAATGATATAAGCATTGGACAAAAAAAGAAATATGGTACTGGACAAAAGGGCTAAATTTTGTACCACGTATAATTCAGTACAAAATTCGTGATATTGGATAAAAAGTTAATTTTTTCAAAATCCCCAAACTATCCTTCCATTTCTTTTCCCTTACATCAGACAAACAAAAAACCCTTTGAAGACCAGTACGCAACCTAGGTTCCATTCGCGTCACTCTAGCTATGGACTTTGTCCTACAATCGATCATCGTTTGGTTGTCGCCGTTTTCATGCCACAGGTCGCCGTCCAGTTGTCAATATCTTCACGCCACAGGTCGTCGTCAGGTTCATCTGCTTGTGTTGTTTCTCCCTTGCTTGCTTTTCTGTCTTCCTTACATGCTCTCCATCCGGTTGTCGTCGCTTTCTCTATTGCTTTGCTTTATGTCATAACCTTGTGTCGTCGGTCGTTTATGCTTTTTTTCTTCTTTTTTTTCAATTTCTCCGTGTCGTAACCTTATTGTTTCTTTGTAGACAATAGGAAATCCTTGTCTGCAATACAACTTCAAGATTAGATAATAATAAAAAAAAAATTAATAAGAGTGTCTTCATGTGAAAATTACCACATTGTTGCCGTTGATGGAAAATCTGTTGAAATCATTGTCATGGACGAAGCAACTAAAAGAGGCCAACGCTAAGCCAAAATTGGTGCCTGAAAAATCTGCCAAAAATTGTCTTCTAACTTCTGTCCACTTCTCAAACACAGATACCATCCTTTCATTTATCTCTACATCCACTACCACAATTGTTTCGTCCATGACAATGGTTTCGACAGAGGCATGAGTGTGAATGTCCGGTGTGGATGTTGGTGGTGTTGTCAAGAGGCATGAGTGTGAATGTTAGGCGTATTATTGGTTGATTTTAAAAATGTTTGGAGTATTTGTGTAACTTCTTTCATTAGCTTGTTCACACATCAAACTTTTTTTTTTTTTTTAATTTTGTGATGGTTATGGTTGACTCTACTAAGAGCACATTTGATGTGCATGTTCTAATTAAATGCCAATCATGTGACCATATTTGGTATGTGTTAATCATATTAATAGTATATTTAGAGTGTTGAACTTTATTTTGATGAAGATGCTACTTTGTTAAAAGGTAGTTCCTATTATCATAATTTATAATGAGGATATTGATTTAATTTATTTATTATTGGATTTTATAAAATGCATCAAAGTATTGTAATTTAAATAAAATTATAGTTACAAAAAATTAAAGCAAATTATTGTAATTCAATATATATTAATTTGTTATAATACTAATATAATTAACATTAAATATAATTTATAATTTTTTATGACAATTTTTAAAAATTACTAATATAATTTTTAGAACGTGTTATATTGTTAAATATAACATAAATTATTGTAATTTATAATATGAATTATTAATTTTTTCAATCAATGAATTTACACAAATTATTTTATATAATTTATATTATTACATGAATTAAACAATCTCTTCAAATAGTATTTTCTTATAATAATATCAAATATGTATAAATAACCATGATATCATTCAAAAGGGTATAATTGTCAAATTTACTATGTTCAGTGCAGTATTTCGCAATTCCAAACAGTGGACAACACAAAAATCCTTATCTAGTATTAAATATACCAAACGTGATATAAATTTTTTTTTTGTCCAGTTTTTCTTATTTTGTACTGTCCTGTACTCCTTATACTATTCAGTACCAGCAACCAAATACTACCTCAAAGATCTATGGCCAATAAAAGAGAAAATCACAAAAACACGACCTTTATTTTGCTTTTATAATTAGTTAATTAGTATTTCTTTCTTTCTTTCTTTCTTTTTTTTAATAACATGCACAAAATCAATACTTCTCTCTATTATACAATCTTTCAAGTACTTTGTTAAAATAAAACTAAACTAACAAACCTCAAATTCTACTATTTCTTCTAATGTGAGGTGTCTTCACCTAGTCTATGAAAAAGAAGAGAGGGAATCAAAGTGTTTGATCCAAGGTTTCGTGTCTAAGCATACGTAGAGGTTCCCTTTTTTTTTTTTTTTTTTTTTGTATTTTCTTATTGCATGCGTGTCACATAGTGTTTTAGTAGAGCATTGAACAATTGTATATGGAAAAAAACATAAGTAATGAATTTGTTAAAAGGAAAAAAAAAAAAAGATCCATCCATTACAAAGGCACCAGAACTCATGCAGTATTTTTATTTTGTTTTTATATAATAGGAAAAATTTTATAATAAGGCCAAATTTAAGGTAAATAATATACCATTTTAGAAAACATACAATGTAAGTCATTTTTCTCATATGAATTTCCGTAATCATAAGATGTGGCAGATTAGGGATGGAGTAGAATTGTCGAACTGAGAGAGCTGAATTTGCCTTCAAGTCAATGTAAAATTATACATAGGAAAATGCCCACTTATGATTGATAAAATGGTACATCCTATATTTACAAAAAGAACTTCATTAATAAATGTATTGTAAATTTTTTTAACATATAATATAAATAAGTTAAATTTTTTAGGAAAGTGACAAAGAGTTATTGGAACAATTATAATCATAATTTATGCTATAGATATCGATTAACAAATAGCATGCTAAGAGACTTTTGTTTAGTTAATTAATACTATATGATGAAATTTTTTTCTTAAAAACTCATTGTATATATTGGTCAATCAGTTGTATTACTAAGATCATTTGAAGAAAACGTGAAAAATGTTTAAATTGATGATGAATTAAGAACAATATAATTATGAAAAAAATAAAGAATAAAGTATTAGAGATGGAAATATGTTTATTGGGAATTATGTGAAATAAAAAGAAAAAAGAAAAAGAAAGAGAAACAAATAAGGTAAAGAAAAATAAAAAGTAGTTTGGAAGAGCTGGATGTGAAAAAAATATAATGAGTTTGATGGGAAGCCCTTACTCTTAAGGATATAAATGCAAATCTTAACCTTTTAACTATGTCTTACAATATAATATTTATTTCTTCTAAAAATATAATAACTAATTTCTTTGAATGGCCGGGGTTAAGAAACCTTTTGGCCCCCTAAAAGTGTTGCTATCGCACTTTATTGAATTACAGGTTTTTGAAAAGATCTAAGTCTCATTAGAACATTTTAAATTATTTTGAACTAAGTTCAAAGCTCGTGCACAAGTACAAAAGGAAAATTATGCTTAAGAAAAAACAAAAAAAAAAATGAAAAGGGCTGAATCACGCAGAGAAAAGGAGACAATAAACCTTTGAGGCCAATTGAAAAAACAATAAAATCTGAAGATAGTGATACTGCTTTTTAGGTTAACAAAGAATGAAAAAAAAGAAAGAGAGAAGGAAACACAAAAAAATTTTATTTGCGAAAACGAAATGCATACATGTGCACGTGTATAGACCATTAAGTTTTTTAATCTACAATATTTAGGAACCTCAGAAAGAACTATATGTAATGTTACATGGGTCGGTAGGGTACCATACGATCATCCATTATTGACCATGGACAGTGGAGGAGAGTCCTATGTAGGTAGGCCCAAAGTGGTGGGTACATGACAGCTTTGAGCTTGGCGTAAAAGTGCTAGGGAAGAAACTTCAAGGAAATTACAACCATCTTCTCACAAAAGTCTACACACACACACACACATATATCTACGTATATGTATAATAATATATTATTAGTATTATTAATATCGATGTTTGTGCACATAATTAGATTATAGCCATACAGTATGTGCCCTTGCCACTCCGTTTGCACGGAACAGCCCATTATAATAAGAAAACTTTGCCGGTTGTTGAGGGTCGTGATTCGTGTTGCCAACAGTGTTTGTATCTCCACTCCAAGCACCAATGAAAGCAAGCACTGTAGTCAAGATTCTAAATATGTGTTGTATATATCTGTCATCCTCCAAAACCCTAGGGTTTGACAACCCATCCTATGTCATTAACTCAGCGGTAATTAATAACATGCAAAAAAAGTCTAATTACAGCTTCAATTATGTCCAAATGGTTTTACTAGATCCTTCAACGAAGTCAAGTCATTATTAGATGACATACAACTTTGTTCTGCTAATTGTTAATGAAGATGTCGTAATTACGATATTTTGAAATTGTATATTGAATATCATGGCATCCCTTTCTCTTATGCAATTGTGTCATTCTTTAAAATGGATTCCCACTCTTCTAAATTGAAAGATTCTAGTGAAGAAAGAAATCTAATCAAAATATTCAATCAACCACGTCTTGATTGTGTATGTGAGAGTTTTGGGAAACTCTAATCCCAACCATGTTTTATCAAAATTAATGAAGAGATAATAATTATGATACCAAAATTGACTTCTGATTACTTAAACTTTAGTATGCCCTCTTATAAGAATTGAAAGTAAAATACGGCCATCCATATAAATTATACATGAAGGATTGACAAAACATTAAGATTATTGATTTTCACATATATATAAAAAAACATATACATCCCTATTTTTGCTTACATGATATTCATGTGTCACAAATGCTGATGTGTCACAAGTATTGACATGTTATCACCAGAACATCATTACTAATAATTTTATTTAATATCACAATTATATATATATTAACTAAAAATAATTAAAAATTTAAATAAATTTAGAAATTAAAAAAATGATAATTTTTTTTAAATTGTAGCACCAAAACTTTCCTATTATATATATATTAAATAAATTAATAAAAATAAAAAGAAAAAAAATTGGTAAGCTATTGATAGCTACAATCCAACCATGAATTTTTTGTTTTGCTAAATAGTTTGGTTTGATCAGTTTTTTAACTCATTCTAAGTCAATGGTCACCCTTGCCCTTAAATGGCTAGCAATAAAGTGTTCTCTCTCTTTTTTTTTCATTTTTTTTTATTTTTATTAATTTATTTAATATATATTGATATATATAATATAATATATGTGAAAGTTTGGGTGCTAATTTTTAGAAAACATGCAACTTTTTTTTTTGGTAATTAAAATTATTAATAATTGTTGTGCTTTGTCAATATCTATGTAAGCAAAAGCAAGAGACATACCTATCATAATTTGAAAATGTGAAACATCAATATGATTATAGATTATAAAATTTATAGGGATGAGCAATATAATTTACCTCAAAAGATTAATATAATCTCAATATTGAATAAATTGCAACTGATTATATCTTAAAACTTAAATCGGTAATATAGGTAAGCACGATTATCATGCTTGTGTCGTATTGGAAAAATCTATAATATAATTTTTTTCTTTTTTCTTTACCAAAGAGAACTCACTTTATTTATAAAGGAAGAACATCAACTCAATATCGGCTAAGAAAATATAAAGGAAATGGAGATTATTACTCCATGAAAGAGATGTCCACCATCCCCTTTGTACGATGGAATGCAATCGCATACAATTAATTTTCGACTTATTAAACGTAAAAGTAAAAGATCCTCTAAGAGTGGTTGAATCTTCCAATAACAGGTAATGGGGATTTTTAAAGCTATGAAGCACCACCGAGGGGTCTTACCACAACTATTAGGCTTTTTCAACTGCAACGTACTCGCCCATCTGGCAACGACGACTTTGCAATCAACAAAACGTCCATTATATGATCCCAAGCTTAAAATCCAATAATCCCCGTGCATTTGGACGTTTGGATCAACGGCTACCTCACATTTCATTTTAGTCAGCAGCAGTCCATGTCCATTTGCCGGAAGACTCCATTTCTCGACATTTTACTAGAAGTTGGTGTTGCACCGGCTGGTCTCATCAGATTACCAGCAAACTACGCCATTTTTGGACAATTACCAGCTTCATTATCAGGCCACTGTATTCTGCCGATTGTCGAATATAGGCTGGGACATGTAGAAAAGAAAACAGTGTTGTTTCTTTCTTTTCAAATTAATGGACCACAAAGTGAGAGAGAGAGTGCCATTTTTGAAGCAAGATTCTTCCATTCGCCGCCATTTAACCAACACATATCAGACTCCAATCCTCTAATGTTCTCAGCAACATATTGAAATATTTTTGATACCCAAAAATAGCAGACCAGACTAATGATACTTTTTCTAATTTGGAATAAATTACCGATTGTAAGCAATGATGTTGAGTTTGTACAGATTATCTTTTATCTTTGGCGTAACATTAAGGTTCCAAATCAATTTTCAGAGTCTAATAATGCCGTCGATACGATAAGAAAAAGATACTTTTTGTTGACAATTGCGCAAGGACGTCGCATATATAGGTGGAAACGTACGATCGATCACAACATGCGTCCTCAATTACTCAAATCTCTATTTTGGAATAACGATATGTAGAAACTCAACGTCTAAAAAATTGAAAACTAGGAAGATGAATAAGATGGCCAACTTTTAACAACGCATTTCACCTTTATTCACCGTCATATCATTTTTTATTCCGAATTTTCATTTGGCTAAATTGGTCAAACTAATCTCCTTTAAGGCAGACAGATATGCCATAATGCAAGCCATATAATTATTTCGGATAAGACAAAAGTGAATGGAAAAAGAGGGAGTCAAACTAGATTTAAACTTATAAGTGGGAATTATTGGCCTAAAACAGTAGCTTATAGACTAGCTTAGAGACAGGTTGGCTTTCTACTTTCATGAAACCATGGACCAAATCCTATTGTCCGGAATTCCGGCATATAGTTGTTGTTGTTTTTTTTTATATATCAATATTCTTTTTCCCGTGGATTGGATGATAAGAGTCATGCGTTTAAAATAAAATAAAATAAGTAAAAGAAATATTAAACTTGTAAAAACACTGATTTCCCAAATAAAATCATCAGGTTTGATTCTTTCTTTTCTAAACAGCTGTAATAGATATAATGGTCAGAAAAAAAAAAAAAAAGAAAAAGAAAAAAAGAAAACATGTAGAAGCCCATTAGCCCGATCTTACATTTGCAATATAACTTATATATATGTCTTCAATAAGAGTGTTCCAACTTTTTCTAGGTTAGTTTTTTACTACAAGTACTTGTGCTAAAAATAGTGATTATTATTAATTATAAGAATCCGAGAATTCTTGATCTAATGGGGCACGTTTATTGCATACAAGATGGATTAAGGAGATATTGACAGGGTATTTTGGATCTAAACCTCATTCTCACATCCGCTTGAGATATTTCAAATTGTTGACATAACTTAGACCTTTAAAATTAGGTTAGCTCAATTGGTTAAGTCGGCAAGACCAATCAACTCTATATAAGTATAGGCGGGTAGAGTTGAGATTTATAACTATTCATGATTCCATTATTCTAAAATATTGAGATCATTTGATAATATATGTATCATATTTTTTTTTGTTCTAACTACTCATCCACCTCCTTATAAATACCATGACCACTCCTCAAGTAAAGGGATTTGAAATCAATCACTTTCAAATGCTCGTATAGCTTCTATCAATCTCTAATTTAAGCATCAAATTAAACACATAAAAAACAGTTCTACCTCCCTTAGAACTCAACTTCTTTTTTTTAAGATCATTCATACTCGACCGAAGATCTACAAACAAGGGATGCTTATAAAACAATGGCTTGAGGGCTTATAAAAATGAATTATTGCTTGAGATCTTTGGGACCGACCGCCTCGCCAGATGCATCTATTTAATTATGAATATCTTTGTTTTGTATGATAAAGTATTATAATTTGGAGGAACGAAAGTTCGTGGAAGTCTTCGAAAAAGGACAAAGGTAATGAGCTCTTTTAATTTAAATGTAAACAAGTTCACCGCTTAAGGTGAGAGAAAACCAGGAGCATGTCTTAGAAACAAAGCATAAAACGGATTTAATTAAGACTAGACACTTAAGGATGAAGTCTCCGATGTTGGAGGTTGGAAAAGAAGAAATCAAGGAATTGAGGAATCTGTATGGCGTGATGCATGCACGAGGGACTGATTTTTGAGCTACTTTGCTGAGAATTGAAGGAAGGTTAAAATTAAATGCAAGTCACATCGCCAGGAAATTTCCTTACAACAATTACTCCACTGAAAATATGGGGAAGTTAATATCGAGAACACCACTGGCAAGCACCAAATTCTGCAGTTGCTCTGAATATTAGTCACCTACTATCATTATTATTTTGATAGGTCTGTTTGAATTCCATCTTTATTAACACGTATATCTAGCAAAAGCATTAAATATGCAATTTTCCAGATGATTATAAATACAGATATAAAGCGTATGAAAATCAGCCTAGTAAATCTTAAAATATATAGTTAGTATAAACTTATAACCAAACCCCCCACCCAAAAAAAAAAAAAAAAAAAGTGGATTGAAAACATTTTAGTGATATTTTGACCAGATTCATATACCAAGGACAACCGAGATCAATTATGTGAATCTTTTTTGGCTTACTGATTTGTATTGTTTTAAAATCAGGACGACAAATCCACATAATAGATACAGAATTAATATAGATAAAACCTAGAAAATAAAAAACGATAAAAAAAGGAAACAACATAGCATGCTCTCACGGCGATGGCACCATCTCATATGACATTACTATAAACAAAAGGAAAAAAAAAATAATAAATAAAAACAATAATGGCTGTAATATAACCGTAAGGACTACGTATTATATTATATGTGTGTCACCTTGAAAATATCAAGAAATTGGTGCATCGTTTTGGGGTGTCTGTGGGCATTGTGGTGCAGGGTGCTTTGTCCGGGGTTAATTGGGTTATGACCAGCAAGAACAGATCATCCTCCGCCATGCGTTGTCGGAGTGTTGGTTTACATCTTCCGAGGCCCTTCCTTCCCACGTGTATCCATAGCCAATGATGTCGCGAAAAAGCTCCATTTCCAAGGATTCCACGCAATACCACGACTTGTTTCTAATTTCCAATGTGTGTCATCGTCTCGCCACGCTTCTTCTCCTTTCTGATACCCTTGATGAATTAATGATTTTGACCTTCGTCTCGACTTAATAACCTTCTAAATTACAAAGCGTCACTTTACTAGCTGGTACTGTAAATTGAAGAGGGAAAAAAGATGTGTGATATAATTGATTACAATACTTGTTTTCCCTCCGAAAATTACAAAAATTTAACCCGTCTCATCTTGCCTTTATAATATATACATAACCTATATTGTTCTGCATTTATTACAATTATCAATTTTCAATCCCAAATGATGCACAACACATAAGTATTTCCCTATTCAACCCCACACTTTACTCGGAAACATTTAAATAAACAGAACACACGCTCCTTTTATTCTTAAACCTTAGATTAAAAAGTTTTTAAATGTATTATTTATTTAAATTAGGGATTTAAATAAGGTATACATAATTTAGTATTCTGTTATAAAATAAATATATATGGCCTGTCATATTTTTTAGCCAAGATTGATGATTATTCAGAAAGAAGAAGAAGAAGAAGAAAACAATAGAGATTATATATTTATCCAATGACAAAATATAGGTTACTAAATTATAGATGCGCGGAAGTACAAATTATGTTTTTCTATTGTAGAAGAGCTAATGAAGTTCGAGCCCCAAAAATGCATAAAAGTCAATCATAAATAATCGTGACAAGGTAAAATTCAGTCTGAATTTCTCACACATTTCCATGTCTGCCATGGGGATTAATTAAGATAACTTACGAGCATTGTGTTGCTAGGACAGTTTGTAAATTCCTCACTTATTATATGGATTTCTTTTCCAACTATGCGAGAGCACTATACGCGTAGATAAGGCAAAATCATATCTTATCTAGAACATCCCTTTAGACCTAACAATTCATGTAAAACTCTGCTTTAAGTAGTTAGACCTCGATGGCCAAGCTTTCTTTTTTTTTTGGGTAGCGATTTAACATATGTGGAAGATGCATCTTTCTAAGAAAATTGGTGTTAGGTACTGAGACCAATTAATGGAGTCTCACTATATGCTGACGTGAACACCATCCTTAACACATGTTTCTTACATATAAAGCATCAAATTCAAGGAATGTACGAGTAGTTTCATCGTTTTCATACACAATTTGCACTTGCATGGTGGTAATTTTAGGAATCATCGAAACCAAAATTTGTCTGTTTTGGTTTACAGTACCCACGAAATTAAATGCGATGTGCTCCAACATCACAATGATGAAAAAAAGGCACAACCCTTTACCAATGCGCATGAACAATCCAATTACTTTGGTAGTTTTCGCATTTTTATTCGGTGATGCATTTTTGTATTTATGTCTTGAACTTATTCAACACTCTATATTGAAAGATTATTTAGTTAAGGAATTAGGCAAATAGCTAAATCGAATCTTGACAGTTTCTTTTTTGCATTTTCTTAATGCTAAATAATTTCCTATCGATTTGACTTCTTAAAACTCTATACATGTGCTATTATATATATATATATATTGTAAAATGTAAAGTGCAAGTGAGAGAGCGAACCAGCTTAAGGACAATTTGATAAATTGAATATTTTGAGATATTATGGTAGCCGTGTTATATTATAATGGATTAATTTAGTTTTTATTTTGATCTTTTAGAATCATTTATACATATAGTTATAAATAAATCGAGTTGAAATAATATCATATTAACTTCAAATTCAAGTTAGATTCAAAATTTTAAAACTCAAATTAACTCAAAATTTCAAAATTCAAACTTAATTAAACTTATAACTTTAAGTTCGAACTTGACTTAAAGTGGTACTCAATGAGTTTGAATATGATTCAATTAAATTCAATTTATATAAAATTTATTTTTAAATATAAATAATATTATTCAAATTTCACTTGAGAATAAATAGATTTATGGGGTAATTAAACATAAAATTTTAAAACTCAAAATTGAATTGATAAACTATTCAAGCATCTTGAGCTTGAGTTTAACTTATCTAATATAAAATAAATTTTAGATTTTTATAAATTCTTAAGTCACTTATGAATAAGTTTAACTTATTTTCATTCCTGTTTATATTTATACATATGTATTTATGTATCATGTAATCGTTAATTGAATGTCCACACTCTGTCGAACATAAATAATGTAAAATTTAAATTTACTTAGAGGTAAGGGGCGGAAACAAGGTGGAGTCCCTGTGCGTAGGTCCTCGTAGGGACCGTCAAACGAGCTGTTCTGTATTGGAGCAAAGCGTGTGCATGTGCTAAGCTTTTAATATAATGACACACTAATAGTAATAGGAGATGGAATGAGTGTATGGAGATGAAGGCGAGTCTAGTCCCTTTCTCCATAATTCATTCTTTAAATAAAAAACGAGTCGAAATTGGTTTGACGTTTAAAGGACATTATACATGCAAGTGTATGGAATTGACAGGGCACACTACGACCTGTCACCCACAACATCCAGCCTGTCCAACCATTGATCTATGATCCAAAACAATCATTATTCAAATCCCTTAAATCCTACATGACCTCTTTTGCCACCAATCACCATCCCCATTAATGTAAACACACACACCAATTATTTCCTCCATATATATATGGATATATAGGCACTCAACGCAAGCAAACACTATAGTGTCAAACGCCAACGACGTTATCACCTTCTTCATCTATGTTCTTCTTCATCGCTACACAATATTGAAGACGTATGCATAACGCCTCGTTCTTCAGGAAGAAATACCAGAATCCTAAAATGGGTATTTGCACTTCTTGCGAGGCGACCGACGTAGCAACGGCCAAGCTCATACTACAAGACGGAAGGTTACAGGAATTCGCATACCCCGTTAAGGTTTCTTACCTTTTGCAAAAGAACCCCACGTGTTTTATTTGCAACTCGGATGAGATGGACTTCGACGACGTCGTCTCAGCCGTACACGGTGACGAGGTTTTGCAGCCTGGTCAGCTCTACTTTGCCTTGCCGTTGACTTGGTTGAGACACCCTTTACAGGCTGAGGAAATGGCGGCATTGGCTGTGAAGGCGAGTGCGGCTTTGATGAAGAGTAGTGATGGGGACAAATGTGGGTGTGGTGGGAAGACGGTGGTTCCAGCGATGGCTTACGGTGAGAAAGAGGGGAAGGGGTATGGGAAGGTGGCGGAGAGGGGTGCTGGGAGGCGGAGACGAAGGGATAGGGGGAAAAAGTTTGAGGCAATTTTGGGTGCTATACCGGAGTAGGGGTATTTCTGGAAAAGAAAATGTGTAAATAGGGGAGGAAAGAAAAAAGCAGTGTTTGATATAGGCAAATTCTAAGAAAGAAAGAGAAAAAATGATTTCACTTTCAATGTAATTTTCTTTTCTTTTTTATAAAGTGAAATTATTGCTACAAAATGTGGAAAAGTACTTCATCATTGGATATTTTAATGGTTGCTTCGGGTTATCTGCTGACAAGAAACTTAAAAAATATGAAAGGGTCTCTCTCTCTCTTTTTTTTTTTTTAAAAAAAAAAATCTTTAGAAATGTTGAGAACCGGTGAAATTCCCTTGAGAAATTTCTGATTATTCATATACTGTTGAACTTCAACTTTTTGATGAAGTTGTCACCTGTAAAACACTAAATAGCAATAGCATCTCTTGCGGCTTTGCTATATTTCATGTTATCCACCGCAAATGCGAGAAAGTGACGGACATTAAGATGCATCATATCCAAGGCAACGGATAACACCATTATTGGGTCATCATACAATACGAGCCATGAGAATGGCGTCACGACCCCCTTATCCTAATAAGCCGAAAAACTAGTTCGGCCATGCTGCCTAATTATAACCCACCCTCTCTTATTTATTTATTTATTTTTCTTGGTGAAGGTAGTAGTGCTGCTATACTTACAAGAAGATGGTTAACAACCTTAACCACCACAAATGGATAGCCACCCACCCTTATCTCTAACCGTACTCTAATCACTGCAAGGTCTATTTGTGGCTATGGTTTTTAGTGCCCTCTTTCATTCTTTTGTATTTTTAATATCATTAATTCACTTAATTAAGAGATAGTATGAAAATCACGCTTTGAATATTATGTATTTTTTTTCAATTTCATATATAATGCTTGATGTGATTAAATATCATACTTCATATTTTTATTTAAAATTTAAAATTATTAAATATTATATCTAATTAAATTCTTATTTATTAAATTTTCTGCTTTTTTAAAAGATGATGTGGTAGAATAAATTATATGACATTTCTCAAATAAAGGTGATAAAACTCTAATTATTAAGACAGTTT
Source organism: Laguncularia racemosa (assembly GCA_037954665.1). Classification (NCBI taxonomy): domain Eukaryota; kingdom Viridiplantae; phylum Streptophyta; class Magnoliopsida; order Myrtales; family Combretaceae; genus Laguncularia; species Laguncularia racemosa. Next base: position 717,279 of record JBBMOL010000146.1, read on the forward strand.
TTGATATAATGATTTGGAGTTAATTAGAAATCTAGTTGGAGAGACTCGCAGGATGGCTTTCTTGAAAGTAGCTAGTATCAAGAACATGACCGACCATAAGGTGTACGAAGCCAAACTGGTTGATACTTAGGTGTGCGGAGTTCTAATCATTACAAGTAATATGAAAGTAGTTTACTAATTGAAAGCAAGGAAGCTAAGTATCATGTAGAACAAAGTGTCATAGTGTGAGGGTTAGATCTTGAGTTGGTAAATGAACACCTTTAGAGTCTTTGCTGCCTTGTGTGATCTTTAACCTATATAATGAAATTGAAAAGACATTAATTTTATAAAGGAAAGAGATTATAATATCTCTCAAATAAAAAGTAACAGAACTCTAATAATTGAGGTGTATTTTGGTGACTTATTGAAAAGTGGCTGACTTTAGGGGAAAAACCATGAGGCATGCAATGTTAAAGTGAACAATAACTTGATATGCAGTTTTTGTCATTTTAGAATACAAGTGCAAACAATAGGAGGTAAGGTAGTAAGTTGGTTAATAAAAAGTTTGATTGAGTATAATATATACCAACTTCAAACATTAGATGTAAAATTAAAAAAGAAATACAAAAGGTTCAAGCAACAATTTTAACATTGTCTCTTAAATTAGTTATTATGGGTGAATTGGAAGTTAACATATGTTAAAGATTGACAGAAAATTTAACTAAGTTGGGATGACTCTTATTTGTATGAAAGTTGAAAAATGTAAAGGATTCAAATAAATAAAATAAATATTAAGCATTCAAATAGGAAAGTTGATAAACACAAATGACTAAATATGTACTTTTCCCTTAGTTTAATTATTTGACAATTTGATTGCTTTTTATTACTTCGATTATAGGTATTATGTTAGTTTCAAATCCTTAATTCTATAAATTCAATTCCCTTGATATAACTTACTTTACTCCTATTGATGGTCTACAATAAGAATAAAAAATGGGAAGAAATTTGCTATAAGAATCTAATAAGCTTATTGAGAAAGCCTGACCCATCTCTTTTAAGCCTAAGCCCACTACTAGCAAGCAAAAACTAAATGCCCCAGATATATTTCCTCAAATACTTCTCGAACTCCTTTCTCAGCCACACATGTCTTTAGGTAATGTTTCTACTCTCTCCAGTTTCTTCGTTTTCTTTACATCTTTTAGAGTTTTTAGGGTTCTATGCCTTATCTTGATTGCTTGGTAGTATGAATAAGTTTTCTTTTAGTTCATAATGCTCTTGTGAGGTTGTGAAAGGCGAAAGAAAGGGATTTGGACTTTGAGTGCTAGAGAAACTCCTAAGATGTTAGATTATTAGGGTGTTAAAAAGTGATAATCCTGATTTATTTATTTATTTTCATTTTGTATTTCCTCTTGTTGCAGTTTGTTATAATTATGTTGTACATGTTCTATTTTTATTTGTTACAAAATTTTGATATGTTTGTATTGTACCTATAGTTCAGAATTTCAAATGTAATTTTCTAAGTATACTGAAGTTCTTCTAGATCTCTTCTATCTAACTTGATGGCCATGTGTCTCTGTCTTATCCATTGTATTAGAATCTAAGTTTTCTTATTTTTCTATTGTAGGACCTATGATTTTATTTGTTACATGTTAGGACTTGGGTTTTAAGAAAAACTTAAAACGGATCACAAAATTACATACTAAGCAATAAATGTTTTATTTTAACTATTTTTTTTTAATTTAGATCATAAAATGGAAAAAAAATCCTACAATAAAAAAAAGTAGAGAATACTTAAGTTCTGATAGTATCTTTTTCCTTTAGTATAAAGGTTTTAGGACTAGTTTACAAAAAAGAAAAAAGAAAAAAGAAAAGGGTTTTAGGACGAAAAGACAATCAATAGCAGAATATTTAGGTTGAATAATCAAAATGATAATCATTTATCTGGATTCACATCATTTATAGACAGTTCTCGACTCAACAAATTTTCTCTCTCGTTTTTTCAAAGGGATTATATAGGGTGTTGGATTCTTGGATTTACAAATAACAAGAAAGGAATATAGTAGCAGCAGAATAATGGGATGTATTTTGCGTTTGATGCTACTACATAGAGATTGGCATTAGAAAACTTGAAATCAATATAGATAATCAAGTTGCAGTAGCTTTGCCAAGTGATTCATATAACTTTATTTTGAAATATCATAATGTATTGATTGCTTTTAGGGAAAAGCTTTGCTCTCTTAGGAGATGATAATTGAAGCTGTGCAAACGGAAGTTAATGTAGCTGTAAATTGGTTAGTAGGAGAAATGCAGAACCTTGAAGAATGAAGACTAGCTTTTGATCTGTCTCCAGTGAGAGCTTTTGAAAATTTTGCAGTCTGAGATGTTTGGATATGGTTTGTGTAGAGAGACTGGACTTGGGAATGTTCCTTACTTCTTAGCGGGGTTATAATGCAACGTGTGTGTTTAACTTAAGTTTCCATATGTATATATTTCCTCCTAACCAAGAAAGAAAAAAAAAAAGGGAAAACCAAATATTCTTTTTCTTGTTTTTGTGGTCGGATAGGATATTCGTATCTAGCCTTAATTAGCTCAAGGTCTCTCGAGAAATATGTTTTCTTGAGACACAAATGATTGCTTCTTCAAAACTTGCCATTCCTGATCGTAGAAGTTGCAACAAAAGTCATTCATAACTTATGTATTGAAAAAAATTTCATTACTTGATATATATAATGTATTATATATATATATATATAATTTATTAATATTAATAGAATTTTGATATATATAATTTATATAAAATATAAATGATAATTATTTTAAAAAATATTTATTGTATTATTATATATTTTAAAATTTTATTAATATTTATATACTATATATAATAATAATAAAAAGCGCCAAAAAAGTACGTTTTGCAGGGAATTGCTTTGTGCCACCTTGTGACAAAAGTGAGGACGGAGACTTTAATTATACATATGTCATCATGCACCTTTTAGCCAGCAGTGGGGTTTCTTCTACCTGCAAAGAAGACGGTGGTCAATTAATACGACCGCAAAATAGAAAGCTTTATGTACATCAATACAGCTGTAAGTTGTTGTTTGTTGAGATATGATGAGTCCACGAAAAATCTAGCTTGGGTCCATTATTTTGCATGACCAAATTCAATAGTTCCATCCCTCCATCTAGAAATGTGCTAACATCATTCATCCAAATTATAATATGTTATTCAACTTTTAGACAAGAAAATGTAGAAAGAACATGAACCACACCTAAAATAAAAAAGAAGAAGAAGAAGAAGAAGGATGAAACCATTTAATATTAGACGGTGATCATGATGAAACGATTATATAATTTATATTGCCTAGATTATGATCATAATAAAGATATACAAGTTTCTTTTATTGATTTATATTATCATTTCTTGAAAGTAAAATATGATCAAGATATCTGTGATGTTCCTTTTCATGATATATAAAACAGGTTGAAAAGAAACTATCCCCATATCTACTCTCTCTGTAAGTGAGACCAAGTGGTGCAGCTGCTGTGGCCTATTGGTCTAAAGCTGGTCCTAGCTTCGTAAAATTTCAAAATTAAAAAAAGAAGAAGAAAATACGTACAGCATCGAAGTTCTGTTTGAATTCTGGTTCAAAATAATGAAAAAGAAAAAGGATTTAAATTATTTCGCTTTTTATTAGAGATGATTACGTAATGCAAGGACAAGCTGAAGTGACAACTGATACATTCGTACGAATGATGCAATGTATCATTGCTGTGCTCTCTTCCAAAACCACATGAAATTCGATCCAGCAGGGTAGGCTTAGAGCCTTAGGCAGGCTGCCTGAGGCAATGTTTTGAGAAAAATAAAAACACGAGGAGGGTCGATGGACGACTACTCATCATGCATGGTCATCCTTATTTATTGAATCCTGTTCCTGCCATCCTGAGGACAGACCTCTCCCGCAATGCATGGCTTTTGAAGTTTTGATCGCCTTCCAGTTCCTACTCGTTTTCCATCTGGCGTCTCGCCCATCCGTTTTGTTTATTTATATTGAAATACACCATTTTCTCATTGCTGCCTTAAAAGATAACCTTTTATGACATAATTCCATATCATGCAGAGTAAGGAAAGGTTCTTGTATTGAAAAGGAAAGTACTAATGTGCCCTAAATATATATATATTTAATTTTTCCGACTTCTGTAATATATTTGTTTATGGTAAAATGTGTAGTTCATAGCTGCAACATATATAAAATGTTTTTATTATATCTTAACAAATGTCCTTATACATCTGTTAATATTAAAAAATAAAAAATAGAGAAACACAATTTAATCGTATAAGTGCAATGACGATAAAATTGTATAAATTGAAGCTACGTGATAGAATAGCACGAAATAAAAGTTGGCCTGGTCCATACTCCCATTAAGGTTACAAAGCCTTGCTTACGTTTTTGGCTTTTATAAATAAATTATAATTCAATTATTTCGTACATATGGAGTTTTTTATATGTTGCTGGAACCACACCATAGCATAAAAGTGGATTAAATAATAAATTTTATCAATTAACGATGGTTTTAGAAAAAAATTAGCATTTACATTAGCTAGGAAAACTTAAAAAGAAAAAACAATTAAGAAAACCTTAATTCCTCCATTTAAGCACTTCTTTGCCTCCTTCCTTTTACAAATTAAATCCCAAAAGTTTTTAAAAGGTTTCTTTTCTTGGTGCATAGTCCAGTGGCTGCTCCCTCTTGAAAATGATAAAGTAATAGTAAAGTAAGACAATCACAAAATCCAGGGTAATAAAAATATATATTTAAAAAAAAAATCTTATAAGTAGATAGCTATGCTAGTGATGCTTCCTTACAGTCTACTATTTTGTTGGGTTGCTATTGTCACCCAACACTTACATGGAAGTAGGAGAGGGTAAAAAACCAAGTAAATTGAATCAAATTATGAACCAAACTAATCCAAATTGAAAATATAACTTTTCTTATAATTTGGTTTGGAAATTTTCAAATTCGAATCAAACCAAAAGTTTATGGTTGGTTTAGCTTGATAATCCAAATCAAGTCGCAAAACCAAGCCACATGATTTTGAAAATAACATAACAATAATTTACTTATAACTAAAAAAAATCTTTTATTATGATATAACATTTAAAAAAAATTAATTTATAATTATTGAAAAATATATATATTTAAATTTTACAATAATAGTTTAGCAAATATGTATAGAGGTAACTCAAAATATATACTATATACTAGCTTGAAAAATAAATTAGTTATATTACATATTTAAAATTTTTAGTTACTTTAATATTTATTTTATCAATCTTTTATATGATATCAATATATATTATTATTAAATAAATTTAGCACTGTTTATATGAAATTACATGTTAAATAAATTTATTTTCTTTAAAAATAAAATTTGGTTCAATCTATAAAACAAACCAAAATTTTATGGTTTAGAATTTTTCTTTTAAACCAAATTGTATGGTTTGGTTTATAGTGATAAAAAATCAAATTACATTTTTATGGTTTCGTTATCGAAGTAAACCGAATTATGCTCACCCTACTTACAAGAGTTATTTGAATTACCGTTAAGGTAGGTCTTGCAACCCAATCAAAGAAGCAAGTGGCATTACATTTACTTTAGGTAGTAGTGGCAACAAACAAATATGACATTACATTTCTAATACCATTGAAAAATCTAAACAAAAGAGAGAGAGAGAGAGAGAGAGAGAGGTTCCTTTTTTGGTAAGCAATGCACTCTAGACTTAGATGAGTGTGAGAACCACCTAAGTCTATAGGTTAGGCATTAGGAATACAGCCAAATATCCAATACATATGACCTAAAGCCCTATAAGGTTTACACTGGGGTTTTGAGACTAAAATAAAAAATAAAAAACTAATAGGAAACCCAATGTAATAAAAGATAATATATTATTAATAATAATTGTTCTTAACATACGTATGGCCTAAACTAGTTTTATATTGTATGTAAATACTCGTATATTATTATATATGTGTGTGTATGTGTGTGTGTGTGTATTTCATAATATTATATAAAAATCTGCTAAGGATGTAATAGTAAATAGAATATAGATGAGGGTAGTTTGGTCATCTTGTGACTTAAGTATATAAGCCCTTTTATGACTTAGGGTTACACTTTTCTTCCTTTTGACTGTTGTAAGCTATGAGACTTTTACATAACCGTAGACACTTTTTATGAAAATCTAAAGGAGAAGAAGACAACTACGCTACCACTAACTTATTGGATCAAGGTAAATGAATTAATCAATGGCTATTAATCGTTGTTTGATTGTACATTGTAAAGTGGGGATTAATAGATTAGAACTTTTTACATATCAATCTGTTCCACGTAAGGTTTAAGATAGAGATTCAAGTGTTAGGACAACTTCATCCGGTAAGTTGTTAATCTAAGCCTAATTAGCAATTTTTGTGGAAAAATAATGCATAACTAAGATTAGAACTATTGGATTTGAGTTAGGGTTAAAAAACAATTAGGAATTTTGAATTTGACAAAGGGGGTGGTCTATAATGAATAGTGACCTACACGGCCTTTTAACACAGCCGTGTCATATCCTGTGTTAAAACCTAGAACAGACAGAAAGGTACATGGTCTCCTAACACGGTTGTGTCGTGTCTTGTGTCAAACCTAGATCATACAAAGAAATACACTGCTTTTAGCACGACTATATCATTCCCATGTTAAAACATAAAACAAATAGAGAAATATACTACTTCCCAGCACGGCCGTATCTCGTCCTGTGTCAAAATATAATATACATAGAACGTTATATTGCCCACAATATGGCCATGTTTGGCTTTGTCAAGTGCATATTAAATAGAAATGTATACAGCCTTTGGCATAGCCGTGTACTAATCCGTGTTCACCTACACAGCCTCTAACATGGCCATGTTAAGTTAAAAAGCTTCCTTTTTTCCGTTTTAGTTTATTGAGATACAATTCTAAGATCATGTAATTGGGATTATGTATAGTTTTGGAGAATTTGTGAAACTATAAAAGTGTAAGGAATGATCAAATTTTACAATCTAAGTATGTGTATATTGTGTTTGTTGTTTGTATTTTTTTAAGTTGGAAATTGCGCATGGATTAAATATTGTAGTAATTGAACTTGATTGAATGTGTGTGTGATTGTGATTCGCTGAGTCTGAGAAACTGAGCGTGGTTCGGTGTTCTTAAGGTAGCACCTCGATGATCGATATATGATGTTGTCCCTAGTACAGTCATGTACCAAAATGATCCAGGTAGTATGTGGAAAGATATTGTGAAATAACTCATGTTTGTGGAAGGATGTTGTGAAAAGACTCATAAACAGTGGGGAGCACCCACTGTCATATATGCATTATTATTATGTATGTATGGATATGGATATAGATTCATGGATAAAGAGGAGTACCCTTTGTCACACACACACACACACACACACACACACACACATATGTATATATGTATGTATGCATGTGTATGTGATTGTGTGGAAGGTTGTATGATGCTGATGAGATTTTATGCTGGCTAAATATTGTGAAAGATGAATAACTTGTATTTGAATATTATGTTGTATCATGTATGTGTTGTTATTTCTGTCATGACATACGTATGTATGTAGGTATACATAGTGTTGGGCATTAGCTCACCCCTCTTGGGAACTTTTTTTAGTTGCAGGTAATATAGGAGAAATTGTGGGGTATGATGAAACTCTGGTAGAAACAAATCAAAATCAAAGTAACGATGAGAATGTAGAATATGTCTATTATGACAATTAGTAGTTAGATTAAGGAAAAACATATGTTAAATTACTTGTTAAGTTGTTTTGAGAATTTCTATTGTAATTGATTGTTATACGCTTTCGTTGTAATAATTTGAGGAGATTGCTAATTATTTATTATTGTGGATAGAAATTCCTTCTAATCTCTTATATGTAGCAAATGATTTTAATTATTACTAGGAGTACATGAATGTAAGTGTTGGAGAATAGTAGTAATTGAGCCTTAGTGTGTCTTCATAAAATGAAAACATGTGGCGGGTCATAGTGTTATCGGGTTCTAAGGCATTACAACTTATGTGGAATTAGAGCTTAAGTTTGATGATCTTTAGAACTAGATGAGGATCAATAGATATAAGTTTCAAATAGTAAAAAGTAATTCATGATCTTTAGATGAATTAGGTATTAAATCTGTAAGATGATGATATATGATGGGAGTGGTTAGTAAATGGGAATAATATTACTGATTAGTGAATCCCTTTAGTAATATTTAAAATGTTATTTTTTCAAATATTCTATACTTTGATGAATGTATATAGATTCTTATATCATTCCTCACTGTTATATTTATTTTGTAGAATGTGTAAGGGAATCTCGAGAGTAGGATTATCCTCATGAGCTAGAGGTGATGTTCCTGATAATAGAATGCTACCTAAACCTCCTCAGCATTGACAGGGAGGAAATGAAATTAATGTTGCATAGATGCTAGAGTTTATTAATACTCTAGCTGGAGTAATGGCATAATAGCAATTGGTAAATACAAGAGATGTAAGTGCTAAATATGAGATAAGCCCAAATGATGGGGCATATTAGAGAGAGGCTAGTTAGGGAAGTGAGTCTAGATTACTTTATCAAAATGGTTAAGGAATTCAGGCCTAAGGTTGACAATCCACTAGATGCTGAGCAGTGGGTTAGTGAGCTAGAGAAGACTTTTGAAGTACTAGGAACGTTTGAAGACAAGAAAGTGAAATATCTAGTATACTTATTGAGGGGCTTAACTTCTAAATGGTGGTTGAGTGCTTCCAAACTCATTATGAGAGTGATTATATAAGGTAGGTTTAAGGAGATGCTGTATGAACAGTATTTCCTGAACACCATTAAAGAAAGGATGCTAGTAGCATATTATAGCAGTTATCAAGGGAAAAGATTCATAGATGAATATAAGATGGAACTCAATTGTTTGATGAGATTCATGCCTCTTGCCTTTAGAGTTGATGAGAAGTCAATGGCTCATTGGTTTATGTTGGAGCTGGAACCCACACTACATCATGAAGTGGTTTCTTTCCAACCAAAAACTTACTTTGAAGCTATGAATAAAGCCAAACTCCTAGAATAGAGTCACAAAAGAATTGACGAGACGAGGACTCTCGGAACTAGAATGGTATCGGGAAAAAAGACCTACCCAAGGTGTTACGATTCAAGAGAAGGGCAAGAGACCTTACATAGTGCAGACTAGACATGTGGTCATTGCAACACCTTTCTCTCAAGTTAGGACCTCATACGTGAGTTAAGGTAACAAATGTGGAAGATGCTATGGGTCACACGAGCTGAATGATCGCAAATGGCAAGAAGGTGCCTGTTTTTCATGTGGGAAAACGTGATAGAATAGCAAGACTTGTTGGGATAGATCAATACCCTTGACATTCTGTTTCTCATGTAAATAAATGGATCATAAAACGGAAGACTGTCCAAATAATAAAGGATATAATGTGTAGCCAATACCATTAAGAAGAAATCAAACCGGTAACAATGGTGGTAGATCCTAGCAAGTAGGGCTAAGATAGAGGGCACCAACACGTGTTTACGCTATAGAGGTAGGACACTTTAGATATAGAAACTTTAGTAGGTCCACTATTAGTAAATTTTGCTGAAGCATATGTGCTATTTGACACTAGTGCATCGCCTTCATGTATATTTGATGCATTTAGAATTTATGTACCAAAGTGCGAAATGCTATATTGAGTTTGAGTACACCTATGGGTGTGGGTAGAGGATTGAATAAAATATGTAGAGAGGTTTGTATAGAGGTGCAGGGTAGAGTATTGATTGCGGATCTTTTAGTGTTATACATGATTGATTTTGATGTAAATCTAGAAATGGATTGGTTGATCAGACATTATGTAACAATAGATTGTCATGATATGACTATCCATTTTAACACACCAAAAGGAAAACAATTTAGTTTTAAATTGGAAACATGTCGACTAATAGGACTACCAACATATGAATTATAAGGTAAAAGTATAATGGCATCAATAGTAGTTGAGACTGAAGATGTGATAAAAATTGATAGAGTAAGGGTAGTAAAGGAGTTTATGAGAGTATTTCTAGATCATTTGCTAAGTTTATCCTCAACAAAGGAGATTGAGTTCAACATAGATATAGTGCCAGATACATCTCTTATGTCAAAAGCCCCATACTGTATGGCACTTATAAAGTTGAAAGAATTGAAGGATCAGATACAAAAATTGCTAGATAAGAAGTTCATTAGATTAAGTGTCTTACTTTGAGGTGTACCTATACTATTTATAAAGAAGAAGGACAACAACATGTGGTTATGCATAGACTACCGAGAGTTAAATAGAGTCGCCATTAAAAATAAATACCCTCTCCTGAGAATTGATGACTTGTTTGATTAGTTGCAAGGAGTTTAAGTTTTCTTAAAAATAGACTTGAGATCCAGGTACCATCGACTAAAAATCAAGGAGGAAGATATCTAAAAGACCGCATTTAGAACTAGATATGGGAATTATGAGTTCTAAGTAATGCTATTTGGATTCACAAATGCACCAACAACCTTTATGGACTTAATAAACTTGATATTCAGGGAATATTTTGATAAATTTATCATTATATTCATAGATGACATTTTGATATACTTTATAAATGAGGAAGATCATGAGTAGCACTCAAGGGTACTATTGAGCAGACTGTAGGTGGAGAAGTTGTACGCTAAATTTAAGAAGTGTGAATTCTAGTTGAAGTAGGTAACCTTTTTGAGACATATGATTAGTAAAGACATGTTAGTTATAGATCCTACGAAGATTAGAGTTGTGAATGAATGACCCAAACCGAAGATCGTAACAGAAATTACAAGTTTCTTGGGGTTAACAGGATATTATAGAAGGTTTGTAGAAGGATTCTCTAAATCGACAACCTCTTTAACCAAGTTAACTAAAAAAGGGGTAATGTTTGTATGAGATAATCAATGTGAAGCAAGCTTCACAGCATTGAAAGAAAGATTGATTTCTACATCGGTGCTTACATTACCAATCAATGGTGAAGAATTTGTGGTGCATAGTGATGCTTCCATTCAAATGCTTAGGTGTGTGTTAATTCAAAAAGAGAGAGTGATAGTATATGCTTTTAGACAGTTGAAGCCTTATGAGAAGAACTACCCGACACATGATTTGAATTTAGTAGTGGTGATATTTGCACTCAAAAGCCTTATGGAGACACTACTTGTATGGAGAAAAGTGTAGAGTATTCATAGATCACAAAAGCCTTAAGTACCTCTTTACCCAGAAGGAGCTAAATATAATACAAAAACACTGGCTAGAATTGATAAAGGACTACGATTTAGATATTTAGTACCATATCAAGAAAGCAAACATAGTTGTTGATGCACTTAGTAGGAAGAAGCATGGTAATTTGGCAACTTTGATCACTAGTCAGAAGAATATATTGGATGATATGTAGAAATTGAATTTAGAAATTTTGACACAAGAGATCAAGGCAAGATTCACTAGCTTACGTATACAGCCAGTGTCAAAAGATATAATAAAAGCAGAACAAGTTGATGATATGGGTATACAGGGAAAAAAAAAGGATAAAGGATGGAAAGGCTATAGAATTCAATGACAATGAAAAGTGAGTATTGAGGTATGGTCACAGGTTATATGTGCCGAGAGTAGATGAACTAAATAACGAAATATTGAAGGAAGTGCATTATTTTGGATTCTCTATATACCCTAAGTATCAAGATGTATAAGAACTTGAAGAGACATTATTGGTAGAGGAATATGAAGAGGGAAATTGAAGATTATATATTAAAGTGCCTGACATGCCAATAGATAAAGATAGAACATTAGAGACATGTTGGTATGTTGCAGCCTTTACCTATACCGGAATGGAAATGGAAGCATGTAACCATGGACTTCGTTATAGCACTATCCAGATTTGTAACTAAGTTGGATATTGTATGGGTGATTATAGATTGGCTCATAAAATCTACTCACTTTATACATATAGGCACTGGGTATAAACTTGAGAAGTTGATACAAATCTACATCAAAGAGATTATGAGGTTGCATGGGGTACTAGTTTCCATAGTATCAGATAGAGATACCTGATTTGTGGGGAGATTTTGAAACAGTCTACATAGGCCTCTAAGAATAAAGTTACAGTTCAATACGACTTTTTACCTACAGATGGATGGTTAGTCAGAGTGAAATATTCAGATATTAGAAAACATATTGAGGGCATATACATTAAATTTTGGTGGAAATTGGGATGAACACCTGCCTTTAGTAGAGTTCGCCTACAATAACAGTTATTAAGCTATCATCCAAATGGCGTCGTATGAAGTACTATATAGGAGAAAGTTTTGGTCGCCTTTACATAGGGATGAAGTTGGTGAGAAACAGGTATTAGGACATGACCTAGTATAAGATGCTTTGATAAGGTTAAATTAATCAAATGGAGAATGTAGTCCACCTAAAGCCGTTAAAAGTTATATGCAAATAAGAGGAGATGCTCATTGGAGTTCTAAGTGGGAAACCATGTGTTACAGAAGATCTCACCTACAAAGGGAGTGATAAGATTTGGATTGAGGGGGAAATTGAACCCTAGATTTGTAGGACCCTTTGAAGTCCTGGAAAGAATTAAACTAGTGGCTTACTAACTGGCATTACTACCAAATCTAGTTGGGGTACATTTCCATGCTTAGGAAATATGTACCCAACCCAGATTGGATTATTGCACTAGAACCTCGGCAAGTGCAGCCAAACCTCACGACAATGGAGACACCTGTGAGAATCATGGACACTAAGGAGTAGATTCTAAGAAGACGGGTCACCAAGTATGTTAAAGTGCAATGGAGCAACCAAACAGAGAGAAAGGCAACTTGGGAGTTGGAAGAAGAGATGAAGAGAAGATACCTATAAGTCTTCTATGATTTAGGTAATTTTCGAAGATGAAAATTTTTGTAAAAGGGGGAGAATGTAAATACTCATATATTATTTCATATATACATGTGTGTATTTCATAATATTATATAAAATCTACCAATGATGAAATAGTAAATAGAATATCTAGATGAGGACAGTTTGGTCACCTCGTGGCTTAAGTATATAAGCCCTTTTATGACCTAAGGCTACACTTTTCTTCCTTTTAACAATTGTAACCTGTGAGACTTTCATAAAACCATAAACACACTTTGGGAAAATCTAAAGGAGAAGAAGACAACCATGTCACCACTAACTTATTAGATTAAGGTAAGCAAATTGATCAATGACTATTGATTGTTGTTTAATTGTACATTGTAAAGTGGGGATTATTAATCTGTTGTACGCAAGGTTCAAGATAAGGATGCAAGTGTTAGGACAACTTGATCTAGTAAGTTGTTAATCTAAGCCTAATTAGCAATTTCCATGGAAAAATAATGCATAACTAGGATTAGAATTGTTGAATTTAAGTTAGGGTTAGAAAAGAATTAAGAATTTTGAATTTGAGAAAGGGGGTTCATAATGAACAGTAACTTACATGGTTTCTTAACACGATCGTGTCATATCCCATGTTGAAACCCAGAACATATAGAAAGGTACATAGACTCTCAACACAACCATATCATGTCCCATATCAAACCCAGTTCGTACAGAGAGATATACGGCCTCCCAACATAGCCGTGTCTTGTCTCGTGTCAAAATATAACATACATAGAAAGTTACACGCCCTATAGCATGGCCATGTCTTGTTGTGTCAAGTGCATATTAAACAGAAATGTATATGGCCTTTGGCATGGCCATATGCTATTTTGTGTTCATCTGTATGACCTCCAACATGGCCGTGTTGAGTTAAAAAGCTTCTTTTTCCATTTAAGTCTATTGAGATACAATTTTAAGATCATGTAATTGGGATTATGTATAAGTTTGGAGGATTTGTAAAGCTATAGAAGTGTAAGAAAATATCAAAATTTGCAATCTAGGTATGTGTATACCGTGTTTGTTGTTTGTGTTTGTTAAGTTAGAAAATGTCTATGGATTAAATATTATAGTAATTGAACTTGATTGATTGCGTGTGTGATTGTGATTCATTGGGTTCAAGAAACCGTGGGTCGATGTTCTCAGGGCGGCACCTTGATGATCGATATGTGATGTTGTCTCTAGCGGCATCGTTTATTGAAATGATCGGGGTAGTATGTGGAAGGATATTGTGAAAAGACTTATGTTTGTGAAAGGATGTTGTGCAAGGACTCATGTTTGTGGAAGGATGTTGTGCAAGGATTCATGAACTCATGGATAGTAAGGAGTACCCACTGTCATACATGTATTATTATTACGTATGGATATAGACTCATGGACAAAGGGGAGTACCCTTTGTCATATATATATATATACAACTATTTGTAAAAGGATTATGTGATTGTGTGAAAGGTTGTATAATGTTGATGAGATTTTGTGCTGGCTAAAATACTATGAAAGATGAATAACTTGTGTTTAAATTTTATGTTGCATCTTATATGTTTTGTTATTTCTGTCATGGTATGTGTATGTGTGTGTAGGTACACATTATGCTGGGTAATAACTCACATCTCATGGGAACCTATTTTAGTTGCAGGTAATATAGGAGAAATTGTGAGGTGTGATGAAACTTTGGTAGAGACAAATTAAGATCAAAATAACAAGAAGAATATAGAATACGTCTATCATGACGATTAGTAGTTAGATTAAGGAGAAACATACGTTAAATTACTTGCTAAGTCGTTTTGAGAATTTTTGTTGTAATTGATTGTTATATGCTTCCGCTATAATAATTTGAAGAGACTGTTGATGATTTATTACTGAAGATAGAAATTCCTTATAATCTCTTTATACGTAGTAGATGATTTTAATTATTATCAAGAGTACATAAATGTAAGTATTGGAGAGTAATAGTGATTGAGATTTAGCATGTCCTCATAAAATGAGGACACATTGTGGGTTGTAGTGTTACTAGGTTTCAGAGCATTACATTGTATAACACATTTAATTTTTAAATTTTATTTGTACTTTCACAAATTTACCTTATCCATTGTAGATTGAGATTTTAATTGCTTATGTAATTCATTTTGTGCTTAGTTAGTTTTGTTTATTTAAATTAATTGTAATGTTACAAAGATGAGTGGAACAAAATGGTTGAATCTAAAATTTAAGATATTGTATATGTAGGCAATTGAAACCTAATTTACTTTAATAACCTTAAGTGGATTAAATCTAACAAAAATTACAATTAGAGGAAAAGGAATAGAAAGAAAAAGCAAAAATTTGCAAATCACATTTGGGCATGCCCAACAATAGAAAATGCTAAGTGCTTGCTCTTCTCTAATCATGCTTATGCCTATTAAGCTACTTCACCAACCAACCAAAATTCAACTAAACTACCTTTAACTGAACCATTCAATTAGCAATTCTTGTAAGGTTTTCCTTCTCACGCCTAATACTCCTTTGCATTGCATTAATTAGAAAATCTAAATAGGGTTTCTTAGAAGAAGGCAAAAGGGATATAATACAATAAAAATGTGCACAAACACTAAGGTGAGAGAAAACTATTGTACAAATTATATAGTAGGGAATAAACTCTTTGGGGAAAGTTTAAATAGGGTTCAAATTTTTAGGTAATTAAAATAAATAATCAATCTTATGCAAGTTGATTCAAATGGAGGATTCCCATTTACTTGATATGATGTGGCAATTAACTAACATGTAGCACTAAAGTGGCACTAATGTGGCACTTACATGACTATTTTATGCAAATAAAAAAGAAAAAAAAGTGGAAAAAAGTATATAAAATAATTAATTTTTTTAAAAATATCTTAAAATTAGAAAAAAATGCAAAAGACAAGAATTAGATAATATAAAAATTTTATTTTAGGGGGTAGTTAGTTCTATGTTTTTTATTCATTTGACATTTTTAAATAATAATTATATTTAAGGGGTAGTCGATTCTATATTTTTTATTTTTTTGCAAATTTTCAGCACATTTTTTAAATTTGAAAAAAAAATGAGAAAACAAAAATTAGGTCATATAATAATTATATATTAAGGGTAGCTTGTTCTATATCTTTTTTTTTTCTCCATATTATTTCTTTTTTTTTCATATTTTTTAAATTTTAATAATTTACTATATATATATATATATTATTATATGATCTAGTTTTTTGCTTTCTATTGTTTTTCACTTTTGTTAAGCAACTCTAATTTTTTTAAAGGCTTTTTTTTTTCTTTCTATTTTTTAGTTATTTTATTTTATTTTTTATTTTTTATTTTTTACTTTCTCTCCTTTTTTTTTATTTGCACAAAATAGCCACATGAGTGCCACATTTATGCCATGTTAATGCTATGTTTTAGTTAACTACCACATTATATCACATTTACAACATAATAACGGATTTAAGATGGAATCCCCTATTTGAATTAACTTGTATGATATTGAAAGTTTGTTCCCCTATTTAAACTTATTTTCAAACATTAATCCTTTATTATGTAATTTTCCCAAAAACTACTATCTTAGAGGAGGAAAAAAAGGACATCATTAATTTGAAGGTTTGGGTTCTATATAAGAGAAAGAATAGGATTGGGTTTTACTTTTAAAGGGCTATAAAGGAAATAAACCAAAATTTCCTTATATATATTTTTTATTTTTATTTTTATTATTCTTTTGGTTATATCAAAGAAAAAAGGGGAAGAAATCAATGTTCGCTTCCATGTCTCGATTCTTTTTCAATTTTTCTATTATTTTCTAAATTTCTGAAGAGTATTGAAAAGGTTTTTCTTTTATAAATTTTGTTTTAATTTTATCCTTTTATTTTTCTTAAGAATAAAATGATAGAGTGAGGCGGGGTGTATTCCTTTTTGAAATATAGGGTTTAATCCTTCTAGGAGAAAAGAAGTAAAGTATATATATATATATAAAGTAAGAAAGTTTAAATGGAATTTAGTCTTAAACTTTAAATATAAGATTGAATTTATCTTTATTTTTTATTTAGTAGAATATGTATGGATAACTTGTGATGTTTCTAGCAATTAAATTAATCACTTTGATTTTAATTGGATTGGAGTAAAATTTTTATGGCATCTGTAGGCATCATGCAAAACTTTTCCATGTAATAATTGTTTTGGTAATTTATATGCCATAAGTTTTGATATCAAAATAGGTAATTAAAATGCTTATTGTAGATGAGGGGATTCGATTGTAGTGATCAAGTGTATGTAGTGTAAGTTTCATGCTTCATGTGACTTTAGATATGTGACATGTAAATGATACTTGAAGAGAGGATTTAAGAAGAAGTGATTAGGAGGAGGAACATATAGTCTTAAATTGTTTCAAATGCACTTATGACAGGTGAGGGAATTATTGAATATCAACCTCATTGTTCTTGATCAAGCATTGACTCATTCTTCATTTGAGTTTTGCTTTGATCTTTTAGAGTGCAAGTTCATAGGATTGCATTGTTTCTCTAATCTCTAAAGCTTTTAAAAATCTACAAATGAGGTTGGTTGAGTACTTATAAACTTTTAGGTTAAATGGCATCTGTTAGATTATATTTATAATCAACGAACGAGATTAAGTTTACTCATTTAAGATTATCTTAAAGAGTTAGCAATTGGTCGAAGACTAATAGTCCACCTTATTAAGTGTAAGCCTATCTAAGAGAAGTTAGGAGTAGATAAATTGGTCCAACAATCCCTATTGTGAATTTACCAAGCTAAATTTCCCTAAGTCATTCCAAATGTGGATCAAACTTCTTGAGTTTTTTCACTTAACTTAAAGAATCAAGCCTAATGAATAGTAGGTTTAGCCTATCATAAATTTGGTCCTCTACACTTAAATAGAAAAAGCTAAACAACTACATAAAATGAGAGAAATAAACCGTTCTAATTTACTGCATGTTTACTAGTTATCCATTCCCCTTCATTAAATGCACTATACAAGAGACATATCCACTTGCTATATTTGTATCTAAAAAAAGGGATCAAATCTATTATTATATATGATTTTAAAGATATTTGTTATTTGTACTCCTTTATTTATAGTACCTTTTTATAATATCTTCTGAATGCTTATTATTTTTAACTTTTATTGCTTACACATTTCATTAATGGTATCTCACTAACCTAAGAGATATGTCCTTTGTGTAAAGTATGTTACAAGTTGCCACCCTTACATGCCTTCATATACAATTATATAATTCTAGAATTCTATAAAAAGTTGCAACTCTACTAAATTATTTGACATTTCATATACAAATGTAATAAGACCACCATGACTACATAGAATCAATAGTCTAAATTAAATCGTAATAACGTATTTAAAATACTTTACGAACTTCATTATTAATTAGTATGTCGATTTCATTCCTACCAAAGAGCTATTTTAATCCTACTTTATTTAATAATTAGTCATTCTTGCTGCTTTCTTTTTCTTTTTCTTTTTTTTTTAAAAATAAATTTATTATTTTTGACACACACACACATATATATATACTCTATTTTGAAACCGGTGCATGCATGGCCTTTAACTAGAATAATCTATATTAAAAGTAAAATCTATGGTAAGAGTTAGTAATCATTCTGAATTTGATATCATAATTTATTGGAATATATTCTCTTTACTTAAATTGGAGAACATGATTTATTGGCTTTTTCAAATTAACTTCCTAACTATTCATAAGATTAGATATATATTGTAAGGACAACTGAAGCAACTTATTAATAAAAGTTAAAATTTAAAGCACGGCACTAAAAATGGGTACCTTACGCTATCAAAAATGCCAAATAATGGTATATGGTACCAATTGTAAAATGCATTTATAGTTGTGCTGTATTTCATTCCTCAATATCATCATTGTCTCCTCAACTTGGAAATATTGCCGTGCGTCTATTTCGGTGAATAAATACACGGAATTTCAGCAATCCCCCTTGTAGCATCATCTAGGTTTTTTTTGTGTGTGTGTACAGTAACGCCAAATAAAAGTTAAAGAAGCCATGATTACTGGCCGAGGGGGACCATCATCTGCTTGCGGTAAATAATTGCACTGGTATGTGCCTTGGAGTTCGTCTTGGCAGTTTCCGTCCAGCCATCATGAAAATGAAATCTGCAAGCTGGGGGAATCCAATGAGACGCGTGCCGAAAGCAGACCCCGGGCGGTCAAGTTGCTAGATTCACGAGTGGTGCAAGCGGCTGTTTTCACCCGGTCACACCCTCTTTGCAGCTAGTATACACTTGCCACTGTGACTGTGATCAGGTCGCACCCATTCAGTGCAATGCAACCAAGTTAATTCACAATAAGAGAAGTAAATGGATATAATAAAAGCCAAATTTGACAATTATCTAGGGTTAGATCGACATTTACTCATTTGATTCGACTTCAACTATAACTGCTTTAACTGTTTATTAAACGACACTCATGCTTCTAACGATCATGTGCATAATCGAGCTTAAATTGAATTCTAGAGTTGTCTAACAATTTGATCAAATTATAAATTTAAGTTGGATTTTTATTTATAAATTTAATTAAAAGAAATATTTTCAAAATGGATTAGCCAGTCTAAATTCTAATTGAATTTAGAGGAGTGAGTTTGAGCATGTAGAATCACATTTTGAGGTAAGCTTGAGCTTACAAATCTAAGCACAAGCATGGGTTTTCAAGGTGAGCTTGAACAATAAATTAGTTTTACTGCACACTTAATTTTCTTCCTTGCACGAGATTATCTCCCGACTGGAATCTCATGCATGCCGGAATCCTACATATTGTAAAGAGATGTGCCCTCTTGGATTGAAACTTGGGATCCACATCTCGGTTTATCAGTCTTATTTGCGTTGTATGTTTTTGTATTCCCTTACCGTTTATTGGACAAAATCCATTTTCTCTGAAGGGGGAAAAGAAAATTTTTAAAAAAAAAAAGAAAAGAAAATTGCCATTAGCGGAAAAGCAGCTAGCTATTCATGGCCTTCTCTATTCCTATTGAATTATATACGGTTATTATTTTCTTTTCAACCAAGTAGATATGCTCTTAGATACTAAAGTTTGAGATTTTGAGTGGTTCAAAAAAAAAAAAAAGAAGTGAAATATCTCTGCTATCTTTTGTCATCTTGATTAAGGTAGGCTTCTAATAAAAATACAAAGTCAGCTTCACAGCTTGAAGAGTGGATGGCATATTTTGGCCAGCTATCCTTTATGACCCACCCTATCTACATCGAACACAGAACCCCCCCAACCCCAAGCATCCTTCCCTTTCTTGACGCTGTATTATTGATGGCAATTGTGCAATTGTCAACATACTACCTTGATCAAAGTGCTTTTTTTGCATCCAGCTGTTCCTCACCAAAAAGTATGGTTGTTTTTATTTGTTCCTACTCATGATGCAAGGACGTTGAAAAAGAAGAATAGTCCACAGTGTCGAAATAGTATTATGAAAAAAGTTCCCAATTAGAAAAGCTTTTGCAAAAGAAACCATTGGCCTATGTTGGGCACCATAGGAGTATCTAATAATGATATGGGAAAAGGTCCATAAGCACTCTCAGATTTATATAATGTCATGTGATAAACATGTAATAAGCCACACTCACGCTACTTTTAGATGGTTTAAGCACATGGGACTTTCAAAAATTAAACATCTCAAACTCTTAATGTTACTTTGAGTAGGACGGAGTTATGCAAAATGTAATAAAATGAAATGAACAAAAAAAAAAAAAAATTCGAGCAGACGAATATTAATTGGCATTCTCGTGTTAGGAAAGAATTAGAAGAATGTGGAAAGGAATTGTTATTCTCTGCTTGGTCTAGATTGACTACGGCATGGGATAATGGAAAGTATATATTACTTTTTTTTTTAATGTTATAAACAATTAAACTTGTTATGGTCCGAGCCTAGAGGACTTGATAGTCCGCGATACGTTCTTATTGGGTATTAAAGGCTTGACTCTTAAACTTTTTAGTTTTCATGTTTGTTATAATGCAAAATGTTAGAAAAAAAGTAGTAGGTTGTTAGTTTAATTTTCAGATATTAGTTAATAACAGTTAGATATTTGTAACTTTCATACTAAAAGTTAGATAATTAGCTAGATATTAGATTTTACTTGATAGTATAGGCAATTTTTTTATGTAATTTAAAATCATTCACTCATTTCAATAAATCAAGAATTTGTTTGAATTCAATTGAGAGACCCACCTTGTTTAAGAACAAGAAAATTGAGAGGCTATCACATCTTGAGTAGAGGAATTTGGATTTTTATTTACCGAATATTTATTTACTTTTTTAAAGTTAATCGATCTACAATCTAATGGTATCATATCATATTGAGACTAAAGCACATTGTGATAATATATTTTTGTAAATTAATCTAAACTTGTGCATATATAAATCCAAGCCCAAGGTGGTGAAAATTTGAAATATAGTTATGAATCGATGAAAGAGATTTAGATCCTTTTTATAAGGTGTACACGAATTGCTAGTGTATTAAATGAAGTTGGGGACCTTTAATATGGGACTTTACACATAAGCAGCTAACCTAGTCGGGAAATCTACTAAAATAATATAATTATTTTAAAAAATTTTCTAAATAGGACACTTGAAAAATTTGTGAAATAGGGACTTAGTGCACACTTTCAATAATTTGTACGCATACTCAAAATGCATATTCAGTAGAACTCTTTTTGTTTTTGTTTTTACTTTTTTTTAATTTAGTAGCTAATAGGCTATCAAAAAGAGTAATTTAACCCACATAAAAAAATACCAAATGGCAATGCAGTTTGATCCTAGCTATGATAGACTTAAATAAGTCTTTTTTTGATATATTATGAGTTTCATAACTTCACACGAATGAAAAGTTATGATATTTCAAAGTTAGAAAAGAAAATCATATCAGCATTAGTTTTTTCTTCTTCTTCCTTTTTTTTTTTTGTATACTATAAGATAAAGTATAAAGGGATGCAATTTTTTTAATGAAATTTAAATCAACTTTTATAATTTTTAATTTATTAAAATTATTTTTTTGTTATTATTTATGTAAATTTTAATTTTTTTAAAACAAAAAAATAATTTAAGAAAATTTAATTTTCTTTATATGATTTTTCATAAAAAAAATTAATAATAAATTTTCTCAAATTAAAAAAAAAAATCGCAATACGGGCTTAAAGGCGCAAACTAGGTTTGCGCCTTCAGTTTTGCCAAAATTAGTTTAACTAAAAATGTGTTTCAGGTCCACAATTTCAAAGCCTATTTTTGAAATAATTTTTTCAAGTACTCTATTTTGTGAATTTAAAAAAATAATAATATTATTTTATGAGATTCCCCAAACTGTATCCCTACATGATGAGTTGCAAGGACTTGGTCATGGTGGTATGTCTCAAATTATTATTATTTTCTTTTTTTTAAAAAAAAAAAAAAAAACTCAATGAAATCTACCTACCTACTAGTCTATACAATGCGAAGAATTTCAAAATATTGAGTTATAATATTAACTTTTTGCAGGGAAGTAACTCGAGGTATACTCTTAAATATTTTTTTTAATTTTTTTTGTGAAATAGTGTACCCGCAAAAATTATTTCAAAAATAGGTTTTGAAGGTGCAAACCTTATGTGCGCCTTTAGCAATTTGTATTGAGGGCGTAGAAACATTGTATTGAAGGCGTTGACGTTATCCACGCCCTCAAGCAAATTGCTTAAAGGCGCGAACCCTTACTTGAGGGCGTAGACCCTATTTGCACCTTCAGTATAATTTTTTTTTAAAATTATTGAAAATTAATATTGAAGGCACGGACCCTATTTACACCCTCAAGCAAATTGCTTAAAGGTGCTCGTCCGTGCCTTTAGTATAATTTTTTTTTATTATTGAAAATTAAAATTTCTCAAATTAATTTTTTTGCACCACTTTATATTTTTTCTTATAATATACAAAAAAAGAAAAAAAAAAGCGAATCTACTACTTTGTCTCTCTCTCTCTCTCTTTTATTTTATTTTATTTTTATCAAATTGATTACTAGTAGCCCGTAGAAACATAGCAAGTTGACCTTCATAAAAATACCAAATGGTATTGCAATTTGGTCTTAACTATAGTACGCTTAAATAAGTCTTTTTTGATATATTATAGGCTTTGTAACTCTAAACGAGCGAAAAATTATAAGATAAAGCATAAAGGGGTGTGAATTTTTTAAAATAAATTATATATAAATTTTTATAAATTTTAAATTTATGAAAATATTTTTTTGTTATTTTTTAAATAACTTTTAATTTTTTAAAGTTTAATTTTCTTTAAATGATTTTTCATAATTTTTTTGATAAATTAAAAAAAAAATTGCATTGAAGTCGTGAATGTTGTTCGTGCATTTGCAACCTATTTTTGAAATAATTTTTTCAAGTATGGTATTTCATGAATTTTTTATTTTAAAAAGCAATATTTAAGTGCATACCTCGAAGTAATCTCCACGTCCCTACATCAAATAAAATAAAAAAAATGTCTTTGCTACAATATATATATATATATATATATATATAGCAATAGCACTTTTCATGCATATTGGTTCATGATATTGAATAAAAGGACCTTTAAATCAAAATTAAAAATTTATACCATATATTTAGTAGTATAAAAATCTATTTCATAGTATAAAATTAATATATCTTTTATATTCTAAAAATAACTATATACTAAGTTCCTAAAAATCCATGTTTAGTATTGCACACACTAAACATAGTATAACAGAGTTGTATTATCCTATTTTTTTATACCATACTATTTAGTTCTCTTTACATTATCATTTTCTACCAACAAAATACTATCTAATAGTAAGATTGTATTGTTGTTAGTGAAGTACCTTGTAGCTATTTTATTCATGTAATAGAGAATTTTTAAAAAGTTTAAGGAAAAAAAAAATACAAAAAGCATCACTTGTGTTTTGGTGTATTTGTAAACTCATGATTTATGCTTTTTGTTTTAACAAACATAATGATATATATTGCATTAATATGTAAATGTTCATCCGGGTTGTACGTATTTTTTAATTGGTTAATAATAATTGATTTAATAAAAAAATATTATTAAATAAATTTAATTAGTTTATGTTTTTATCAAAAGTCATGAGTTTGTAAAAAATACCAAAACACAAGCCATATTCATGTTAAAAAACACACACACACAAGTCATGTACTAAAACACGGTTTATATTTTTGTTGAAACAAAAAATACAAGATGTGAGTTTATAAAAAGATCAAAACATAGATAAACTTCTTCTTTTTCTCTCTCTCTTTTTCTTTTTTCTTTTTTTTTTTTTTTCAAAACTGAAGTGGTAATTTGAATATAGATAAAATTAAAATATTATTATGTATAAATATTTGATATGACATTCACATGATAGTGGAGATTGTAGAAAATGTACATAGAAAGGCATTCCTATTTCGTGCTAGATTCTTTGCATATATTAAGTACCGACACGGTTGTCGTGATGACTCAGATGCTTGTCGTATCCGGAAGAACGAATCCACGAAGGAACGATCCAAGTGTGTGTAAGAATGCAAGTGTTACGGGGATGGTCACGAAAATGAAGATCAAGACACGACTAAAACTTCTAATTGAAAATTTGGAACCAAATTAAATTATCATCGAGAATGGATATAGTCAAAATCATCTCAATATTTTGCTTGCAGTGTGGGAACAAGTTTTATATAGAAAATAGTACTGAAGCTACTACAAGGGAAGGCCATTACAGTAAAAATTACCCAAAGAAGCTACTGGGGAATGACTTATTTAAATAGGATGTACAATTTAGTAGAAGCACCAAGAACGAGCACTAAAAATTTCTGACTAAAAAGAAAAAAAAAATTAAATAATTAAAATTTTCCAGCATTCATCAAAACTTTTCTCCTTTAGGAGGTTGAAACCGATGTACGATGAGCCACGGGGATCCTTCATTTCTTTAGGTATTTACTGCAAGTCCTATTATTAATTATCTTCCCATGGAAAACAATATGAAAGTCCCTAGCCCCAACTGAAGTTGTGCGTTACTTGCAAGGAGAGCCCCAAATGAACAAATTTCGACGATTGATAACCTTCCGTCAGATCAACATGCCTTGGTTACTAGATCATGCTTTGTAAAGAACATGAAGAGTGTATATTTTTGTTTTTATTTTTCCCCCTTGTGGAATACATTGGGTGCATGTCTTGATTTATGGGAGCACTTTGTAGCTGTGGAGTTTTCTTGAATTTGACAGAAGGTATTTCGAGAAAACAATCTTGTACAGAACTACGTACCCCTAGTATCCATAAATACAAACATCTACTTTTTACTAAAAAGAAATCGGCACACATGTTTCAATTTCCAGACTAGAGAGAAGAATTCACAACTACTGAGCATTAGAAAGACGAAATAATTAATAGCTACTCAGTTAATTGTTCACAGCATAAACTTAATCGAATGAACATTTTGACAGATGCGAACCAGAGTCATTTTGACAGAAATAAACGAAAGCCCTGCTCCACAATGAAGACTTAGTTATGGTTTCTCTACTAATTTGTGTATCAAAAGCATTTTGTATAGGTAAGGAACACCAGTTTCATATGCCATGTATTTAGGACAATAGCACAATCGAGAATTCGATCCTTAGAATTCTCAAACTCAGATGACAAGTTCCCATTTTTTTTTCTTAAAAAAAAAAGAAAAAAAGAAGAAAACTTATACTTGTATTTACATAATTCTGTCATGGAAACAAAAATGAAAAAGGCTCTACCATTGAATAAATTCATTTAATGAATAAATTAATCCCATAACAATAGAAATCATAATGCCCAAGGCATGTACAGTGTCAAGATCCAAAACTTAAAAAGCATATGATCACATAAAAATTAAGCAATGGGAAGAGCATATTAAAGTTGTGGAACAAAAGGTACCGTGCTCCGAGTAAATAAACAAAGGGATCAACTTTAGAACAAGTATGTAATGAAGGAATCAACTTGAGAAAGTGTACACAATAACCATGATAAAGCTTTTACTAACCCTCTCCTATACATCTTTTTGTCTAGATTTATACATTTGAAAGAATATGATTATCTCTTGATCATGTGGCAACTATATTCTTGGTTGAGAGTGGGACACAAATTCTAGAGGATCATGGCAAGGTTCCATGGACTAACCATCAACATCAATAAGAGGACCCCAATGTAAAAGTTGATCATTAGCATGTTCAAGACTAGCCGATAGCACTGCCTTAGCAAGGGGATAGGACCAGAGTCAGAGGACTCAAGTGGATACTTAGCTAGGATTGATAGTAGATGGATATACCCAACTAATTGAGGTATCTTGTGCTACCTAGAGCATTTATTGATGTTGCACTTATCTTAACTTCATACCTAGAGCCACATAGTAGCACTTACATGATTAAGTATATGATTGGCAGCTTAGACTCAACTTTAGCTCATTTGAGACTCCCCTTCCCAACTATTACGATTATCCTAACTCTTCTCCACTAGCTCTACAGAAGAGATGCCGTGACTTACAACATGGTGAAAATTCTAGCTAGTGGAATTTAGTACCTCCTTAGGAATTTGATGAGACATTTACACAACAATACCCAACACATGATTCACGTGCCCCTTTTGATAGAGATGGTCAAGGATATAGATAGTGCGCTACATCATTGATAATGCACTTTTTCTCAAGGAGGAATTATTGGAGATATACTTTTGTTTGTAACTTTACTTTTTGTTTTTGTACATTTCAAAGATACTTAATATATTTGAAGTTTTCCACATGTTTTTTCTATGAAAGTTCTCTTGGCATTCACATCGATACTTGTTTGAATTGATGGAGGTTGGGATTTAAGTTTGTTTGGATACTAATGTGTTAGTTTAGTGACAAAGTTGTGCTGTGTTTGTGTGGTTTAAGTTGCTATGTTTTGTATAGGGGGCTGCTGTGTGTTAGTTTAGTGACAAAGTTGTGCCGTGTTTGTGTGGTTTAAGTTGCTATGTTTTGTATAGGGGGCTGCTGTGTTTATTCTTTTGTAGTTTGTAGGTATTGAACTAAAGACTCATACAGTGTATGTACCTTTAGTTCAAAATTAATTTGAACAAAAAGTGCATACACTGTATGTATCTTCAGTATAAACAATTACATTGAAAGTGTGTTCAATATATGTGCCTTCCATTTAAATTAATTTTCTTTTGAGGGTGTATACACTATATACATTTTTACTCCTCTATTCAAATAATTAGTTTGAAAAATTCTCCTTTTAATAATTACTTTCAAAATTCACCTCGTATTCATTTAAAAAAAAACCCATTATATGTATATATTGATCTTATATGGAGGTACATTATCGGCGGAAATGTCATAGTACAAATGGTATAGGGGAGTTTCAATTGAATAATTGATCCATTACCCAATAGATAAAAAGGCACATATTACTATGTTAGAGATGAGAAGGAATGAACCTGCAATAGAGGATAATTCCCTTGGAGGAGGATCACGCTTGTAGGCATCCTCCTATTGACTTCAATCAAATGGTAAAAGGAAAGCAAACACATTACTTAATGTCAATAGCAATGAGTAGTAAGGGATAAGAAAACAAAAGAAGAAGAAGGAGAATAAAATATAAGAGTAGAGGTAAAACCTAAAACAATTGAAGGAATTGGGAGGTCGTTGTGAGATTGGGAATGAGTGCTAGAGGAAGAGGAAGAGCTGACCTATGGGGGAAAACTAGGAGTGGGCATAATTTGGTTCATTTTTTTAAAAAATTGAATATAATCATATGGTTCGATTTGTAAATTATTGAAATCTAAAAGAAAATAAATTAATTCAGTTTGTAATTTTTTCGAACCTAAGAAGATGATTTAAACCTAATTTATGACTCGGTTTGGTTCAATTAGTTTTTTTGTCTAACCCTAAGAATTTCCATGGTTAAGAACATGATGAGGTTTGATGGGGGAGAGAGGAATATAGCTAGTGTTGTAGAACCGACAAGTGTTTACATACACTTATTTAGTAGTGATTTTTATAGTGCTTTTATGGATTTCATTGATGTTTTTAAATAATTTTGGAATTTATTTGAATTATATTTTGATTTTAGGTATTAATAAGCTAGTCTGGATTAAAAGGAAAGAATTTTGATAAGTTTTAGGTGATCTAGAGTTGAAATGGAGAAGATATAAAGCTTAAAAGAAGAACACGGTCATGAACATATTCTTGTTGGTGCTATTTAAATACCGTATACCTCTCTTAGTAAAAGGCAAAATGAAGAGGGAATGACCAAACTTGACAATGCATAAGCAACTTAATAGCAATCTTAAACTTCATAAGATAAAAGTAGAGAGGGAAGACGTGTATACTAGACTCACGATATATGGTACAAGAAGTTGAGAAAACTGTTCTCCCAACCTCCTTATGATAAGAGTATGTATACGCAAATATATTGCAATGCTTACATGGTTGATTGATTAAGTAGAGTTCTCAAAACCATTTAATAATATAAAATCTTGCACATGGACATCATAGCAAGTATAATCAAACTAGTTTCTCTAATGCAAAATGCACAAAGTCACTAAATCATTTCCAGATAAGAACAAGCAGATTTCTTACCGTCTAGCTATTCCTACAATAGATAGAAGATAGAGAACTCCTCCAACTTTTGAAGTGTAAAGTGCATCAAAAATTTCCTGGGGCCACTATACCTCTTTTTGAAATAGAAAAAGAAAAGAAAGGGGGATATCTTAATCATAACATGAAATGAAGATAGGACTAAAACCTCCAATTGAAAATTTGGAACCAATTATCATCAAGTATGATTATAGTTGAAGACATCTCAATATTTCGTTTGCACCGTGGAAGCAAGTTTTATATAGGAAATTATATAGAAGCTAACATAAGAGGAGGCCATTCTAGTAAAAATTACCTACAAAAGCTACTGTTGCACAAGTATATTGGGGTATGAATTGTTTAAACAAGATGTACACTTCATTAGAAGCAATAAGAACGGGCACTAAAAGTTTTTGGCTTTTTCTAAAAATTAAAAAAAAATTGAATAATTAGAAATTGCTAACTTTTACGGTTCAATTCTTTTTTTTTTTTTTGGTCTAACTCTAAGTAGAGCCATGATTAAAAACATGAGAGAGGAACAAATTTAGTGCTGTAAAACTGAAAAGTCTTTAAATACACTTATTTAATAGTGATTTTTATAATGCTCTTATGGATTTTATAGGTGTTTTTAAATGATTTTGATACTTATTTAAATTATATTTTGATTTTAGGCTAGTTTGGACTGAAAGGAACGAATTTCAATAAATTTTGGGTGATTTGGAGTTGAAATAGAGAAGATAAGAAGCTTAAAGGAAGAATACGGTCATGAACACACTTGTGTTGATGTTGAATACCTGTTGTGTACCTCAGAACAATTCTTGAAGAAACACGCTTATATTTGGTACGCATATGGAAGTGTATGGCCGTTGAGATTGTGTTGAACTTGTGTTTCTCTCCATTTACATCATTTGAAGATTTAAAGTTAGAAGGATACACGAAAAAAGTACATAACTGTGTTGAATGACATTGAGCATATTTAATTTAAAAAATTGAAGATATAAAAGAAATTGAAGGCCAAACTTAAGGTTACACTAAACCTATACGAAGGTCACATTCTTGAAGGTGGAGGGAGATGAGAGAGCCACTCGCGAACATTATCAGTCTCAATCAAAGCCAATGTATCTCGCTTCATAACTTGAAGAACGGCTGCCATATTTTGGCTAGCTTTCCTTTTATGACCCACCATATCTGCTACGCACCCTTCCTTTTCTTGATGTTGTATTATTGATGGCAATTGTGCGATTGTCAATATATTACCTTGATCAAAGAGCTCTTTTTGCATCCAGCTGTTCCCCCAAAAAAAAAAAAAAAAGTTTGTTTTTATTTGTTCTTATTCATGATGTATGGAAGTTGAAAAAGAAGAATAGTCCCTATTGTTGTAGTCTTATGAAAAAAGTAACGCAGCGCGGAAAGCGTAAATAAAACGAATCCGATTCTAGGATTAGTTTCACAAACAACAAAAAATAAAGATGAATTATTCCTTAAAGAAATCTCGATTGCGCACAATCGACAAACAGATAAACTCGTCTTTCAAAAGTGTATTTGAATAATGAATAAAACGTAACCCTAAAATAACCTAACAACTATATATATACTCCTCTGGAAAATATATAAAAAGGAAATATAGATGTACACGTGGAAATAAATATAAGTATACATGTCTGTCCTCTGTCGTATACATGGCCATGCCTCAAAGCCGTGTATGCTTCTGGGGATATGTTTGGCGTAATACACGGTCGTGTATACTTCTGGGAGAAATCCTGACAGAGTACACGGCCGTGCCTCCTGGCCGTGTAAGAGGCCGTGTACGTTTCTGGGAATCATCCATGTATCGCACACGGCCGTGCCTTCTGGCCGTGTATGAAGCCGTGTGTCTTTCTGGAAGTTCCCCTGACATGATACACGACCGTGTAACAACCAATGTATCAGCCAGTGTCCGCATCATTCTCTCCCACCAATGAAGAACTCGACCTTGAGTTCTTGTCAGGATATAACGATGTGTCATCGGGGTGGAAAAGAGATAAATCTGCCACATTAAAAGTGCAAGAAATGTTCATATCTTCGGGAAGCTGTACAATGTATGCATTGTCGTTTATCTTGCACACTACTTCATAAGGCCCATATTTTTTTGGTTGGAGTTTCCCGTATCTGCCCGCAGGGAAACGCTCTTTCCGAAGGTAAACCATTACCTGATCGCCCACGTCAAACAGTTTCTTCTGCCTATGCTTATCCGCAGCCCCTTTATATCGGGTATTGGCTTCCTCTATCTTCCGTCTAACTTCCGCTGTGGTGGTTTGACATTGTTCCGCCATATGCTTAGCAGCGACATCACCCACCATGCCCTTAGGTAATTTGATCAGGTCCAGCGCGTGATGTGGCGTTTTGGTGTATACCACTGAGAATGATGATCTTCCAATAGTTCGATGGACGAAACTATTGTAAGCGAATTCAGCTTGAGCCAACGCTTGATCCCACTGCCCTGGCTTCTCACGGCAAATGCTTCTAATGAGGTTTTCGAGGGTCCGATTGGTTACCTTCATTTGACCATCGGTTTGAGGATGAGTTGTGCTGCTGTAATTCAGAGATAAGTCAAACATATACCAGAGAGTCCTCCAAAAGTGGCTAAGGAACTTGTTATCTCTGTCGGAGGTAATGGACTTTGGGACCCCATGTAGACGCACCACTTCCTTAAAGAATAACCGTGCGATTGCCCGTGCATCAGCGGTCTTTCTGTAGGGGATAAAGTGAGCCATCTTGGAAAACCTGTCAACTACAACAAAAACAGAGTCAGCACATCGTTGGGTACGAGGCAAACCAAGTACAAAGTCCATCGACAGGTCCTCCCAAATGTTCACCGGCATAGGGAGGGGAGTATATAGGCCAGTGTTCTGGGATTGTCCTTTCAACACTTGGCAAATATAACACCTTTCCATAATTATATACACATCCCTCCTTAACCGAGGCCAAAAATACCTTTCGGCAACTGCAGCTAGGGTCTTATCTTTGCCCATATGTCCTGCCAATCCACCACCGTGCAGGTTTCGGATAAGTTTTTCCCGTAAGGACGACTCAGGGATGCACAACTGATTCCCTTTCATTAAGTATCCATCGTGAATATGGTAGTCGTCACAAGGTTCCCTGTTGGCACATTTATTCCACGTTTCTTTAAAGTCTCCATCCCCTTCATACAGCTCCTTTAGTTTCTCAAATCCGACAATGTCCGCACTCAGAGTGAGTAGGACATCGGCTCTTTTACTCAGGGCGTCCGCTACCTTGTTTTGCACACCCGACTTGTGCATCAATTTGAAAGGAAACCTTTGTAAGAACTCAATCTACCTTGCGTGCATGTCCTTACTTATTCGGGTTTGGCCGCTTAGGTGTTTAAGAGCCCCGCAATCCGAATACAAGATGAACTCCTTTCCAATCAAATAGTGTTCCCATACTTTAAGAGCTCTTACCATGGCATAGAACTCCTTGTCATATGTAAACCAATTCCTCTTGGCTTCACACAACTTTTCACTATAAAATGCAATTGGTCTTTTCTCCTGTGACAGTACCGCCTCGACCCCAACTCCACTGGCGTCGCAATCTACCTCAAATAACTTGTCAAAATCTGGTAGTGCTAATACATTGTCGCTACACAATCATTTCTTCAAGTCTATGAAACTTGCTCCAGCCTTTTCGCTCCATCGGAATTTACCTTTCTTCAAACATTCAGTTAAGGGAGCAATGACTGTACTGAAGCGTTTAATAAACCTCCTATAGAAGCTAGCCAAGCCGAGAAAGCTTCTCAACTCAGTAACGGTTCTTGGAATAGGCCATTCTCTAATCACTTTAACCTTTTCGTCATCCACCATCACCCCTTCACTGCTGACTATGAACCCAAGGAACAATAGTCGTTTTGACATGAATGTGCATTTCTTTAGATTAGCGAACAGTTTATTCTCTTTCAGTACAGACAAAACACATCTCAAATGCTCAAGATGTTCTTCCTCAGATTTACTGAAGACCAAGATATCATCAAAATACACGACAATAAAACGACCATTAAAGGGTTTTAATACCTAGTTCATCACTCTCATGAAGGTGCTTGGTGCGTTATTAAGACCAAACGGCATCACCAGCCACTCATACAGCCCCTCCTTTGTTTTGAATGCCGTCTTCCATTTGTCTCCAGGATGGATCCAGATCTGGTAATATCCACTCCTCAGATCTATTTTGGAGAAGATAGTTGCTCTGCTCAACCGATCCAACATATCCTCGATGCGTGGGATGGGAAATTTATATCCTATGGTGATCTTATTGATAGCTCTGCTATCAACACACATCCTCCAGCTCCCATCTTTCTTAGGAGTCAACAATGCTGGAACTACACACGGACTCAGGCTGTCCCGAATAAACCCCTTGTCCAAAAGCTCTTAGACCTTATCCTACAGAATCTCAGTTTCCTTGGGACTCATCCTATAGTGTGGTAAGTGTGGGAGACTTGCTCCAGGCACTAGGTCTATCTGATGTTGGATGTCTCTTAGAGACGGTAGACCCTCAGGTAGGTCATCAGGAGCCACCTCCTTAAACTCCTCCAGTAAACTCTTTACTGTCTCGGGTACTTCCACACCAGCTTCATTTTCTCCAACCGCCACATCTTTTACTATAAGAGCATGGACCACCTGTGACTCCTTTAGATCTTCCACCAAGTCTTTCTCTGATTGGGTGACTGTTAGGAAAGAACGACTCTCTGCCCTCTTCTCCTTCGAGCGCCCTTCTTTCTTCAACGGTAACAATGTGTACCTCACACCCTCTTTTTCCAGTCTGTACATATTCTCCTTTCCCGCGTGTTGCGCGTTCACATCAAACTGCCATGGCCTACCGAATAAGATATGACAGGCATCCATGTCTACAATATCATAAAAGGCTTCGTCGCGGTACTTCCCTATTGAGAATGGTACCCTACATCTTTCCTTTACTTCAATCCTCTCGGCAGCTTTGATCCACCCTATAATGTATGGATTTGGGTGCTTTTCGATAGGTAGCTGCAGCTGTTTCACAACTTCTCTTCCTATGATGTTTTCAGAACTCTTGCTATCTACTATTAGTTCAAACAACTTCCCATTAATAGTACACCTCGTGCGAAATAACTGGTGCCGTTGTGTGATCTCTTCTTGTTTCGGGGTTAGCATCATCCGCCGAATCACATAAGTTGGTTCTGTTGCCTCTTCCTCCTCCTCATAATATTCTTCCTCTCCATCAGGTTCACAGCAAATCTCCTCATTATCCCCCCTATCAAGGATGTTTACACTTCTCCTAGTAGAACATTCATTTGATCGATGACCCGGTTGATTACATAAGAAACACTTACCCAAAATAGGCTTGGCATAAGGGTTACTCTGCCTTTAGGTTCCCTTAGGTTCCATCGGTTTCTTCCCCTCACTCTTTTCTTCTTTCTTGGCACTGTCATCACTAGGTTTGTATGCAGCACTTTTACTTTTCTCAAATCTCGACTTACTACTGCTACCTACAGCTTCACCGACGTACCCCTTTCTTCCCCCTCCGTATCTACTACCTTGCCCCTGCAACATTAACTCAGCTCGGAGGGCTAAATTCTTCGCTTCCACCAGGTTCCTCGCTATTGTAACTCCAATTTTATCCTTGATTTGGAGCTTCAGGCCTTCTATGTATCGTGCTACTTGCTGGCCTTCACTCTCCCTCAAGTCATTCCTTTCGGCCAGTCTCATGAACTCGGCAGTATACTCATGCACTGAACGTTGTCCCTGGCGGCACCACTGATATTGTTGTAACAATATCTGCTCATAGTCCGGTGGTAGAAAATCGTGTTGCAACAACTGCTTCATGCGATACCACGTTCTCACCGGATGTTTCCCCTCTCTTTGCCTCCT
The DNA here is from genome assembly GCA_037954665.1 of Laguncularia racemosa. Lineage (NCBI taxonomy): Eukaryota > Viridiplantae > Streptophyta > Magnoliopsida > Myrtales > Combretaceae > Laguncularia > Laguncularia racemosa. The sequence goes on from JBBMOL010000146.1 coordinate 751,786, forward strand.
GTTCTGTAGCCTCTCCCACCATGCCGAGGCTCCACTCTTCAGTCTGCACGCCACCAATCTCACCCGACGGTCTTCTGGAATTTCCATGTAGTCGAAGAACCGATCTACTTCGGAAATCCAATCTAGGAAGCCTTCGATATTAAGGCTACCATCAAACCACAGAATGTCAACCTTCAGGCGGTAATCTCCTCCGTCTCCTTGATCATACCCACCACGGTTCCTCCGGTAATCACCGTCTCTATAATTGTTTTCGTACTGAACCGGTCGATAACCACCACCTCTACCATCGCGCCCTCACTGTGGTCTACCCCCATACAGGTCATCACTTTTATCGCTGGAATCCTCATCCTCTACCTATCCCCACCTGTTCTCAACGACAGGTCGGACCATATGTCCACCGTAGACATCAGTTGCCCATAGTGGATTCCTCCCAACACCCCCAACCTTATTGGGGTCTACTGCTAAGGTGTCGAAACGCTCGATCAGTTCATCAAGGCACTGTTCCATACGCCCGACCTTTTGATGCATAGCGTCAAACTCTACCCTTAGAACCCATTGATGGTTTCCTTGTGATCTCGCATCTTGAACACCGTCAAGAACACGACCGCTGTCGTCGCCTTGATGAGTTAACATCTCTATAGAAAATTACCTTGCTCTGATACCAACTAACGCAGCGCGGAAAGAGTAAACGAAACGAATCCGATTCTAGGATTGGTCTCGCAAACAACAAAGAATAAAGATGAATTATTCCTTGAAGAAATCTCGATTGTGCACAATCGACAAACAGAGAAACTCGTCTCTCAAAAGTGTATTTGAATAATGAATAAAATGTAACCCTAAAATGACCTAACAACTATATATATACTCATCTGGAAAATACATAAAAAAGGAAATATAGATGTACACGTGGAAATAAATATAAGTATACACGCCCGTCCTTTGTCGTATACATGGCCGTACCTTAAAGCCATGTATGCTTCTGAGGATATGTCTAGTGTAATACACGGTCGTATCTCCTAGCCGTGTATGGAGACCGTGTATGCTTCTAGGAGAAATCCTGATAGAGTACACGGTCGTGCCTCCTGGCCGTGTAAGAGGCCGTGTACGTTTCTGGGAATCATCCATGTATCGCACATGGCCGTGCCTTCTGGCCATGTATGAAGCCGTGTGTCTTTTTGGGAGTTCCCCTGACATGATACACGACCGTGTAACAACCCGTGTATCAGCCCGTGTCCGCATCAAAAAGTCAGAATTAAAAACGATCCCAACTAGAAAAGCTTTTGCAAAAGAAACCATTGGCATGTTTTGTGCACCATAGGAGTATCTAATAATGATATGGAAAAAGGTCCGTAAGCTCTTTCAGATTTATATAATGTAACGTGACAAACATGTAGTAAGCTAGACTCATGCTACTTTTAGATGGTTTAGTCCATGGAAATTTCAAAATTTTAACCACTCAAACCCTTAATGGTACTTTGAGTAGGACGGAGTTTCGCGGAATGGAATATTAATTAGCACACAAATTGTTGTGGAAAGGAACTGTTGTTCTCTTCTTGGACTAGATTGACTACGGTATGAGATAATGGAAAGTATATATTATTTTTTATTTTCAAAACATGATATAAATAATCAGTTAGACTTGTCATATGGCCTAAGTCTAGAGGACTCAATAGTCCGCCACGTGTCCTTCCTCTTCTTGGGTAAAGGCTTCACTCTTAAGTTTTTTAGGTTTTATGTTTGTTATTGTAGAGAGTTGAAAATATTATATAAATATATTGGACTAAGCTCATTAATTATTTGGCTTGACTTATTGGGTTAGGAGATAGAGCCTAGTGAGTCCCGTCCAATTATTAGGATGATTAAGGAAGAATTGACTTAGTAGGCTCAAAATAGAGATTATTGAACTGGTTCGTTCGCATTCAACCTTTCTCAGACAGATTCATGCATTTGTGAAGAAGGCTATTAGTCTTGGGTCTATAGCAAGCTCATTGGGATAACCCTAAAATGAGCAAACTTTATTTCGTCCGTTGATCACTAAGGTAATACTCAACCGTTCCTCCTCATTAAAGGATCTTTCCAGATTCTATAGATCAGAAAAACGATGTTCCACTAAGAATTCTTTGCTCTCAAAGATCAATAAGAGTTAAGGCGAAAAACAGTCTCCATTACTCGAGAACTGCAAGGTTGATGCTTGAGATCCCCTTAGCTCTCTTGTCTATCAATTATGCAATCAAGACTCTCAAGATTGCCTATTCCTCTTCCTTGCCACTCTCTCCATAGTCATCATATCACATGCCATCTCCACATCACTTTCTCTTAAGTAAGGTGTAGTGCAATACCGACATGATACTCATGTGACTACTCCTACTCCAACCCCTCCATTTACATTTTGGCAGATCCATTAGGGACAAAGCTAAGTAATAGAACAGTAATGGCACCTTCTAGGAAGAGATGACTATATAATAATACTTTTTAAGAACAAGATCCTAACATTAAACTAATGGAGTAGAACCTGTCTCAAATACTATAGAATACCAGTCAAGGCAATTCACAGCCTAAGGCTCCCATAGATCCTACATAGATGATGCAAACTATGTAGGAGAACATGAGGGCTCTGAATGAACTCATGATGATACTTGCTCCACTCGTCATAGGGTTGGCTGCTACTGTTGCCGCACAATAAAGTGCGGCTTTGCCAAACATTAGCATTGCTGCATAGTAAAGTGCCACCCATGTAACTCCATCACATATAGTTCCTCCAACTAATCCTCCCATTAATGAAGAGAATATTCCTTAGGAACAAACCCCTCCATTAGACATTTTCCCTCCTATTGATTTTAGTAGATTTAGCTATCAGCCTACGCCTGCACCTACTTCTATGGTATCTACTCTAAGGACCTCCTTTATATTGAAGGAAGACTTGGACGTATACTTAAAAAAAAATACAAGCAAAGTCAATTGTGAAAGTGCTAGAGTTAAGACTCCCTTATTATTAACACATTGCTGAAAAACCTTATCTTAAGGACTATGTTAGTCCTAAGTTCATCTTGTTCAATGGTAAGAAAGGGAGTGCTAAAAACATTTACTTACGTTTATTGAGACCTTGGAAGTATACAGGTTGGATGATGACCTAAAGCTCAAAGAATTCTCCAAGCCATTAATTGAAAAGCATACACCTGGTATGTCAATCTCCCTATAGGGTCAATTGATTCATGGGGGTCTATGTGCAAGCTATTTCTAGAGAAATTCTTCTCTACCCAAGAATGGAACAGACATGAGAAGAACATGATAGTATTCGAAGGAAGATTTGATGAATTATATAGAGTACTTTAGAGAGCATAACTTAAACATCCATGATATATGTGATGAGAGAGAGCTAGTGAAGATTTGCATCTAAGGGAGGTTTATTGAGTATGTGGTCCACTTAGAAAATCTTAACCTAAGTTCCTTCTCTACACTTGTCGAGACTATGAGAAGAACTAACAACTCCGTTCCAAGGTAGCAAGTAGAAAATGGAAGTTTTGGGAAACGAGCAACATCTACTAGCTTGGCCCAAGTTGAGACTCCTGGAGACAATAGGAAGCCAAAGAATGATAGATTATAAGGCTCTACATCAACTCGTTATTTCCCATGCCTAATGGGAAAGGTACTTGCTTTGCTTGACCAATGGTTCGAGGTGGGAATATCAAGCTCTTAAGGGTAGATCCTTTACTTACGCAAAACGAGAAAAATGATCCTAAGTTTTGCAAGTATCATAGGTTTGCAGGTCATCCTACAAAGGAGTGTTAGACTTTAAAGAAGATTTTCAATGATAGGGTCCATAATGGGGAACTTGTCATAGAAAATAACGATTTCCATAATAATCCACTTCTTGCACACAGTAATTAGCAAGGTACTACAAATACTCTTAGCCATGATCCCAGTACTGAAGAAGGAAATATGTCACATGCCGAGGTGTGTAATGAGCATGAGGCTTTAATTGGGAATGATGATGGCACATACTTACCAAAGGTTGCTGCCCTAATAAAGACGGTTAACTTTAGGATTTTTTTTGGCTTACCAAGGTTTAATCAGGATGCATGGCTTGCAGTAGCAATTGTAGCTACCCAAATTGCTAAAAGACAATATGGGGAGTGCAGTTTAGCGCAATCTATACGAAGAATAGCTAATGTGTATGAGAATGCGATACTCATTGCAAATGCAGACATGTGCACTTAAAATCCCAACCACAATTGTCCTCTTTATACGGCAAATATGCTAAATGGGCATTCCATTAAGAGGACATTCATAGACAATAACTCCTCCATAAACATAATGTTGATGTCTACATTCAAGCTTGTAGGGATAGACAACCAATGGCTAGTGAGACAACTTATTGCCATGAATAGTTTCACTGACGTGTCTACAAACACTGTTGGGTATGTTAATGTGAGCTTTAAAGTTGGCCCTATATAGGGCTCTACACGGTTTCACATCATTGACGCGCCTATATCTTATCATCTACTCATTGGGAGGAAATGGCTGCATGATCACAATCTCATATCCTCAACATGGCACCAGTGCATTAAGAGCTATTGGAAAGGGAAAGACATATCCGTTCCCTCTACGAAGAATCTGTTCGAGCATAATGAATCATACCTCATCAAGGCTACATTCTTTGATGAGTATGCTAAAAAGGGCAAGATTGATATTGCAAAACCTTATGATACGCCACTACCCACTTGGAAAGAAACTCAAGAGAAGCATAAGAAAAAAAAAAAAAAAGAAGAGAATGTGAGGCTCGCATGGGGATAAGAAAAAGCAAAAAAGAAATAAGGGAATAGAAAGTTTCATTAGTGAAGATGAGCAAAGGGTATACTACTTATGACAGTATATAGGATTTGAAGAAGATGGATTGTCAAAGCTTAAGAAGGATATTTCATAAGAAACTTCATCTGATAGTGATTAGTGATTTATTAAGCACTAAAGTTAAGGTTAAAACTTGACATTACTTTTGAAAATAAAGAGCATATTTCACCACAAATAATAAAAGTTTCATTTTTTTAAACCTTTGCATTATAGTCTTATATACTCATGCTTTAAGCTCAAGTAATGCCCTAGCATCTTAGCTTCCATGCCTTAAGCTCAAGTAAAGCTCTTGCATCTTAGCTTCCATACCTTAAGCCTAAGCAAAGTTCTAACATCTTGGCTTCCATGCATTAAGCCTAATTAAAGCTTTGGCATTACGATTCCCATGCCTTAAGCCTAAACATTATCTTGGCATCACGACTCCTATGCCTTAAGCCTAAGCAATACCCTAGCATCATGGCTTTCACACCCTAAGCCCAGGTAACGCGTTGGCACTCAGCTCACATTCCAATGCTTCCAATTATGAGTGAAACTTGCTCATTCCCTTAAAGCTAGCCATGAAGCTACTCTCAGCTTGAGAGACATTTACCGAATTTACTCTTATACCCTAATGAATCATCATGTTAGAATTTACACAAGATTCATCATTCACTAAAACAAAGTATATAAGGGGTAGTGCAAATGTCAATGTTGACTAGTAAGAGCTTGGACTCCCAAGCTTACATTGGAAAGTTAGGCATATCCAGTGTAGATTAGTAAGAGCTTTGACTTCCAAGTATACGATGGAAAGTCAAGCATGAACAGTGCAGACTGATATGAGCTTTGACTCCTAGGTGCATGACAAAAAGTTGAGCATGTATAATGTAGATTGGTAAGAGCGTTGTCTCTTAAGTACATCATGAGCCACTGTAGCTAAGTAAGAAAATCAATCTACTTATAATCAATCATAAAATTTCTACCATTGAGTATTTTTAATCTCCTAGTAACTCATACCAAATAGTCAAGTAGTGGGAAATACCCCCTTGACTAGTAAAAGAGAGCTCATGACTTCAAGTAACAAATGTCATTATTTCTACTTAAGCACGATTGAACATTTTTCGAAATAAATATCTTATAAATCATCACTAGTAAGAGAGAACTTTGCTCTAGTGCACGAGATGACTCTAGAGGCTTCTTAGATCTTGAGAGTCTAAGTAGTCTCATATCTATGACGCCCTTCCAAGTAGGTCTTTACATCGCTACTACTAAGTGAAGGCATCACCTCCTAAGCATACAATGACTTACGCATATTTAAATAATGCAGGCAACCAAAAGGCCCTCTGGTGGTGCTATTAGATGGGATGGCACAAGAAAATCGCAATAGAAAAAGTTTTACCTGAAATCTAGAGTTGCTACCCCGTCTCGATGATACATGTTAGCAACTAGGGGGTGAAGAGATATTTTAGGTGTCAACATAAGTATCACTTTCACTCCTCAATTGGTATCTCAGTATCAAAGAAGTTTTATCAGATCATTCAAATCTTCAGTGCTATCACTATCTTCAACCTAAAAAGCTTCAAATATGCTTGACCAATATAACAACTAGTCAAAGGATGCAATCCCCAATCAGCACATAGAAGTAAAGAATAACCGTATTAGCTTTCTTCAAAAGAGCCATGTACTCTGATTTCAAGCTGACATGTTTTACCTAAGACTTCCACCCAAAGGGTGACTACTTGAGAATGCAGTCTAGGTGACAAATAGAGGTAGCTCTCTTCTTTCATTCCTAAAGAGCAACATCGAATCACCTTTGATGGTAACCCTCCAGTGATGCTGACCCTCCAATTCGCTGGAGGCTCGTTATGCTCAAGACTTGATCCACTTGAGGCTAGCTATGCTTGAGACCTACTAGGCCTATTACACACCAAGCCTACTATGCTTAAGTCCTTCTATGTGCAATGCATGCCATGATCAAGGCTCATTGTGCTCAAGACATATCAGGGTCTGTTGCGTGCATAGTTCACGCTACTGGAGGCCTACTATACTTGACCTTATGACATTCTTGCTTTGATAAAATGGACAAACCAACTTTTATCACCTGTAATGATAGAAGGAAATACATGAGCTGGCAACATAAGATTTATTCATATGAATATGTAAGTATACAAAATGAGAATACTTACTCTCATCTATGGCTTAGACCTAGAACTTGGGGATATTTCCCCTCAGATCCTCAAAGAAGCATGGGAGACACACTTCCATCACACTCATAAGTAGGAACTATGGTTAAGCGAATATAGTAATGGTATAAAGGATCTTAAGTCATAGCCACACTTCCATCTCGCTCTTGTGCAAGAACCGCAGTCGAGTGAAAGTAGTAATGGCTTGAAGGATCCTAATCTTCTTCAAGAGAGAAATGTGTTTTGACCTTGTGGTGGATAAGAATGCTCTTGTTGGAATGCTTTTCATTCCAATGTCGAGTTGTCAACAAATTAAGCCTTTATATCACTTGAAATTGCAAGGGAAAAAAATAGTAATATGATCAAGAATGATCATTGATGGAGATTGAATCAAATTCTTGAGTTGTAGATAGATAACTTGATAGGAGAGCTAGGAATCACCTCTTGGCAAGTGAAAAAGAGGTTCGAAAATGCTCGTTGGAGCTTTAACCATCCAAATGCTAAAAGAGCAAGCATTACCTGCAAGCAAGATATAGAAGCAACCTCTAGTGACTTCGAATATTTTAGTCCAGTAGTGCCTTAACAGAATGGACATCCTTGTGATAGTGTAAATCAACATATCAGACTTATCTCTCATCCTCCTCTCGTGTCATCGATCTTCGACGAACTATTATATATATGTTCAATGTATATGTCACAATGTGAAGCCTCACTTTTGCTTTCAATTCATTGAACCATGGTCGACATATTTCATGATGTGGCCTGCTTTTGCTTTATATGGATATTTTCGGATGCCAAGTTATAATGCTGAACTAGCATGAAGGCGATGGAGATCATAATGGTTGGCTATTTGCAAACCTGGAGTTGCCATGCTCATTGATTGTTTAAGTCACTTACCAAAACAGAAAGATGAATAATGAAAAAGTCAAATTCACTCCAGACTTGGAATTGTCCATTATATGGAATGTAAATTGTCCATTCTCTAGCAAGGCGAGGCAAGTGCCTCACGAACACAAAAAAAAAAAAAAAAAAAAAGATGAACGAACAAGAACTGACTAAAAAAATTAAAAAAAAAAAAAGAGGAAACAAGGAAAGTAGGTCTGATCGAGGTAGTTGTTAAACTTCCAGAACTTGGAAGTTACTTTCCTTCCCATGCAGTTTAGATAAATTAATTGGGTTCCTAAGCTTAAAGAATCTCACCTACAATTGAGGAGCAAGCATGACCACTATTCCGATTGCTGTTAGATCGAACCTGCAATGTCTGATGATGCGATTCCGATTACCAGAATAAGATCGTGTGATGAAGTTTTTGAAACACAACGAATGTCACGGGTGGCTGCACTATGATTACCAGAACAAGATCGTGTGTCTAATCAAGTTTTGTTCTAGTATTCTCTTGTATTGCCTACAAAAATAAAATGGAAAGCGAAACAGAAAACTTAAATCAAGAAATAGAAGACCAAGAGAATAGATGATGTCACAAGATTGCCCACATGACTTACCTGTTCAAGATCAATCAATAGGGTATCGGTGTGTGTTTAAAAGAAAACCTGATAATATGGATATTTATGGCTAACAAGAAAAGATTTGATCTTGTGTGTCATCAAAAGAAAAAAAAAAGATTTGATTGACTAAAAAAAAATGGAGATACTATGAAGATATTTTTCATACAAAACATGAGAAAAGATTTGGCCAAAATTAGAGAAAATTTGAGAAGATTCGGGATTGATTCTATTTTGGTATTAGTGCATTCTTATTTAAAAAATCATAACTTTTTGTTTATATAGAGTTACGAGACTCATAATATATAAAAAAAAAAAGATTAATTTGAGTCTACTATGGTTAAGACTAAATAGTGTTTCCGTTTGGTATTTATATAAGAGTTAAATGTGCATGTTTTTACAATATATTAGGCTGATAAAATCTTTTTTTTTTTTTTAGCCAAGATGTTCTTTCTTTGTTGTTTCCATAGAAGACATATACAAGATTATTATGTATGCATTTGAGACATTCAATGACATATGAGGAGTATGGAGAAACCTAATGAAAAATCTAATTTTAACAAGTATATTGCAAGATGTATTAGGGTCTTAGGCAATTCTACACCCCATTCCTCCTAAGTAATACCATATTGCAATCTCAAGCAATATCTATTTTTGATTGGCTAAATGTGACATGCGTAATTAAATGGTGCTACAAGTTTGCGCACCCAAATATATATATATTATATGCAGCATTGGCGCCAAACTCTTGTAATGTGAATTGTACAAGCATATATATGGTAGTGGTGTAGCTATTTCATAAGCGTACATGCGCCCAGCAATTTTCTAGTAATTAGAAAGACTTATCTAATGCCCAAACCCTTTCAACCTCGTTCATAGGATTTTGGTTAGGGGGCAAAAATGTAGATGGTTGAAAATATTGCATAAATTTATTGGTTAAGCTCATCAATTATTTGACTTTACTCATTTGGCTAGGTGATAGGACCTAGTGACTTCAGTCCAATTATTAGGATGACTAATGGAGAATTGGCTTGGTGGGCTCGAAATAGGGATTATTGCATCAGTTTGTTTGCATTCAACCTTTGTCAAATAGGAAGAAGATTACATAAAGATGTATAATGGAGTTCAACTATCCTTAACTATTTTCCTCTCAGCTCTATACCCAATCATGTCTTATTCACTACTCTTAAAATTTTTGCTACTTATATCCCTTTTGATGTCATATAGAAATATAGAAACCAGTTCCAATTGATACCGGAGAGAAGTTCCAAGAATTCTTCTTTTAATACCTCGTACAAGATATATCTCCTTTCGATACCACACAGAAATAATATTTTGCATACATCGGTAATCTATTTTAAGATTTGTACAGTAAACAATAGTCATGGAGAATGATACCTAAAAATTTATTTAAAAACTCACTAAGTATACCTCAAAAAAGCACAACTTTTTCTTGCTTAAGGTGTGAGTCTTCATAAATCATAACTAGTGCTTTCATATTTTAGATATATCTTTAAAACTATTCTTTGCGTATTTCTGAAAAATCCAAAATTCTATTATAATATCATGATATAATAGGCTTTGGAGCCACTAATTTAGACTTTAAATCAAAGTCTTTTGATTTGAACTAAACTTTATAGTGTTGCTATGAATGTTAATCAAAGTGATTCCACGAAGTTTATTTTATAAAATAAAGAATACAGAATGATTAATTTTATCAGGAATGTGAATTAGCAATTACATTCATTAATTGTTAGAAATACAAATAGATCCTAATATATAATGAGATGCTAAAGATCGAATAATTAACATACAAGATTAATAAATATATACGGAAATATGCTTGTACAGTATCATATCAACAAGGGTGAGAAATATAACTAATTTAACTATACATAAGTATCACACTATTTAACTAGAAAACGGGTAAATTAATCCATAACTAACAAATTAATAAAATAATTAATTAAGAACATATGGCCTATGAAATGTGGAAATCGGCCAAATGGGGAATGAGTAGGAAATTTGGCAAACAAAATTGGCTAGGGAGAGAGAGAATGAACAAAAGCCAAAACTTTGGAGTTATCATAAGCTGGGGGGTTTACTCTCAAATTCATTCTCTATAAAATCAACTATCAAATACCTATAACTTTCCCAGAAATTTAACCAAAGGTAAGGTCAGGAAAACCTCTACAATTGATGCAATGGTTGAGTTAGGTTAGCTATTAGAGAAATTAACCAAGAAAATGAAGGAAAATAATACAAGGGGCTGGAGGGCAAGGTTGAATTTGCTGTTGTGCCATTTGGAGGTCTGAAGGAAGTCCAAGACCTCGCCTAGTTTTTATTTATTTTCTTGAAATTAGTGAACCTACTTGCAAAATTGTAAAAAAAAAAAAAAAAAAAAAGTATTTTGGGTTTATTTTATGTATAGATTATTCTAGTATTTTTATTTTAATGAAATTAATGATGATGATATACGCTCCTTAAGAAAAATCTTGCTTTGGACGGGAATGGTTTGTAGATTTAGAAATGCCAAATGACGTAGTTTTGGGTCAGTTTATAGACTCCTAACATGTTAAAGTAAATTTACCTGACAAGAATTTTGAGGGAAAAAGAAGAAGAAGAAGAAGAAGCGTGTTTTGTATTTATTGTGACTTTTCCTATTAAAATTGCGGATTTTCTATGAAAATATGTCTTAATTAAGCTAATTAATTCTTGGGTCATCACTTGAGGATACTGATTTGTTGTTGAAAATTGGAGATATAAAAAGATGTTAGGAAAGGTCAAATCGAATGTTATGTGTAAATGTGATAACTAGACTAGACTAATTGATCAAAAGTCGGAGTTTCAAGCGTGATTTCGAAAACCATAGGAACATGCAGATTTGATAATATTGGTTATTAGACTTATAACTACATCTTTTATGACTTTATAGAATTTTTTTGTGGAATTATTTGGATTCGTCACTATTCATATATAATCACTTGGAAAATGGCTTTGAGCTTTTAGCAAATGGATAGTACTATATACTTGAGCTGGTTAGATCGGTAATGTCATGAATTAATATTAAAAGCTGAGTATTTAAGTTAAAATTGAATAGAATACTGAATATAGTGACATAGAGTCAGGTGGAGTTAAATTCAGGGGCATCTTTGTAAATTTGAATGTTAGGGCTGATTTTAGATAGTACTTTTAATGATGACTGCAATGATATATATATATATATATATATATATATATATATATATATATGAAGTAACAGTGTTGTAGTAAAGACTAAGACAAATGGTACTAAAACCTTATTAATACCTAGTATTTATGGTTTACTAATTCATTAAAGTGCGTTTAAGTAATCTTGTGTGTACAAATTTGAGTTTTGGGGTCCATTTATTGGCTTATTTGTGAGTTTTGCTTGTTCAGGTGGGTACGTTTCGAACTTGATTGATTATGGAGAGTGTGACTTATTGTGTAAACCACCTGCTTGTTAGCTGTTAAACCCTATATAATCATTTACTATGATCATTATAAGAGGATTTAGAATAAAGTTTTTGGTTTTGTGTTGTGCATAAGTATTGTTTTGTGGTGAATGTGATGTTGAATATTGAATTGATGAAGCGTACTAATACCACTATTATGTGGAGTAGTGTATCGAAAATTTTAGGATGCAACTGTACTATTGATTGAGAATAATTTAACTATAGTGGGAGCTAGTTGAGTACCGTGGTTGGTTTTTGTTAATCCTTGCTTGGTTATTACTATGATTGAGATCTCGATATTCTTACTTGCATTCATGTGTAATGCTCCAAATCTTAGGACATCAGAACTTGCTATGTGTCATTATTAGTTAATGACATGCTTAGACTTTTAACTTGTCTAAAACCACAAGTATTTGTGTTTCTCTATAGTATAAAATAAAATAACCAATTCTTAAATATCTTACATATATATTTTCTATTTATTTGATAATATACATAATTCTAAAAATTTTTAGATAATTTAAAATCTAATCTAATTTAATTGAAAGCAAATTATAACAACTTATTTGATTTCCTGTCTTGATATTCTAGTGTTGAACTCTCTCCCAAAGTCTAAGGTCATGATCACCATGTATCATATAACCCTTTAAAAAGAAATTCCCCAAATGGGGTGAGTTAATACTTAGTATGTAAGCACCGCACAGACATGCTCATGCCACAACAATCACAGTTCACACACATAATGCAGTATATAATTCACAATTATTAAATTATTTATCTTTCGATTTAGCCAACAAACAACAAAAAGGATATTCATGATCCTACCACACTATCTAACATATATATGCATATATATGCTCTACATTGAGAGCTATCACCTTTGACCCCAACTTTCAGATGAGTATAAGGAATTACCAGCTTTGGGCTTAATACTCCTAAACTTTACCCTAAATCATTTCGATATATAACTCTATTAGAAATAACATCATATATCGATCATTAGAGTACCTTCTAAGAATCTGTCAACTTTAGCTTTTAGGCCAAGTTATACACAAGCAACAAGTAGAATTAAGTCGAATATACATTAATTCCATTTAATTAGCTATTAGCCAAAACACAATATCAAATAAGTTGATAACACATATCCAATGAATGGGTTTTTAACATTAACTAGAACTTCACAACCCTTAGATCCGATAAAGTGATTACATGTGTCAAATATTATAGCTTCCCACTTAATATCTATCGCATTCTAAGTTTAGCTAACTAATTCCTAATGCGACTTATTTCTTTTAAGATTTTCAATTTTTATCAAGTCATTGTTATTAAAAATGTAGATTAATATTGTCGTTAGAGTAAAAACAAGTAATTCATTTTACTTAATGCTAATATAATACATAGGTAAAATATAATCAATATATTCAAATGGTTTAGTATCAATATAAATTTTACAATGAATGTACACATAAATAGTAATCTTGGTTTAATAGCATGATTTTGTTTTATAAAAACATAAGTATGAATTAATATAATAAAAGCAATTATTATTATATAATTATTATTTTTATTTCTACAAAATGAGATCAGTTGTTAATTGGTTGCAAGTGTGGTTACAGTGGTTGCTAACTGGTTACAATTTTAGTTGCAACTTCGGTTGCATGTTCAGTTGCAATTACAACCTATGGATGGTTGCTACAACCAATTGTGCTAAATGGTTGTAACTAGCAGCTAGTTGCAACCTAAACTAGTTGTTTTTTCCTCCAAAGACGTTGTGACTGGTTAACCGCATAGCAAAAACACATTTCTCTATAAACATACTAGTAATAGAGATTAAACTTAAACCTTGTCTAAGAATGCTTTGATTTGCAACTTTATAACTCTTATAATTTTGTAAATACAACTCTTATAATAATTTGATACACCTCTCAATTTTGATAATTCTCCTTGAAATAAACAATTTACACTATACACCAATCCCATATTTGCACCTACTTCAATACCCATTAACCTCACATAAATCAATCCCCAACTAGAAATTGAAATCTTCTTATGAAACAAAACAACAAAAAGTCAAGAGTATAGTTTACATGATCTTTAGTAAGAAGTCAACACCTTACGTGTACATCGCCTCCAAACCTTAAACACAAAGTGCTGCAATTCTTTTTTAAAATCAAACCCTTCCTTTTTCTTCTATTACTCCATAAGTAAAAGAAAATTGAAGCATATGCCCCTCTTAAGCTCGTCTTGCAATTCATAAAAAACTTTAATTTCAAGATTCTTCGCATTATGCTTTGCCCTAAGATTATAAACCAACAAAAAACTCATTTAAGGCTTGATAAAAGTAATGAAATGATAAAGGGAATTAATGAGAGATAGTTACCTTTTTGTTTGATTTGTCTATAGAATTCACAAGAGAAGAAGGGTTTGTTTGTTTTTAAAGGAGAACATATTTTAAATACGATAATGGCAAGTTTTCTATGGGAAAGAAAAGGATTAATATTAATTTATTAAAAGTTTTAGGAGAATAAAATTACTAGAATACCCTACAAAATAAAATTATTTTAATTGGGGTATTTCATTATGGCATGGTACAAGTGGACCTAAGGGTCTTGCTTTGTTAAGTTCAAAATATTCACAACAAATAGTTTTCATTCTCGTTTGTTCTTTTTTTTTTTTCAATAATAATCAATAAAAATTAAACTCCATTTATCCAAGAATAATAGTCAATTAAATAAATTTTCATTAGAGACAATTTATTTATTGATGGCAATATTATAAACAATAATGACATGCTTCAATCTTGTGAAAATGAATTGACATTATGAAATAACCAATTGCTTAATCATTTTTATTGGGTTTTTTTAGATAATAATGAAATAGTCTTATAAAATCATTATCAGAAAATTATAGAAAATTTATTTATATATTATGTTTTCTTTTTGTTCTACATGAAATTATTGTTTATTTATTTATTGTTATCTATTGTTAAAAACAAAACTTAACGCAATTTTTATGTATTAATCCCATTTATTTAATAAACTAAATATTAAATTTCAATTAATATATATGCCTCAATAAAAGGGTAAAATTTATATTTTTCTTAATTTTTGACAAAGTACATTGAACTCTTGTATTTATTTCATAAAAAAGTTTAAAATTCCCTTTCTTTTTAGTATGAAAAAGTGTTAGAGCTGTACTTATTAACGAAATTCTTTCATATATATGAGATGTATTGTAATTATAATATAACAAGTGGAGATTTCTCTATTTTAATAAAGTCTTAAACAAAATAAGTTCACCCCCTCCCCTAATCATATGGTTTAGCTTTTGCCGTTGATGTCAATTGGATGTTTCAAAGAACCTGTTTAATTATAATCTCCCTTATCATATTAGGTTATAATTAAACAAAACTCTATTAAAACTAATCTTTGATGCTGTCATATCTAAAGATTAATTTATCCATATCTAAATTTATTTTCTTGTTCATAAACAATTAAAAAAACCATAAAAATAACAAAAACTCTAAAAATAGGAAATAACCAAATTTTAATTCTATTTAAAAATTATTGTTTACGGGAATCAAGCTCACATACAGAATTAACCCAACTCAGGTTTTTTAAATGATGTTGCTTTGTCCTTCCTTCCTCGAGGCTTCAAAAATTTTCCGGTCCATACGATAATGTTGTTCTTAATGAGTCCTTTTTATTTTATTTTATGTTATTATTATTATTTTCAATCACTACGAGCGGTGCCAATTAATGCAGCATGACCATCTAAGAGCGAGATATCTTCACGTCAGTGAAGTACGTTTTAACTGTTTTATTCATTTGATGGATTTTTTCAAAAAAAAATTAAGGGAAAATTACAAAAGTATCACCCATGTTTTGGTGCTTTTATAAGCTTATAATCTAGGTTTTTTTCTTTTAACAAACACATCATCTATGTTTTTACCATTAGATGTTAATGTTGGGAACATGTGTCACCTTTTGATTTGTTTAGAAAAATTAATTTGATAAAATAATATTATTAAATAAATCTAATTAAATAATAAATTATGTTTTATTAAAAAAAAGAAGAAAGAAAGATGAATTTGCAAAAATACCAAAACACAATTCATGCACTAAGATACAAGTCATGTTTTTGTTAAAGGAAAAATTACAAGTAAAGGAATCCATGTTTAGAATTAAGTTTAAATAGAGAATAAAACTTTTAAATAGTTAAAATAGAAGATCAACTTTATATTAAATGGCTAAAATAAAAATCAAATTTTCAAGTAATTAAAATAAATAATCAATATTATGTAATTCAAATAGAAATTCACTACTGTTTTTTAAACATGTTAAGTAACTTATTGAATTATTCATAATAGCACAATAATGAAATTTCTTATTTGAATTATTTAGTATAACATTGATCATTTATTTTAACCACTTAAAAATTTGATTTTCTATTTTAACTTGACTTTAAACATTGATCCTCTCGCTTATATTTTTTCCTTTTATTAAAGGAAAAAAAATATAGGATAGGAATTTGCAAAAGAGCCAAAACACGGTAATTTTCTTTTTGTATTTTTTTTTTCCAAATTTTGATTGGTAATTTGTAAGGATGTAAGTAGGATAGGTTTAGGTTAGGTTCAACAATCCTATTAGCCGTCTAGTTATCATATGGGGACTCCCAAATCCATATAGGGTTTTTCGTAGAGTATCCACAATCCGTCCTGTCGAGTCTAATTTTTGAATTCTCATTCCTAATCCGATCTAAACTAAACCCTATGCTCATCTAATCTAGATCCTCGACTTGGGTTAGGAATTTCGTTTGATTTTTGGAGTCGCCACCCAACTGTTGTTGGGAAAAAGTGAATTAAGACTAAAGGAGCGGATTAGTCTTAATTTGGACTACTAGTCGTCGTTATTTCCTCTTCTCGTTTTTGTGAGAAGAGAAAAAAGGGAAAACCAGAGTTTCTAAGTCCGGGGGCTAACCTATTAAAACCTGTACGGTTACCACCTAATCTCCTAAAACTGTTCATCTTTAGAAACGTGTTTCATTGTGTTTCTGTTAATTTTTGTTATGTCTTTGAATTTATTTCAGAAAAAGGATTTTTTCATTTATTTTATGGGTTGACCCGAATGGGTGCCTACGTACCTGCTACTCAGGATCAAACAAGCCGTAGTTCGCTTTTCTGAAAATCTTTAGTGTATTGGTGAATTTTAATTTTGAAATTTCTTTCGATTTATGTTCTTAACATTTTTTGGATTTTTCCCAAAACTCTAAGCCTAAGCTTGATTTTATTTTGAAAAATGATTTTATAGGGAAAACATCAATTTTGATTTATTTGACGAAAATGATTTTTCTAAGTGCTAAAACTTATTTATTTATCTTTTTATGATTTTTTGTTATTTTTGTGATTTCTGAGAATTTTTTGGGATTTTTGTGGTTTTTGGGAATTTTTGTGATTTTTGTGATTTTTTTTTTGGAATTTTTTTGTTTATTATCTATCCTGTTTGACATCTAAAATTTTATGATTTATTTTTCCTAATTTTTTATTATTTTTCTATATTTTTTATTATTATTATTTTTTTATTTATCTATTTATTATTTTTTTTGTTATTTTCTACATTATTAAATTCTAGAAAAATCTAATTTCTACATTTTCCTATTTATTAAAAATAACACATAAATAAATAAATAAATAACTAAATAACAAATAATACATTAATTAATTAATTCAGAATAAAAAAATCCGGAAAATCCGACTTACCTGGATCCGGGTCGGTGCGCGGGTCAGGTCGGTCGGGTCGAATCGGGTCGGGTCGGATCGGTCGGACACGGCGGTGGGGTTGGCTCGTTCACGGCGCTCCGGCGGTCCTTTGCGGCGGGTGAAGTGTCGAATCCTAGCTTCTTGAGGGTGCTGAATCCGATGGTGGTGGCGGTTTACTCCCAGAACGTCTCCTTGCGGTGGCTCAACTCCGATCGGCGGTCGCAACTTTGGGTTTCCTCCGATCTACACTCTTTTCTCTCTCTCTCGCAATTCTGATCTGTGTTCTTACTTCCTCATCTCCTCCTCTATTTATAGGCGCTTGAAATCGAGCTGGATAAGCTCGGATTTCCTCCGATTGAAGCTGATCGGATTTTTGGTTGAAAAACCAACTCCGATTCGTGCCCATCCAACGATTTGTTGTGATTTGATTTTAATTAGATAATGTTTATCTTATCTTTGTTGAAGATCTGTTGGATTTGTGCAAAAAATCGAATCGAAACGGCCGAAATACGAATTTTTTCCTCGCCGGCGATCTCGGGCTCGAGGTAGGAGACGATCACGCGCCCGGCGCGTGCGCTTCCTCCAGCCAATCAGATGTCGCCACGTGTCCTGGGCAAATGAGAAAAATCGCAAAACGCGGAAACTGCTTCCCCCGCGTTTCGAACCCGCGACCTCGCACCCCGCACCGCGCCTTAGCCCATGGTCCGGACCAGCTGAGCTAGCCCACTTTCCTGTTTTTTCTAATTTCGCAAATTACATATATGCAATGCGATTTTCCTTTTTTTTGTATTTTTTGAAAATTCCAAATTTTGTAAAAATTGTTTATTATTTATTATTGCTATTCCTGAAATCATTTTTCAAAATTGAAGTGTTTTCCTATTTATTTTTATTTTTTGAACATTTTTATTATTTTATGCTAAATTAGGGAAAAATTGGAAAAATTAGGAAAAATTGAAAATTGATTATTATTGAAAATTATTGACTCCTAGGGTAAAAATGGGGTGTTTACACGTCCCAAGCCCTGTAGGGTTCCAATAAGCAACACGAAACCATTCCTAAACCCATTAGATTTTTTTTTAATCTATTATTAATTTTAAATTTTTACTTATTTATTATGACTATTTTTATAAAATATAACTTACGTTCTTGGAAATAAATAATATTTGCACTTTCAACATAATTAATCATATGTACTTTAATATTGTTCCAAAGTCTACATGTTGATAAATAAGGTTGCCGGCATAAAAAAAAATTAATTATAGTAAGATACAAATTACCTAATCAACCATACAATTTAATAAATAACAATGTAGTTAACAAGTTTTAATAAAAATGGAAAAGTTTTAAAACATATAACAAAGGCATTAATCCTGTACTTTTTGTAATTCATACTTGATTCTCAGTCTTCACATCTCATCTTCTTCATCATTTATCTTTGAACCTATCGAAAGGGGGGGAAAAAAACCATAAAACACGTTAGCGATTAGGCAAATAATAGTTGTTTCATGTATAAAGAAACTCATTATTGTATAATCAAAATTTTACCTCTCATCTCATTTGATAACCAACTTTGATTGCATATCAAGGCTTTTATTGTATCAGGATTTAGTTTGCTTCTATGCGAGCTAATTACTCGTCCATTAGTACTAAATGTAGACTTAGAAGCAACTGTAGACGTAGGAATAGCTAAAATATACTTAGCTAGTTTTTGTAATGTAAGATATTTAATTCCATTTACTTTCTACCAATTAAGAATATCAAAATTGTCACTCCAAGGTAGCATAGGTTCTTCTAAATAGTAATCTAACTCTAACTTTACCTGGCCATCAACATTAATAGTGCTAAAGTATTGAACCAACCTTGATTTTCTTGTAGATTCAAAAGGAACAGTTTGAACAGTTGTTGAAGTATCCATAGAAGAACTATAGTTGCTATTCAAACTTTTAGAAAGCCAAGATTTACCTCTTAATTAATATTCTCAAATTCGCTCATAACAAATATTTCTAACATTTTGAATCTTTACAGATGCATTTGCTCTATAAATAGAAAGAAACATAATCCACGAACTTCATCTTAAAACATAGATCCAAAATAATACAAACAGTCATAATATTTTGTACATCACCCTAATATTTTTCAAACTTACTAAACATTTTCCCTACTATCATACTAATATTCACATTTGAAGAACCCTTCCAATCAACCAATGCTTTCCTAATTTCAAAAACCTTTTTGAAATAATAATTTACAGTTGGAAATTGGGTACTAGAAAAAATATTAGTTACCTCATAAAAGATTGCTAACTTTTTACAAATTTCTTTCACTACCTCCCAATCATCATTGGTGGGAAGACATTTATAATATCTATCCATAAATTGAACTCTATAAAAAAACTTCTTTATCTTCAACAATTGTCACCAACATGTCATATGTAGAGTTCCACCAAGTTTTGCAATATAAGCCAAGCTTTCTACCATATGGAATATCTAACTACTTACATGCCTTTCCAAATTTCTCAACTCTTGATGGTGTCACTGACCAAAATACAACACTATAACGAATCTTCTCAATCACGCTTTCTATCATGGCTACACTGTCCTTCACAATTAGTTCAAAATATGTGCATAACAACGCATGTGGAGTACCTTTCCTCAAAGAATTAACTCATCTCTTCATAGCTTCATTGTCAAAGTTGTAATCATGGCATCATTCGTAGAACAATAATTTACAGTAATTGTAGATAATTTCCTATTTAGTCTCCATGTCATCAACAAATTAAACAAAAAATCGGTGAGCACCTCATTTGTATATGGTGTGGAGCATACGAAAAACTACATGAAAATATAAAAATAGTTAATAAAATATAATTTTTCATTATTTATTATGAAAAGATAATTTAAGTAAAGAATCTTACTCCATGAGTTGACTTTGAAGCCTCCAATTATGGTCAATGAAGTATGTTGTGACAGTTATATACCCTTTTTTTATTTAATGTCTATAAATCTATTGCTACTACAACTCAAAAATTTAGTCATTTCAATAGTATTCTCAATTTTTCTATCTCCCCATTATAGATGTTCATGATCTCCTTTTTCATGGTATTCTGATTCACATGTTTAAAAAGTGGTCGAATACTTTCAACAAAATCCTTGAAATATTTATGCTCAACTATTCAAATGGAGTATTTATGGACAATGATTGCTTTTGCAAGTTTTTGCCTAGAAATATCTTGATTGAAAGTCCAATTTCCTATTTTCAAACAACTCTCATTCTCATTTTATTGTTTCTCAATGGATAATAGACATTGCCTTATGTCTTTTTGCTTCTTTCTTTGTGTGCACTTCTCTACATGATTGCACAAGTGCTTGCTTCCATTTTTACTACCTGCTTTTAGTGTTCTAGAATAATGATTGCAAATAGTAACATCTTCCCCATTAACCGTTTTCCTCACCATATCATTCAACATAAGAGAAGTCAACTTACATTTGTTGAGATTATCACGTTGATCAACATTGCCTCCTACTTAAGAACTTCTTGTGGTTGTTGGATTTGTTGATGGTGCTTCCATTTCAGATACAGGCAATGGGAATGTACCTTTCTCTTCCCCAAGGTCAATGGGATTTGCATCAATGGGCATTTCGAATTCCTCCGTATCTACATTACATAAAAGCATCAATATAAGGATTCTAATTGCATGTATTGTCCATATGTTTGGTTAATTGGTTACAGCAAAATCAAATAAAAACCTATCTAACCTATAGATTTAATCTAAATAATCAACTGACTATGAAGAAATGGTAAAGATTCTTAATATTCAAGCTAGAAATTGGACAAAAAGAAAAACAAAGATATTCATAAGTTTTGACATTTTTGACAAAAACAAATGCCATATCTCCAATGGCTTAAATGTCCTCTCACATTTTTTACATTCATAATTTATTTCACCTTGCCCCACCCTTCAAATTACTATCATTACTAGATAAAGACATCAAAGCAAAGCAAATATAAGGAAGAGTTTTTTTACATGAGATAGCCAGCTAAATAATCCCTCCATCTATGTTTAATGAGCCTACAAACCTTATTTTTTCAATAAGTACAATAAATGCAAATCTAATTTAGGTCATGAATTTGTTGTTAATCGACTTGTGACTGGATGTTTGTCTCATTACACTATTTGGCCAAAAGGAAACAAGAAAGAAATGTTCTTAAAACTTTGCTTTTCTTTGCTATTGCTACATCACTTTGATGGTTTTTTTAGTTCTAGCGCTAATATATAGCTTCTTCTTTTTTTTTTTTTTTTTTTTTTTTGGTCTTTAGAAATAACATGAAGCATCAGTTTGGAGAGGATCAATAAAAGTAGTTTGGAGATTCAAAATTTCCATGCAAATGATAAATAGAGAACGGGAAGTGCTAGATGAATGCAATTATAG
Source organism: Laguncularia racemosa (assembly GCA_037954665.1). NCBI lineage: Eukaryota > Viridiplantae > Streptophyta > Magnoliopsida > Myrtales > Combretaceae > Laguncularia > Laguncularia racemosa. The sequence continues at coordinate 773,959 of JBBMOL010000146.1, forward strand.
GTGGATGTCTTGTACTCTATTTTGTTCTTTCCACAAGATCTAGTTCTTTTTTCTTGTTTTTTGTCTTCTCTAATGTGTGTTCTTTTATCAATATTAAGAGTTGAACATTTGCTAACGGTGGGTTTCTACTTCTTTAGTGCATGTCTTGTGCTAAATTAGTTAGTGCTATATTATAAATCTAGATCTCTTGTTTGTTCCCTTTTACATTGAATAAAATTTGTGCAGGTACATAATACACTTAGTAGTCCTATAAAGTGAGTGAGTCTTTTCCATTTAAGTGGATAAAAAAGAAAAGAAGAGAAGGTTTTCATGCGACCTCTATGACAACTATTGGGAGCCATTAGGGTGTTGTGATGTCTTGTTATGCTGGATTCAATGATCAAGTTGACCTTTATAGAGCACTATGTTAATTGCTAACTCTCTTTCTCTCACATGCATGCCTGTGCATGGCATGCTTTGGCAATCACATGGGTAATTCTTTATTAGTGTAATCATTAAGACTTGCTACATAACCATTGTGATTTTTGCAGAAAATAATAAATAAAACATCATTGCACTCTGCTTCATGGAAGTTGTCTTTTGTTTCCCAACACCAACCCCATATTGATGTACTACTTTTGATGTGCCTTAATTCCAAAGCACATGAATACAACCAATTGAAGAATTCAATCAAACCAAAATTCTCAAAATGGTGTGATGAACAATCGCCAAAGGAGCCTTAATTGTATGAAATAACTTTCTCTAGTACTAAATTATGATAAGCTTCAATTGATGGATTGCAATTATACAAAAGACAATTGAAGACTCAACCAACAAGCCACAAGATGCGTGACTCCAATCAACAACAAACACTAAAACCCCTAAAGATCAAGTGACATCCATGCAAATGACAATCAATTGTAATTTTGATATAGCACAAATAAACAACACAGTTGGGATCTAATTCCCCTAAAATGGCATGATTTCAAGAATAGATATAGAACCCTAAATTGCGTGTAATAAGAACTCAATAGGAACAAATCCAATTCATACTAGATATGACACACTAGTATGAAATTGGAATCAACTTAAGGGATTTGATGTTACTCACAAATCCTCAAGCCTCCACTTACCACAACCCTAGAAGAAGTTGATAAAAGTCTTATGAAAATAGATAACAAACCCTATCTTTCATGTGAAAAATGGCAACTAAATGTAATGTTCAAAAGTCCCCAACAAACCCTAGTTAGCAAGTATTTATACTTGCTCCTATTAGGGTAAAATCACATAAAAATTACAACTAAGCCACTTGGGTGGCTAGTTTTAAGAAACACAATACAAGCAAATCAAAAGTCCAAAAAATGAGTAAAAAGTGATCGATTCAATAATAAAATACAAGTATAAAAGAAAATAATCTTCAAATAGCCAGTTCTTCGATTCAAGCAAATAATTTGTTAGTTTAGTTCATCTTCGGTTTATGTCGGTCTATGAATAACCCACAAGCTGAGTTTTAGTGAGTTTGTCCATCGCCCTGTCAAAACCGATAAGTATGCCTGCTAGAATGCACAACAAATAAGTAATAGAAAAGAAGTTAATATACAAATATTTCCAGGGTCGATTTGTTCAAAGAGGACCCTCATCACCAAATTTTGTAACTCTTTGGCTCTTGCCCTAGTGAAGCTCCTATGGGATTTTAATTCCTATCATCTCCTTGGGCCTCAAGAAGATTTGTCCTCAAATTTGATAGGTTAAATGCAATAGAGACTCTATATCCTCGTAGCAAGTCATCTATGAAAATATCACTGTAGTCTCCCAATACTTGAGATACCACAGGGAGTGGTTGCTCTTGCTCCTTCATCTTTAGGATATGACTCATCTGCAACACATATAATGGTCTATCATCCACTATGACCTCCTCTGACACAAACTGTCCCACCAATATTGTTTTCTCCTTCCCTGTTTCACCTGTATGTTTTTGAACCTCTTGGCCCTTTAATGGTTTACTCATCTGCCCTTGAACCTTTTGGACCTTTGATGGTTGACACATCTGCTCCTGAATCTCTCGATCCTCTAAAGGTTGGCTCATCTGACTATGAACCTCAGGAACCTCCGATAGTTGACACATATGCTTCTGAACAGCTTGGTCCTCTAAAGGTTGGCTCATCTGACTATAAACCTTAAAAACCTCTTATGGTTGGCACATCTACTTCTAAACAGCTTGGTCCTCTAAAGGTTGGCTCATTTGACTATGAACCTCAAGAATCTCTGATGGTTGACTTATTTGTCTTTGTATCTCTTGGACCTTTGATGGTGACATAGGGTTTAATACTATACTTTTACCATCCTATTGGAACATATAAGTATTTCTATAACCAATATGTAAGACCATCCTATCATACAACTACGGCCTGCCAAGGAATATATGGGATGCACACATAGGAAGAATATCACATTCAATCTCATCATAGTATTTATCCCCTATATTGAAAGGTACCCTAGCTCTTTGGGTCACATGGTGACTCCCCTACTCATTTAACCAATGTAATGTGTATGGTTTTGGATTTGGGGTAGTTACAAGTTGTAATTTTAATACTAATGAGGCAGCTACAACATTAGTACAACTACCACCATCAATGATAATGACACACAAGTTACCTTATACCCTACAAGAAGTATGAAACAAATTTTCTCTCTGTCCATCATCAATGGTTAGAGAAGAAGTCAAGACTCGATGTAGTAAATTAGTAGAAGGATACAAATCATTTGAAATGGTTGCTTACTAATTTCAATAAGCCAACAACACACTTTACACCACATCACAACCAACACACCTCAGCCTTACACTACACCTATACTCATGGTGTAATACACACAATGGAACTTCCACGGTCCTCACACACCCATGGTGCACTAAACAACCAAATGCAACATACACCTCCACAACAACTTCACACACACTCTCCCAAAATCACGTAACACACACTTCAACACCCACAGTTCAATTTTATTTTACACCACAACACATACACTTTCAGTCAACAACAACACTCTAATGCTACATAATAACCACTACCAAAGGAAAAATCAAAACTTTACTTAACTTTACTCACACTTTTTCACTTTAATTAAGGCAACAATAAGTAGAAGTATTATTAAACACTTCTCCAAATAGTAGGCTAATAATTCCAACTAAATAAGTGTTTAAGCATCAATACATAATTACTTCCACACTTTAATGCTTGTTTTGAAATTCAAAATTTCCCACTATTATTCCCTTTCTAATCAAGGTACAAACATACCCATCCACTTCACGTGCAGCACCTTCTACGCACGCACACATCTCTACAACAATTCACACCGCCACACACACCACACACATATATGGTGCACTCATTTCAACCACCACTACACACACACAATACTTCATGGTGCAAATTACCCTTCACTCAATATACACAACATAACTCCAACAACTTAATACACTCCCTTACACCGCAACTCATACAAATACAACACAGCAACAAATTCAAATGACACCCCTTAATGCAACTTTCCCACAAATGGTAAGAATCAATTTCAAATTCAAATGAAATATAATCAATATCACTCAATAACTACTTTAAGTTAATGGATGTGTTTGAATTCAAATGATTTCATTTTTCCCACATAAGTTTAAATCTGAAAATTGTAAGTTATACTCCTTCAATTCCGAAATTTCTTACAAGGATTCACTTCTCTTTTACCACAAATATTGTATTTCCAATTCCATAACAAACACTAGGAAATACACTCCTTACTCCACCAATTCCTTTACGGCAAAGTTAAGAATAGAGAAGCTACAATAAGAAATCCACTTCTACTACAACAAACAACAAGTATAACACCACAACAACACAATCAAATACTTCAATTTCCACCTTAACACTTCGAATCAATAAGTAGAAATTCATGAACCCTAATTCAATTTGTGATGATCACGAAATTCCCTTCTCACAAACCAACACTCTAATACTAAAAAGATGATGTGCCTTAATTCCAAAGCACATGAACACAACCAATTGAAGAATTCAATCAAACCAAAATTCTCAGAATGGCGTGACAAATAATTGCTAAGGGAACCTTAATTGTATGAAACAACTTGCTCTAGTACCAAATTATGATAAGCTTCAATTGATGGATAACAATTATACAAAAGAAAATTGAAGACTCAACCAACAAGCCACAAGATGCATGACTCCAATCAACAACAAACACTAAAACCCCTAAAGATCAAGTAACATGCACACAAATGACAATCAATTGTAATTCCGATATAGCACAAATAAACAACACACTTAAGATCTAATTCCACTAAAATGGCGTGATTCTAAGAATAAATATAGAACCCTAAATTTCATGTAATAAGAACTCAATAAGAACAAGTCCAATTCACACTAGATATGACACACTAGTATGAAATTGGAATCAACTTAAGGGATTTGATGTTACTCACAAATCCTCAAGCCTCTACTCGCCACAACCCTAGAAGAAGTTGATAAAAATCTTATGAAAATAGAGAACAAACTCTATCTTTCACATGAAAAATGGCAGCCAAATGTAATGTTCAAAAGTCCTGGACAAACCCTAGTTAGCAAGTATTTATACTTGCTCCTATTAGGGTAAAATCACATGAAAATTACAACTAAGCTACTTAGGTGGCCGGTTCTAAGCAACACAATACAAGTAAATCAAAATTCTTAAAAATGAGTAAAAAGTGATCGGTTCAATAATAAAATACAAGTACAAAAGAAAATGATCTTCAAATGGTCGGTTCTTCAATTCAAGCGAATAATTTGTTGGTACAGTTCATCTTTAGTTTATGTCGATCCATGAATAACCCTCAAGCTGAGTTTTAGTGAGTTTGTCCATCGCCCTATAAAACCTGACAAGTATGCCTACTAGAATGCACAACAAATAAGTAAAAGAAAAAAAGTTAGTATACAAATATTTCCAGGGTCGATTTGTTCAAAGAGAACCCTCGTCGCCAAATTTTGTAACTCTTTAGTTCGTACCCTAGTGATATGTCCTGTAGGATTTTGATTTCTATCAACTTTCTTTTTTCTTTTTGGATAATTATACATTACTTTCTTTTCTGCTACACAAGGTAGCAATTGAAGAAGAAAAAGCGATCTCGATGAGGAATAGTACTTACTTGGGGTTAGGGGATGATCTTGTGACAACAATTTAAATCTCCTCTACAAGTGGAGTGATGCCCTTCATAATTGTAACTCCTAAGTAAAGGTAAAGTTTTGCAAAAATGAGTAGGAAATATATATATATATATATATATATATATATATATATATATATATATATGTATGTATATAAAGAAAACAACAAAGAAAAAGAAGGAAAGTTACCTTAGGATTCAAATATGAGAGTCGAGAGAGAGAGAGAGAGTCTAGAGCCAAGGGCCAGAGGCGAGGGATGGAGGGTCACAAATGAGAGATGATAGGTTCGGTCATGTTAGATTTAAACGCAAGGCGAGGATGGAAGTGCCGAGTAGCTCACAGATGATAGCTTTGAACTTTGGAGTGAAGGTCGATGATGATTAACGCTTCACAATCATGGATAATGGATGCGAACGTTGAAGGAAGTGGAAGTCCAACTAATGACGAGACGATGAAGGACGAGTAGCTCTAAAGAGAGTAAGAGAGATGAGGTTTTTTTTTTCAATTTTTTTTCTTTTTCTTAAGACAAATCAAAGATAGAGAGATGAATGGATTTGGTTGGGCCAAGTCTGGGTTCCTTCCCTCTTTTTTTATTTTCTCACTTCCCATCTAAGGCACTCAATAGGTTTTTTTTTTTTTGAAAATTATTTATTAAATATATAGTAACATTTATTAACTAAATTTGTCCTATTACCCATCACAAATCCTATAAAGTTTAAAAAAAAAAAAAAACTCATAACCCTTTTCAAACCTTATAGGGTTTTCGAAGGTTAGGTAGGTCGGGATAGTGCCCGTCTTGCTTACATCCCTAATAATTTGAACATAGATAAAATTAAAATATTGAGATGTATAAATAGTTGATGTGACTAGACACTACCACGACTTGGGTCAAAGCCATGACTTAGCCCGAAATCGACATAGCAATTTCAACCTAAAATTGTGACTCTAACTCATGAGTCATGACCTATATAGGAATTTTTGCTTCCATGGGTCCATGGTGGGTCCACCCATTGGACTTGTCAAAATTTTTGGTTTTAACCTATGAACAAAAAAAAAATGAATAAGTGATTATGAATTTGATGACAAACATAAATATATAAATAAATAAAAATAATAAAAAGTAAAAGTCATGATTATGAAAGGGAAATAATAATCTCTTATTTATTTCAGTTATTTACAAATATAATCTACTTATAATAAAGGTACGGTTTTTATATCCCTCATCGATATTTATATCATTTTATTTAATATTAATAAAATTCTAAGCTGACTTCCTTTCTTATGTACAAGACTTTTGTTGACCATAATTAAAAAACATGTATATATAAATTTTAACATTTTAAATGTAAAGTAATTATATTATAAGAAATAGTTATTAGTAATTAGTGTAATAATTTAATTTGTTGATTTATAAAATTTAAGATAACGAATTATACTACAGAATGAATCAAGGAGAATTGAAAAAGAAAAAGAAATTAAAAACAAAAAAAAAATGGAAACTTTAATTAAAAAAAAAGATTACGGGTCCGGAATTGACCCATAAATCAGCTGGTAAACCAACTACACGATTCTGGCCTCGATTTCCTTAATTTCCAGCCTTTGATCTGGCAGTTCCGAGCTGATTCCGGATAGGGTGGGGATCGTGACGATGTCTAGAGACGACATTCATATATAGCAGTGGACATATAGGACATGTACATTTCTTGCTAGACTCTCTGGATATATTATCAGGTATCAGGTACCGACATGGTTGTCGTGATGATGCTTGTCGTATCCAGAAGAACGAACCCACGAAGGAACGGTCCAATTGCGTTTAATAATGCAAGCGTTATTAGGATCGTCGTGTCCTGTCCAGTCCAGTATGCTAGATATGAAACTAACTTGATACACTCCATCACCTACTTTATCCAAGTGTCACAAAATCCTAGCCTAATAAGGGTTACTTTAAGAAAGTCCCACTCTACGCAATTATAGGTTTTATTCATATCAAGTTTCAAGGCATAGTATATTTTGGTATTAAATTGCTTGGTCTTAAGAAAATAGAAACCCTCATGCACAAGTATGGTGTTATCATGAATAATACTACTCAACACAAAAGCACTTTGAAGTTCTGAGATGGGGTTTTGAAAAAAAAGGTAGTCAATTTGGATTAACTCAACAATAATCACTATCAATAGATTTTTTCAGCCAGTACTTAAATAAGTTGTTGGTTGAAGGTACTCGAATCAATAGGTAGAATGTAAAAGCTAGCATTCAAAAGCTTATTAATTTAAGGAAGAATACTTGAATGAAGAAGTAGAAGAACGAAACTACTGTAATAACATTATGCTCTCCTCAAATGAGGAAATATTTTACAAAATCTGTTTTGAGTTCTCAGAATAGAATATAAACCAAATTATACATACAAATGATGATAAAACTGTCTGAATTGATCGCATTTTTTAGGAAAACAAGCCCTTCTGAATAAGCAAATAATCCATTGCAGAATTATATGAACCGAACAAATAACTTGAAATAATAAACATTATAGTATATGTTAATAAGTACACCTATTTACTACAATTCAATACTATATAGAATAGAAATTTTAAGTTTTTAATAAAATAATTGCTAATGCTTGATGTACTTTGTAAAATGTTAGAAGAATGAACTTTTTATTTTTTCATTGACGAATATATATCAATTGAAATATGACAGTTAATTTATAAAAATATGAAATCAATACATAAAATTTGATTAAGTTTTGTTGTTAACAAAAATAAATCACCAGAAGTATTTAAAAAAAAATCTACGGAAAACGAAAGGGATGATAAGTGTGAAAATTATGTATTTCATCCCGATATTAAACTACACTTGTGTGTTTGTGTATTTATATTTTTAATAGGAAAAATGCATATAATTGTAAAACACAGAAAGTGGAAGAATTGTATTTAATTGGGCCAAAAGATGACTTTAAAGAGCAAGACGATTCAAGTAATGAAACTAAACGGGTCTAGTCTAGTCTAGCCATGAAGATTCAAGGGAACTTTTATCCGGGTTCGGGTTCAGGTTCAGGTTCAACAGAAAATAATAAAATGAATAAAGTTCAGCCTATTTCCAAAGTCAATTAGCAATTGAGATCATCAGCCCACAACAGCCCATGCAAATATAAATCCACGGTGCAATCCCACCATCGTAGGCCTGATGAAATTCAAGACACTAAATCGGATCTGTTTGGGATATAAGCAACAATGTGAAGAGAAACAAGAGATCCGCACGGGCACGATTAGACATGTTAACCGGCGGAACCAGTCTCCAACCGCCTCCGGAACTAGTGACTCCCGATTTTAAAAGGGTCAAACCATTTTTATATCGTGACTTCCGGTTTTGAGCTAGGACCTATGACCCAGTAGTTTATGAGTCATAATTTCTTTTTTGAAATTCTTTATTTTAAAAAATAATTTTAAAATTTTAAAAATAAAAATGACTAGATTCCAAAATTTTTAAGTCAATGTTGTAAATAAATTAAAAAAAAAATTACTTCTATTTGTACAAACTATACCTAAATGGAGTTATCATCTTAGTAATAAGAGATAAAAGTCTAGAAAATAAAATTTAAAAACAAAAATTGATTTTAGTCTTATATTATAAAAGAATGGAAAATTCTTTTTAGTGAAATTTATAAATATTCAATTAGACACACTTTTATAGTGTTTTTATTTTTTGTACCGTTAATAATAATAATAATAATAAATTAAATGTTATGAATAAAAATTAATTTATCCTATTTCACATAAAAGCAGTTTAGATTTTTTTTTATATTATTTAATTTTTTTTTTGTTTTTTGACCTTGTGGACTCTTTAAATCCATTAACGAGTCTAGAAACGGCCGTACGGGCTCAATTTCGAACCCGACTCGTCTCCATGTCTAGGCATGATGAGACGTAACAACAGTCGCTGACCTTTTTCCTTTAGTTTTTCCATAGAACAGATTTTACTTACTTAGTTTTATTTGTTCGTTTTTTGGTAACAAGGTTTACACCGACTATGAGCAAAGGAGTTTATCCATGTAAGGATTGAAAGCTACGAATTTCATATCTCTATGACAATAAAGTGTTTTCTCCATCCTTTTCTTAATTTTTGTTCATGAATTTCTTTATTTTCCTTATAGTTTGGGTGCTTAATTATAATCATGAATTAGTCTTAATTATTTTGGGGTATTAGATTGATTGATCTATGATATTTGTATACTAAATATTTAAATATTGTGTGTTCTTGATTTTTATCCATCAAGCATGTATTTTATATTATATGGAATGCATGTTAGATTGGCTTAAACTCCAAAAAGATAAAACTAATTCAATCTATTCCATGACAAACTAAGGTTAAAGGATTGCAAGTAAGACATAAGGAATCATGCATTGTAATTGAGTTAAGGTTTAAAACATAAATCAACTAATTAACAAAACAATCTAAAAAAGAATATATTAGTATAATTAATTAATTAGAGTAATTTATGATTTGAAAAGAGGTGATTACTAGGCTTTAATACTTTGTCAAATCAAAAAGAGCAACAAAGGAAATAATTTAAACTTATTAAGATTTTAATGATCAAATATAGTATATTTTAATATCATGATCGTTAACATCATATCTCAATATTTTAATTGCTAATTTATCCATTTCATGGATTTAAGTGTTAGTATTCTCATATTATACATTAAGCAAGAGTAATTTTACCTTTTATAAGTTAATTGTGGACGGGACGGGTAAATAGAGGAATGGAACTTCAATTGAGAAAGCAATGGAAGACAGGACCTCCAAATAGCACGTAGGCTCACCAACCCAAGAACAATTGCATGGCATTTCCCGTTATCATCATGCTTGATAGATCCATAACAAAGAAGGTATCGAGGGAGTAGTTGAAGACAACCCTTTTCCTTCGAATACTCAACCAGTTCGAAACAGCTGGGGAGTTTCATTCACCTTCCCCCACCCTCTCTCTCTTTTTTTTTCTTCCAGCTGTAGGTAGTAAATCACGTGACCTGGCATAAATCCTGATTAAATGAATATAGTGCCTCATGCGGATCGAATTCCATGCCATCACGTGGCTTAAAATTAAATCAAAATCCCTTCCAAAAGCTACAGTAGCCTTTTTAAGAGAATTAATACTATGTGTACTTCATTAGCCCCAATCTCATTAAGGTAAGAATTTGCTTTATTTGATTAAAGTGGAGGCCCCATTTCCCATCCCAGCTTCACTAGCCCATCATTCAGCACGTAAAAAGTCCACCCATCTGCCAATTACAAGCTCCCAGCTGCGATCGCAACAGACTCTTACTTGACTAGAGCAAACTCTTGCAATCGCATCCCGCCATTATCGGTTGCACGACCTTATTTGCTATTATAGTGTTTTGAGATATGGATATTGAGGATTTTTCACAATTTCCATTTATGTATGAGTAGGAGATATTAATTAGCACCCATGATGGATGCAATATGAGAATTTTCAAAAAGTTACACCACTTCATAATACATGTATGATGGGATGTATCTATACATTCATTTATGAAAAAACTTGGCATTCACAAAGGACACATAGGGAGAGTAGTGCCCCTTCCCAAAAGGCATATTCTCTTTTATAAATGAAGAAGACTATTGAATGGTCTGAAGTTTTTCCCATTCTTTCATTATCCCTTAGAGAAAAATATGGTGAGAGGGTGTCATACAAAATCATCAATAATTAAATATTTCAATAGGGCATTCAAGTTGTGGATTGTAGGTGTTTCCTATGGTGATTACGTTCCAACCCCGAGTACATTATTGAAGCATCACCGTCCGTGCTAGCGATTCAACTATTATTCCTTACCAGCTCAATAATTAAGATTAAAAGCATGTTCTACTTCTTAAAAGTTACAATTAATCAGGAATTATGAAAACAAGTTGCTCAAATCCCTATACCCTTTTAGTCTAGCAAATGAATTCTGGAACCTGAAACCGTTTATTTGATTGGAAAAGTTAATATATGACTATTTTAATAGTAGCCTCTTGAAGATGACAGCAAAATCTAGACCAGGAATAGATACATCCATTGAAGAAAAATCAAATAACCTATGACTCAAGCTGAGCATACCAAATACCTTGGATTTTCACATCCTTCGGAACTTTGGCACCCAAGTCAGTATCAGATGGCTGAAGAGACTCAAACACTCCAATCACTTCACCGGTTTCAGGCTTGCTCTTGGTAACACTCAAAGTAATTTTCCCGGTAGATGAAGAGGCATTCTTGATGTTCTCCTTCGTGAGTTCCTCTTCATCTCCTCTGCCTCCTGCTGGCAGAGCAACAGCATTGTCGTATCCGGTGGATCCACCTCTTCCCTTAGGGTCCAAGAAAGATGAACCACGGTAGGATGGGACTAGAAATTCTCCTCCAAAGTTCTCTGGCTTTCCTGATGCCACTAGCTGCTTGATTGTGAACAAGAAAGGCACACGCTCACCTCCTGGCAGCTGGACAGTTACAGCAGCATAGTCAATTCCATCCTTCTCCTCAAACTTGATTGTTCCATCATTGGAGACTTCAAAAGGGCCTTCAATCTCATCGAGTGTGTAGGTGAGACGGGTCATTAGCTTGGTTTTTTGGAACTCAGGAGGGGCATTTTTGCTCACACCCTCGGCCTTGACCGTGAAGGAAGTTGGCTCCAGGCAGAACTTCTTTGCATTGTACTTGCCAGGCTTGAAAGCAAATGATTCAACACCTCCATCAATGGTCGGGCATTGGTTCGCAGTTCCAGATCCTTTCACTTCCATATAGGTCTTGCTCTGGATTTCATCATAGGTCAGTCTCTTTGGTACTCCCTCAGCACTGGCTCCCTGAGAAGAACACAAACCGCTAAGCTATTTCCAATCTTTTCAGTCTCTTCTTCTCTTGCCCACCAAAATAAGCAAAGAATTTCATCAACTATTCCATGCGGGTGGATAATACAAAAATGACAATTTTCTTCCACCATGCTTAAGCACCATACTTGAAGTAACTAAAGTTCACTTTGTCGGAAGAGGCTATACGTCATTATATGGCACAGGTTCTATCTCTTATGCTTAGACAAACTATCGTGCCGATGAACTTTATTTGCTTCTTACTTGTACGCGCGCGTGATGGCGGAGAGAAACAATAAAATGATCAAAGAATGAAAGTGACATGCAAATAAGTTTTAGCAACAAGTGCATCATTATCCCTCGAGCTAGTGTCTATCTGCTGATAACACCTTTTAAACTTGAAAAACAAGGCATGCAGGAGCCATAGTTTTTTGCCCAAATAAAGAGTTTTTAGTTATTTTGAATGGAACACCCCACAGTTTGCTAAAATTTTCAGGGTAAATCAAAATTTCTCAGGTTTTTTGATGAATCAGCATGTGATCAATGGTCTCATGTTCAATTTGCAATTTTCCCCAAGTTATTCAAAAAAATCATCACAGCATGAAACAAAGTTCCCCTGTAAATTGCATCCAGAATATCTGCTGTAGCAAAGTCAGATTGTCCAAGCAACGTGTTATGAAAACGAACAGATTACTTTAGTTCAAACGTGGAGCGCGATCTGAAATTCACCTCAAAGCTTTATTTACTCGTTTGGCATAGATCAACACCATTATATTCTTCATATACTAAACACTAGTGAAGTTTCATACATTAGAATCCTCAATACTATATTAATTTCGACTAGGATTTATCATAATGGACGTGCATGTAAACGTACCGAGACGACAAGAGCAGAAGTGGCAAGAACAAAGCCAGCAACCTTAGTAGCATCAACGAACTTTTGTGTCAAGTCCTTGATGTCAGCTTGCAAAGAGCAAGTGACCTTACTGCTAACATTTTCCAACCCAAAAGCCTTAGAAATATTCTGAGAAGACCTTAATGACAAGCTGTTCCTAGTACCAGCAACCTTGTTGGGCAGCATAAGTGTAGCTGCTGCTTGTAGTGATGCTGCCATCGTTCACCCTCTTTCTCTCCGATTTTGTCAGACTATCTCCTATTATTTACTTCTTCTTCTTTTTTTTTAAGAGTGACAATGTATTAGGAAATAAAATGAAACTGGATGCGAAGGCTTCTTGTTTGGGATGGTGATCCAGATTATTCGGTGGCAATGCGAATGGCGGGAGTGAGTTTAGATAAGAGATAGGATAAGGTGTTCTCTTATTGGCTGAAGATAAGTAATCTGTCAGGTTTCGGAGGCTTCCACGTAATTTGAGGGTTAAGATATTTCCCTTACGGTGGACCCTTAACATTAGGGGGGAAAAATGTATGGCAAAAAAATAAATAAATAAATAATTCGATAAAAGGAATGATTATTATTATTATTGCTTTTCCAAAACAAAGATTGATTTACATGGGCTTGGACGCCAAAAAAAAAGAAGAAAAAAAGTCTGTAAATTACCAATAAGGCACCCATTGCAAAGTCGGTTTTCCTGTTTCTTTTCGTTTTTAACATGTTTCCATTAACTACAATCATCATCGGGTGATCATCTTTAATACAACTGAAATTTTCAATGATCTCGCTCACATTTTTAACCAAACTTGATTTAATCATCAATCTTACTATTAATTTATATATTAATAATAGAGATTTAGTATATATAAATCAACGATAAAATTAAAAACTAAACTAGTTTTATTAAAATCATGAATGTGACCATAAAAGGTCTCAATACAATTGTACTACTTTAAAACAAAATTTAATAAAAGTCAATCTTAAAATAGATAAGACATAATTAAATTAAATTTTTAATTTTTAATATTTACTTACTATTCTATTTAGGTCATTTTTTATATCTTATTTAAATTCTTAATATTTTCTATGTTTTATAAAAAAAAAAAGATTCCATTAAATTTATTAAAAATTCCATTCAACACATGTGAACTTTTGATTATTAAATATTATAATATTATTGAATATTGATTAATTAAAATAAAAATATAGAAAATTAAAAAAAAAATGCTGCAAGAATTCCAAACCATATTCCTCTTCTCTCTTTCTTCAGTAACACAAAATCTCAGGATATTTACGCTGTTTCAATTGGGGGAAGGAATTGGAAAGGAGAAGGAAAGTGAAGTTTTCAACAAAGTTTCCTTTGTTTGGAAAAGAAGGGGCACGGATTCGGAAAGGAAAACTTTCACTTTGAGCCCACAAAAACTCAAAAATCATTTTAAGAGAATTTTAAAAAATTAATACAAAATTACTATTTTACCCTTAAAGTAAAAGCATATTTTAAAATTATAAGAACTTTTATGACATTTTGATAAAATAAATGATCACATTATTAACTTTCTTTGCACTTTCTTTCCTTCCTTATCCAAACTTCAATTTTTCTTTTCACTTTATTTTCTCTTTAATTTGTTCTTCCACTTTCTTTCTATCCTAATTCCTTCCTTTTTCTCTTATAATTCATTCTCTCTCTACTTTCTTTAACAATGAAAAACATTCACTCTACTATCTTTCTTTCTCTCTACTTCAATGTCAATGGGCTCCAAAGTCCTTCCTTAGGTACTATTTTTATATCCTCAAGTTATCCAATTTTATATAAAGATTCAATCTTTTCCATAACTCAAAAGCCTTAACGAAAAATCATTTTTTGACTAACCTATATATTAGTGTATTATTGCTTTTATCTGTAGTGTGAGTGTTTGTTTTATTGTTTTCTTATCTTGTGCCATTGTTGTAAGCACCGAGGTCATCCTTATTGATGAGTCCCTTAAAGAGTTTCTTAAGGTGCCACATTAATATCTTAAGACCCCTATTTTGTAAGGATATCTTCATTTTTATCCATATGTTCTTAATAAAAAGTTTCATTAGGAACTTTTTACATTTTTTATGTGATCCACAACTGAAAATTTTAAAAATATATTGTTTTTACAAAAAGTTAGTAAAAGGTTATGTCATTCCAAAAAAAAAAAAAAAAATCATTAAGGTCTTGGTCCTTAGCAAAGGACTAAACCTTCACCAAGCAGCTCACTTTAATAAAACCTTAAGGCTACTTAACATTAGATTTTGGAGATGGACTCTGGTTATAGCTACTTTAATAACGATTCCCATAAACAATAATCCTAAGTAATACCTAGTTAGAAAGGTTGGTTTTTCACATTTATACATAATATTAGACATGCATTTCAATTTAGTTATGGATGTGGAGTTTCTTTATCTAAGGTTGCTTTCATATTGGTTGGGAGTGAGGTCTTATTATGTTTTGACCGATGTAATTTCGTCTTAGAGAAAAAAATGATTTGCAAGCCAAACTAGAAAGTAAGGTGGTTACTGCTAAGAATGCAGAAGAGGAGAGTGTTGAGGGAGTTTATATAATTATATCATCATATTATTTAATTAAACATATTTGATAGTATTGTCCTACTAAATTAATTATTGCAAACCAAAATTGACACATATGATCAAATTTTAAGTG
This sequence comes from Laguncularia racemosa, assembly GCA_037954665.1. Taxonomy (NCBI): domain Eukaryota; kingdom Viridiplantae; phylum Streptophyta; class Magnoliopsida; order Myrtales; family Combretaceae; genus Laguncularia; species Laguncularia racemosa. The sequence goes on from JBBMOL010000146.1 coordinate 789,578, forward strand.
GACTTAATATCCTCTTTTAAGAAAATAAATTATGTTGAGGACTCAAATAGGAAAAAAAATAGAATAATATATACTTTTTCTATAATTAGTTACCATATGATCATAGCATGAATTGATATGATTAAAAAGTAAATTGATTATTTGGGATATTTAATCACTTGTATAGATTTTTCTAGCATTGAAATGCAATCTAATTACAACATGCGATTCATTTTTGCTACCCTTGCACTCAATTACATGAAATGTTGAATGCTATTATTTCAAATTTGGTTGCCATACAATTATGTAAAGGTGATAAAATTGATTGTAAAACTACAAATTAGGAAATATTGAGGAAAACTCTCAACTCCTCTTAGGGTAGAAAGGATAAATTTGAGGGTACATTTTGGTTTGCCTTAAGACATTCGAAAAAAGAAAGATAAATTAACATCAATTTGGTAAATAAATAAATATCATAAAATACCTATGAGGCACCCACTATAAAGCTTGTTTTTCTGTTTTCTTGTATTTTACTATTCGTCGCAATCTCAAACTAAGTTTACTATTTATAACATGATTTAACCAAATTGGAATACAATTGACTAAGATAAAGCTTGTAACCAATGGACATGCTATGATATGATATGATAAAGTTTTGCAAAAAATATATGCAAAAGATATCATAGTTGTTGAGCCTAAATTTCAAACATCCCCTTTACCTTGCAGCTAGCATTAGACCCCACCCCTTAACAAGCTACTTGGCAAAAAGCTAAACAGATGCATATTTTTATTAAAAAAAAAAAAAAAACCTCTTTTCATAAAGTGGCCATTAACTAAAGCAAAAAAAAAAGAGGGTTAAGGATGAATGGATAGATTGACATATGCTAGTACTTAATAGAAATTGATTTAGAAAACAATTTAGCCAACCTAACTGACTAATGTGCTGGATCATATGCAATAATAAAAGTGGTGAATGGGTAGGTCAAATTCATAAGGAAGAAAGGATAGCTAAGTACTAGATGGGTGCTTACTACTTTAATATAGGCAAATTGAAATTCAAGTTTTCAACGAATATAAAACACAATAGAAATTGACTAAAATTATTAAAAAATCAACAATAATAAAAGTCATGGGATTGTAATATTCTATGCTTTGATATGCAATGCAATTCATGTAATAAAGTTATATTGCGCAATGTTTATGAAAATTTTGAACAAACTCACTAAAACTCATCCCCAATCACAAGCGATGAAGTTCTCTTTATGGAGAAATTTCCCAATTATGAGCAAATTTCCTAAGGGATCTTTTAAATACTTAACTACTATCACTAAGTAAGTATTTTAACTAGAAATATGAATCAAATATGGTCAAGTAGATAACTCAAATTTCCAATCACACAAAGAATGTAAGTTCAAGCGTTTTTGTCAAACTCATTGTCTCGTGTGATTTGAAACACTTAAGACATTCCAATCACATAAAGAATGTGAGTTCTAGCGTTTTTTTCCAAACCCATTATCTCATGTGATTTGAAACACTTATGATAATCTAATGAAAAACCAATCCCAATTAATGCAACTAGATAGTCTAATTTGTATAGCCCAAGTGTTAGTTGCAATTAAACAAACTTTCAAGAACATATATGTCAAAGTTCTTCATAAAAACATAAACACATAACAATAATACTCTATCATGCATTTTCAATCATAAAAAATACAACAATCCCACAAGGAACAATTTAGCTACTCATAAACACAAGAACACAAGCACAAGAACTCAAGAAATCTATCAACATATTTTTTGAAGAGGGTTTAGAGAATTCTATAATTAGATTTACACCAAAATAAAACAATTTCAATCCAAAAAGTGGGTCTTTCTTATGAATTCTATAATTTTACATTGTTTGTCCATTTTGTTAGAACACTGATAAAGAAGTTTTTATGCTAACAAAGTAATATGAATATTTGATGCTAACCCGAATATTTGTTGAGATAATAATAATAATAATAAGACATATTTGTGTTTGGAAAAAAAATCTAAATAAATAATGGTAAAAAAGGTGAAAAGAGAAAGGTATATTTTGTTATGAATTGATACTTTTACTTCAGTGTGTAGACTTAAATAATTGGATCAGTATGATTAGACAAAAGGATCATAAATGAATTATGATGATTCCAAAAAGAAAGAAAGTGATACGAACCACGCCAACCCGTGACGAAACCCAATACCAATACGTTCGGAAATTCGTTACCTAAGACGCCCAAACACCTAAAGTGGAAACCGCGACCCGTTGTCTATAAGCGAGACAAGAACCTTGGTATAATGTGAAGACGCCACAATCGGGATGAAAGACCGATTGATAAGTCGGGATGAACGCCACGGAAATCAATCCGATAAGTTCAAATTAGTTCTTGAAGAACCAAGAGAGGAGCCTCTCAAAGATGTTTAATGTTCTAAGATGTATATTATGTCTCTATTCTAAACCCTAGGAGCTTTATACTAGGGTTACAATTCATAAAAATACAAGTCCAAAACGACGTCACTTCAATAAGTGCGTAAAATAACAAAACAACACAAAAGGCCGGCGTCGGGGAGATACACCGCCGTGTACACGACCATGTACTTTGGACGTGTACTTTTCTGTGCAAATTCTGGCAACATACACGACCGTGTACTTCTAGTCATATATCTTTCTGTGGATTTGCTTGACTCCATACACGGCCGTGCCTTTGGCCGTGTATATGACCGTGTATGATTCTGTGTAACTTTGAGATTCCTACACAGTCGTGCCTTGTAAATACACGCCCTCTTCACCCCGTATCCGGTATAACTTGTACAAGAGCAAAGGTCTTCCCATGGTTGTTCCAATCCGTTCCAACTTCATAATTGCTCTAATCCTTTCCGGCTTCATGGACATCCTTTATCAACCCGTTAAGTGCTTCCTTCACCCCGTATCCGGTATAACTTGTACAAGAGCAAGGGTCTTCCCATGGTTGTTCCAATTCGTTCCAACTTCATGATTGCTCCAATCCTTTCCGGCTTCATGGACATCCTTTATTAACCCGTTAAGTGCTTCCTTGAGTCGTTTCGCTCGATTTCTTGTGATCGGTCCAGGCGGCACTTCAAGAGGATCCACATTCCTTCTTCCGGCTTGACTCTCATCACGGATCTCATCATTCCCCTCCTCTTGAAAAGGATTTTTCCTCAAATCATCACCTACATCAAAAGGACTCAGATCAGTAACATTAAATGTGGCACTTACTTGATGCTCACTAGGCAAATCTATCTTGTATGCATTATCGTTGATGCGCTCAAGAACTTGAAATGGTCCATCGCCTTTAGGAAGTAGTTTAGATCAACGCTGCACGAGAAACCGCTCTTTGCGCATGTGAACCCAAACCCAATCTCCAGGTTTAAAGACAGCTTGTCGACGACCCTTGTTGGCTTGTTTCACATACTGCTCTGTTCTTCGCTCAATGTTTAGCCTTGCCTTCTCATGGATCTGTTTAACAAATTCGGCCTTCTTCTTGCCATCTAAATTAACATACTCAGAAATAGGCAAAGGTGATAAATCCAAAGGAGTTAGTGGATTAAAACCATACACAATCTCAAAAGAAGTAAATTTAGTAGCAGAATGCACTGTACGGTTATAAGAAAATTCAATATGCGGCAAACAATCCTCCCAACTTTTAATATTCTTTTTAATTACAGCCCTCAACAAGGTAGAAAAGGTTCGATTTACTACCTCAGTTTAACCATCAGTTTGTGGATGACAAGTAGTAGAAAACAATAACTTAGTTCCTAACTTAGCCCACAAGGTCTTCCAAAAGTAGCTCAAGAACTTAGCATCCCTATCTGATACAATTGTTCTAAGCATACCATGCAATCGCACAACTTCCCTAAAGAATAAATTAGCAATATTACAAGCATCATCCGTTTTGTGACAAGGAATGAAATGTGCCATTTTAGAGAATCTATCAACAACTACAAAAATAGAATCTCGACCATGTCTAAACCTGAGTAAACCTAATACAAAATCCATAGAAATATTTACCCAAGGCTCATGAGGAATGGGAAGTGGGGTATAAAGCCCTTGAGGTTGGACCCTAGATTTCGCTTGCTTACACGTGACACATCGCTCACAAATCCTCTCAACATCTCGTTTCATGTGAGGCCAATAGAAGTGTTCCTGCAATACCCCTAAGGTTTTAACTACTCCAAAGTGTCCCATTAAACCTCTTCCATGAGACTCCCTCACGAGTAATTCTCTTAAAGAACAAATTGGAATGCGCAGTTTACTCTCCCTAAACAAGAATCCTTCATGTTTATAAAATTTACCATGCCCACTCTTCTCACAATGCACATACTCCTCACAAAAATCTCGATCAGCAGCATATAATTCCTTAATGTGCTCAAAACCAAACAGTCTAGAACTAAGAGTAGAAATAAGAGTATACCTTCTAGAAAGTGCATCAGCCACGACATTCTCTTTACCTTGCTTGTAGTGGATGACATATGGAAATGTTTCGATGAACTCCACCCAACGAGCATGCCTCTTGTTCAGCTTATGTTGCCCCTTCAAGTACTTCAAAGATTCATGATCAGTGTGGATCATGAACTCTTTTGGCCAAAGGTAGTGTTGCCACGTCTCCAGGGCTCGAACCAATGCATATAACTCCTTGTCGTAAGTAGGGTAGTTCAAGGTTGCCCCACTTAGCTTCTCGCTAAAGAATGCAATCGGTCTTCGCTCCTGCGTAAGCACTGCTCCAATACCTAATCCTGAGGCATCACACTCAATTTCAAACGTTTTAGCAAAGTTAGGTAAAGTAAGTAATGGCGCCTAAGTTAGCTTATTTTTAAGTATCTGAAAGGCCTTCTCTTGTTGCTCTCCCTATTTGAACCCCACGTTCTTTTTAATTACCTCAATAAGTGGTGCTGCAATGGTACTGAAATCCTTCACAAATCTCCTGTAAAAGCTCGCTAGTCCATGGAATCTCCGCACATTACTTACATTGGTTTGACTAGGCCATTCTTGGATCGCACAAACCTTTTCTTCATCAACCTGTATTCCCTGTGCACTAACAACAAAACCAAGAAACACAAGTTTGTCTGTGCAAAAAGTGCACTTCTTGAGGTTAGCATATAATTGTTCCTTTCGAAGCACTTCTAAAACATCCCTCAAGTGAGATATATGATCTTCCAAACTCTTGCTGTAAATGAGGATATCATCAAAATAAACAACCACAAATTTTCCAATAAAAGTCCTCAAAACATGGTTCATAAGTCTCATAAAGGTACTAGGTGCATTAGTTAAACCGAAAGGCATTACTAACCACTCATACAATCTATATTTTGTTTTGAATGCAGTTTTCCATTCATCACCTTCTTTCATTCTAATTTGGTGGTATCCACTTTTTAGTTCAATTTTGGAAAAGACACTAGACCCATGTAACTCGTCTAACATATCATCTAAGCGAGGAATGGGATGACGATACTTTACCGTGATGTTGTTGATGGCGCGGCAGTCAACACACATTCTCCATGTCCCATCCTTCTTAGGCACCAAAATCATAAGCACTGCACATGGACTCATGCTTTCTCTCACGTACCCCTTCTCCATTAATTCATCGACCTGCCTTTGGAGTTCCTTTGTCTCCTCCGGATTGCTCCTATAAGGTGGCTTGTTTGGAATCGATGCTCCGGGTACAAGGTCAATCCGGTGCTCAATACCACGAATAGGTGGCAATCCCTTTGGAATCTCCTCAGGAAAGACATCTTCAAAATCCTGTACAAGAGACACAACCACACTAGGCAAAGAGTTAGATAGTTCGTTAGTAGTCAAACATGTTTCTTTAAAAACCAGCAACAACATAGTTTGCTTCATCACTAACGCTCTCTTCACTACACTCGCTCTTGCCACACATATCTCCTTTTGCAAGGCTGCCCTCTCCTTTTCACTCACCACCAAAGTTGATCCCCCTTCAACTTGGCCTCTCACACTCTTTCCAGCCTTCCTCTCTTTTTCCTTTTGATCTTGGCTTTTATATTCCTTTTCTTTCTCATTATCTTTTGCTCTCTCACTCTCCCTCTGCTTTTCACTCACCTTATGTTTTGCAAACGACTGTTGTAGCTGCAACTGATCCTCATACACTTATTTAGGTGTTAACGGTTTAAGATTAAAGCTTTTCCCCTGGTGAACAAGCGTATACTTGTTAGAAAAGCCATCATGAACAACCTTCCTATCAAATTTTCACGGCCTCCCCAACAACACATGACATGCTTGCATTGGCACTACATCACATAACACCTCATCCTCATACCTACCAATGCGGAAACCAATCAATGTTTGCTTACTCACCTTAGTCTCTCCACTATCATTCAACCATTGCAATTTATATGGACTAAGGTGTCTAACAGTTTTGAGCCCCAGCCTCTCAACAATAAAATTACTCACTACATTGGTGCAACTCCCTCCATCAATGATCAAACTACAAATATGATCTCCTAGATAACATCTAGTATGAAATATATTCTCTCTTTGCACCTCCTCTTCTTCCTTCACCTGCACATTCAACGCTCGCTTCACTACTGCCACTAGCCTTCCCATTGCAGGCTCCTCATCATCACTTGCATCCTCTAATGGAGGCATATCATCTTCTTCACTATCCCCCTCAGTCTCATACTCTCCATCATCACACAAAATCATCACACGCCTATTTGGACATTGACTAGCAATATGGCCTCTACCTTGGCATTTAAAACATCTAATGTCACGATTTCTAGAAGTAGAAGAATCGGGGTTACCTTGGTTACCAGGAGTAGAACCCGCTTGCCTCAGCTCCCCTTTTGGTTTGGTGGGTAAAGGCTTTTCTTCTTTCTTCCATTGGTTGGTCTTCCAAGTGGATAAACCATTACCCTGTGGAAACCGTGCATTACTACTACCTTTCCTCTTGTGCTGGTTCTCAACCTTTATAGCCATGTGAACCATATCCTCCAATTCTACATAATGCTGCAATTCAACCACATTTTGGATTTCTCTATTCAACCCAGCAAGAAACCTAGCCATTGTAGCCTCTCTATCCTCCTCTACATTCGCCCTAATCATAGTGACTTCCATCTCCTTGAAATACTCATCTACACTTCGACTTCCCTGCCTCAGAGTTTGCAACTTGTTGTGCAATTCACGATAGTAATACGCAGGCACAAACCGCTTCTTCATCACTCTTTTTATCTCTTCCCAAGACTCAATAGGTGGCTCGCCATTCCTTCTTCTATTCAACATTAATTGATCCCACCACATTATAGCATAATCCGAAAACTCAATAGCAGCAAGTTTTACTTTCTTTCTCCCACTATAGTTGTGACAATCAAACACCATCTCCACCTTTTTCTCCCACTCTAAGTACGCCTCAGGATCATTCTTCCCTTGGAAAGGAGGAATCTTCATCTTTATGCTACTCAATTGATCATCCTCCCTATTCATATCTCCTCTATCTTCCCAATCCCTAGTTCCTCTATTCCAACCACTATATCCTCTATAACTCCCGACAGAAGGCTCATCAAAGTCATCATCCGACATTTCATCTCCACCCCTCGGTACTCTCCTAAAACGACTCTCCCTCTTACGCCCTTAGAATACATTTGTGGATTGCTCTAATCTTTGCTCTACCATCTCATGAATTTGTTCCATTCCCTCTTGGAACATCCTCTTCATCTCACCCCTCAACGCCTCAATTACTAATCTAGCATCAAACCTTCCCCTCTCACCTTCAGGAGAATGTTGTCTCGACATTGTCCCTGTAGAAAAGATTAGTACTAACACAAATATATATATATAATTAAACCTCACGATACACTCCCTTACATGTTTCGCTTAAATGATGATATCACACAGTCACTCGTGTATTCCCACCACTATATCCTCTATAACTCCCGACAGAAGGCTCATCAAAGTCATCATCCGACATTTCATCTCCACCCCTCGGTACTCTCCTAAAACGACTCTCCCTCTTACGCCCTTAGAATACATTTGTGGATTGCTCTAATCTTTGCTCTACCATCTCATGAATTTGTTCCATTCCCTCTTGGAACATCCTCTTCATCTCACCCCTCAACGCCTCAATTACTAATCTAGCATCAAACCTTCCCCTCTCACCTTCAGGAGAATGTTGTCTCGACATTGTCCCTGTAGAAAAGATTAGTACTAACACAAATATATATATATAATTAAACCTCACGATACACTCCCTTACATGTTTCGCTTAAATGATGATATCACACAGTCACTCGTGTATTCTCACAAACAATGATGATATCAACTCGCCAATTCCTCTTATCAATTCTCTTGGAACTAATCCGAACTACACCAATTCCCTTCCATAGAATTCAAAACAACTCTAGGGTTCGTAATTTTTCCTCTATTTTTTTCTATTCGATTTTTTTTTTTTTGTCTTTGTTGTTGCTCTTGATCACGTTTCTCTTTTCTTTTCCTTCTTTTTTTTTTTTTGTAACAATTGACTAGTAGATACTACACTATCAAAAGACAATTAATATTACGAAATTGAATGCTAACAATGGATATGAACGATTGGAGTTAGGGTTTTGATGTTACCTTCCTCAACCGAACTTGATGTTTTGACAAACCTAAGCTCTGATACTAAACTGATACGAACCACGCCAACCCGTGACGAAACCCAATACCAATATGTTCGGAAATTCGTTACCTAAGACACCCAAACACCTAAAGTGGAAACCGCGACCCGTTGTCTATAAGCGAGACAAGAACCTTGGTATAATGTGAAGACGCCACAATCGGGATGAAAGGCCGATTGATAAGTCGGGATGAACGCCATGGAAATCAATCCGATAAGTTCAAATTAGTTCTTAAAGAACCAAGAGAGGAGCCTCTCAAAGATGTTTAATGTTCTAAGATGTATATTATGCCTCTATTCTAAACCCTAGGAGCTTTATACTAGGGTTACATTTCATAAAAATACAAGTCCAAAACGACGTCACTTCAATAAGTGCGTAAAATAACAAAACAACACAAAAGGCCGGCGTCGGGGAGATACACCGCCGTGTACACGACCGTGTACTTTGGACGTGTACTTTTCTGTTCAAATTCTGGCAACATACACGACCGTGTACTTCTGGTCGTGTATCTTTCTATGGATTTGCTTGACTCCATACACGGCCGTGCCTTTGGCCGTGTATATGACCGTGTATGATTCTGTGTAACTTTGAGATTCCTACACAGTCGTGCCTTGTAAATACACGCTCTCTTCACCCCGTATCCGGTATAACTTGTACAAGAGCAAAGGTCTTCCCATGGTTGTTCCAATCCGTTCTAACTTCATAATTGCTCCAATCCTTTCCGGCTTCATGGACATCCTTTATCAACCCGTTAAGTGCTTCCTTCACCCCGTATCCGGTATAACTTGTACAAGAGCAAGGGTCTTCCTATGGTTGTTCCAATCCGTTCCAACTTCATGATTGCTCCAATCCTTTCCGGCTTCATGGACATCCTTTATCAACCCATTAAGTGCTTCCTTGAGTCGTTTCACTCGATTTCTTGTGATCGGTCCAAGCGGCACTTCAAGAGGATCCACATTCCTTCTTCCGGCTTGACTCTCATCATGGATCTCATCAGAAAGAGAGCAAATGACTAGTAGTCATAATGCTCATTCTAAATGAAGTAACGTTTACGAAGGCAATTCTGATGAAGGAATCAGAAGAAATTGAAGATTACAAGTTAAGATCCATCTCTACAGGTTGAATATATTTTAATAGTATATTTGACTTGTTTCACTTGAGTTGGTGTACAATATTATGGGTATACTCATTATCACATCGAAAGACTATTTATTTGAGGAAAGCAAATTGTTGGACTGATGACTAGTAAGGAAAGATTATGAAGCATTAACAAGAGATTGAAAACATTGACTATACATGATTATTATGATCAAATTCAAGTTTAACAATACAAAATTGAAGCAACTATATTTTGATAGGATTGATGGAATTAAAAGCAAGATAATAAAGATAGCGATAATTAAGAAGAAAGTCAAATTTGACTATTGATCAAATCGTTTATAAATATGAAGTGAATATATATATATACCGAGGTATATATAGAAATACTCTAAACAAGAATAAAAGAAAAAGCAAACAAGTTCACTCTAATTTTTTTGTACTTGAGCTAAATTGTAGAGGAACATTAATGGTTATTTCCTCACAATTGGGACTTCATTCTCAAGTGTTTTTTGTTGTTCCCTGTAGTTTTGTGAGTTTAGCTTAGGGTTAAGTTAAGAGAGACAAAGTAGAGAAGTTATTATGGTTGTATCAATGAGTCGTTGACTATTGTAAAACTCATAAAATTTTTTTTTTTTTTATACAATAGAGTGAATGGGTAAAGACAATCGAGACCGAGACTGGCAATTTAGTATTGACTTACCAACTCGGACAAGACATAACATCATTTTAAATGAGTTTGTGTGAAAAAAAAAAAAAAAACTCAACATAATTAATAAATAGGTCAAACTTGTTTGAACCTTTTTATAAATGTATCCAAGTTTGGCTCACCCAAACTTATTTATGGACATGCATAACCCATTAAGGAGTAGAGTTGTTATGATTTTTTTCAATATCCTAGCTCAAGTTCTGCCTTAATTCTAAATTAACCCTAATAGAAATCTTATATAACTAATAATTTGGTACCTTGTTTTCTATTTTTCTTTTAGTTTTATGCTTTTAACAATGTTTTTTAAGTAGAAATTTAAGGATTTCAATAGTTTTGCTTATGATAGGGAGTTTACTTAACCTATCGAATCGTGTATTCATGGATTGTAACGATTGATTTTTATATATTATAAGTTTTATTTACAGTCTCCTCGTTGATATATATGAATTCTATTTTGATATATGTTATATCTTTGATTCCATATTGTTATGTGGTTTTATCTTTTCCATAATGCTCAATATGTTTTTTTTCTAACAAGTTTATGTCATAGGATTCTATTTTACAAAATTTTTAGTGTTTGAAATTTTCAAACATTTGCTATGCAAATAGACTTGCCTTTAATTAGTATATGAATTTATATGATTCAATTGTGCATTTTGAATCTAATGATCTTTTAGTATACCTACTAAGCTTTAATGATATAAAAATAATAGAAGAAGATGAAGAAGATGATAAATCATTCTCATTAATATCTATGATACCATATTAGTAATTCTTTCCAATGTATACAATTTGACAATTTCTTTTAAAGAGTTAACAAATGATATAATTAATTTGAATATTGACACTAATTTAACATATTTGATGTAATGTAATAACTGAATGATTTATTTTGTCATGTTAATATTAAACTTATTTTACTTAAGGTTTTTGTTTGTCACATTGTTTTGATCATTTTAATAGACATTATAATTGTGGTAAAATTATTTTAGATTTTTAATTAAAAATTAGGTCCAACTTAGAGACAAAACATGTTTATTAAACAATTTAGGTTATGGGTTTAAATTTTCAAATAGGATTAATAAATGGGTCTTTTTATAGGTTGAGGTTTTTTAGACACGAACCTATTTATATACAGATATCAGACACGACATGTTAACATGAATTGCCAGCCTTACCGAGATTCCAACGTATGAAGGCTAGAAAAGTGGATTAACCCACAAGGTGGAACCACTGTACATTGCTACCTAATCTTCTTGAATCCTTACTCTTCTACTTTTACTACAATTCATTTATTTTTTTTCAAATGGTTACAATTTTGCTGCTAAATCAAATCAGAATTACTATATGCTAATAGTGATCAAAAGGAATTTTCTGAATAAGTTTTCAAAAAGTTTTAAATCTTAACTTTCAATCCACCCATCTCTTGATTACTAATTGGGATGAACACATTTTATATGTAATTAACTTATTTTATGTATTTTAATTCATTTTTCTCATTCAATTACACATGAGTAATGATTTTAAGTAAGGAAAATTGCATAAATTCAACTGTTATTATGATAACTTGCTACCAAATAAGCCTTTTATATAAAAAGGGGCTTCTTAGCTTTCTCAATTCGACTAGCCTAAGAATAAAAGTATGGGAATTTAATCTATTATTTACTCAATATTTTTATTTTACTTATTTTATTACTCTTTTGGATTTTTTTTTAATGATCGCTTATGAACGATGCCTATATAGTCAAAATGTGGGATCAAGGTGTTGTAGTTCTTTATTTAAAAACTCTCATAAGTTATTTTTCTTATAATGCTTTCATTTTTTTTTTAAAAAAAAAACTTTTCTATTCCTTTTTAAGGAAAATATTTTATTTTTTATAAGAATAATTTTCCCATCTCTTTATTTCTCAATAAATTATTTTTTGTTATCTTTATATAATTTTCCTTTTTGTTTATATTGAATAATATCGCATATATTAAAAAAATGACTTTTATTACTCTAATAATTACAAAATTTGCTAAAATATTACTTTTATTTCTTAAAAATACTCTTTTATTTTAAAATACTCTAAAATATATATATTTATTTATTTATTTTTCCTTTTTAAAATACCATTTGTTTATCAAAAAGCCTTTTATTCCTCTAAAAATTACAAAAAAAAAGTGTTATTTTATCACTAATAATACTTTATATATATGTAAATATCATAAAGAATTACATTTTTTGTTATTTTCATATTTTTTTTATAAAAAATTATTTATTTAAAAAATAGAAAATAAATAAATAAACAAAATAAGTAAAGCAAAGGAATATAAACCTAGTTAGGGTTAGATTTAGGTCAAGTTAGACTTAGGTTATGGGCATTAGTAGAGTGGTATAAGGGTTTCTCAATGATTAGTTGTGGCTATCGACAATAAGGAGATGTCGGCCTAGCATGATTATTGGTGTTTAACACTCTGGTATCATTAGTTTCTTGTTAGGTCGCTTAAAGTATGGGTTTTTGAAGCAGCTTGTGAGTGTGTGGTCTAAAGGGCTTTGAACAATGGTTGTAGGGGATTGTTTTGGGTTTCCGTAGGTGTCTTTAATATGGTTCATGGTGGTTGGTGGTTGTTAAGTGGATTTGTGGGTGAATTGTGGTGAAAGAGCCTACTAATGGTATTGGTTCATGAGTTTTAGGGTCTCAGTTTTGTTTGAATAAAAATTCAAACTTTGGATAGATTAGGAGAAACATAAAAGAAATGGAAGCATGTAAGTCAATGTGTGTCTTGCTAGGGTTTCAAAGGTTCATATTTATAGGGTTTTGTGAGAGAATGAGCTTCGAAAGCTCATTTGTGAAGGATATAGTTTTGGGTTTCAATTTAGAGCCTAATTTGTGGTTATTTACATTTTGTTTTAATTGAATTCGAAGCTAGCAATTGATTTTAGAGAGTTTCTTGAACATAACAAAAGGAAAAAAAAAAAAAAGAGCATGAAAATGTAAGGGGAAGAGAGAGAGGATCATGAAGCAATCTAAAAGTGTTTTATTTATTTATTTATTTATTCAAAGGGATAGTTGATGAAATTGAACTGGGTGGTGGGGTTGGGGATGAAATTGAACTTTTAAAGGACCTTGGTTTTATGAAATTAATTACCCTTATATGTTTTGTAAATTATATTGACACTCAATTTTTTCAAAATACAATACTTACACCCCTACTTTTACCTATATAGATGTTGACATGGCACAAATGCTAGTATGTAATCACCATTCATCAAGTCATTGTTGTGTTAGCAATTATAATATATTATAATGAATTTAAAAAATAAAAAAAGAAAGAAAGAAAAATGTTGAATTTTTTTAATGGTACATAATTATATAGATGAATTAATAAACATAAAACAAAATTAAAAAAAAAATAACAAGGGGGAAAAAAATCAATTGATGGTCATTGTTAGCTACACCTACCATTGAGATGCCAACAATGGCCACTTTGAATTTGGTGGGTTGTAACCCATTTCAATGGTGGGGAATTTGTATCCAAAAACCATTAGACTTTCTTTCTTGATCTTAGGATAGTTCATCAAAGAACTTCACCCTACACACCTCAACAAAATGGAAAAGTAGAACGAAAGCTTAGGCATTTATTAGATACTTCTCAAGCTATGAGATTGTATGCTAGCTTATCTAAAGAATTATGGGGAGAATGTATTTTGATAGCTATGTATCTCATAAAGAGGATGCCTATAGCCAAGCTTCATTAGAAAACACCCTATGAGATTTTATTTGGTAAGTTGCCTACATACAAACATCTATGGATAATGGGTTACCTATAGACATGCACAGAAGGCATATAAAATATATATGCTTTAGACTCTAAGAAATTGACTATAAGCAAAGATGTTGTGTTCTTTGAGGACCAATTTCCATTCAAAAATTCTGATGAAAGTTTACAAGAAAAAGTTTCATACCCTATTTCATTTCTAAATATTTCATTTCCTTCAGAGTTTATTAATATGAATGTTCACATCTCTAGTCCCACTTCGACACTAGAAACTTCTTACCCATTTGTTCTTAGTAATTCTTCTAGTAAATCTTCTGTTCCTGCTATTGTAAGACGTTCTACAAGGCAAATTAAAACACCTAAATGGCTTCAAGATTATATATCATACTATCAATAATGTTTTTCCATTAGGACTTTCCCCTAATACATTGCATGATGATTTGTCCACTTCTATTTAGCACCCTTTATTTGCCTCTAATACCTTTGTTTCTTACCCCCCATTGAGGCTAATGTTTTGATGACTAAAGAACCTTCTTATTCACAAGCATAACAAGATAATTTATGGGTTGAAGCAATGTCTAAACAGTTGAAAGCTCTTGAAGACAATAATGCCTAGGATTTAAAAGAATTGCCACCTGGAAAACGCGCCATTGGATGTAAATGGGTGTATAAGATTAAGTATCATGTTAATGGAAGTGTAGAACTATATAAAGCTTGTTTGGTGGCAAAAAGATATACCCAAGTGGAAGGAGAGGACTATCATAATACCTTTTCTCTTGTAGCTTGGTTAGGTACTATCTGGATTCTTCTTGCTATTGCTATTGTCTACCTTCTTTTCTAAGTTGACATCAACAATGCATTTCTCCATGGTTTTTTAGATGAAGAGTTCTATATGATTCCTCCACTAGGGTATATTAAGGCTAGGCTAGGTCAAGTTTGCAAGCTTTTAAGATCCTTATATGGACTTAAACAAGTTTCTTGCCAATGGAACTTAGAAATCTCTACTTTTTCAATACAACAAGGCTTTATACAATCTCATCATGATCAATCTCTATTTACTCGATCGGCATCCAATGGTTTTCTAGTGGTTTTACTCTGTGTTAACAACATGCTTATTATTGGCACTAATACTCAATCTATTGCAAAATTGAAGGGCTTGTTACATCAGAAATTCACCATAAGGATCTTGGCCTAGCTAGATTTTTTTTGGGAATTGAGATTTGTCAAAATTCTCAAGGCATGCTTTTGAGTCAAAGTAAATTCATCTTAGATATTCTATGTGATTGTGGTTTATCTGCTATAAATATTGTGCATTTTCTATTTCCTTCTAGATTGAAATTAACTTCTATTGTAAGAGAGCAACTAGATGATCCTAAATTGTATTGGCATACTATAAGACGACTTCTTTATCTCACCTTTACCAGACTTGATATCTCCTTTGCTGGCCATAAACTTAGTCAATTTTTGGACAAACCTTGTGTTGGACATTTTTGTGCAGCATATCATGTTTTGAAATATTTGAAAGGTACTCTTAATCTTGGTCTTCATTATCCTACTATCATGTTTTAGACATCTTTGTGCAACATTCATTTGCCTTATCAACATATTCAGACTAGGATTAGGGAGCATGTCCTATGGATAGGAAGTTTGTTTCTGGTTATTGTGTTTTGCTTGGTCATTCTCTTATATCTTGAAAAACAAAGAAGTGAAATGCTATTTCCACCTCATCCACTGAAGCCCAATATAGGAGCATGGCCTCTACTAAAAAAAAGCTCTTTCAGATTTCTTATATTCTTCAAGACTTGCAAGTACCAATTTCCTTACCTATCAAGTGGGGGGTGGAGTTGTGGTTGTATATTTATATGCGTGAAAAATAGCTAGGTTGAAGTTAAGATATTAGTTATATTCGTTACAGTAGTTTAGTTTAGTAGCATTAGTAGTATAAATAAACAAATGGACATTTAGTTACAAAACTGTACATTTTCAAGACTTTATTCAATAACAAAGCACATCTTCTTCTTCGACATGAAACACACATCTTCTGCAACTAAATCATGGATAATCACAAACTCTCACATTTGTTGTGTACTTGTAAAATATGAAAAAAAAAAAAAAAAAAAAAAGAGCATAACAGCCTTCAATACTTAGTACTTAATAATACCAGGATAATATTGTTATTTTGATGCTTCATTTTCAAATTTATGATATTTGTCTAGTCTCGACACATGAAATTGGAAGAATAATCCCGACACGTCTTACTATGTGGTAATTTATCAGAGTATACTTCCATTCAAGAACTCTGAAATTAAAGTATGGTATGATCGGAAACCTGAGAGTTGCCCCGATAAGCGAATTTCAAGAAAAAACGTCCAATTTTAGCAGATGCTATATTCACAGAACTTCCCCAAAAACATTATCCATCGCGAAGCCTGCAAGATCAAGACTACTGGACCACATTATTTAGCAGACTGTTCGTTGAGGGTGAACTTTGCTCACTTAACCAATGATCGTGAACTGAAACTGGGGAGCCATCCTTTGATTCCATAACCGAGCTCAAGCATTCAGGTGCAGATCTCTGTGGAACAAACAACCTTTGACTTATTACTCCAATTTTCTTCATGGATAAACCCCCAAACGACTTCTCGCTTCCGCCATAGGGGGATGAGCATACAGACGCTGCAGATGATTCGAAGCATGTATTTTCATCGAATGGTGCCCAAGCACTTAGCCTGATGTTCTCTAGCTCTTCTGCTACTTCCTTCATGGAAGGCCTCATGTCCTTGTGAAAAGCAAGGCATCTAAATGACAGCTCAGCAACTTTATGAATGGATGAAAGTGTCCAAGCATCCCGATGCGGTTCTAGGGATGGATCTATAATTTCATCAACACAGCCCCTTCCAATTCTGTCGATAGCTAGTGCCGCCAAATTTACCTCACTGTGAGGTCGAGAAAAGTCTACGACTTTCAATGCCGTTATAATTTCTACAAGAACTACTCCAAAACTGTAAACATCACTTTTGTCAGAGAGATGAAAGTTCTGATGGTATTGTGGATCAAGATAGCCTGGAGTCCCTTGTGGAGCAGTCGAGATGTGAGATAACTCCGTCTCTATCATGCCAAGCCTCGAAAGACCAAAATCTGCCACTTTTGAATTGTAATTGTAATCTAATAGGATATTGCTGGACTTGATGTCTCTGTGATAGATTGGTGGGTTCACGGCAGAGTGAAGATAGGCAATAGCATGGGCTGTTTCCGTCGCAATGGTAAGTCTTATAGTCCAAGGAAGTCCTTGTCCTCTCTCCCTTTGCAAATGCTGACATAATGTTCCATTGGGCATGTACTCATAAACTAGGATATGTTCACCTTTCTCTATGCAACAACCCAATAAACGAACAAGGTTCGGATGGCTCACGGAAGACAGAAGCTTAATCTCATTCATGACTTGGTCGATGCTATCAGCATCTCTGTTCCTGATCTTCTTTATGGCAACCAATTCATCATTGTGAAGTTTTCCTGCATATACCGTACCATATGCGCCAGTTCCTAGCCTTTGTTTCTCTGAAAATTCGTTTGTCGCTTTCTCAATATCCTTATAGGGGTACAGGGGAACAGTGGAGTTGCCCGCAGCTTCCCATAAAAGTCGCTTTGCACTCATCCGGATTTTCAAATTATGTGACCGTCGCCGAATAAAGTAACAGAAAGCAGCAAGACCAGCCATTAGAGCAGCTCCAGCAATCACCCCTGAAACCAAGGCAACGTAAATTATGAGATGTGGAAACTTAGGAAGGTAATTTCAGTCACCATTGTGAAATCTGTTGAGATAAGCTAAAATGAGACTTCCCATTTCAACAACACGCAAAAATTTTTCCTCTAGACTTGCTTATTTTCATTGTGAGCTCCAATACTAAAATTGAGACGCCCCAAAGATGCAAATTAGATGAGTTGGTAAATAATATAAAGTACACTGCGAAATTTCTGCTGTCCAATTCCTAAGAAAACCCAAGAGGACTAAACAAAAGAGAAAGAAAAAGATTATCACACAGGCACATATACTTAAATGTAAATAGCAGCTGAAATACACTACTAAGCACCCTAGGAAAATAATGTTACAATCCATAGTCGACAAACCAAAATAAAGTGCTAATCTAGAGTTTATGTGAATATTGTGCAAAGTGGAAAATGAATTAATGAAATAGCACAATTTGATATGGTCAATCTTCTAAAAAAAATGTTTTTGAGAATATAACTTTCTTGATTGATTCCTTAGAACATGTACAACAACTATTTATAATAATCTCTTTATCTTATATTTCTAACTATTTAATATTTCTAACTAATTTTCTATCTAATTTGTTACTAATATCTAATAGTTGTAACAATTCTCTTACTCATGAAAGGAACCTTGTCCTCAAGGTTGAAAAAAATAAAATAAACTAATATGATTTAAGAAAAATAAAAATTTATCATCTTTTCCAATCATGCGACACATCGTCGAAATCATTGCTCTCATAAGATCGTCATGAACAATCTTCTTGGTTGAATGGAGTAGATAATTCTCTACACTTTTTAATAAAAAATAATGGTTCTCGTTAATGAGATTTTCTTCTTGTTTTTTCATTATTTTTACTTTATCTTTCATCACAACAAATTGTTAATGATTGTCTAATGAATTACTATGGATCTTAGAGTTTTTCCACACAAGATATATTTTCTTCATCGAGCATGTCTCACAAAAATCCCTCATTGAATAATATGAGTTGTTCTTGTTGACAAATCACAAAATTCCAATCACCATTACTAATATTTGGAAGATTCAACATTGCTTGTTCTTTTGCTAGAACAAAATCATTCAAAATAGTCATTGATAGTGTTATTTCCACTTGCATTGAATCACCCTTGCCAACTTCAATATCTTCATGAACTACCACATTTAACTTGTCAATGGAATTTATGTGCTCTTCATGTGTTGCATCTGTAGAAATGTCATCATTTTTTTCATGATATTCTAAATGGCTCTGAACACCATAAGTAGAAAATGACTTTTTTTGTGTGCTAGAAATTGTCTTTAAAGTGTTGTGGAAAAGAGATAATAGGATTTGTGTATGTAGTAATGAATGTGGACGAGAAAGAATGTGAAGAAAAAATAGAATGAATGAGTGGTTTGTCTAATGT
The DNA here is from genome assembly GCA_037954665.1 of Laguncularia racemosa. NCBI lineage: Eukaryota > Viridiplantae > Streptophyta > Magnoliopsida > Myrtales > Combretaceae > Laguncularia > Laguncularia racemosa. The sequence continues at coordinate 808,947 of JBBMOL010000146.1, forward strand.
ATGAAATCTATCAAGGATTGAGTGATGCTCAAATGGTCCAAATCTGATGATGATTGGTTTAAAAAATATATCCCATATTGAAAATCGTTTCCATTGCTACATCCATATATACTATTGAAGAGCTTTTCCCCACATAGCAAAGGAGAAAAGTTGTATGGAATGTTGTTCTTCGATATTATGAAAAGCAAAAAAAGGTTTAATCTTAAGTGTCCATTCAAATGGGTCATCACCAAAAAATTTGGGTATGTCTTCTTTGATTTCACTAAGTTATTTAGAAAATGAAGGAAAATGAAATCTTAAAAGGGATCATGAAAGGTACTATTCATTCCTATACTAGTTAATATGAAATTAAGTAATTCTAAAGAAAATCCATAATCACTTACAATGTTGTTGATCACTTTTCGTACACAGGTTGGAATAAAGAACTGATCTCTTGAGTTCGTGGCATCGAGATGAGAGCACCAAAATGTTACAACCCATAGTCGATAAACTAGAATAGAGTGCTAATCTAGAGCTTATGTAAATATTGAGCAAGGTGGAAGATGAATGAATGAAATGGCACAATTAGAGATGGCCAATCTCCTAAATAATTATTATTAAGAATGTAACTTTAATGATTAATTCCTTTGAACTTGTATATCAACTATTTATAAGTTTTTGTATCTCATATTTCTAACTAATATTACTAACCAATTTTTTAACTATTTGATATTTTGAACTAATTTTTTAATTAATTTGCTACTAATATCTAATTGTTGTAATCAATAATACATGAGAAGTGGAAGGACTCAAATAGATCAATGCCCATGCATTTGGTATATAGGTTAAACAGGAAATACATCTGAAGATTGGAAATGCTGCATCGACTTATTGAACCACTGCACAAGGAGCAATGAAGATTTGGAAGAAGCAGGAATAAGAGTTCCTCCAAATACTTCTGGCAAAATATGCAGCCAAATTCAAGGGATAACGTGACAAATCAAGTCGGATATAGGTTTCAATGTCCACATATAGCAAGCTTTCACCGTTCGAGCTCCAGAGAATCCATTAACCGCAAAAAGAATCCAACAGTTCTATTCTCAAGCAATTTCAAATTTGCGTGTGAAAGCATCCTAAAAGATTTGCATGTCCGTACAGAAGTGTCCTAAAACATTTTGATTATCCAGTTTTGGAGGTTTCGTTTCCTTATTGCAAAATTTAGTGGACCAAATCTGATATTAGAAATTTAGTGGACGGAATGCACAAGTCAGAGTATAAGAGGTTTTTGCTTTCTTGTTTGTACTTACACCATCTAAACTCAAAACATTAGCTGTTAGCAATTAAGCAGAAATACATAAGGAGAGATTGCATACCACCAATAAGAATACCAATTTTGGGATTCCCGCCACAATTTCCAGAAAAGTACTTTGTTGGATTGCAGCCAGAAACTGATGATCACACAATAACAACAAAAACATGTCAGCAAGATCTCGCTTACATACACCCAACAAGAGAATACGTACGTGTAGATTAAATTACATCACAAAGGTCAAGATATTTGGCATAAGCCTGCTACAAAGTAAGATATCTGGAATGGAACTTTTTGACTTAGGAAATTTTAGTAAATTTAAAAAAATAAAAAATAAAAAGGCAGATATTGAAGCTACCAAACTTCAGAAACTACTATTTAAGGAAACATATCTCCTGTTCATTAAATAATGTCGTCGCTGCAAGACGCTGCTGCTTCTTTTTTTTTTTTCTTTTTGCCAGGAAAGAACCACCTGCTGGACAAATAGTAGAGTCTGGTTTTATCAAATTTAGTTGATACTCGACTCCCTATCACTTCAGAAACATGTAACAGAGCAGGATAGCTCCATCTCTTCCATGTCTAATCTGTATGGAACACTTTTAGGTGATAGTTATCCCTGAAGCAAAATATGCCAATTCTTTCCCTTTTTTTTTTTTTTTTGGGCCAACCACTATACATATTTCAACTGTTGAGTGTTGAGAAAGGGGTTATTATCAAATTCAGTTCATCCCATTGGGAACAAATATTCATGCCATTAGGCTACAACTACAATAGCCTCAGCAAATATGCCAATTCTTCTAATAACTGGTTTGAGAATATTGGAAGGGCTCGTTTCATTTACTCCACCAAATGGGAATCCATTAAATCAAATTAGTTATCATCTTAAAAAAGAGTATGGTCAGAATGTTGGGGTGGAGTGGAGACAGAAGAATGTGATCTTATGGCTTCTAATTCCTTGAAATTTTACTCCTCTCCTATAGGAATGAAGAGCTACGATCTTACAATTCTTCATCCTAATTCCTACATTTATCACCAAGGTCTCAATAAAAACAACAATACAATAAACTCATAGAGCAGAATAGTTATGAAGATGTGACCAATCTGTTTAGCGAGATTATTCGCCATCACCGAGTTACAGTTTTAATTTGCCAGTCTTGTTTTGTTTATAATCTTCGGCAAAGTAGTTGGTTCCAACCTCATGCAATTTGTTTAATTAGAGCCTCATCTCAAAAAGGTTGTGCATCGGCTCAACTAAACTTTCCAGACTGTCTTCTTGGATGCCCGTTATAACACAAGAAGCAAGAAACCAAATCCTTATTCTAGGTATGGTATCCAACCACTCTAATTTCTCTTTTCTTTATTTTAATTTTAACGGATGTCCAAAAATGAAAACGACATTCTAAAAATCCGGGAGTTCGGTTGGAGACATGTGGGATCAATTTACCATAATTGCAGCAATCTATAAGCCTCAAAGTCAACGAAATAAGGGGCACATAACACAAAAGAGAGAGTAAATTAAGTTAAACTAAACTTAAAAAAAACCCTTAGTCTAAGCTCTGCCTTCATTATATCCGAATATAATAATGTTAGGATAAAAAAAAAAAAATGTTGTAAGGTACCGAGTCAAAGTTCAATCAGCTTGAGATCTGTTCTTATCTATATAATGCTGGCCTACCAAATTTGGTCTAATTCCTCGGGCACAAACGTCACTCAATTTTGATTTTTGAACACATACCACCCTCTAGAAAAGAACGAAGAACTATTTTAACATTTTGAGAAGTAAAGGGACCAGCAATGCTGGTAATTGCGGTTATTTAGCTTTTATTTGATAATTAACTTGACAACCCCTAGTTTCTTTAACATTCGGGGAAAATATAGTGTTGGGAACAATTTGGCATCTGATCCGCCAACCACATGACATCACGATTACAAATAGAGCACAACCATCCAAAAAAATCTTTTTAAACTAACTCAAGACATCCGATTCTTTTTATAATCATTGTTGTTAAATTCGTGATTTTACCTACAATTAAAACATATAGAATCGTATAAAATAGTACAGAATAAAAAACCAATAGAATCATATATCTAAATCCATAGTTTTACCAAATGTTTGTACTTAAATGATTTTGACATGTATTTTAATTGAGAAAAACCTAATAAAACTGTAAACTTATAGAACTATATATTTGATTTGCGATTTTAACAACCATGCTTATAATGACAGCCACTACCACAATGTAGTAACAATTAGATATATAAAGTGTAATAACAATTAATCAAAATTTCCTTGTTTGTCAAATGTAATGTAACAATACGACTTAGCTGAAAGCATGTTCTCTCTGTCTATATATGTATTTAGCTTAGCTTTATACGTTGACAACCCCGTATAGCTTAATTTTCAGCCAAAAGCGTCTTTTATTCTTAGACAATATGTGTTAAAAAATACTAGTGCATTATATCATACGGGTATTTCATGATACATTCATATCAAACCAGATATATTAGTAAATTGTAAATACACCGTGTTATGCGTAGTTTATGCGTGCTGAGTCCTCTACTTTTAAAATTTGGGCATCTGGAAACTTGAATCTTAAACAAACATGCTCTTAAATCCACTTTTGCTATTGATAAAATAAAAATATATAAAATAAAGAATAAAACGATCATATATTTGTTTAGACTTACATTTTTAAAAGATTTAGAATTTAAACCTGAATTTCAATATATAAAAGGGCTAATGGATGATGAAGCAAAATGGGTTACATCACATTTGCAATTTGCACGAAAATTTAATGAGTGACTGATTAAGATAAACGCGTTTTGGATTTGACTAACCTCTCCGACAACCTTTACCTTCCACGAACCCATCACCTTCAAACCCATCCCCACACTGACACCAAACCCCTCCACTAACATCCGTGCACGTAGCATTCTGCGAGCATATCGAACAATTTCCCGGCAACCACCAACCCACCTCCAACGTCTGAAACTGCAGCGAGTTCATATCCGACTCAATCGACGCCACCGATGAAAATAACTTTTTGCAACCCTTTCCAGCCACATAAGTATAATTCAGTACATCTTTCACTTTCTCTTCTTGAGAAAAACAACTTATGTTTCTTTTGGAGCTGCAATTGATCAGATTAAACCTGGTTTTTTACGTAAAAATTCTTTGTTAGTGGTCGCTGATTTTAATCTAAAAAAGTATTACGCATTGAGCAGATATGCAAGTCTGTGTTGCGAAGCTAAATAGAAAGCAAGCTAAAGTCAAGACGAACCTGTTCTCCATAAAGCTAGTAGTTATGGCACACCCAGTAACATTCGTCGCACAGTCCTGAAAAAGAAACCAATTGGACCAAGTCGGCGCATAATGGGAATTAAATAGCGGCCGAATCGATGTGATCGGGCGGTCACACTTTGCGGAGAGATTGATGAATATGCTTGATGGGGTGATATTCAAAACTTGGAAGCCATTCAATTTGATTTCGATATCATTTGCACAGTCCAATTGGATTTTACAACCCGTGGAAAATCCAAACGGGTACTCGACGCTCTTCGCTGATTTGCCTGTACCGCAGGTTTGCTTACCACAAGTGGAGCTATAAGCAGGGAATATGATGATGAAGAAGATGATGGTAACGAGAAAAGCAGCCGTTGGTTGGTGAAGAATCATAATCATGCTGTGTTGGATTCGTCCAGGAGGTTCAATCATCACCCTTCCAACCCTAAAGTTTGATACTACTTCATTATGCTAAATATCATCATTAACTTTACGAATCGAAACGGCGAAGAGAAGAGCAGTCAAGCAAACGACCATGAAGCGAAGCTATCAGGGATTTGCCCGAACTTACCTGTAAAAATTGTTGTTGGATGGATTGGAGATTTAGTGCTCTGCTACTTCCAATTCAATCATTGACCAACACTGGATTGGATTATCAATTGAGAATAGGGAGGGAAAGCACTGTGGTCTTTGAAATCCAAAGGATGGGATTCAATTTTCCTGTTTGGGGGGGGGACTAGAGAGAAAGCAGAAAGAGGAATTGGGGCAGATGGGATTGAGATTCTTCGGCCTAAAAGCTACCACGCTCACAAACATAGAAAAAGGAGGTGTCAAATTGTGACGGGTACTGCAAAGTCAATGCAGGAGAGGTGACCGATTCGAAAGTACGAAACTGCCCTGGGGGGTGTCGATTATTAAAAGCATGGTGTGCCTAATTTGTCCCTGTGGTGGGCTTCAATTTTCGGTTTGGAGCCTAGGACCGAAAGTGACGGTCAACAAGGCGTTGGACTACGTAGTACATCCGTGTGGCTGATTGGTGCCGAATTAAATCATGGAGCGAGGCAATTTCTTGTTTATGACTTTTTCCGTTTTCTTTCTTTTTTAGTCAATTGAATTACGAGAGGCTACTGATTTTTTATTTATGACGTTTAATGTAGTTCACACAGGTCAGTTTTGTTTGAGATCTAGAAAATGATGCCTCAAGGCATCAAGTGTAGAGGAGACATCCTTCGTCTACAGTGAATAGCTATCCAATCCCTATATGCATCAAAATTCTCTCATTTTCTACTAAAAGAAACTAGTGTTGATGACATCAGGTCTTTTAACTTGGACCTGATTCCTAGCAACCCACTTTTATGCCTAAATTTAGGAAATTAAAAATATTGAGATAATTAGCTTTGAGAATCATGCCAAATTATTCATTGCTTGAACATAGTTATGACATAAGAATATTACCTATTCCTTTTGTTATCTCTACCCTATTACACAAAAACTAGTCTTTAACCAATCCTACTACTCTCCCATCTTCACTTCTGGCCAATCTTGCCACTCTAATCACACCGTGAGGCTTCCACATTAAGCTTGATTTTTAAACCCCCGCATTATTAGGTCTGTAATATGGAACCTAGCAACTAATTTAGGGTTTTATGTATAGGTTTCAATATTGAAAGAGATATTTTTACAGTTTTTTTATATATACAATAATAAAAATAATTTATTTATTTGGAAGGAGTGGGGAGAGGGAGTGTTTGCATTTATGTATTGATCAAAATAAAAGGAAAATAATGATTCGATAATTAGATATTACTCGACAATTATGAAATTGAACTAGGGGTGATTAATTCTAATGTCAATATTATTCACAATCACAAAAGTAATAAAAAAGAATTTATAGACTACTAATATGATGTAGGGTAATCTAGAAATCTAAATTCGCTACAATTATTGTGGTAATTGATAAAAACAAGAGTATAAAAATTAAAAAAAAAAAAAAACTCAAGCAAGGAATTGATTCAATCAAGTGAAATATCTAACTAATTTGTCTATTATTATTAATAACCTTTATATAGGTCATTAAAATAAAATCCTGAATGATTGAAAAAAGAAAAAGAAAAATGCAATAAATAAAAGAGAAAAAACTACATTTTTAGTCATCAATATTTACTTACTTTTCTATTTAAGTCATCAACTTTTTCTTCTTTTTACTTTTATTTGAATGCTCAACATTAAATGACTTCTATCAAATCTATTAAGTTTTTTATGCATTTGTGACACATATCAACTTCAAATTAGTTTACAATAATCAAATTAATAAAATGATAGTTTTGATTATATTTATTTACATGATATAATAAAAAATAATATTAAATATATATATATGATATAATAAAAATAATAAAAATAAAAAATAATAATTGCGATTAAGAAGAGGTGCTAGAAAATTTTATCTATACCTTAACCACCTTTGTCAATTGGTCCAAGACTAATCCAAAGATAATATATGTTCAAGATGAAAATAAAATTTAATGTATTTAATAGGAACTTTATTTATGTAAGGTTTTAAAAATGTTAAAGATTTAAATAGAAGGAAAAAAAAAAGTTAATGACTCAAATAAAAAAGTAGGCAAATATTGATGATTAAAAGTATACTTCTCTTTAAATAAAATAAGCTAAACAAATGAAATAAAACAAAATCACTAAATTAATCAAATCAATACCCTAGTCAATTGTCACTCATTCATTCAATGTTCTATCAACCAATTTCCTCCATATGACCATCTAATCGCCCTCTAAACCTTTTAAGATGATCCTATATATTCATAGTTGTCATGTCTTGGACTTCGATCCCTATCATTATCATCAAATTGCAAAAGATTTGCCCTTTAATCTATTGATCTCTACTACTTGGAACTTGGAGCTTTCCAAATTTGTATTCATCCTTTGCTAATAATCAAATTCAACTCCTTCTTGACATTATGACTCGGTACCCATTTCCTTTGAAAATATGATGGCTTAATATGTATGAACAAACTCCTTTTTCCCTTTTTTTTTTCTTCTTAATGAATAGATATCGTACTTTATCATAGTTCGTTGGAAATAAAACAAATTAATGAACACCTTTTTTTGATGGAATTGGTATTTTTGTACTTGTCATAAATTGACACGTATTATACTACTAAGGTCTCCCTAATAGCCAATGTGTAGCATTTATAAAAACTACGTCACAAATAACCTCATCAGTGTATACATAATCCTTGTTAAGAAAATGCAGATGATAAGGTTTTAGGTGCACAATAATCAACAATACCATCATCCTAACAAGATTTTGAGACATGAAATTGGCACTATTGCCTCTGTCTATAATCGATTTACACGTTTAACCCCAAACTAAGCATTGGGCATGGACTAAATTTAGTCTCTATCTTAGGTCTTCTATGGCCTAAGTATATGAAACCTTTTACAATCATCAATGCTAGCGCATTTACAGTATGAGTTAACTTTGTCATTTCAACAACCTTTACATCACCAAACCCTTTAGTCTCCTCATCAACTTTGGTAGGAATCTTAATTTTAACCTAGATAACCTTATCTTCTATAGCTCCTTTAATATTAGTATTAAGTTTAGGAGTATCACCCTCAACAATCACAACGTGTTTGTTAGGACACTCTATGGCTTAAAACCCATACATTTATAACTTTTCCCTTGATTAAGCTTCCTTAATTTAAGCCTCTATTTTAATTTTCGCATTTGATGTGCATGAGAAGTTTTATGACTATTGCTGAAAACCTATCTCATAAGCCTCCATTTCTCTTAATGTCATTATCATCACTTACATAATTTCTTCTATCCTATTCTTAGCACTAATGTTTTTATTACTCCATTTGATCATCCTACTAACATGATCACCATCAACATTACCAATTTCTTCTCCTATCAAATCTAGAGTAAAGGTTTCTAGTATTGATACTCCCAACATTAATGAATTGCCTCTTGATGATTCTATTATGGCATTAAGTGCTGGCAACTCCTCCATTATAACTACATTTACCACCATTCACACTCATATTGGATATATTGCAATTATTATTATTTTTTAAACACAATCAAAACCCCAAATAAATAATTCACCAAATATTTGACATAAAATCACAATGTTAATGAATTACTACAATAAAAAAATTGAATCTTTCCACTCCAATCGGCAAATTACCACACAACCACAATCATACATTACCCATTACTCTGCACATTAAATAAAAATATATTAGGAAAATTGAAACTTATTGATTAAAAACTTATCACCACTTACACTCTATTAAACAATACTCTAACACCAAATAGGATATAGAAAGAAATTTGCTCAAAAATTGATTACTTTAGGATAATCAATACTAAAAAGGATGTTTTTAGGGTTTTTCTATGTATTTAATAATAGAAAGGTTTGTGTAAAAATGAAGTATTCAGATATACATATATATTTCTTAATGAAATTGGAGCTATTCCAAATTTTGAGATATCAAGGTCGTGTAGTTTGCTATACTAAAATTATGATTTAAATGAACTTTTGCTTAATGCATATGATAAATTGTAGGTTTGTTTATGATGTAACATTATGTGATTTTACGTAATAATTATGTGCTAGGATTTGTTACTCATCCATTTCTATTTTTCAGCATTTTATGATGTTTCTAAGTTAGACCCTTATGATGATTTAGGCTACAATTTATACTATTAGATGATTGTACCTTTGAGTTGGATGATGAATAGAACTTTAGATTAGTTGTAGAACTTTCTCTAGGTGTGTGTGTGTGTGTTTTTCCCTTTTGTTTAAGACACTTCATTTGATAAACTCATATTTGATTTTATTTTTTTTTTGGTTTAGGAGATTTCATTTAATAAACTTATGTTTGAGTTTCTCTTAAAACGTGTTTACTATTTTACAAAGTTTTGTTGAGAGTTTTGAAGAATATTAGAATAAAGTTATTTACAAAACTCAATTTGGTTTTCTAAGCTTTACATGCTCTTACAATAAATCGGAGAATGCAGTAGCCGCCCACCTTGGTCTTGGGTATGAGTATTGTAAACATTCCATTTTTGCTCCCATATAAAATAATAATAATAATATATTTGGGTTTCTAAATTAGATTCGAGAACCTCAAAATAGTAAAAAATTAGTTAAGATATTAGGTTAATATATAATTTAAGTGTGATAATAAACCGAGAAATGGGCTGGCTTAGCTAGTCTGTGTGCTGTTTGTGTGCACATGTTGGAATTGCTGGGCTTAGGTTCTTTTTTTTTTTCTTTTCCCCCCCAAGTTGCCACATGGCAGCATGCGATTAGCCAACACGAGCATGCGCAAGGCACGTGCTCATCTTCATCCTTCGGCCGACGACAAGAAGATAAAGGAGAGATAGGTCTGGCATCCTTAGAGGGGAAAAACGGATAGATAATGATGAATCTAACCCGCCCAAAACAATTTTTTCATATAAATCCACCCATACTCAACCTAAGATTTGATTAATATAAATCTTAACAAAAAAAAAAAATCAAATCCAAGTGAAACTTTATTCGATGCAATCCAAGGTTCTCCCAAGCTTGATCATGGCATCTATAAATAGGATTCAACCTTGAAAACTCGACAAAACTTTTAAAAAATTGAAAAACACACACAAGCCACCTCGTCGTGACCACTCTCTCTCTAAGAACACTACACCCATGGTCTGCCTTGTCTCTAGGTTTTCTAGTTTCGTGCACGACGTTGAAGCAAAATATCAATGTATTCGAAAGCTTAGACGTCTGGGGATTCATAAAAGCTAAGTCTTGAGACTTAATTTGTTTAAAGAAAGCCTAGATCAAAGTAGGACCCCCACCATCGGCCACCATTTGAACCGCCACCAAAAGTAGTTTTTAGTGCAAATTGACATCGCTACCTGACTCCACACCCTTGAGAACCTCAGTTTTGACTTCTCAACAGCCTTCAACAACCACCAGAGTGCAACCGACGAAGACCTTCTAGTTGCCACACGCGTACCCAACGTAACCCAAGTTCAACCCAAATCCAACCTGAACCAAACCGAAGTGACCCAAATCGATTCGCGTCCAAGTTAATGGTCTCATAATATTATTAGATTATTATTATTATTAATTTTAATTAACAATAATATTAATAAATAAAAAGATAAAAATAAATAATAAAAAATAATAATAGTGATAAAAGACGTGTTTTTTATAAATTTGTTTTGTTATTGATAAAATAATGAGAATTTTTCTAATATATATATATATATATATATATAATGTTTTATCATCTAGAAAAAGGATTTTGAAAAAAAATAATAATAATTTGCGTTTTTTTTTTCAAAATTAAGAAATAAAGCTTAGGCTTAGAAATTTATTTAAATAAAAATAAATGGTAATAAACATAAACTTGACACGTTTTCATAATTAAGACTAAATAATTCACTAAAGTTTTATGAAAGTGAACTACAACCTGTTTGATCCCGAATAGCGGGTACGTAGGCACCATTATGGGACAACTCTAAAAAAATGAAGAAAAATGCTTTTTAAAACTATTATTAGTATAATCATTATTTCATTTTATATTAGTTTTTTTGTGCTAAAAAGGATATCATAAAATAAAAATTTCATAAAGTTAAGGTGGTAACTTTAAGATTTTAATAAGATAGCTCCCAAATCAAGAATCTTTGGCTTTTTTTAAAAAAAAAAAAAACGGTTTTGTTGACTAGTGTTCAAATTAGAATTAATTCGCTCAATTAATTCTAACTTAACATTTTTTCTCAACTCTAGTTGGGTGGCAAATCCAAATAAATGATAAAAATAAATTTTTTTTTTCTAATTCAAGTTAAGGGTTCGTATTAAATGGACATATGATCTAATATGAATCGAATTAGAGAAATAATAAAAAAAATTAAATTAGACTCGACAAGTATACTATTATAAATAAAAAGAGATAAAACATACTCTTATTAGGTGACTATGTATTTTGGAAAATGATAGTTGTTTTCCAGATTCATTAAAAACGAAAATCAAGGTGTAATATTTTTTCAAAAGTAAGATATTAGTTATTTTTTTGTTTTCATTAAGAAAGAGATTGATTTGATATTCAAACTAACAAACATATACAATTCAAGGGAGTTCAGAGCCTTAGTTGAAGAAAAGAGAGAAGATTAAAGGAGTCAGAGTTTGTTGACCTTAACACACCAATTTACATCCTTATGATCCTTGAGAACAAGCAAATGAACATATTCATTTACCTCCCTATTGATTCAGAAATAATGAGGATGATAAAATGAAGTGCGTTCTCATGCTTCTATTGTCAGGTATAATCGAAGTTGATACTTAAATATTATTGACATTCTTGTGAAACTATCAATGATCCTTTTGTTGTTACATTTAACTTTAAGTGTTTCTAACCTCATTCTATAATAATGAGAGCATCTTGCTTAATTACTTCAGCTTTAGTAGCATTTAGGGATGGAGGGTCCAATGCAAGGCTTCGTTGGTGCCCAAGAATAGAACCCATCTCTTGTAAATCATGATTCCACCACCTAGGTTTTGTTTTGGTCCTTTAAGGTAGGAAATTGCATCTTATATTTCCAAATAAACCAGAGTGAGAGCAAGATTTTCTTCCTTGACTCTTGATCCATTGTTCCTTTACTTATCACTAAAATTTTATTCAACCACCATCTATCAAAAGATGAGATAGAGTCCCTCTTAATGTGGAGTCCCAATACTCTAAAACTACATGCTGTTAAACCATTTATTGGTGCGGAATAGGTGTTCTATTTTTTTCAAGTTAATCATTAGATGTGTGATAACCTTTAGTTCTATATTTTTTGCTGAAATATAATGGAGCTCATTGAAAAAAAAAAGTTAGCACAGGCCTTACAAATAAGGTGATAAGGATCAGCTAGCATGAAAAAGGAAGGAGCCAAAATTCCATGATCCATTACATGGCATTGGAGGCCCGATGACCCGAGCTAGAGCTAAAAGAATGAACAAAGCTCTACAGGGCCTAGTCATGAACTTGCAAGCCAGGGAATCAAGCTATACTGAGGGAGCACATACATATGTCAACTTGATTCACGTGACCATGGAAGGATGAAATATTTTAGGAATATTATATATTTGCGTCGACAATACATTAGATGATACATTCGATTTTGTTATTATTGGTTAGTTTGTTTTCCATGTTATTTAGTTACCTACTTGGTGACACAAGAATAAGGATAGAATAGGTAACTTAGGATTTTCATATTGTGTTAGGTTTTTTCCATATTATATTCGTGTGCTATATATACCGTGTTAGGGGCCAACTAAGAGACAACTTGGATATATGAAAACACATCTTTTTCGTAAGATACGAAATACTTCTTTTTGTTCTTTTGTAAAAAAACTTTTTCATAGGATTCTTAACCGAATTACTAAGAATAACTTTTGATAACTTAGGTTATAGTCAACGGGTTTGATTGGAGTCTAGTTATGCATCGCTTATTCAAGACGATCCTCGGGGTAATTGAAACCAACTAGCATCATTGGAGTTTTAGGTTTAACATACCTAGGGTTACACGCATCATTTGGTATCAGAGCTCCGGCGTCTTGAATCAAGTAAGTTCTATCCTTTTCTTTAATTTATCTGTTGTTTTTTTCCATAGTCGTCTGTTGTTCTTTTCCATAGGCGTCTATTGTTTTTTTTTTTTCCATAGTCATCTATTGTTCTTTTCCATATTCATATCTAAAAAAAAATTTGTATAAAAAAAATTTTGTTGTTCTTTTTCATATTCGTTTATTGTTCTTTTCCATATTCATATCTGAAAAAAAAAAATTTGTATAAAAAAAATTCTATTCTTTTCCATATTCATCTATTATCTTTTCCATATTTATAGACAAAAGTCATATATATATATATATATAAACAAATTTCATACTTGTTCAGCATTACAATCCATTAAGGCCGATGGTATTTAGGTTTTTTTGAACAATCAATTGTGTTCAATTCATAGCTTATCTACAAAAAAAAAAAAAATCAAATTTGGTTGCAAAAGAAAGAATCAAGAACCGAAATTCAAAAAAAAAAAGGAATTCAGCCTTAAAAGAATTACAATTGCCGAAATCACAAGATAGCTTCTTGAATTGTCAATTACATTCACTTTCCATATCAATTGTTTCCAATTCCAACCATGATAGATGCTTTGTGATTTCTAAATTGTGCATCTGAAAATTACATTCCATAATCATTCATTATGTTTCGGTGCAAATTATATCCTTTTATGTTTGATTGCATATCTATTCAGTGATGAATCTTTTCCATATCAATTAGATTGTGTAGTTAGTCTTCCTTCATTCACGTGACTTAGGCCGATAGTAATCGTTAGTGTTAACTTAGTAATTTGAGTTTAGGAGTTCCAAATTGAGTTCCTAGCAAAAAAATTACAAAAAGTAGATAGTGAGATCATATTTTATGAGAGATATACACGAGTGGAATTGTGAGCATATCATTTGTGAGCAATACACGAGTGAGTGTGAGGAACATACTTATATATTTTTTTGTAATTGTAATCGTAACTTGTTGCAAATTATTAGAATTATGTCGGGACAAAACACTAATGGAGGAGAAATTCGAGTGATGTTTGATGAATTGATGGGGGAGATGAAGAGGATCCTAATGAGTGAACTAGAGTAGATCCATGACATGATGGATAGGATGGAAAGGAGTAGGAAACTGTCTAGCAGTACTACTATCAAGCGAGGCGTAGGTAGACATAATAGGGGAGGAGTTAGGATAGATGAAGAAGAGAAATCTGATTTTGGAGATTACTAACATGTGAGGGATAGGGGAAGTATCCAGAGGCGTGATAGTAATTTAGAGAGTATTAAGTTGAAAATCCCAACTTTTCAGGAAAAGAATGATCTCGAATTGTATTTAGAATGGGAGAGGAAGATGGATCATGTCTTTGAATGTCACAACTACACTGAGGAGAAAAAGATAAAATTAGCTGCAATAGAGTTTTTAAATTACATCAGTGTATGGTGGGATCAGTTGGTGCGTAATAGGCGCAGGTATGGAGAGTGACCTGTTAGCACTTGGGAGGAGATGAAAACGGTCATGTAGAAGCGTTTTATTCCTAGTCACTATCATAGGGACTTATTTAGGAAAGTTCAAGGGTTGACTTAAGGGAATAATAATGTAGAGGATTATTACAAAGAGTTGGAGATGGTCATGATTAGGGCGAGAATCAAGGAGGATGATGAGGCCACTATGGCTAGATTCATCAACGGATTGAATCGAAAGATAGATGATGTAGTAGATCTTCACCATTACTTAGATATGGAAGAGTTACTGCATAGAGCTATTAAAGTAAAGTGGCAGCTAAAATACAGGAGTGAGCAGAGGACTAGTTCGACTTATCCACTTGGAAGAGAAACTCCACCGATTCAAAGCCTAAGGAGGACGTGAGGGCTAAGAATCCAGTTGTTGCACCTAAGGGAAAGATTGACACTAAACTCCCTTGTAGGATGAGAGATATAAAGTGTTTTAGGTGTTAGGGATTTGGGCACATTGCATCCCAATGTTTAAATCAGAGGGCTATGATTATCAGTGATAGTGGGGATGTAGAGAGTGTGAGCTCTGAGGAGGAGGAGGAGTTACCATCATAGGAGTATGAGGATGTTGACTTAGAGGGACCCGTGAGTGGTAAGTTGTATGTTACGAGGAGAGTGCTTAGTGTACAACCTCAGGAGGATGGTGAGGGGATCTAGTGTGAACATATTTTTCCTACACAATGTCATGTGCAGGGTAGAGTCTGTAGCTTAATAATCGATAGTGGCAACTGCATTAATATTGTTAGCACCTTGCTAATAGAAAAGATGCAGTTGAAAGTTGTGAGACATTCGAGACCACATTGATTACAATGGTTGAGTGATTATGGGGAGGTTAAGGTGACCAAGCAGGTATTTATAGCCTACTCTATAGGGAGCTACAAAGGTGAGGTTATGTGTGATGTGGTACCTATGTAGGCTAGTCACATCTTATTAGGGCGATCTTGGCAGTTTGATAGGAAGGTTATGTACGATGGGTATAAGAACCAATATTCTTTTGTTTTAAACAAAAGGAAGGTGGTTTTAACTCTACAGAAACCATGGGAAGCTTGTGAGGACCAAGTGAAAATTGCTAAAGAAGTTAGAGCAAAACACGAGAGTGTGTGAGAGCAGGGAGAGAAAAAAGAAAAGAGTGAGAGACAAACACTGGTGAGCTATGAGGGAAGAGAGTCTAAAACACTAAGACGAGAGAAAATTGTAAGAAAAAGTAAGTGTGAGAGTGCAATGTTGGCGAGGAAACAACTACTTGTACTTATGTACAAGGATGTTTATTTTACTTATATTGACACTAATCTTTCGTTGCTTAGTATGGTGTTTTCTTTTGACTTTGTTACAGGAAAAGATAATTGGATGCAATTCGAAAGTGGCCAATACCAAAGGGACGTGTCAGGACTGTGTTTCATCTAAGAGAAAAGGTTTGGGTGCATTTGAGAAAGGAAAGATTTGCACCACAGCAAAAGCCTAAATTACATCCTAAAGGAGAGGGACTTTTCCAAGTCTTGGAGCGCATCAATTACAACACCTATAAGATTGATTTGTTAAGTCACTATGGTAATATAAGTGCAATTGTAATGTTTCTGATCTTACTTTTTATAATGTAGGTGATTCGAGGACGAATCTTTTCGAGGAAGGAGGGAATGATGAAGATCGGCTAGCATCAAAAAGGAAGGAGCCAAAATTCCATGATCCATTACATGGCATTGGAGGCCCAATGACCTGTGCTAGAGTTAAAAGAATGAACAAAGCTCTACAAGGACTAGTCATGGACTTGCAAGCTAGGGAATCAAGCTACACTAAAGGAGCACATACATATGTCAACTTGATTCACGTGACCATGGAAGGATGAAATATTTTAGGAATATTATATATTTGCGTGGACAATACATTAGAGGATACATTTGGTTTTGTTATTATTTGCTAGTTTGTTTTCTATGTTATTTAGTTGCCTACTTGGTGACACAAGAATAAGGATAGAATAGGTAACTTATGATTTCCATATTGTGTTAAGTTTTTTCCATATTGTATTCGTGTGCTATATATACCGTGTTAGGGGTCGACTAAGAGACAACTTTGATATATAAAAACACATCTTTTTCGTGATATACGAAATATCTCTTTTTGTTCTTTTGCAAAAGAACTTTTCCATAGGATTCTGAACCAAATTACTAAGAATAACTTTTGATAACTTCGGTTACAGTCAATGGGTTTGATTAGGGTCTAGTTACGCATCGCTTATTCAAGACGATTCTCGGGGTAATTGAAACCAACTAGCATCATTGGGGTTTTAGGTTTAACATACCTAAGGTTACACACATCATAAGGTGCTGCACTTAGCCCATATTTCAACATTTCAAATTTAAGTATAAGAAGCTTTAGCAATTCGCTATGAAGAAGGGGGCTTCAAAAGATGGAAGCTGATAGAATGTTACACTACCAATTACTAAGCGTATTTCATAATAGCTAAATCAATTTACCTGTCTTATTTGGGTAGCTTAGAGGAATGGATTAAATGACATCTGAGCATCTAGATAATAAAATTTTCATTAAGCTAATTTTAAGAGAAGAATTGAGTTGAAAGTTATAGTATTCTTGATATCTAAGCTATTATAATCCTCGAAAGAAATTTCTTAACTTTAATAAAGGCATAGAAAAATTGATTGAATCGCTAACTATTGAAGAAGGAAAAGATGTGCAATAGAAAAATGATGATGTAAAAACCATAATTACCTTGACTTGAGATAAGCTTTAATGAATGACGCGATATATTAGAAGCAAAGGTTAAGATTAAATTAGATCCCCTAAGATGATAGAAACACAAAGTTTTTCCATCAAACCACAGTAACTGAAGGGGCAAGAAACAAAGTACTTCAAAATACAAATAAGTAAGGATAATCAGAAGATGAAGAAGTTTTCATTAGCTGTTTATTTATAGAGTTTTATTGAAATATGTATGTTGATGAATCCATCACTAGTAATGATACAATGTTGAGTAATGTAGCAATGTTGATAACTGAGGTGTTGAATAATAAGTTGTTTAGATCAATTAACATCGATGAAATGAGAGTGATAGTAATCTAGTTTGGAGTAAATAAGGCACTAAAGCTTGATAACTTTGTTGAGGGGATAAGGCTTAAGGTTAAATTCAATAGTGATTATAATAGAGGATCAAAGTTTTAAGTAATTAAAATAGATAATTAACGTTATATAAGTGGTTCAAACAGAAAATCCATTATTATCCCATAAACATACTAAGTAATTCAAATAGAGGATTTGATATTGTCTATAACGACACCATAATAGAATCCCCTATTTGAACCACTTAGTGTAATATTAATCTCTATTTTAATCACTTGAAAATTTGATACTTTATTTAAACTTAATCCCAAACTTTGATCTCCTCACTTATAATTTTTTCCCTTTATTAGAATATTCTATTAATATTTCCAAAGTGTTAAATGACCTTTGATGTTTGAAGCAATATGTCACGTCATGAATGCTAATATGAACCCTCTCAATTTCAATGAGATTGATCTTATTTTGATTCTAATAGTTTTAAAACCCTAAAGTTAGGACGATTTAGACTAATTAGGCTATATAATTTTCATTTAGAATCATTTAAAAAATCTTTAGCTAACGGATTGAAACTTCTATTGAATAACATAATGACCCCTTATCAAAGTGTTTTTACCTCAAATCATATGATGTAAGATATCTAGTGATAGCTCAAAGTTTTCCATCATTTGAGATAAAAAAAGAAGAAGAAGTCAAAAGCATATGTATGCTATCAAATTGGATTGACGGAACTTATGATAGGGTTAAATGGAGCATTTATTTTATTTTATTTTATTTAAAGAGTGTTAGTTAAGATTGGCTTCCATGAAAAATGGATTAATTGGATCATGAAAAGTATAATCCTTAATTACCTATTATTTAATTATCAATGGCAAAAGGAATAGGAAAATTTTATCTTACTAGAGGATTTAGATAAGGAGAACCTCTTTCACTTTATCTTCTCCCCTTAGTATAAATATTCTTTTTTAAAATGATTATGGATGCCTATATTGAAGGATCACCAAAAGGAATTAAAACTAAGAGAACATATGTGGAACTCACCCATTTGTCTTTGGTAAATACATTCTTCTTTATGGAAGCTAATGGTCTAAGCTAAATTGAAAAATATTTTAGCCAAGTATTCTCATGCTTATAGACAAGTTATTTTATTTTCATAAATTAAGAATACACTTTAGTTGAAGTACTTCAACAATAGAAAAAGAGTTTTATTATAATCTTCTAGATATTCATTATAGTAATTAATCAGGTGATTACTTAAGCAAAATTAGTTGCTCTCTCATTGATAAAGAAAGGATTGCTCAAAAGCAAGGATAGGAATCTTCACTATTATTACAACTTAAAAAAGAAATGTTGATGAAGGCAGTATCATAGGCCATTTCATTCAATGTCCATTTTCAAGTTTCTTGTTTGGAAGTACTAGCTTTGATATCCAAATTTTGGTGGGTTGCTAATCAGGATAAAAGTAAGATTTATTAGAAGAGTTTGAGATCTTTAGTTTTATCTAAAGATGGAGGATTTTTGGGCTTTAGAGACTTAGATTCATTTAATGGTGTGATGCTTGGAAAATTAGCTAGGAGGACAATGAGTCATCTTGGTCAGTTATGGGTTTAGGTCTTAAAAGAAATCTATTTCCTAACAAGTAGTTTTTAAAGGCTAATTTGTGTAGGAGATCATCTTAGGTTTCATAAAAGCTCATTAGTAGGTAGAAAAAGTATTTAAAAAAGGGATGCTATAGCAGGTGGGGTTGGAAGGAAATATTAAAGTTAGAGAAGATCCTTGATCCCTAATAAAAATTTCAATATATCAAATGATGGAGAAACTAATCTAGGAGCCTATATTGAATGTGCAACAAATGTTATTTGCTAAAATAGTAGATGTGGAGTCTTGACAAGGGATTTGCTTACTTTCATGAGGAAATTGCACAATTTTTTTTTTTGAGCATTTTCAAATACAAATGATAAGGCAATTTAGCTTGTAGAAAAAGATGGATTTCATTATGTTAAATTTGGTTATTGTTTGACTTTTGCACCTAAGTTAAGACAAATTGCAAATAGGCCTTCAACTTTGCAATATGTGAGCAAAGTGGTTTAGAAGATTATATGGAATCTTGATTGTATGTCTAAAATGATTCAAATGCTATGGAGAATATGTATTAGCTTTCTTAGCACAAATTTCAACTTATTTAAATGAAAGTATGGGTTCTCTCCTAAATGCAACTTTTGTGAAATTGATGAAACAATGAAGCATCTATTTCTACAATGTGAGTGGAAAAAACTAATTTAGAATGCAATGCTAGGAAGAGAAGTTGAAGTGGAGGAAATTTCTACTAATGATGTTTGATTGTTGGAGCTTTAGATCAATGTGGTGACCAAAATGTTGAATGCTAAAAGTTTCTTCAATAAAATAGTAGTTTGCTTATGGCGAATTTAGAAAAATTGAATATGATTGTATCTTCAATGAATTTGCTTGATTCGAGGAAGCCAATCTATTGTACTAAAGCCACATTGCTAGAACTTATGAAGAAAAATGAAGTTTTTATGAAATGAAGGTTTTATATGACAATGATGGAAGAATCATCATCTTCGGAGCTCTTGATTTGGAAGTTATCAAACTTGATTGTGATGGTGCATGGTTTAAAATGAGTGATTTAGTGAGAGGTGTTATAGTAAGGAATCATTAAGGCATATTTTTAGCAATTGTTAATATGGAAGTAGAAGCAAGTAATCTTAATGTTTGTCAAGCTTTGGCTATAAGGGAAATGATGCAACTGGTGAAGTAGAAGAATTAAAATAAGGTTATGATAGAAACTGATGCAGCTAACACTTTCCAATGTTTATTTGGGGAAATAGTTGATGCATGATTTGCATGCATCACTAAAGATATAGAAAATCTCAAAACCAAGTTTGAATTGTGCTCTCATGTCTTTAATAAACAGAAAAGTTAATACCTATACTAAAAGGGTTACATCTAATGATAAAAAGGGTTTAAGTATGTTTTGATCAAATTTAAATCTTTAAAGCCTTTTCAATAGTCTATTATTTGTTGATCATGTATTTACATTTCTTGATGGTCTATTGCAACTCTCATCTACTAGATGAAATAAATGGGGGGTGGGTAATGCAGTGGGGGAAGCCATAATCATGGTTGTTAAAATCGCGATTTTACTTGGAATTGAATAGTATAAAATCGGTAGAATCGGTAACTTGTAGAATCGTATATCTAAACTCATAATTATATCAAAAGTTTATACTTAAATTATTTTTCTTCCATTTTGATTATAAAAAAACTTGATAAAATTGCAAACTTGTAGAATTGTATAATTAACTCGTGATTTTAACAACCATGACCATGATACCCCTTGGAAAGGATCAAAACTCCCATCTCATCCAATGAAGATTGGGAGCTATATAAGCTCTATAACTTATTAGGCTCTGCTTAATTATAAATAAATAATTAATATGCTTATAAAATCAGTGGCGGCAAATAAATAAAGAGAACAAATAAATTTATGAGTTAGATACAAATTTAATTGTTTGATGTCAAAGTCATCTTATCTCTCATACGTGCGATATTATCAATTATTAGAAAATCATATGCATTCTTAACATTATAATTTCCCAACAAATAGGAGTATAATTTAGCAAATTGAATAGTTTATCATCTTAAGTGGGATAAATATCTTATATCACATACATGCGATATTATCATTTATTAGAAAATCACATGCATTCTTAACATTATAATTTCCCAACAAATAGAAGTATAATTTAGCAAATTGAATAGTTTTATTATCTTAAGTCGGATAAATGATTTTTTTTTTTTGCAAATTTAAATTCATTAATATTATCTGCTAAAAGTACGTACCATCTCCACAATATCTCATATATAATGTTATCTATTATATAATTTTTGAACAAAAAATATTGAGAAAAATAGGTGGATTGGTGGAGGCTAATGGTACTTTTCATAAAACCATGCCACTTCAAAAGATAAATATATGAAGTATGCAGTACACATTACTTATAGGCAAAGAGAATTAAAAAATTAAAATTATATATCTTTAATCAATATTATTAAGCAAACATAACCTTTTCAATTCTACTTTTACATTACTATGTAATGTGTAAATTTTTTAATAGTTAAAATATAAGGGTTGTGGGAAGTTATAAATAATTGAATATTTTTTTTCTTTCAAAACCCACATGTATGAAGAAACGACTATTTTACATTTAAAAATAAAATTGAAAAAAAAAGTGAAATTTATATTTTTATAATATGATGTAGTATTATATATTTAGATACCTTATTAGAAATTTTTTTATAGTTGTATTAATATTTTTAAATTTAATTTTTAATTTTATTATTAGTTTTTATATTAATAATAATATAAAATTTAATATGTATAACTGAACATGAGATTGGAGGCTTGATGGTCTATTAAAATAGCGAACAGGTTATGTTTTATCTTTATCTTTTTATTTTGAGAGATAATTAATTTTTAAGGTGTGATATTTGCTTGCTTACTTTTTCCCCGGGGAGCGGAAGCGAATGCGACTTCTGCAGTTTCCCTTTTTCATACAAGATTAAGAACGCGGGCAAGTAAACCGACCCGAACCTTCATGCCTGAGCCGAGCTTCAATTTAGGACGGGTTGAGCTCAGAACTAGAAATCGGACTCTTTCTTCTCTCGCTTCAATTCGCCTTCGACCACCGTGACTCCACCAGTCTCTTTCACGAGCGAAGAAGCCCGTTTTCTTAAACTCGTCAGGTACTTTCTAGTTTTAACTCATGAACGATCAAAACTTTTTACCTTTCCCTTTTCTTTTCTCTTTTCGGACATTTTGGGCAATTCTGTTTAGTGTCAGTATGTGGTTTAGAATCCACGCGTCATCTTTAAATTTTCATTTGTACTAGAAACAATTGTATCTGCAGGTGGCAAGAGATACGTAATATTTCCGTACTGCGTTATTGTAATAATTTGCGCTTCAATACGTGTTGATATTGCCCTGAATCTGAAGTTTTAAATTTTTAAGTGCTTGTGCTTGTAAAGTACGAATCTTTGTGAGAAATAATATGATTAATGAAAGGGTTTTGTTAACAGGCACATCTCTTTAAGCATATTTCATATCAGAAGATGTAATTTTCAAAGCATCGATTGTATATTTCCGCGAGAACATAATAAATTGATAGTGTGAATCCTGATAGTACCTGAATTCGATATCTTAATTTCTGAGGGGCCATTTGTAAATTAGGGCATAAGAACACTATTTTTCTTCAGTAAAAGAGGCTGTTTTTTCCTTGTTGTTTTCCTCAGCCAAGAGAGTGGACTGCCATTTAGCTAAGATTGCAGGGGATGGCGCTGCTTCCACTAAGTGGCGTTGCTTGATTTTGTATCTTTTCAATCTGTGTGGTATTATGTCCCTCCTCTCCATCCTGCCATCGATTTTGTAGTGCATGTGAATATTTCTTATGAAATGGTGGATTTGCAGATTGCTGATGTTTATTGACATCGACAAAATTTATTATTAATTTCCAAGGATCTCATGATGTTTCCTTTTTTTTTCTTTTTAATGTAAGTACTGTTTATTTGAAGTATGATTTATGTTTGATTGATTAAAGAATTCAAAAGCGTTAGATGAATTCATAATTGCAATATTTTATACTGAAGCTACAGTTCAGGTTTCAGTAATTCTCTGTAAATTGTTATGATCTTTGTGTCATTGGGATTGCATTTTGATATCCTTTTTGAATAATTCATAACTTTTATGTCGCCTCTACAATTTTTATGTGTGGTGTTGATGTGATTGGCTGAGGTGCCCCTTGAGAGGTTCTATTCTTTGGTTTTTTTTTCTAGAATGTGGGGTTTTAAGTATTATGCTGGGTGTAATACGGGATATATTCTTGACTTAAAAGATGTTCTCTTAATTCCCAATCTTGTGACAGGTGTTTGAAAAAACAGCTTGTTGTCAAGTTACTGCAGCACCACTTTTTGGTAGCTGTTTCTATTAATAGTAACATGTCTGTGACTGCGGGGGTCAGTGAGGCAGCTATTGCTGTTAGGGATAAGCTCAAAGGTAAAATTGGACAGACAAAAGTTAAAAGATATTGGCCTGGTAAAGCTCCTGAGTGGGCAGATGAGGCTGATGAAGAGGAAGATATTCGGATGGCCAGGGCAGCAGCCCTCGAGAAAGCTTTCCCTACTCATGAAGATTCGGATATATTGAAGAAAGATGATCCTCGTTTGCGGCGTTTAGCTGAGAGCAGGATTGATAATCGAGATGAAGTCAGAGCTGATCACCGCCGCATCCGGCAAGCTGAGATTATATCGACTATTGAAGAGGAAGGCAGAAGGCAAGAAGGTTTGGAAGCAGAGGAAGAGGATGTAGAAGCATTGGAAGAAAGAAGAAAAAAGATTAGGGAGAAGCTGCTTCAGAGGGAACAGGAAGAAGCTGCTTTACTTCCTGAAGAAGAGGAAGAAGATGAGGATGAAGAGGAAGAGGAGTCTGAGTATGAGACGGACTCAGAAGAAGAAACAATGGGTATTGCAATGGTGAAACCTGTTTTTGTACCTAAGTCAGAGAGAGATACTATTGTTGAAAGAGAGCGTCTTGAGGCTGAAGAAAGAGCTCTTGAGGAATTAATGAAGAGGAGACAAGAGGAGAGGAGAATAGAGACTAAGCAGATAGTAGTTGAGGAAATTAGAAAAGATGAGGAAATACAAAAGAACTTGGAAATTGAGGCAAACATTGCTGATGTGGACACTGATGATGAGGTTAATGAGGCTGAAGAATATGAAGCTTGGAAGGTGAGAGAGATTGCAAGGATTAAGAGGGATCGGGAGGATCGAGAAGCAATGTTGAAGGAAAAGGAAGGGATTGAAAAAGTAAGAAACATGACTGAAGAGGAGAGGAGGGAGTGGGAGAGGAAGAATCCCAAGCCTAATGCTCAACGAATGCGGAAGTGGAGGTTCATGCAGAAGTATTATCACAAAGGTGCCTTCTTTCAGTCAGAAGCAGATGACCCTGCAGGAACTGCTGGAGCTGATAACATATACACTCGTGATTTCTCTGCACCAACTGGAGAAGATAAGATGAACAAGACAATCTTACCCAAAGTCATGCAAGTCAAGCACTTTGGTCGCAGTGGAAGGACTAAATGGACTCACCTTGTCAATGAGGATACCACTGATTGGAACAATCCGTAAGTCTTCTATTTTTTTATGGTGTCCAGTATTCCATCTCTTTTTTCTTCTCTCTTTTACAGTATTCTTACTGCATCCATTTCTGCAAAGTTGCTTTAGTATAATATTGGTGGCACAGTTGGTGCCCCTAATTTTATCTTGCATGTGTTCAACCAACAAACAATATGTAGATTCTTTACTGAGAGTGAACTTCACTTCTGAATGCACCGTATTGACGAAATGTCTGTAAAAGTCTGCTACACCATATATCGTATACTTCACGGCATATGATTGGCAGTGTGGTGCATCACGTAATCATAAGATATTTGACCAGGTGTGTTACTATGAATGTAGGTGGTTAGCACTATCCATCATTTTAGCTTCTTTCCATATTGTTACTGGAAATTCATGATTTTTAAACAGTCAATGAGTACCTATTGGCTCATACTTGTAGAAGATCCTCTTTCCTGTGACCCTTTTTCTCTTTGTTGGAAGTATGTATAATAAATATGCGTCTGATAAAACTATGGTGCTATACTTTTTTGGTAATTATATTTGTTTCTTGTGGAGCTGAGTTGTATTCTTGTTAAAAGTTTAATTTTTTTTTTCCTTGAAGACAATTGGCACGTTTCATTTCTTATTCTTTATTTATTCCTTCTTTTCTGCCATTGAGGAAGTTTGTGGCATTTTTTATAATTATAGTTAATATGCATTTGTGGTTTTATATATAATTAGAACTTCTACTTGCTATAGAATTGGAGTAAGAAGAAATTACATGGTGATCATGTCTCATTTGGGGGTGTAAGGAAAGTGCTTATAATTTGGAAAACTAGCTCTTGCTTTATGTGTAATATTTTTTCTTTTAGTACGTGAGTCATGCAATTGAAGTTCGCTGCCTGGATTCTGGAGTAGCTGTATGCATGTCTGTTCCTGCAAAAGTAAATATCACTGCTGCCTCCTCATTAATCTATTTGGAACTATGCAATTCTCTATTACGTGGGATAGAACCAGCATATATTCATAAAATGTTGCTTGACAACTTTTAGGCTTCTTTTCATTCTTTTATTTTTATTTTATTTTATTTCATTTATTTACTTATTTATTTTTTTAAAGTGGGTTTTCTGATAATAACCCTTAGAGCATATGCAAATTTTCAAATAGAAATCTGCTTGATACTTTGTGTTATTCTTGCAGTTGGACATACAATGATCCTCTCAGGGCAAAATACAATGCCAAAATGGCTGGCATGAATGCCCCTATTGCGAAACCTAAAGGAAGCAAAAAATTGAAGGATTGGGAATCTCGGTGAGCCTTTCTAAGTGCTGTAGAGCTCGGACAGTGGGGCAACCACTTCCAGATCCTTGTTCCTCGGCTACTTTTGCTCAGGTCTTTGAAGGCTTTACACTTCATGGAGAAGCAATATTTTTTGGAACATGCATACAGCTTAATTAGGTAGAGATTGACATGTTCTTATGGATTCTAAATGAATTGGTGCTTACCCTTACCATTCAGATTGCCTGCTCTGAAATACGTCTTTTCGTTTTTCTTTGCTCTAAGCTTCAACTAAAGTAAAAGGCATTGCTTCATGAACCATGGATGAAAGGGAAGATCGATCTACTCACTTCTCATACACGATGAGAAAGAGGGAGCAAGTTTGAAGGTTTAACAACTAATGGTTAGTTGAAAGCGACTGAAAGCTCCATTTTACAATCTGAAACTAAAATTCAAATTGATTTGTATGTTCACTGGATCCTAAAATTAGTTTTGGATGGATCAACATTTTGAACGGATGAAATAAATTCATGATGTTTCCTAATGTAATAAACCTATATCAATACATACAGTTAGTAGAGAATATGTAACTTTTTTGGGTAAAGAAGTCACTGAATATTCAAACTGCCATCTAAACTTTAGTTGATAATTATGACGAGATTAATAATTCATCTGATCGGTTCGAAGTGTGAACAATTCTATTTGATAGATAAAATTATCTGATGTTTCATCTCAATCAAGAGAGAGAGTCTGTGCAGCATCAACTCTTAATGGAAGTATGGCGGTGTTCTGTACGCTATTCAACAAGAAATTGTTTGATCACACTGTACGAAAAGTGAAAATACAATTCCCACCAGGTCAATATTAAGATCGAGTATGAACTTGACTTTGAAAATTCGTGCTCCTGAACTCGACCTTCATTTGAGATTGTCGAGTGGATTCTGGTTAGCCCTTCACACTTTGAAGGCTCTATCTAATTATCCATCACAGCAGAATTATTTTATTAAGGTATTTTAAATAAATTAATTGATTACTGTTTTGAAATTTGAACTAATTATGAGCTTAAGTGCTCCTAGGAATCGAGACATTATTAGGTGCACTTAGAATCCTGAAGCTAAAAGTGAGCTTACGTTGGAAAATTGGACGAGGTCATGAAAGGCACAAGCCTTGAGGTTGGTGCCAGTCCGTGGGATAAGAGAGAATTTTTAAGGCTGCAGTGGACTAGAAATTCATGAGTATATCGAATTAAATTAATGATTGAGATTTTTAAATGTGCATGCTATAGATCGTGGATGCAGCCCAGCTATGCAAATAATTTAATGACTCATATTTTAATATCATTTAGATTGTCAAAATTTTAGGATATTAGATTAAATAAAACATTTTATTTTTTATTTAGTTTACACATTTACGTTGGTTACTAGACAAAAAAGGGTCCTAAAATACTAGACGAAATATTAAAATTTTATATAATAAAATATATGATATAAAAATTAAGTTCACTGAATAAAAACAAAATATTTCTAAATGTCAAAAGTAATCTTTTTATAGTTCATCTTCTTTACTTCTCTTGTGGCAAATCTCCACTCTAATGTTGTGTTTGGCAATTTGATGAAGAGTGGAAGTGGATAGAAATCGATGGAAAGGGAAAGAAAGGAAATATTGGTCTTATCTGTTTTTTGAATTCGTATGATGGACATGAAAAGAAATTGGAAGAATTTTTTTTTTTCATGTTATTTGGTTGAGATATCAAAAGAAATGAAGAGAATTGAAGTGTTTGTTTGACTAAAATATCCCTTCTTTTATTTTTATTAACTTACTTTTATGGTTGATTTTGTAATTTTCCATCATTTTCTATTTATTTCCTTTACTTTCCCCCAAATTTGGAAAGAAACCAAGATTGGAAACATTTCTACCATTTTCTATCCATTTCCTCTCATTTCCATCCTTTATTAAACTTGCCAAACACATGATTTCCCTTAATTTCATCCCATTTCCACCGATTTAAACATAGTGTAAGCCTTAAGTGTGTGTGTGAGAGGGTTTTTGTGTTCTGATAATTACTCTAGTCAAATTCTTTGTTCGATCATTTCGTGATAATGGAGTAGAAACTATGGGACAATGTTTATTGATGTTATTATGAAGATATATTCCAAGTTTAATGTCGTAACTCCTACTAATTGGATTGAAGTTGTGTTTGCTAGGTATATCTCATGATGCAACTTAAATGTTTGTTAAAATGCCTAAAAGAAGTAGTAATCATGGGCTTAGATTAATGTGGCAAGAAAATGGGTTGGCTGGAATTGGGGTTGTGGGTTAGTTTTTGATGTGGGGTTTTGGATTTAGAACCTAGGTTTTTGAATTTGTATACAATTATAATGGAATCACTAGTGAGAAAGAAAAGGAAGTCAAGGAGGATTCTGGAAATGATAAGAAAGCTAAGAAAAAGAAAAGTAGTTTGAAATCACTTCGAGTCATTACAACTATTGTAATTATGAGTCTATTTTTTAACTCTTCACAAATCTGTCTATTTTGTGACAAGTAATTTTAAGTTTATTAGGAAAGCTCTTCAGAAAAATTTCGATCATTGTTGTTTGACATCGTGCGAAAAAAGTGGGCTACTTCTATATAAACTTGTGGGGATAGATTGACTACTATTACTTGTCACATCCATGGGGTTTCAGTTTATTTCTGAAAAGTTTTGGTCATTGCTAGTTAACATTGTGCGAAAAATGTGGGCTTCTTTTATTCAAACTTGTAGAGATGATTTACTACTATTACTTGTCACATCCATGGAGTTTCAGTTTAGTTGTGAAAAATTTTGGTTATTGCTGTTTGACATCGTGCCAAAAGTGGGCTACTTCTATGTGAACTTGTGGAGATAGATTGATTGCTATTACTTGTCACAACGACTTGAAATTTTCTAAAGAGCCTGTGCAATAAACTTAAAATTACTAATGAGTGAATGCATAACATCCCATAAATACAATTAGAGAAGATAAACTAAAAAAAAAAAATATCATATAACACATCCTAAAATAGACAGGTTTGTGAAGAGCTGAAAATAGACTCACTATTATAATTGTTAGGGCAAAAAGAATTCTTGCATCCGTAAGGCTTACATTTGATAGAAGTATAACTATAATGACTCGAAGTGATTTCAAACCATTTTTCTTTTTATTGGCTTTTTTCTCATTTCTAAAATTCTTCACCACCTTGACTCCCTCTTCTTTCTCATTGTTGATTCCATTATAATTGTAAATAGATTAAAAAACCTAGGTTCTAAATCCTAAAACCTATGTCAAAAACCGACCCACAACCCCAATTCAAGCCAACCCATTTTCATGCTACATCAATCTAAGCCTATGATTACTACCTCTTTTGGATATTTTAATGAATATTTAAGTTGCATCATGAACTCTACCTCCTAAACACATAACTTCAATCAAACTAGTAGGGGTTACAACATTAAACTTGAAATATATCCTCATAATCACATCAATAAACATTGTCCTATAGTTTCTGTTGTCAGACCATTTGGCCTTGAGCTATAAAGTCTAGCTCAATCGGCTTCTCAAGTTGTTGGATTAGCATGCTCATAGATAGTTGGAATAAATATGAAAAATATTTCTAAATCCCAAAACACACTTTGTCACATCTTTATTTAATAAGTGTGGATATCTTTTGGAAAAGATTCATTTGTTATAAATATTTCACAATACGCTCACTATGAATAAGTAGTCACTCCACCACGGTAAGGGATCGAATACTCTACATACTTTCAATCTCCTACTATAGTGTTTTTCTAACTTGAGCATCAAAGTGCAAATGGCACGACTGCTGTGGCTATACTACTTTCTAGGTATGATTAAAGATGCCATTGGGTCGGGTTTAGGATAGGTTTTCTAAAATTCAAACCCGAACCATTATCTTTTATGACTGCCTATGACCCACTTCAAAATCTTATAAGGTTTTTATTTAACACCAAAAACCCATCTTGTTAATGTAACTATAAACTTGCAATTATATTTTATATGAAACATCTTCATGTGAAATAAAGATATATGGTATTATCAAGATTCTTGTAATTTATTTTTGTCATTCATAGAAATATATAGTAGAAGTTAAGTAATAACATGTTATATGATAGTACAAATTATTTATAGGAGAAAGTTGTATTAAAATGGCCATCTATAATTGTAATTCTCATAAAATAATCTTATATCGATAATATTGAATTACACTTATAAACTTTAATTTAACTAAATGAACTTATTAACTCTCATTTAAAAGTTATTGTAATAGGGAGTTCAATATATATATTCATCTAAATTCTAAATTAAATAAAGTTTAACTCATCAATCACATATTTCTACAAATTTATGACATTCACCAAATTTCAAAATTTAATTAAAATCCATTTCATCCTCTTCTTAAACATTCATCAAAATTAACTAAAGTTGAACTAATCCTTTTTCTCAATTATCTTGATATCTACAAAGAAGAAAAAAAAATTCATACAATAGATTGGAAGAGATATAAGATTGAGGGATGTAAATGTGACTAGGAAGTTGGAATAGAGAAATTAGATAATAGAAATATAATTAAATTTTCTTAAAATTTATCAAATAAAATTAAAAAAATAATCATCTTTGGTGCTATATAACAAGTTAGTAGATCACAATCTTTAATTTTGATATTTGAATTAAAAATATTATTACTTAGCTTTTTTTAGTGGGTTAGGTTTACTTAACGAGTTTTTCTAAAACCTAAAAGTCTGACTCAAAATCCTATAAGATTTTAAAGTAATACCAAAATCCATCTAGAAACCCTATAAGATATTACCTTATAGGGTAATTAGTAGACCGAGCAAGTCGGTTATCTTATAACGATCTATCCGGTAGCATTCTTAAGGGTGACACTTATAATAATGTAAATTTTCTCTCATTCTATTAAATTGACATGTTATGTGGGTTTTTCATAAAAAAAAAATCTATTTGATATTATGAAATTTATTAAAACCTATGCTTCAACTTCACCTAAAACTAAAACCCAAAAAATTGTAACCTTTTTTTCAGGTTAAGCTAAGTACTTTTATGAGTTTGAATCTAAATCAAATTTATTTCCTTAGGCAATTGCGTTGTTGGATGAGCTTTGAGATGAGTACTAGAGAAAATATGAGGTGCATGGCTGACACACTTTTAGCTGGCTATTAATATGTGCTTGTTAAGTTATTTTCTGTTTGATGATTCCACTTGCATGTGAGTTCCATAATTACCTGAACTTGGATCACACTGTTTTTCTTTGAATGTTGCATGGTGCTTGAATTGTGTGATGTAGAATGCCTGTCGCCTGATGGTAGAGAGAGTAAGCAAGTTGTTAACCAGCCATTGATGTCACTAAAATAGGTGTATACAAACCAAGGACTGTCCATTAGTAGATATCACAAGTTAGAAGCTTGAACATTAGTGGAAAATTTTGATGAAATAGCTTGGTTTCATTTGTAGCGTAGAGATCCATAGCCCTTCGAAGTACGTAGTTTTACATTTGTCATGGATGGCTTTCACAGAGTTTTCATTGCCTAGTGTGGAACAGTTAATGAGGCCATGGACCGACCATTAGAAGTAGATCGGATTAAGCAATCGTGATGAAACAACTATTTGATTATAATGCGATTGTTAAAAAACAAACAAAATTAAAAAAATGAAAATAAAAAAGAAAGAAAACATGTTAACTATGATTTTTTTAAATACATATTTAATTCTCAATGTTTAATATCTTTTTTAACTCAATCCTAATTTTTTTTTTTTAATTTTAACTCTCAATGTTTACAAATACATGCAAACAAATCCTTTGTTAGCATCCCCTCAACGGTGGGTGGCCATTGATGGTTGCCAATGACCTATTTCAATGGAGTGGCCATCATCTAGGCTTTAGGTTATTAGGGGTTTTTCTTTTTTTTTTTTTAAGATTTTAAATATTTTTTAATAATTTATTTTATTAATATTATATTAATTATTTTAAAAAAAGTTACCTTAAACCAATTAGAAGGCGCAACATATCATATGTTGATGGAAAATTTAAGCATATTAATGAAAGAATTTATTTACAATATTTTATAAATGTTAAAAACTAAAATAGAATTAAAAAAAAAGAAAAATTTAAGATTTCATTTAAAAAAAATATCAAACGTTGAATATTAAATATATGCCTTGATTTTATTTCGTCTAAGCGATATTAATTTCTAAGAAGATTCATGTAACATTGAGTGGCAAGCGTGCTTGTTTCCATACTTTCTTGAGTGCTGTTTACTTGTAGTAGTAAAATCGACTCATAGAACGATATAAAACAACCAAGTTGCTTACAGGCTGGCGGACAACACGGGTTGTCATGCACTTTAGCTTCCATAAGCGTCAATACGTGTGTGGTTTTGTCTTGATTTAAGGCTGTCACATCCTGCTGTTAATGTTATTACTGTATCTGGATGGATGGCTGAAGTCTCACTCCCAACCACTGGCGATATCCAAATACATCTCTCCCTTACTCTAGTTTGCAAGTTTTCCAAAATGTGGATAAAGGAAAAGGGATATTCTAAAGCAGCAAAGCTAGTAATATTATAATAGATAAATGCTATATTTTTAATTAATCCGTTTGCATGTTGTAAATAATATCGAAAAATACTTAATTAATTAATTATAAAAAATAATCAAAGCTTACACACGGATTATAACAGTAATAGTAATGACTAACCTTATCATCACAAATGCTGGTCCCTCTTCCGTAAAAGGGAGACGTTGGGCTGAAAAGTGAAAACTTTTCTTTTTTCCAAGAGAGAGATGATATAAGAGGAAGGAGGTGAAAGCAGGCAAAGCGCATGTAGTAGAAAAGTTGCTTTTCTCCGGTGAAAATTAAATCTTCGTTAAGCGGTAGTATGTATTATTAATTACTAATAATAAGAAA
The DNA here is from genome assembly GCA_037954665.1 of Laguncularia racemosa. Classification (NCBI taxonomy): domain Eukaryota; kingdom Viridiplantae; phylum Streptophyta; class Magnoliopsida; order Myrtales; family Combretaceae; genus Laguncularia; species Laguncularia racemosa. The sequence goes on from JBBMOL010000146.1 coordinate 842,122, forward strand.
TTAAAAAAATTGTATCATTTTTCCATTTCTCGGGAGGGGGATTTTTTCATGTGAAAATTCACCTTTTCATTCTTCAATTAATGCATTGAAATGGTGCGACCCCTTAAGCAGAAACGGTATAAGGTATAAGAACAGTTTAATATCCATTCTATGGAATCAACAAGAAATTACCCGATCACGTACATTTGTAGCAATTAGAAATGGGGAGCCCCACCCCCACCCCCGCCCATCGTGATTAAAAACTTTTAGATCTTCAATTTCGGTTGATTAATCCCTTTTCTTAAAGGAGTCCATGCTTTTTATATGCTCTAAAACTAAGATCGTATTAAAAAACCCTTAACAACTTGAACAAGATATGCAGATCTACCAGCTCCCTTATTGACTTTGTACACTGTACAGTGTACAAAGTAGCAGAAGCAGGAGACACCTGCCTGCTTCGAATATCTAATATGAAGAACTGGAAGAAATATAGCTCCTAAATTTGGTTAAGACAAACATCCACAACGTATGAACAAATAATAATAATAACAACATATTTTTTGATAAACTTAAAAAATTAATGCCACTAATCAATTCACAATTCACAATTCACAGGCTTAACATTTAAAGTCTTCTCGCTAGTCACTGGAAGAATTTAGCTAATAATAGTTGTAACGTATACGAAGGCATTAACTATCTGGATCTAAATATCAAAACGCCACTATATAAGAAATAATAATCATTGCTAAAACGCTCATATATATTTTACAATCACATCAACTATATAATATCAAACACAATATTGCTAAAACATAGATGAAGCGAATCAAGGAGATGAAAAGGCGTCCTCTGGATCCACCCAGGTATGGTCCTGGTGCGAACCACCTCGGCCAAGCTCATTAAAGAAGGTGCGGGCCCTGTTCAAGTACTTGCGGTGTCGGATTCTCCGCAGCACATCATCTCTGTCCAGTGACTCATGAGTCGAGGACTTTATTTGGAGTTGGGTTGAGATTGAGATAGGTAGAGGTGTGTCATTATCATTATTGTCACTCTTAATGCTCTGGTGGTCATTTTGGTCTGAACTAATCTTAATTGATGTCCTCACCATGTTTGGCTTCACGAGAGGAGGAGCTTGGTCTTTGGAAATGAGGAAAGCCATTACTTACTATACGGGAGAGAAAAAAAAAAGGTATTAACAGAAAGTGCAGATGAAGAAAGAAAGAAAGGTGTGCATGCAAATGCGAAAGTGTATTAATGGGAGAATTGTTGGCAACAGCATGGGTCTTTCTTTGTTCATATAATTTATATAGGGAAGAGTTGCAGTTTTGAGTTTTGAATTACATACATACATATATATATATATATATATATTTGGGGCCTCGTATTTTTATCTCTTCTGATTTATTTATTTTTTCCTTCGTGTGAAGAGTGGTTTTTATAATTTTGTATTTCTAGGGGTCCACAATTCTGTGGGTTTAGGCTTGGATAGGGTGCCCTGGATTTGCTCCTTTGGAAGATAGTAAGGTGGGTGGAAAGTGGAAACGGAATAAGGACAGATTATCTATGTTCTGAGTTTGGTAAAGGCACGAGTACAGTATATTATTGTTATTAAGGTAAAATACTTTTAGTTAGCGTAACTGGCTTGGTAATTTTCAATCCAAGATCAATTTCTCAAGTATTAAAAGTTGGGGTGTTTGCACTTTTTGAATTTAATCATTATTTTTTATTAAGAAAACTTGTAGTCAAATCCCCTTCGTTGTCATCAATCCAATTAGACGCTTTGGTCGCAATTTAAACCCTTCGCTATCTATCAAAAGCTCCTCCAAAAATAAATGGCAATGCCAGAAAATTTTGCCACCAAAATATGACTACTTATGTATAGCATACCACGTATTTCTATCAATTAATAATATATTAAGATTCTAAAAGCTAGCTATACTTTCTTCATTAATACTTAGAATTTACCACCAAGAAGACTGAAATAAATATTGAACATGATTCCATATACTATATTGAATGACTCACAAACCAATCATTCTAACCACAAGTGAATAAAGAAAAGGCATTAGGATTTAAATTCTACATCACTAGCAACAATATCAACACTTAATGTCAAAACACCTAGAGTTTCATCTCCAAATAAACAAATTACAAATTGACATTAAGTCATATTGGACATGTCCTACTTGTCATCCTCATAATAATAAGAATAATTGCCGCTCTTCCCATCTTGATAATAGTAATAAGCGTTTATGTATTCATCATAAGCGGCACACTTATTATAAGTACTTGTAGTTGAAAAAGATAAAAGAATGAACCTAAGCCTAGTATATAATACCACATCTACAAGTGCATAAACATAGTAGCAACCTCAATGTAAGCAATGCAAATAGAGAAATCAACTAACCACTTATTATCTTATTTAAAGTCAGTAAAATTAATAAATGAGTACTCATTATACCACTTACACACACAAACATATAAAGTTTAATCCTAGGTTGAGAACTATTACCTCCAACCCCTTTAAATGGTGTTGGGGAATTGTTACCATTAACCCTAATACCCTTAGATATACTCCAAATCATTTCAATACATAACTCAATTAGGGATAACGTCACATATTGATTGTGTCAAGAACTATCACCATTGGACCCAACGCCCCTAAATCTACTCCAGATAATGTCATGTATCAATCATCGGGGCGTCCTTTAAGGTTTTGTTACCTTTAGCCTTTAGGTTGAGCCACTCATGACCAACACATTAATTATTATTCAATTAGATTCATTTTTGTCACTAACCTATTGAAACACAAACAACAAACACTATATCACGCACTTAAATAAGCAAATTATATAGATTCCCATTTTACAACATGGGTAATATTTGAATAAGGATATAAGCAACCTCACATTAGAATGTAGAAGCTATACTAACTTTTTTAGATTGAAAAAGCCTAAAAAAAAGGAGAAAAGATCCACTCTAGAGTACACGGTCAAGAACACGGCCATATCTTTTAACTTTGTATCCCTCTATATAAAGGTAACACAATATGGTCGTGTACTTAATCGTGTATCTTTCATCCTCAAATTTCTTTTCATCGTTCATGTGAACATAATTAAGTACATGGCCATGTATCGCGTGTTTCCCTATTTTCGATTTTTCTCCTCCCTTATTCTCAAAATTCAATCTCAACTCATTCTTACTCCTTCCTACACCCCTTTTCGATCCATAATCTCACATCCTAAACCCTCTTAATTCATCGTTTACACTCATGCAATAACAATCACACCTAACTCCAATTACAATCCTCTATATACTTATAGAAACTTTAAGGAAACTAAATGTAGGGATAGAAAGACTTACTAAAAACTTGCAAAACCACATCGTATGCATACAATTTGAAGATTTCTACATAGAATAAGAACAAAAAAAAAAAAAAAAATTGGAAACATTACTCTCATGCTAATTGTCGAGTCTAATTTTTGATTTTTCATTCCTAATCCGATTTATACTAGACCCTATGCTCATCTAATATAGATCCTCGACTTGAACTAGAATTTTATTTTGGAGTCGCCACCCAATTGAAGTTGGGAAAGATTGAATTAAGACCAATTGAGCAGATTAATCCTAATTTAGACAACTAATTAGCGAGATTTCCTCTTTTCGTTTTTGTGAATGAGGAAAGGGAAAACCAGAGTTGCTGGACTTGGAGGCTAATCTATCAAAAGTTTAAAGTTACAACGCTATCCTCCTGAAATCTAAACCCTATCTTAATGTCTTTTATTGTTATTTATTATGTTTTTATTTTTTTTATTATTTTTTGTTGTGTTTTTGTTTATTGGTTAAAAACAACTTATTCTAGCTATGGAAAATGATTTTTATTCTTTTTAGAGTTGCTCTAAATAGGTGCCTACGTACCTGCTATTCAGGATCAAACAAGACATAGTTCGCTTTTCATGAAAAACTTTAATGTGTTTGTTAATTTTAATTATGAAAATTACTTTTGGTTTACGTTTTTATCATTTTAGTATTTTTTTTGGAAAAAATCTAAGCCTAAGCTTGATTATCTTGTGTTTTCGAAAAATAACATTTTAAGGAAAAACCAATTTTGGATTTATTTAAGAAAAAAGATTTTTCTAAGTGATAAAAAATTTATTTCCCTATTATTAACCTACCTCTATTATTATTATTATTTGTCTTTATTTTTTATTATTTTTTTATTTTTTTATTAAATTTAATTAATTAATTAATAATTTTTTTTATCATTTTATCGACCCTAAACTAAACATAAAAAAATCTAAATTCTATCATTTTTCCTACTATATATTTTTATTATTTTTATGATTTTTTATAATAATTTTTGTTATTTATTCTATCCTAAACTAAACCTAAAAAAAACTAATCTAAATTCTAATATTATTTTTTGAATTATGAATAAAAAATGAATAAATGAATAAATAAAAAATAAATAAAATTTGATAAATAAATAAATAATTAAAAAAATCAGAAAATCCAACTTACTTGGGTCTGGATATGGTGTGCAAGTCGAGTCGATCGAGTCGAAGTGGGTCGGGTCGGTCATGGCGACTGGAGCTTCTCGGTGGTGGTGTTCCGACGACTTTCGAGGAGGTTGAGAGGTCGTTTCCTAGCTTTTCGAGGGTGGGGAATCTAATGGTGGCGGTGGATTTCTCCAAAAACGCATCCTAGTGGTGGTTCAAAGCTTGGTCGGCGGTCGTGACTTGAGGAACTCTGGTGAGGCTTTGATTTCTCTTATTTTCTCTCTTTTTCTCACTTTTAATCCGTGCTCTGGCTCCCTCCACTCGATTCCTATTTATAGATGCAAGAAATCGAGTTGGATAAGCTCGGATTTCCTCCGATTGAGGCAAATCGAATTTCGGTTGAAAAACCTATTTTCGATTTGTGTAAATCCTTCAATTGTTGGGATTTGATTCTAATTGGATGATGTTTATCCTATCTCAGTTAAAGATCTATTGGATTTGTGTAAAAAATCGAATCAAAACGGTCGAAATTCGATTTTTCCTTGCTGGCGACGATCTCGAACGAAGGAAGAAGAAGATCACGCGCTCGGCACGTGCATTCGTGTCGGCCAATCAGCTGCTGACACATGTCCTAGGGAGGAAAAAAAATTGCAAAACGCGGAATGCGTCCCTCGCGGTTTGAACACCTGACCGAGCCCCTTCCCCCCTGCCTTAGGCCATGGTTTGGACTAGCTGAGCTAGCCCACTTCTCAGTTTTTTTGTTTTTTTTTTTTTTTTCGCAATTTGCATATATGCAATGCGATTTTTATTATTTTTGTATTATTTTGAAATTCTAAAAATTTGTAAAAATTATTTAACTCCTTTTATTATTATTTCTATAATTATTTTCCAAAATTGATGTATTTTCGCTATTTATTTTATTTTTTGAATATTTTTCTTATTTTTGCTAAATTAGAAGAAAAATTGTAAAAATGAAAAAAAAAAATTAACTATTATTGATTATTAGGGTAAAAAATGGGGTGTTTACACTAATCGAAGCATCTTTGCTCATTCTAAAGCTCAAAACTTATCGACTTTGGTTTACATCGATTCTCCTTATGTTAGAACCTTAATTTTCTTAAATAAATTCCTTAGTTTCAGTAGATAAGGTGGACGGAATTGCCAAGAGTGTTTAATGTAAGCTGAAAAAAAGAAAAGGAAGGAAAGAAGAAAAAGGGGTGTTCTGAACGTATCTTATGTCTTAGGAGGGATAGTGGGGAGTTTAAAATCCTATAAAGACCAAACTGCTCTCCCCTTTTAAACGTAATTATTATTATTATTATTATTATTATCAAGCTATTTCAACTTAACACAGTTAAATGTACTTGGGGCAAAAAAAAGGGTAAAAATATTCACATAGCTTGAGTAGGTGGGAAATTATGCTTACATTTCATGAAAGATGTGTTAGAAATAGGTTTCAATGCTAGAAACATTTTCTATTATAGTGAATATAATTGATCTCAAAGGCTCCAAAAACTATCCAAAATAAATTTATTGCGATGAGCAACGTTATTATAATTGCTAGCTGCAAAATACTTGTCGGCTTAACTGGCAACTAGCTCACTACAATAGCTACGTGATAGTGTTATAAGACTAATACTTGGTTTTTGTTGTGGGAACTATAGTTTGTCACAATTAGCTTTATATGTGTGTGTGTGTGTAATTTAATTTTGTTATATTCTTTTTTAAATAGTGCCAAATAGCCCTTTTTGATACCTTATGTGTTTTGATGAAATTAATTTTATAAATTGAATACATTTATCAATGTGAGAAATTGGAATAATAATAATAAACAAAATTAACATTTCCATAAAACATATGAAATCAACTTTTGACAATATTTGATACAATAGTATTAATCTTTGATACACAACCAACATGAAACCTACAATGGTAAAAATAAATCCCACCTCTATGAGTGCCCATCGGATCATCTAAAGGGACAATATGGGCTCATATAGTAAAGTGACAAGAGAGAGTATAGATGGTGGACTTGGGAATGGGGTGTCATGTTATATGCAACTATACCTACTTATACATGCTTTATTGTCTCAATGGACTAGCCATTTGATATATACTTGTGGGAATGTGTGAACTTGAATGTTTCAGTTTAACGAAAATGTTGAAAATGGCATAAGTATAATAACAATTAGTAGTAATTCTAGAAATTGAAATAGAAAAATTTGTAATTCTAAATGTGAAAGGAAAACTTAATCATACATTATTCTTTTTCTTAATGATAGATGAACGATTATATGCCAGCTATGCAGGTCTACAGGAGTCTCTTCTACCCCCACTTTCTTTCCCCAATAAAGAGTATAACATTTTCAAAAACCAAATGTGTAAAATTTGTATCTAAAGATGAGCATACATAGGTTTCTAAAGTAATATAGTTGTATAACATTGAAGAACAACCCACAAAAGGTGAGCCTCTATGCGGGATAATAGGGCAAGTATGTAAGCTCTTCACTTAGAGGAGCAATGTGTCTTAAGATGACAACTTCAAGTGGAATGAGATAACGAGGGCTTGAAGGAGAATTAGGCAGCTTTAGCAAGCTCGCAAACTTGTGTGACAACTAGAAGAGCTTAAAAGCTTTAACCTCATTATTCTTGACATTTAGAGTAGGGGTAACTAGAAGGCAAGAAGTTGTTGAGTTTTTTAATCTCTATTTCATCTATGAGCTCTAAAACCTGATGGTCTATTAATTGTTATTAAAAGTGATAAATTAGGTGGTATTTATAGATTATTAGTAATGAATAGCCACCCTTGAATCATATTGTTATGATGGATGATATTAATCAAAACTTCATAGGGTTTACTTGTAGAGCTTCTATACATTGCATGCCTTTAAGTGGACCTATTGAGCACATAAATCTACTAGGGAAGCTTAAGATCAGGTTAACTAGCTTTAATGAACCATTTTCTACATCTAAAACTTCTTAAAACATTTCAAACATAGGGCCAAATCATTTGGATGCTACAACTAATTCAAATAATTAGTTTAAATTATTATTGAGCTTACCTATTTTAATGTAAACCTATTAATTAAGAAAACAAATGTTGGTAGAATTCTTCTACTAAAATACCCTAAACCTTAAAGCCTAAAAGGAAACGTAGAAGATGTGAATATTAAAAGAGAATATTTTATCTAAAGAAAAAGGTATTTGTTATATGTAAGTGTAGAGGAGTTTCAAGAAACCTCTTACATATGCATATCCTTCATGTTATGTGAACTATAATATTTATTGGAACAAGATTGGATAATTTTGACTTGAAAAGTAGGAAAGAAAGAGTTCCATGGATTGGGCATTTGATTATACATTGAACCTACTTTTCTTATATTATTGAATGAACCTTGCATGACTCATGTGTTTGCATTGCCCCCCCCCCCCCCCCCCCCAATCTTTTGGTTGTGTTTTGGCCTTTTCTCGTCTTTCTATGTGTTTAGCTTTTGGTTAACAAAGTAATAGACTTAATATATTTAAAAACTCTAGCAAAAATTGATCAAGAAATTAGAAATTGAATTGGACCACTTTTAGGATGTGGCATCAATTACAATAAAAAGGAGATCTAAGTAAAGGCATAGTGATGTCTACCTAGCATTGAAGTATTGTGGATATGGAACAAGGAGAGATGATTAGAGGTTTTCTGGATATGGATTAAGGAGAGATGATTAGACATAAAAACACTAAAAGGAGTCACACATAGTTGTACTCTATTTTGTAATTTTGAGACAAACATAATGGTCTCAACATTTGTAAATAATTAATCCAGTTTAGTAAAATATCAATGATAAATGCCAATAAAATTGACAAAGAGGATTAACACATAAAGTGAAATCAATTGGTCTCGAACTTTATTTTATTTTTGAGTAAAGATCTTAGAATATATTTCTCTTACCCCACATTATACACTTTGTGCTTAACTTCTTATGTTTTGATGCAAGCATAAATGGTTTAATTAAAGGGTTTAGAGTGTGATAAAACTCTTAAATATTAAAGTTCATTTTGTACAATGGTGAAGTTAATATTAACCCTAAGATTAGGCATATTTAGTGGAGAGCACTCCTAGGATGGATAATCTCCTAAGAAGAAACTGTACTAGAGATAAAACAAACAATATGTGCAAAGTGTCAGTTATTACAAATAGTATCATAACCGGTCCCTTACTAATAAGTGTAGATTCGGAAATAAACTAAGATGGTAGTTGTTGGTCCTATATCGACCGCATCTAGAATTAGAGAGTAATCTAAAGAGAATTCAAAGTCTCATTAGGGTGTAACTCTTAACAAGGATTTTAGGATAGTAAGGCCTTTATGGCAAAGAGGGTGACAAGAATAAACTAAATCACACATTGAAAAGGGGACAAAACCAGGTCCAATTGTAAGGTGACGCAATGAGATTAAGTAACTTAATGGAAAGAACTCCTAAAATGGGGTAACCTCCTATGAAGTAATTTCATGAAGAATAATACTGTGAGGCATTAATGTCAAAGTGGATAATACTTCATGCGCAAAGTTTTGATCCTTACAATTTTAAAAGAAAAAAGTTACTTTTTAAAATTACAAAGGTTTATATTAACATATCCAATCAAAGCATAGTGAGGCATTAATGTCAAAGTGGATAATACTTGATGCTTAAAGTTTTGATCCTTACAATTTTAAAAGAAAAAAGTTACTTTTTAAAATTACAAAGGTTTATATTAACATATACAATTGGAGCATGTGCTAAAGGCATCAAAAGGAAACTTCTCGCATTTTTCAACATTATTAACATGTCGTACTAAAAAGAAAGTTTATTGAAATGTGAAAAGTTTCTTAATTTAGCACCTTAAAAGTGTCTCAAGGTATCTATTAACATTTTGTCATCATCAATTTACTTCCATTTAATTAATTTCACTTTTGGGACTATTAATTCTATATTACTTTTTTAGATTCATTTTTTTTTAATATTACACTAGAAACTTGAGTTTGTTAAATATCTTTCCAATTCAAACTTTTGCTTATCAAAATTATCACCATCACCCTTTTTGATGCGAAATCCCATGAATTGAGTTGTGAGACCCAGCAACAAATAATCAATTTCATGGACCGCCTAAATCTCGATTTTTGAATTAAAAAAAAAAATTACTAACCCGTTGTCTATAGAGACAAGAACCAATAATATATATATATATATATATATATATATATATATATATATAAGAAATTATTGACCCGTTGCCTATAAGAGAAAAGAACCAATAATATAAACCGAGCTTGAACCCACAAGGTCAAAACTTCGGCTGCTTGTTCAAAAAGAACAATATGAGAAATAACTCTTCAATTGAAAAATTCGTCCATCCCCCTCAACACAAGTTTTGATACCATATTTATAGAGTTCTAAGGCTAATTAATGAAAAAAAAAACCATCCACATACCCATCAATAACCCATAACCAAAGAAAAATTAAATGTGCTCTTAACTATACTAATAACTATTTTGTTGATGTAAGCAATGACCTCAATTATTTTCTAGAATCCCTAATTACTGTCTTGGTTGATTTGGGCTTCATTTTCTTGGGCTTAGATGACATTAATGAATTTGAGTTCAGCCTAGTTAAATGTCTCTAAAGTCCTTTCAGACTTGACCTCATTTTCAAAAATGATCTTCACAAAGCCTTACATAGCTTACTTGATCTATTTTGCTCGCGCCCTTGTGATTAACCCTTCGGGTATTTGTAGTTCCTCAATTCCACTTCGATTGCATTTGTTCTCTTCAATACCCAAATCTTGAGATGGTCCTCCATCATCCTCCCTCTCTTCAAAAGGATTCGTCCTCGAATATGAACCTGTATCAAAGGGAGTAAGATCAGACACATTAAATGTGGCACTAACACTCACCTGGCAAATCCAACTTATATGCATTGTCATTGATTTTGGCCACCACTTGAAATGGTCCATCTCCTCTTGGATCTAATTTAGTCCGCCTTCGAGTTGGAAACCTTTCTTTCCTTATATGCACCCATACCTAATCTCCAGGTTCAAAAGTTACTTTCTTTTTGCCTTTGTTAGCTTAGGTAACATTCTTCTCATTCCACTTCATGATGTGATGTCTTGCTTCTTCATGAATCTTTTTCACCATCTCAACCTTCTTTTTACCATCTAGATTAGTAATCTCATTCACAGGCAAAGAAATCAAATCTAATGGGGTTAAAGGATTGAAACCATATACAATCTCAAAAGGTGAGAAACCGGTAGAAGAATGCACAACTCGATTGTACGCAAACTCAATGAATGGAATGCATTCTTCCCAAGATTTCAAATTCTTCTTTATCACAGCATGCAAAAGAGTAGTCAATGTCCTATTCACGACTTCAGTTTGTCCATCGGTTTGTCAGTGACATGTAGTAGAAAATAACAATTTTGTTCCCATTTTCCCCCATAAAACACGCTAAAAATGACTAAGGAATTTGACATCTCTATCACTTACTATGCTCTTAGGCACTCCATGCAAACAAACAACTTCTCTAAAGAACAATTTAGCAACATACGTAGTATCATTAGTCTTGTGACATGGAATAAAATGTGCCATTTTCGAAAAACGATCCTCAATCATGAAAATGGAATCTCCACCTCTCTTAGACCTAGGTAAACCCAAAACAAAATCCATCAAAACATCAATCCAAGGTTCATTAGGTACAGGTAAAGGCATGTAAAGACCATGTAGTTTGACTCTAGACTTGGCTTTCTTACATGTGATGCATCTAGAGTAAACTCTTTCCACATCTCTTTTCATATGAGGCCAAAAGAAATGTTCTTTCAGCACATCTAATGTCTTAGCAATACCAAAATGACCCACAAGACTTCTACCATGCGACTCAAGCACAAGCAACTCTCGCATTGAACACTTAGGACTGCATAGCTTGTTCTCCCTAAAAAGGAATCCATCGTGCCTATAGAATCTATCAAATGCACCATTTTCACAAGCATGATACACAACATGAAAATTAGAATCTTGTATATACAATTTTCTTATGTGTTCAAATCTAAGCAATTTAGCTCCAAGAATAGCGATAAGAGCATACCTGCTAGATAGGGCATCTGCTAACACATTTTCCTTACCTTGCTTGTATTGGATCACATATGGAAACATCTCTATAAACTCGACCCATCTTGCATGTCTTTTGTTCAACTTGCCTTGGCTTTCAAATGATTCAAAGATTCATGATTCGTGTGAATAACGAATTCTTTCGACCACAAGTAGTGCTGCCATGTCTCTAATGCACGCACCAATACATAGAGCTCCTTGTCATATGTTGAGTACTTCAAAGCAGCTCCATTTAGCTTCTCACTAAAGTAAGCAATAAGATGCTTCTCCTGCATCAAAATAGCTCCTATACTAATCCCAGAGGCATCACATTTGATCTCAAAAGTTTTGGAAAAATCATGCAGAACTAACAATGGACCAGAACATAACTTTTCTTTTATCACATTAAAGGCATTTTCTTGTTCTACTTCCCATTTAAACCCAACATCCTTTTTGATTACTTCAGTCAATAGGGGAGCCAATGTATTAAAATTACACACAAAACGTCTAAAAAAACTAGCTAACCTAAGAAAACTTCTTACCTTAGTCAGCGATTTAGGAGACGACCAATCCTTGATGACTTGCACCTTTTCTTCATCCACTTGTATTCCACCTGCTATAACAACAAAACTTAAGAACACCACTCGGTCTATACAAAAGCTATACTTTTTCAAATTGGCATATAATTTTTCCTGTCTCAACACATTAATAACAGCCCTAAGATGTTCCATATGCTCATCAAAGCTCTTACTATACACCAGAATATCATCAAAGTATACAATGACAAATTTTTCAATGAATGTACACAAAACATGGTTCATTAGTCTCATGAATGTACTAGGTGCATTAGTCAACTCAAATGGCATCACTAACCACTCATACAACCCATGTTTTGTTTTGAAAGTTATTTTCCATTCATCACCCTCTTTCATTCTAATTTGATGATAGCCACTCTTTAGATTTATTTTCAAAAATATCATAGATCCATGAAATTCATCAAGCATATCATCCAAACGAGGTATAGGGTGTCAGTACTTCACTATGATTTTGTTAATGGCTCGGCAATCAACACACATGCGCCATGTCCCATCTTTCTTGGGCACCAACAGTACTGGAACTGCACACGAGCTCATGCTTTCTCGAATATGTCCTTTAGCCATTAACTCTTCCACTTGCCGTTGTAGCTCCTTTGTCTCCACAGGATCTGCCATGTAAGCTGGTCGATTTGGAATCACCGCTCTAGGAACAAAGTCAATTTGATGCTCAATCCCTCGCTTTGGTGGTAGACCATTGGGTACTTCATTGGGAAAGACGTCCTCATTATCCTACAAAAGAGAAAACACACAACTAGGCAAAGAAGTGTCAAGGTCAGAATTCACAAACATGGCCTCCTTATATACAAACAGAAGCATTAGTCTTCTAACCTTAAGTACACTCTTGATCTCTCATTCTTTTGCAAAGAAACTCATTCTTTTCTCTTTTCCCTCACCTACAGCTAAGCACTCTTGCTTTTCTCCTAGAGATTTTACTGTCTCTCTTCTTAACACTCATATTTCTTTCAATTTCATTTTCCCTCTTCTTTTGTTTCTCGGCTTCTACCTCACTTTCCTCACAAATGGCTTTTTTAAACCGTAGTTGATCCTCATACACCTAGCTTGGCATCATTGGCATCAATGTAAATTTCCTTCCATCCTTCACAAATGAGTACTGATTTTTGTACCCATCATGAATGGCTCTCCTATCAAATTGCCAAGGCCTTCCGAGTAAAAGATGACCAGCATGCATAGGTACAATAATTGTTGTCAAAATCGCGAGTTAACTCGTGCAATTCAACGATTTTACGAGTTTGTATACATATTTCTAATTAACTCGTACACAAAATCGGAGAGAAGCAAAATCGTAATAAAATTGCGATTTTAAACAGTAAAATCGTTCAAAATCGCGATTCTATCCGTTTCAACTGATTCCACAAATATTTCACAACTAACTTAGTTTTAGGCTTTAGCCATCCAAATTGGATCCAAGTCTACGGTCCACTAATTAGCTGCCCTGCCCAATTAATAAAAGGCTCAGCCCAGCCCAACCAGCGACTCCTTGATTTTGCAGGCTTCTCCAGCAGCGCCTCCTTTGCATTTGCTGCTGTACATTGAAGTTCTTTAGTGGAAAGAGGAGAAGTGAGACAGTGAAAATAGGAGAGGCGAGCCGAGATCCATAGTTCCACACTGAGCTGAGCTTATAGAAATTCGAAACAGTGAGCGCCGAGCAGTGAGGATGAGCAGCGAGCCAACGATCCTTCTCCTTTTTGTTACGATTGTGTATTGATCGAAATTCGAAACAGCGAGCACTGCCGAGTAGCGACCCTTCTTGCAGCAAGCCATCGAGCTGAGATCCTTCTTCATAGATGCGAGTTTTGTGTCAGGTATGACTTGTATGACTAGCAATACTTCTACTGTAGTGTATCATGTGAATATTTATGCTTGTGATTGTGAATGAGTATTTCGTATTTATACTTGTGAATGGGCAATACTTCTACGGAATTTGATGACCAGCAATACGCTTGTGAATGGGTATTTATGCTTCAGAAGTATAGTGATTAGCTTTGTAATTATAGGGGTGATATTCGTTTGATAATGTTTTTGTTTCAGGTGAAGATGTTGTTGGATGTTTTGAAGTTCTGCATTTCGGCTGTAGATCTTTCGGATCTTACCTTTTGTATCTTTGTTTTCCGTTAGCTGACTCTTGGTGTTTTCTTTGGAATTATTATAGAGTTGCTTTTATGTTCCTCCCTCTTTGCGTCCTAGAGCTCTTGCCACCAGAACTCCTCCACCTTGTTCTCCTTTTGTCCAAAATTTCATCATGATTTTGTAAGCTTTCTCCTGAGATTTATACATTATATTTAACACTTGTCTTTCTATCCAGTTGGGGCAAGAGGTACTTTGCAACAGCAAAATGTGAGAAGGTATTCTGGAGTATCAACCAACCCAAAGATCACCAGTAGCTTCTCATCTCCAAAACCACAAGTTTTTAAAGCAGGTAGCTACTGGTTGGACAAGATTCTTTTTGAAAGTTTTAGCACCTAAACAAGTAACGACTTTTCTCTAGAATTATGTGAACACTCAAAATTTGCAGAGTGATTTGATATTTAAATTTTATAGTCTGACAGTTGCTTTATTTCTTTTTGGATAGGGGTGGCTAACCTTGTCATCGTTATACTTTTAGGTTTATGTCACTATTTTTTCTTCTCCACAGTTCTTGGACATGTAGACATAAGAACATGCCAATAATTGGTTATCTTGTTACTTTGATCTTTCATTACATAGTTTTTGTCGACTATTGCTAAGTTTTGTCGTAACAAATCATTATTCTAGTGGGCAGAAAAGTTGTCTATATAAATGCTGGAGTTGTTACAGCCAGTTTTTGCTATTATCTATTTTTCATTATGTATGACACATGATTCAAGGTTATGGACAGATATTTTCTTTTTGGCCAGAATATAGACTGATTTTTATTTTCATATTCTAGGTGTGCAGTGGAAGTTAAATATGGTGAATCAAGTAAGACATGAAACATGGTTTATGTTTGGTATCTGCAACATACTTGACCAATTTGAAATTAAAATTTCAGCTGTTTAATGTTTGTCGGTTCCATTTGTCTTCCCTTGAAATCTCATCTTATAGTTTCCTGGTTGGCATTAATGTTGCCCTGTTTAATATTAATTCTAGTAGTCAAATCTAGTGCTTGTATATCTTTAAAACTTCTTTATTGAAATATTGGAAGCTAAGGCTTTGTTTTAAATTGGTAGTTGTTTTAACATCCTACCCCACACGGCTTTCTACCATGATTCATGGGCATCTGGTTTTTAGCCTATACACCAAATGAACAAGCAATATCGGTGTATTGCCATGATTTATGGTTTAAAATGTAGTGTTGCTTATTTGTGTATTGTGTTGATGATTGTAACTTTACAGGATGTGAACAAGAAAGATGATTCCTTGAACAACTCTGTCAAAAATTAGAAGTATCGCCTACCTAGAAAAAATAGCCCAAGTAATTTTTCCCTTTATTTATTTATTTATATTTTTATGGTGTTCATATTTGGTTTTCGAATGATACGAATGGGTTTCATTCCTTTCTTTAATCATGTTAATGGGAAGGTTACACTTCTATGAGGGGATAGAATGTATCTTGAGTGCACCTACTCTGTCAGATGTATATGTTATGTTGCAAAGTGGATTTATTGATTGAATTGGAGGAAATTTGTATTACAAACCATAATTGAACATCGTAGTTTGTAATTTGTAAATATGTAATAGTACTTTATAGTTTCTACTTTCTACCACAGCTCTCTTTACTCCTTTTTTCTTTTTTTTTTTTCTTACAGGATTTTAAGTATTGATTGAGTTAAAATGTCATCTTCCAAATCATCTAGAGAGAGTTCGAAAAGGAAGAATTCACTTGGAAGTAGATCTGATGTCGGTTGGGAGCATGGAATTGATGTAGACAACAATGGGAAAAAAAGTTAAATGTAAGTATTGTAATAAAGTTGTTAGTGGAGGCATTTACATATTCAAGAATCACTTGGGGTGTAAGTGTAAAGATGTAGAGCCATGCACCAGTGTCCCGGATGATGTAAAAAAATGAAATGTTAACAATGTTGCTAAAAGCGGCAAAATTATCAAAACTGAAGAGAAAGTAAATTCATGGCATTGAAGATTCTGATGATGCTGATGATGAGGTGGAGCAAACAGGGATAAACAAAAAAGAAAGGAATTGTATGGACTTCTTTCTGAAACAAAAAAAAAAAAAAATTGGTCAAAGTGGAACACGGGCAACCCAAGGTACAATTAACCAATTCATGAAGAAAGATTTGAGAGAAGAATGTAGCCAACAAATTGCTCATTTTTTCTATACTAGTGCCATTCCATTTAACTGTGTCAAAAACCTAGAGTTTGTCAAGATGCTTCAAGTGGTTGGTCGATATGGATGTGGGCTTAAACCTCCTTCTTATCATGAGCTAAGGGTGACTTGTTTGAAGAAAGAAGTAGCTCGAACAATGGAATTACTTAATGACTACAAAGTTGAATGGAAAAAAACAGGTTGCTCTATTATGTTTGATGCATGGACTGATAGAAAGAGGCGATCCATATGCAATTTCTTGGTTAATAGCCTTAAAGGAACGGTCTTCTTATCATCTATAGATGCTTCTGATGTATCCAAGACAATCGACAAAGTTTTGGCAATGTTAGATGATATTGTGGAGAAGGTTAGAGAGGAAAATGTTGTACAAGTTATTATAGATAATGCTGCAAATTATAAAGCAGTAGGAGAAAAATTGATGGAGAAGAGAAAATGCTTATATTGGACACCTTGTGTTGCACATTGCATCAATTTGATCTTAGAAGACTTTAAGAAGAATTTGAAGATCCATCAGGGGACAATTGCAAAAGGAAGGCAGATTACTATATATATTTATTCCAGGACTATACTTATCTCAATTTTGAGAAGATACACTAAAGGGAGGGACTTGATTAGACTTGGTGCAACTCGTTTTGCCACTTCGTATTTGACATTAGGTTGCCTCAGTGAGTTGAAAAGTGCATTGATTATGATGTTCACTTCTAGTCATTGGAAATCATGTAAGTATTCGACCACAAGTGATGGAAAGCGGATTCAACTAGTGGTTTTGGATAATAGGTTTTGTAAGAATATTATTGTTTGCCTTAAAGTTGCATTTCCCTTGATTAAAGTGCTTAGATTAGTGGATTCTGATGATCAACCAGCTATGGGTTTCATTTATCCAGAAATGGATCGTGCCAAGTAGAAAATTAAAGCAAACTTCAACAATGTGAAGAAAAGGTAATATCGCAACTTGTTAGCTATTGATAAATCTATTTTAACTCTTATAATTGGAGATGATTAAGTCAATTTTTGAGATAATTGGGCGTGAAAATATAAGATTATGATGCTTAATTGATTTATATTTCATGTTCAGGTGTGGAAAAGGAGGATTTGATGAAAAGTATTTAAATTCAAGACGAATTGGAGATAAAAGCAAGTAAAAAGGGAATGCTTTGAAGTTAAAGGAAGTCATACAGTTTTACAAATGGCCGTGTGAAGGAATCAGGAGACTACACGGTTCGGATACACGCCCGTGTATCCGACCGTGTATCAGCGTGGAAGAAGAGTTTTCAGGACAGACCAGTACATGGTTGGAATACACACTTGTGTAACCCAACCGTGCATAAGAAGAACACATTGAGGAGGACACACGGTTGAGTTACACACCCGTGTAATCAACCGTGTACGAAGAACAAAGAAGACAGAGGAATACACGGCTATTACAAACGGCCGTGTGGGATATACACGCCCAGAGTTCACTGATTTAGAGAGATACACGGTTTATCTACACGCCCGTGTAGTATGACCGTGTGTCTATCGAAGGAAAGATATCTTCAAATCGATTTTAAATCTTTCATCCATATTTGAAGGATATCTCCTACACGCCAGAGAGGAAGCTACCCTAGGTATAAATAGTCGTCTTTGAAGAGAGAGAAAGTAGTTTTAGGAAGGCAGAAAACACATCCTGGAATTTTGGAGAACAACAGCAGTCAAAGGAATTTTCGAGCTTTAATTCTAGAAGGGTTTCACACATGGATTTGATTATTTCGTTTTGTTATTCCTTGAGAACCATGTGTAGCTAATTATTTCATACCCGGATCTTACGAAAGTCTGATTACTATGTAACATTGGGTTTATTGCAAAATTAATGACGATTGAGCATCTCTGATTTCATCCATGTTGTTTATTATATATTGTTGATTTGATGTTTGGCCAGCATTAGATTACATTGATTTCTGATAAGTTGATTGGAAAATCTCTTGTTTGAATAGATTATACATTGGATGAAAAGGCTTGTATGCAATCTAGGGATAGAAAGCATAAGTTTTCCGTATTAGATTGGATATAATGATTTAATCTAATTGAGGGTTGTGGTATAGTCATGCAATTCTGATTGTTGTTAATAAAAGAGGGATCTTTGTTAATACGGTTAGAATTAGGAGTTAGTGATTTTGGAAGAAACATTGACTTAGTGTTAGATGCCCCGCGGATCAGAGATAATCAGTATTCATTAATTAGTTTTCTAAGGATTGAAGTTGCATAGTAATTAGATGAGTAGTAAGAGTAGGGTATGCGTTGGAACATTGGATTTGATAATTTAACTCATTGTTTGATATTCATTGATTTCAGTTCTATTAGATAATTTAGTTTAATTTAGGTAATTTGGTTAAATCAATTCACTCGAAATTGTGCGGTTAGATAGTCGGTTTGAGGTTAGTATTAGTACTTGTAGATCCCTGAGGGAACGATATCCGTGCTTAAACTCTATACTACTGTAATCGATAGGTGCACTTGCCTAATTGATCGCAAGGAAGAGTCGGAGTAAAAAGGATTTTAATTTGTGTGATTGCGATTTCATCAACAAGTTTTTGGCGCCGTTGCCGGGGATCGGCGATATTAAGAACACTAGACGCTGACTAATCTGACCATTTCTTCTCTTATCATTTGTTATCCTTGGTTTTACTTTCTTATAAAGGGAACTAATTAAATTGGTTTTCTTTGCAGTTTATGACAAGGAGCTCTTCTTCTAAACTCCTTGAATTCGACCCAGAGATTGATCGGACAGTCAGAAGGAAATTAAAGAGTGTTGAACCTGCTGTAAGTGAAGAGGAATTGCTACTGAGTGAGAGTGAGAATTTAGTAGATAAGAACAGTCAATCAGTGAACAGCAGCGAATCTCATATTGAAGCAATGGCGGATGAACGTAGGACCATGGTTCAGTACGCTAGGCCTACTTTGGGTAGTACCGGATCGTGTATAGTGATGCCTGCAATAGAGGCCAACAACTTTGAAGTCAAGGCCTCTACAATGAATATGATCCACAATCAATGCCAATTTGATGGATTACCTGACGAGGACCCCCATGCTCATATTCAGATGTTCCTAGACATCTGTGTTACCGTTAAACAGAACGGGGTGTCCGATGAGGCACTAAAGTTGTGTCTGTTTCCTTTCACTTTGAGAGGAAAAGCGAGGTAGTGGTTCAGTTCTTTGGATCGGGACTCCATCACGACTTGGACCCAGCTGGCGGAAACATTTTTGGACTATTACTTTCCGCCTTCTAAAACTGCCAGGTTGAGGAATGATATCACATCGTTCCTTCAGTTAGAAAATGAGCCACTCCATGAAGCTTGGTTGCGATTTAAGGACTTGCTTAGGCGGTGCCCACACCACCAAATGCCTAATTGGTTGCAAGCCTCAACTTTCTATAATGGGCTTGATTATCCGACACGACAAACCATCGATACTGCTGCTGGTGGCACACTTGATGTAAAGACTCCTGAAGAGACTTTAAAATTGTTTGAGAACATGGCCAAGAACAACCATCAATGGAGAAACGCCAGAGCAAGACCAAGAGTGGCAGGTGTTCATGAAGTGGAAATGATGACCACCATTACGGCAAAGGTCGATGCTCTAGCTAGAAAGGTCGATGGGATGGCGATATCTGCACCACCCCTATATTATCCAACCGATTCATCAACCGATTTCATGGCTCAAGGGACTATAGAGCAGATTGATTATGTAGGTAACCCTACAAGGCCTCAGAACAACCCTTACAGCAACACCTATAATCCGGGTTGGCGCAATCACCCCAATTTTTCATGGAGTAATCCACAATTCCCTCGGGGCAATGCACCTGCACCGGGATTCCAAAGGCCTCCTCCACCACCTCTTCCAGAAAAGAAGTCCAATCTAGAGGACATGATCTCTAAGTTCATCCAAACATCCGAGCAACGCCAACAATCCACAGAGGCAGCTCTAAGGAATCATGAGGCGTCCATTCATAACTTGGAAACTCAAGTGGGTCAGATAGCAAAATTGCTTTTAGAAAGACCGCAAGGATCCTTGCCTGGAAACACCGAACCCAATCCTCGGGAACAGGTAAAGGCAGTGACTCTAAGGAGCGGTAAGGAATTGCAATCTGACACTATTGGAGTGCAAGGGGTTGCGCTTGAAAAAGGGGTTGAGAAGAAAGAAGAAGGGGGTGCTGAGAAGGAACACGGGGTTGAGGAGATCAAAGAGAAAGAGTGTGTTCAAGGGAAAGTTAAAGCATCCACTGTTCAGCCATACAAGCCTCCAATTCTATATCCGGGACGTCTGAAAAAGGATAAGGATCAATAGCACTTCGGTAAGTTTCTAAACTTGTTTAAACAATTACATATCAACATACCGTTTGTGGAAGCTCTTGCGCAGATGCCCAGGTACGCGAAATTCCTAAAGGATTTGCTCTCGAATAAGAAACGGTTAGAAGATATCTCTATTGCAGTTGTTGGAGCTGAGTGTTCAGCGATTTTGCAAAACAAGTTGCCCAAGAAGCTCAAGGATCCGGGTAGTTTCACTATTCCATGCTTAATAAGTGAACTACCGATAGAGAGAGCTTTGGCGGATCTCGGGGCGAGCATAAACCTGATGCCATACTCATTGTTCAAGCAACTGAACTTGGGAGAGCCAAAGCAAACGAGGATGAGTCTGCAACTGGCAGATCGCTCGATCAAGTTCCCTAGAGGAATCATTGAGGACGTCCTGGTTAAGGTAGAAAACTTTATCTTCCCTGTTGATTTTGTAATCCTTGATATGAATGCAGATGTGGAGGTCCCGCTGATCTTAGGACGACCATTTTTGGCCACTGCAAGAGCTGTGATTGATGTGGCGGATGGAAGATTAGTTTTGAGAGTGGGGGAGGATGAACTAGTGGTGAGAATCCCAGCAGCACTGAAACAAACTTTGAACGCCAACGATACATGTTATGTTATAGTTTGTGTTGACAGGTCGGTAATGAGTGTTATGCAAGAGTTGATGTGTAGAGATCCTCTTGAATTGAGTTTGATAGCGGATGATGATGAAGTGAGTGAAAATGTGGAGATTCAAAATGTGAAAGCTCATCTGAGAGCTTGTGAGGAAGTAGTTTGTAGAAAGGGGTTTGAGAAGATTGGGGTCAGTGAGGAAGGAAGATTGAAACCGTCGGTTAAGGAACCCCCAGAACTTGAGTTGAAGCAACTCCTTGAGTACCTTGAATATGCCTTTTTGGAGGCCGATTCTAAACTCCTTGTCATTATTTCAGCTGGTCTGACAAGGGAGCAAAGGGATAGCTTACTAAGGGTCTTGAAGGAGCACAAGAGTGCTCTTGCTTGGAAGATATCTGATATAAAGGGTATTAGTCCTTCGTTTTGCACCCATAAGATCCTGTTGGAGGAGGATTTCAAACCTGTGGTGCAACCTCAAAGAAGGTTAAACCCTAACATGAAAGAAGTGTTCAAGAAGGAGGTGATTAAGCTCTTGGATGTAGGGTTAATCTACCCTATTTCCGACAGTTCTTGGGTAAGCCCTGTAGAAGTGGTACCCAAGAAAGGGGGAATGACTGTGGTCCCCAATGAAATGAACGAATTGATACCCATGAGAACTGTTACGGGATGGCGAGTGTGCATTGATTATAGACGGCTGAATGAGGCAACTCGCAAGGATCACTTCCCCCTCCCTTTTGTGGATCAAATGCTAGAGCGGTTAGCAGGACATTTATACTACTGTTTTTTAGACGGTATGTTGGGATATTTTCAGATCTAAATCGCTCCTGAGGACCAAGAAAAGACTACCTTTACCTGTCCCTACGGTACTTTCGCATATAGGCGCATGCCTTTTGGGTTATACAACGCACCGGCTACGTTTCAGCGGTGTATGCTAGCCATCTTTGAGGATTTGGTAGAGGACATTATGGAAGTCTTTATGGACGATTTCTCCGTCTTTGGTGATTCCTTTGATTCTTGTCTCAATAATATGGAGAAAGTGTTGAAGCGGTATGGAGTCACCCATAGATTAGCAACCCCCTATCATCCTCAGACGAGTGGTCAAGTGGAAGTTTCAAACCGTGAACTCAAAAGAATTCTAGAAAAGACAGTGGAGCACCACCGAAGGGACTGGTCGGAAAAACTAGACGATGCATTGTGGGCCTACAGGACTGCATTCAAAACTCCTTTGGGTGCCACTCCATACCAACTAGTGTTTGGGAAAGCTTGCCACCTGCCAGTGGAGTTGGAACATCGAGCCTTTTGGGCTATGCGTACTCTCAACATGGATCTAGAGGCTGCTGGAAAAAAGAGGAAGTTTCAGTTGAACGAACTCGATGAATGGCACGCGATGGCCTATGATAACATGCGCATTTATAAAGAGAAGGTGAAGAGGTATCACGACCAGTGGATTCATCATCCGAAACAATTTCGTGAGGGAGATCACGTTCTCTTGTTCAACTCGCGGCTGAAACTTTTTCCGGGCAAGTTGAGATCGAGATGGTCTGGACCATTCAAAGTACACAAAGTCTTTCCCCATGGAGCTGTGGAATTGGAACACCCGGATGGGCACACTTTTAAGGCAAATGGACAGCGCCTGAAGCTGTATTTTGGGACTCAAGGGGAGAAAGAGGGCCAAGAGGAGTTTAGACTCCACCCTCTGGTGACTTAATCAGAAGGAGCTTCATTTCGTCTAGCAAACGACGTTAAACAAAAGCGCTTGATGGGAGGCAACCCATGCAATTAGGTAAGTTTCATTTTTGTTTTGAGTTATCACCATATTTGTTTTTCTTTTTCCAAGGTTTTGCAGAGGAGTATTTATGAAGAAGCTTTTTGAGGAGATGGACTTCAAGAAATAATCAAGAGAAGGAAAATTTTAACCTTCAGGAGACACATGGATGACATACACGGGCGTGTATCACGCCCGTGTAGAGAGAAAGGTAAACCACAGAGTAATACATGGTCAAGTCACACGGGCGTGTGACTGACCGTGTATACAAGGAAATTTTGAACAAGGAAGACACGGCTAAGGGAAACGGCCGTTTATCAAATCCGTGTATGGGGAGCAAGCCACAGAGGAACACACGGTCAGGACACACGGGCGTGTGTCCGACCGTGTATGAGAGGTAAGTTTTCTAACTAGAAGTCAGAGGGGTACACGGTTGTATAACACGGTCGTGTGTTATACCCGTGCTTTCGCAAAAAAAAAAAAAAAAGAGCTTAGGCCTATACACGGGTGCATTACACGCCCGTGTATGGGGACCGTGTGTGTTCGGGTATTTATACCCTTTTTGATAACCGTACCCCTCATTTTCAGTACACTCTCATCTACATATCTTTTCTCTCTATACATCATTCACTTTCCATTCCCTTGTTGGTTTCCCTCTCCCATTGCTTTGACAAGGTAAGATCTCTCTCATTCTTCTTCCTTTCTCTTGCTTCCCTCTCTATTTTCTCACTCAAGGTCAGATTTCCATGTGAATGTGGCGTGTTATGACATGTGGAGGATAATGAAACCTTAGGGCTTTTGTTTATCTGAGTATGGATGATGTTTTTCATGCGATTTATGAAGTTTTTCCATTCTCCATTGCTCGATCTCTGTTTGGATTAGAAAATCTAGGGTTTCGAACTGTTCATGCGTGATCCTTTGTGATTGGAACGTATTTTGGATTGCATGCTGAAGGGATTTTTGCTTTAAGCACCATTAGTGCATGTGATTGATGATTCTCTCGTAATTTCTTGCAATACACGGCCGTTTATGAGTTGTTTTTCAAATTTTGGCGGGGATTTTCTGATATACACGGCTACAATACACTCCCGTGCCCAAGAACCGTGTATGATGCTGTGAACCTTAATTTTGATGGTTTTGCGTGCTTCCATGATGCTAATGGTGGAGTTCCTTGGTTGCGATGTGGTTATTTGATGTATTACCTACGGGCTTTGTTTGTTTTAGACTCTTTTATTCTTGGTATGATCAAGTTCTGCTTATTTCCCTTTTCAGATGCCACGCGTCAAGACTGTTGCTCAAAAGAAGAAAAGAAGACGATCCGAAACGGGTAGTTCAAGCCAATCTGGAGCTCTTCGATACCCTGTAAATATTCGAGAGAAGGATAAAGAACTTTTTACCTTATATAAGTCGAAAAAGGTCATCAAACCGAATGTGGTGTTGGACTGGGACGTTTTGAGAAGATTTGGGTTGGTCCAACAATTTGAGAGGCTCTTAGCTGACCGAGCCTGGTTTCACCTGTTCATGA
This sequence comes from Laguncularia racemosa, assembly GCA_037954665.1. NCBI lineage: Eukaryota > Viridiplantae > Streptophyta > Magnoliopsida > Myrtales > Combretaceae > Laguncularia > Laguncularia racemosa. The sequence continues at coordinate 866,859 of JBBMOL010000146.1, forward strand.
TTGAAGAAGACTTATACGAGGAGTTCATTCTTACTTTCTTAGCCACCTTCAAGATCTCAGGTACAATGAATGCTGGTGTAAGAAACGAAGTTGAGTTTCTGGCCCAGGGTGAGTACCATAAGATGTCCATGACTGAGTTCATAGAGGCTATGGGCATCTATGATGAGGGTTTTCTTCAAACCCCTGAGTTTCGCGCCCTTCCGGTTTCGTGGGGCCCAGCGAGTTCTATCTCTTTATGGACTTGGTATGGTATTGGTGCCTACAGTGCCTCTCACACCAAGGCCTCTCAACTGAAAGATAGAGTACATCATATCCTACATTACATTATGGCTCGCTCTACTACTGGTAGGATCGATTCAGAGGGCGTTGTTAACGCCAGAGACTTATTTCAGTTGTGGGCCATGCATACTGGAACCTGCGTCAATGTGGGTGTTTTTGCCACTTTTTGCCTTCAGCGCCAGGCAGAGCCGAAAGGGGTTTTCCTAGGTGATCTAATTATTAGAATTTTGAAAAATCTGGGTTTATTCCCACATCGAGCACCTAGTGATTTCATTGGGCGATCTCTGAAGCTTAAGGCCAGGATATTAAGCGATTGGAATTTCCAACCAATTGACGCTGGCGCTGAAGAGGAGATAGGGGAAGAGGAAGAAGAGGAACCACAACTGGAGGCTGAACCGTCCGTCAATGTGCAGATGCTAGAGCTGGTTTCTCAGCTATCGCGTGATGTGGGAGAAATAAAGAAAAACCAGAAGATGATGAAGCAGAAGATCACTAAGGTGGAAAAACGGCAGAAGGGACTGAAGAAATTTTTAATCGATTGCTTCACCAAGCTTGGTGAGAAGTTAGACATTCAGTTCTCTTCCTGTGCCAGCTCAAGCGAAGAAGACGTGATCCCTCCCAAACCGATTAGCCGACAGAGGCATACTGAGGGAGGATTGTCTTCTGCTCCACCTGCTCCATCAGAGGAAAGCCCCCACAGACCAGGCAAGGAGCGAATGGTTGCTGAGGAAAACTCTGACGATGAAGACTATGTGTCTGAGAAGGATGATGACTGATTTTTCCTAACTATTTGCTAACTTGTCTATCTAACTCTGAATTGTTTCTGTTGACTATTTGCTGTGACTTTGACTATCTGTGATAAACTTAGATGATATTGACTTGTGCTTATTTGTTTTGGTGATAATCATTTCTTTTAGTTTCTCTTTTAGTGTGTTTTGTTTTTAGGATTTTATCTATACCCATTTAGACTTTCGCTGGTGCTGATTGAATGTTGAAAGCTGATGATCTTAAAAGGATGATTCGAAGATTTTGCACTTGAATGGAGTTTCCCCTGTGAATGACTTGCCACTTATAGATTTCAGGGGAGTTTCGGTTTTCTTTCTCCTTTTATTTTCCTTGTTTCTATTTTCTTTCCTTAGTGTACTTTGTGGGTAGACATTGGGGACAATGTTTGATTTTAAGTGTGGGAAAGGGAATAGAAAGAACAGAAAGATATCACAAGAGCAATGAACTTATGGACTTTTAAATGCTCAATTTCCCTTGTTTAAGTAACATTTAGAAGCTTAATGATGATGAGAAATAGTTGCTCAAGAAACATGAAATTCCACTTGTATAGGCAGCTATTTCATGGGAAATTTTTCGAATTTTGCATTATTCTCTTATTTTGTATTCTCTTTACCTTTTTAGAGTTATAGTATGGTATCCATGTGAGGGAGACTTACTTGTTATTTAGGCTTTCATTTCAGATTTAGGATTTGATTTTGTGATCTTGAATGAAGGAACAAGTGATACTTATAGCTTGGTGACTTTCCCTTACAAAAATAGTGGAATAGAACACAAATTGGGAGTAATTTGATGAAAAAAAAAATGATGAACAATAACAAATAGTTCAGAAGTGGATCTCATTGACTCGAGTAATTAAGTCCGAGGGGTGCCCTTTCGGGGGAATAACATCTATTGACTTGGGTGATGAACTCGGGATCATTGGCTGAAAGCTCGCTACAAGGGTTATGAGTAAAATCCAAGAAAACTGAACTAAATGAGGCTTTAAATTAGAATATTTGGATTCAAGTGGTAGAGGTTCGAAGGGGTATCTTAAAACCTAGTAGCCTAAGATCGTCTGGTCTGGGACTTACTGGCCAAGGAAACCACTCTTATTCACTAAAAGAAAGGAATTGATTAGTTAATTCATCCCGAACAAGTAAATCCGAGGGACGCCCTCTATGCTTGAGGGGATAACGTCTGTTAACTTGGGTGACGAGCCCGGGATTATCGATTAAAAGTTCGTTACATGGGTTAATTGACTAAGAAAAGGTACTAAAAGGTTGAACTCCTAAACCAAAAAGGGGAAAAAGATCCAGGAAATAAGTGGATGTATATGCCTGAGTTCTATGATTGTAAGTCTGATCTTAACTTTGAGATTTTTGGTTAAATGATAAAGGGTAAAAGTTTCACTTACTTGGATTAATACTGGAAATCTACTATTGGTATTTTGAATACAAGTGCTTAATAAGATTGAGTGATAAGAAAGGCAAATTGTGGAAAATGGTGGCTATCCTGGTATAAAGTGGGGTTAATGATTGAATTTCTTCCTGAGTTTTAAGAATTCTGAGAATTGAGACTTCCATATGTGTAATTTGCTTGAGGACAAGCAAATGCTTAAGTGTGGGGAAATTTGATAAATCTATTTTAACTCTTATAATTGGAGATGATTAAGTCAATTTTTGAGATAATTGGGCGTGAAAATATAAGATTATGATGCTTAATTGATTTATATTTCATGTTCAGGTGTGGAAAAGGAGGATTTGATGAAAAGTATTTAAATTCAAGACGAATTGGAGATAAAAGCAAGTAAAAAGGGAATGCTTTGAAGTTAAAGGAAGTCACACGGTTTTACAAATGGCCGTGTGAAGGAATCAGGAGACTACACGGTTCGGATACACGCCCGTGTATCCGACCGTGTATCAGCGTGGAAGAAGAGTTTTCAGGACAGACCAGTACATGGTTGGAATACACACCTGTGTAACCCAACCGTGCATAAGAAGAACACATTGAGGAGGACACACGGTTGAGTTACACACCCGTGTAATCAACCGTGTACGAAGAACAAAGAAGACAGAGGAATACACGGCTATTACAAACGGCCGTGTGGGATATACACGCCCAGAGTTCACTGATTTAGAGAGATACACGGTTTATCTACACGCCCGTGTAGTATGACCGTGTGTCTATCGAAGGAAAGATATCTTCAAATCGATTTTAAATCTTTCATCCATATTTGAAGGATATCTCCTACACGCCAGAGAGGAAGCTACCCTAGGTATAAATAGTCGTCTTTGAAGAGAGAGAAAGTAGTTTTAGGAAGGCAGAAAACACATCCTGGAATTTTGGAGAACAACAGCAGTCAAAGGAATTTTCGAGCTTTAATTCTAGAAGGGTTTCACACATGGATTTGATTATTTCGTTTTGTTATTCCTTGAGAACCATGTGTAGCTAATTATTTCATACCCGGATCTTACGAAAGTCTGATTACTATGTAACATTGGGTTTATTGCAAAATTAATGACGATTGAGCATCTCTGATTTCATCCATGTTGTTTATTATATATTGTTGATTTGATGTTTGGCCAGCATTAGATTACATTGATTTCTGATAAGTTGATTGGAAAATCTCTTGTTTGAATAGATTATACATTGGATGAAAAGGCTTGTATGCAATCTAGGGATAGAAAGCATAAGTTTTCCGTATTAGATTGGATATAATGATTTAATCTAATTGAGGGTTGTGGTATAGTCATGCAATTCTGATTGTTGTTAATAAAAGAGGGATCTTTGTTAATACGGTTAGAATTAGGAGTTAGTGATTTTGGAAGAAACATTGACTTAGTGTTAGATGCCCCGCGGATCAGAGATAATCAGTATTCATTAATTAGTTTTCTAAGGATTGAAGTTGCATAGTAATTAGATGAGTAGTAAGAGTAGGGTATGCGTTGGAACATTGGATTTGATAATTTAACTCATTGTTTGATATTCATTGATTTCAGTTCTATTAGATAATTTAGTTTAATTTAGGTAATTTGGTTAAATCAATTCACTCGAAATTGTGCGGTTAGATAGTCGGTTTGAGGTTAGTATTAGTACTTGTAGATCCTTGAGGGAACGATATCCGTGCTTAAACTCTATACTACTGTAATCGATAGGTGCACTTGCCTAATTGATCGCAAGGAAGAGTTGGAGTAAAAAGGATTTTAATTTGTGTGATTGCGATTTCATCAACAGCTATATATATATATATATATATATATATTTTCTTTAGTGCTAATTTTAAAGTTTCATTTCTAAATTAAAATCATATTTATTTAATGTAGTTATGAACCTATCTTCAAGATTATTGACAAGAGATGGGAGCTTCAACTTCATAGACCATTACATGCTGCAGCTTATTATTTGAATCCCCATTATCATTATAGTGATGATTTGAAAGTTGATGCCGATGTTAAGATTGGATTATATAGTTGCATAGAGTGTATGGTTTCTAATCCTACATAAAGGTGTAAGATTGATATGCAGCTTGAAAGATTTAAGGATGCTAATGGACTATTTGGCATTAAAGCTGCAAGGTTAGTAAGAAACAAAAAAGCTCCAGCTAAATGGTGAGATTCATATGGAGATGAATGCCTAGAACTACAAAAGTTTGCTATTCGTGTTTTAAGTTTGACTTGTAGTTCTTGAGGTTGTGAGCGAAATTGGAGTTCGTTTGAAATGGTACGATACAAATAGTTCTTTTATTCAATTTTATATATTATTACTTATTAAGATTATGAATCTTATAAAGTTATGTATAACCTTTTTCATTTTCAGGTTCATACCAAAAAGAGGAATAGGCTGCATCAACAAAAGATGAATGATTTAGTCTTTGTAATGCATAACTTGAAATTAAGAAATAGGAAAGAAAGATGCATTGTTGACACTAACACTTCTACTTTCACTATTGAAGATCTCTCATCTGATGATGAATGGATAGTTGAAGAAGAAAATATGTTTGAATCATCAAATGAGAATGAAGGTCAATGTGTGTTGCATATCTTTCCAAGTGTAAGGGATGAAGATAAAGATGATGCGGAGGAGGACGAAATTGGTGCTTATGTCAATTTGGAGAGTCCTGTAAGTATGTCCATAATCCCAAATGATTTGGACCTTCATGATATTGATAACGTTGAAGCTGGAATGCAAATAGGAACTTCAAAAAATTTGGAATTAGAGGATATGGAAATCATTGGTAACAGTACACCTCATGATGATGTTGACATTGATGAAGAAGAAGATGCAAATGATGATGATGATATGGATAAGAGAGATGGTGGAAATTGTGATAATTTATTTTAGTTCTTGTTTTGTAATATGATTTATGATTTCATAACTTTTTTTGAGACTTTTGGTTGATTATTTTTATGGTTGATTATTTATATTATGCAACTTATGCTTAATCATCTATATTATGACTTTTATTGTGATTTATGACCCAATTCTATGCTGAAATTTTTAATTTATATTATTCATTATATTTTTTAATATTTAAGTAAATTTTTAATATTTAAAGGTTATTTTATAAAGGTTGTAAAAACTTATGTTTCTATGTTCTGATTTTACGGACCCCTTAGCGATTCTATTTAAAATCGCGATTTTGACAACCATGGGTACAACATTACAAAGGACTTTATCCATATATTTCCCGATTGAAAACATCACGTGGACCTGCTTATTTACCTTCACTTCTCCACATTCATCTAACTATTGCAACTTGTACAGCTTTGGATGTTTCACAGTGGACAAACCTAATTTATCAACAAGTATGTTACTTGTTACATTAACATAGCTACCTCCGTTTATGATCAAACTATACACCTTGTCTTGTACATGGCACCGAGTGTGAAAAAAATTATCTTGCTGCACATTGTCATTCTCTTCTTGTCTAACTCACACATTCAAGGAACGCATAATGACTAATGACCTGCCTTCTACAGCATATTCACAATCATTAGCATCTTCTAACTGTGGCATAGTATCACTAGCATAATTAGAGCTATCATCATTAGTTTCAATCTCCCCACCTTCGCACATGATCATCACTCTTTGATTTGGACATTGAGATGCTATATGCCTAATCCCCAAACACTTAAAACATTTAATATCTCGATTTCTTAGAGTTTGAGATGATGAGTTACCTCTCTCCTTAGCAGCCTGTGGGTGCTTCTTCAAGTTCCCGCTATCATAGGCCTTGAACCCAGGTTTCTCTTCCCTTTCCCCCCCCTGTCCATTTTCCACGGGAGTGGAAATTTGAGAAGTTGTGGTTCCCAGCTCGAGTGACTTTCGCTTTTTTGAGTTGTCGCTCAACTTTCATGGCCATATGCACCATGTCCTCCAACTCCACATAGTGCTATAATTCCACGACATTGGCGATTTCACAATTTAGTCCACACAGGAATCTATCCATGGTAGCCTCACGGTCCTCCTCCACATTAGCTCGGATTAAGACCATTTCCACCTCTTTATAATAGTCTTCAACACTCTTCGACCCTTGTTTAAAGCTTGATAGCTTAAGGTGCTGATCTCGATAAGAATGTGATGGGACAAATTGTCTTCTCATGGCAGCCTTCATCTCCTCCCACTTGGTAATTGGTCGTTCACCATTCCTCCGTCGGGATAAGATCAATTGATCTCGCCAAACAATGGCATAATCTGTAAATTCCACTGCTGCAAGCTTCACTTTCTTCTCCTCAAAGTAATTGTAGCAATCGAAAACCAGCTCAACCTTTCTCTCCCATTCAAGTTAGATGTCAGGATCATTTCTCCCTTAAAAAGGAGGGATTGTCATTTTGATACTCCCAATATTTCTATCAACTCCATCTCTGACTATGTTATTAACACGGTCATTCCTACATCGATCTTACCTTTCCTCTTCTTCTTCTTCAGCAGATTCGTCTTGAGGTGTGACTGGTCGACGTACTTGTCTCCGTATGGGAGGGATTCCCATAGGAGGTCTTGTTTGCAATTCGTTGATCCGCTCATCTTGTCTATCTATTCGGTTACGGATTTCTTCGAACACCACATGTACGCGCTTGAACTGTTGCTGCATAGCTCTCAAGAGAAAGGATTGATTGGGTTCATCCCCTTGATTTTTGTGTTCTGACATGATGGTGATCTCGAAAGAAATTCAGTTAAGAAGTCCTCACACAATCCTTCACGTGTTTCCACTCAAAAAGTCTATTTACACTCATGTTGCACACAGATTAATGGCTTTTACCCTCCATTACGCTCACCCACTCTCACCTTTTACCACTCTTGTTTTCCCAGACCAAGCTTTTTAAGAACACAACAATTGAAAAACCAGAGTATTCACTTGTAAAACTCAAACATCAGTTCATATAATTAGCTTTAAAAGGGGCCAAGAAGAAACAACACCGTTGAAGTAATGCTTAATAGAAGAATAAATTCATTGTGGAGTTTAGTATGTAAGGAATCAACTCGGGCATTGATGATGATGGAAGATAACACAAGAATTGATGTTTCTTTTCTTCTTCTTTTTTTTTTAAATTTTTTTTGCTGATTTTTTTTCGAAATGACACTTAATAGAAACAGTAGAACAATATTATTGAAGAAATAAATGAAATTTCAACAAGGAACATGAAGGATAAAGGATAATAACTTGATTGAGAATCAAATTGGCTCTAATACCAAAAATGATGCGAAATCCCACGAATTGAGTTGTGAGACCCAGCAACAAATAATCAATTGTGAAATCCTACGAATTGAGTTATGAGACCCAGCAACAAATAATCAATTTCCTGGACCGCCTAAATCCTAATTTTTGAATTAAAAAAATAAATTATTGACCCGTTGTCTATGGAGATAAGAATTTGTAATATATATAAAGAAATTATTGACCCGTTGCCTATAAGAGACAAGAACCAATAATATAAATCGAGCTTGAACCCACAAGGTTAAAACCCTGATTGCTTGTTCAAAAAGAACAGATATGAGAAATAACTCTTCAATTGAAAAATTCGTTCATCCCCTCAACACAAGTTTCGATACCCTATTTATAGAGTTCTAAGGCTAATTAATGAAAAAAACCATCCACATACCCATCAATAACTCACAACCAAAGAAAATTAAATGTGCTCTTAACTATACTAATAACTATTTTGTTGATGTAAGTAATGACCTCAATTATCTTCTAAAATCCCTAATTACTATCTTGGCTGATTTAGGCTTCATTTTCTTGGGCTTTGATGACATTAATGAATTTGGGTTCAACCCAGCTAAATGTCTCCAAAGTCCTTTCAGACTTGACCTCATTTTCAAAAATGATCTTCACAAAGCCTTACATAGCTTGCTTGATCTGTTTTGCTCGTACCCTTGTGATTGGCCCTTCGGGTATTTGTAGTTCCTCAAGTCCACTTCAATTGCATTTGTCCTCTTTAATACCCAAACCTTGAGATGGTCCTCCATCACTTTTTGTATTATTCAATTAACGAAAATTTACTGTGACATCTTTTAAAGATGATAGGTAGTAAATATTGACAAGTATTAGTTGGATTAGACAATTAGCAATTTAAAACATTTAGTATAAAGTATGATAAAGCAACAACCAAAGAGATGGGAGCTATTGACCCAAACCAAAAGGTCAAATCTCTTAAACTAAAAGTAGGTATTAAAAATCCTTTAACAAAATAATTTTTACCTCTAACTTGAGAAAATATCCACTATAGGTAGAAACTTAAACTAAAAAAAAAAACAAAAATAGAAATGCCCAAATTGTGGATTAAAGCCAAGATAGAGGCTGTGTAGTGAGAATAGTAGTGATGTTTGGATAGGTAGTAGCCTATGGTGAAGAACTAACAAATTTAGTGAGTAAATGGATATAGGTATGGAGAATTAACATGTTCAAAGAAAGATAAGAAGGGATTTTATTAAGTATTTAAAGTTGGCAAAAAAAAAATATTTAAAGGATGAATTTATAGTAATGGGAATGATGCAAGTGCTTGGAGTTGTTGCCCTTAAAGAGTGCAAAGTTAGGGTTTTTCTTTTGGTGTTGGGAAAGAGAGGAGAGAGGATAGAAAAGTATGGTAGCATTTGATTGGGTATTTCATGAGCATCTTTGACTTCTCGTACAAAATTATTAATAAAAGAAACCAAAATCTTAAATAGTAGTTGTGATCATCGAAATGTGCTTGTACATATGCATGACTTGTACATTAAACAAACAAATACAAGGAAGGGTAAATTTTACTTTACTTTATGTTTCTTTCTTTTTCTTTTTTGACATTTTACATATCAATGTTTCACTATTGTTTGTCACTTTTAGTCAACAAACATATATCAACTTTTATTTCTCTATTGTTATGGATTTTTCCTTTATTTTAGATGTTTAATTTTTAGCATAATCTGAAATAACAATAACAAAGTCAAGTAGGCCCAAACCTTTTTATGTTCTAAGTCCTTTTTAAGGTGAATAAATCCTTTAACTTATTTTCAGTTTTGTGAACTGAGCATAAACGTTTTCTAAGGTGCATTTAAGTTTTACATATCATTAGTAAAAGGCCAAATAAGTATAACTATAATTTTTTTAATAATTTAAACATTTTTAGGACTTGATGGGTACATTTAAAAGACTTTAGAACTAAATACATGTTTAAGAATGTTAAAAACTTATGAAATATACCTATTAAAAGGTTGAAGAGTCAATCGGTAAAATCTATTAGTTTGAAGACCATTTATTACCTTTTCCTAGATTATATTCTTCTACTTTCTTTGTGAAAGAACTTGCTAGATAGACAAGGGCCAAAATGAACAGGAAAACCTAATTTGGATTTTCTTTTTAATATTTGTTCACAGCCATTTGTCTATGTTTATAGGGGCAGCCGATGCAATGTAATTTGTACGAATTACAAAATCATATTCATCATGTCTATGGATATGTTCAGATCATGAAGTAACATACTAATTTTATTTTATTTTTAATAAAAATCTTTAACACGGAATTCTCTACTCCAAGTCAAGAAAGTCAAAATTCCATAAAATTATACATAGGCTTTTAGTTATTATTTATCCTTCCATTATTTCATAGCAAAATTGTTGTGCTTAATAATAATAATAATAATAATCACCAAGCCTCATCCGCATATAGATGATTGATTACATTTGGCACGATGAGCTACACATCAGATGAGAATGAGATGCATCATTTCATTTCAGTGGGGACTGAAGGGACTTCTTGATAAGTGATGTCGGCTGGCCGGTTTGGCCAATACCCTCATGCTCAAAACAGTGGGCTATATTCCGTTAGTTTTCTCGCATGGAAAACACATAACATAACCTCACAGCGAGCCACCAACCACAATAACCTCTCGTCCTTACTCCTTACTCCTTACTCACTTTCCATTTCCTTTTTTCCTTTCTATATATATTTTTTATTCCCCTTCTCTTTTTAACTTTTAATCTCGGCTAAAGTCAGTTGAAAAAATAAGTAAATAAATAAATAAAATAAATCCATATTCACTCAGTGGGAATCATAACCAGCTATTCCGGCGGCTCCTGTTCACCTTACGGCTGATTATCCCTTGCATGATGGGATAATACAAATATAAATAAAAAGAAAAAAGAGATGAAATAGAAAATAAACATAATATGAAAAAACACAATTGACATGGATATAAGATGAATGCAACATGATTTCATAAGGTTGTACAATAAGTTAATTATGGTGATGATAATCCACTATTTACGTCTTTTTGCACATTGACATGGATTTAACATGAAAAAAAAAAAACAAACTACCGGTGCGAAATAAAGACAGAGTGCCCCGCCTCTAGACTGCGACTTTAAAGTAGTGGTGGCCAAATAGGCAGTACCAATGTAGCCAGGGACCAGGGTTGCTAAATTTTCATGCCGAGTCACATCAATACCAAGCCATTGGCTCGGTTTCGTGACATCTTGGACCAGCTTGCCGTGCGTACCTGTCAGCCAAATCAAAACTGCAACTATAATGGATATTGGAGGCGCTCCGATCCGGCCCAAACCGGCTGAAACCAGCCGGAGTGCTTACTGTTCCAGACTAGATTCTTCGATCCATTGGTTCACTTCCCTAGATTTACTTCACAGAGCTTAGACCTGTGAGCCGGTACAATCTTTTATTTATTTTTAAATAAAATATAAAAGCATATATTTTAACTTTAAAAAAGAAAAATTAAGTCAAGATAGTCTTTAACTCATTTTTTAAAGAAATTGTGAAAAATTCGCATTTATTTATATAAATTTAGATCCATCCGGTAACTCCAGTTATATTATTAGTAATATAAAATAAAAGTTTAGAAATTAGAAAAATAAAAGTTAATCTCATATTACTAAGAAGCAAAACTTTTGTTTTTGGGTGAAAGCCAATATATATCAAATTAGACATATTTTCAAGGTATATTTATTTCTTATTTTATTATTAGTGTTAAATATAGTGTGATATACTTGTACATATTCTATTTTATTTGACATGTGTTATACAATAGATATAAATACCACTTTGTAACAAACTATTGTAACTGAATAAACATATTGGGTTCTTCCTTCCATCTTCTCTCTTCTTTTAGACTCATTCCTCTGTTTTCACAAGGTTATTCAATGGTAAAGTTCATTATGGTATCAGAGCTGCTCTAAATCAAGTTACAAGTAAGTTTCACATATCTGTAATCTTGCTTGTGTTATGTTACAATGGAAAATTTGAATCCTAATTCTAATCTTATATAGAATGGTCCTTTATATCTCTCAAGTTCAAATAGTTTGAGAACTGCGATAACTAATGTAGTGCTTAATGGTGCTAAGTTTCTCATCTAGAGTAGATCTATCAAGTTAGAGTTTGGTGCTAAGGCAAAATTAGGTTTCATAGATGGTTCTTGCATTAAACTAGAAAAAGATTATAGTGAGTTGCATCGCGGGACTAGGAGTGATTACATGATAAGATGTTGACTTTTGAATTCAATGACTAAAGAGTTATCCGAAGGTTTTATGTATGCTAAATCTATAGAAGAACTATGGGATGATATTATCAAAAGGTTTGGAACTACGAATGGACCTCTATTATTCCAACTTTAGTATGAGATTGTGAATATTAAACAAGGAGGTTCTAATGTTATAGTTTATTACAACAAATTGAAGAAATTGTGGGATGAATTGAATAATATCAATGTTGTTCCAGTTTATACTTGTGGAGCTTTTGAGAAGTGTAATTGCAACTTAAATGATAAATTTCTAGAAATGGAAAACAGAAATAGGTTGATTCAATTTCTTTTAGGGCTCAATGATGTTTATGAACATGTTTGAAACCAAATCCTTTCAATGGAACCCTTGCCTAGTGTGAGTAAGGCTTACTATTTGGTTTATTAAATTGAAAAGCAAAAATAGTTGAGTGGATTGATGATTGGTGGAGATGAAATGTCAATTTGTGTTGTTTGAAGTCAGCAACAGAGAACTTCGGGAAGTGAAAGAAAAGATAAAAGGAATAGATCAAGAAATAAGATGATATGTATACTTTGCAGAAAGTTCGATCGTACAATTGATCATTGTTTTGAATTAATAGGGTATCCATGTTAGTATCATAATTCAAAAGAAAAATTCAAAGTGGCAAATGCAGCGACTTTAGAAACTAGCTGGAAAATGGTTGATACTCCTCTAGATCTGTAATTGCATGATCAAAATATTTTATAGTAGAATAGTTTAAATGAGATTGATTCGATTTCAAAGGTTTGTAGTGAGGTATTGAAGATTATGAAAGGAAAGCAAATGTTGAGTGCAATTGTGCTGTTTTTGCAGTTAATTTTACAGGTATGAGCCATTCTTCTCATTCATTTTTAGCTTCTTCTTCAATGTTTGATAGTATTTTAAGGAAATGGATAGTAGACATTAGAGCTTTTAATCATATGACTTCATTTGATCAACATCTTGTAGACAAACATACCCTTGATCATCTAATCAAAATAGAACTTCAAGATGGCCAAACTAAGATGGTTCATTTAGTTGGTAATGTATGGATCAATGATCGTATGTTACTAACTAATGTTCTTTATGTATTGAAATTCCATTATAATCTTCTTTCCATTGGTAAACTTCTTTTACATACTAATCTAAATGTTACCTTCATCGCTCACAATTGTATTTTCTAGGACTCGAATTTTAAACAAATTGTTGCCCAGGCTGATGCTTATCTTAGACTTTATGTTCTTGAATCTAAGCTAAAAGTATCAACTTCGTGCTCTTCCTGTACTAATTAAGTAGATGAGACATCATAATGTCTACATACTACAAGTTTGTTAAATAATATGTCTTTAGCATTGTTACATAATTGACGCGAACCTTAGATATCGATCTAAGACCCAATGTTCAAGAAGGATTCAAACCCGAGAATCGAAATTGAATAAAAAATGAAACGTAACCTGACCCCAATCGAACCCGTCGATTAGAACCTAAGCTATTCGGATAGATTTCTCCAAGTGTTTAGGATGAAGAAATCGAAGGAAGTTCTATTCGCAAGAACTAAAGAAGAGAGGCTCTCCTTTGCCTCTAGGCCGGCAGCTTTCCCTTTGCTGAAGGCTGTCGTTCCATCGTTGATGGCCTCCGCTTCGTCCGTGCTTTGATATATTATGTTTACTAGCTCAGGACTTGAATTAGACTTGTGTCAACCTGCTTCTTACTCTTGGAGTTCCATAACTAATCCTTGCAAGGCTTCTCCCACTCGCTTAGCTCTAGCTCTTGTCATTGGACCTCCAATACCATGTAGCGGGTCATTAGACTTTGGCTCGTGAACTCTTGATGCTACGTGATCCCCATCATTCCCCCCTTCCTCGGAAAGATTCATCCTCGAATCACTTGCATCATATAGAGAAAGGCCAGAAACATTAAAAGTTGCACTTACATTACCATAGTGACTTAGCAAGTCAATCTTGTAAGCGTTATCATTGATGCGCTCCAACACTTGAAATGGCCCATCTCCCCTGGGGTGCAACTTAGATTTCCGCTGTTCAGCAAATCTCTCCTTTCTCAGATGTACCCACACCCAATCTCTTGGATGAAAAACAGTCTTCACACGACCCTTATTGGCCTATCGAGCATAATGCTCATTTTTCTTCTCAATGTTGGCACGAACCTGAGCATGCAATTCCCTCACAAACCCTGCCTTTTTCTTTCCATCAAGATCAACAAATTCGTTAACAGGCAAAGGAAAAATATCCAATGGAGTCAGAGGGTTAAAACCATACACCACCTTAAATGGAGAATAAGATGTAGTGAAATGGACAGTCCTATTATATGCAAATTCTACATGTGGCAGACATTTCTCCCATTGTTTCAAATTCTTATGAATCACAGCACGCAACAAGGTTGAAAGAGTCCTATTGACTACTTCCGTCTGACCATCAGTTTGAAGGTGTACAACAGTAGAGAACAAAAATTTAGTGCCTAGCCTATTCCACAAAGTACGCCAAAAATGACTTAAGAATTTCACATCCCTATCACTCACAACGAATTTAGGCAAGCTATGCAACCGTACAATCTCCCTAAAGAACAAATCGGTAATATGTTGTGCATCATTAGTTTTAGAACAGGCAATGAAGTGAGCCATCTTACTAAACCTATCGACAATAACAAATATGCTATCTTTGCCACTTTGAGATCGTGGTAACTCTAACACAAAATCCATAGAAATGTTAGTCCAGGGTTGATTAGGCACAGGCAATGAAATGTATTCTCCATGGGGCATTACTCTGGATTTGGCCTGTCTACATGCAATGCACTTGTCACACACAGTGTGCACATCATGCTTCATTTTTTGTCAATAAAAATGTTCATGCAAAATATCCAAAGTCTTTTTAACACTAAAGTGTCCCATTAAACCACCCCCATGTGTTTCCCTCACAAGCAATTCACGCACAGAGCTTTTAGGTACGCATAACTTATCTTTCTTAAACAAATACCCATCATGCATATAGAAATCAGAATGCCCAAATTTGACCAAAGTCAGCATTAGTCTCATATAACTCCTTAATGAGTTCAAACCTAAGCAATTTAGTTTGCAAAGAAGTCAAAAGTGAATACCTTCGAGAAAGTGCATCAGCCACCACGTTCTCTTTTCCTTGCTTATATTTGATCACATATGGGAAGGTCTCAATGAACTCCATCCATTTCGCATGCCTCCTGTTCAACTTACCTTGAGTTTTCAGGAACTTCAAACTCTCATGATCAGAATGAATGATGAACTCCTTAGGCCATAAGTAATGTTGCCAAGTCTGCAAGGTCATCACCAAAGCATATAGCTCCTTGTCATAGACTGGGTAGTTTAATGTAGCACCACTGAGCTTTTCGCTAAAATAAGCGATTGGCTTGGAATCCTGCATCAAAACACCACTAATACCTTTCCCGGAAGCATCACATTCAATCTCAAAAACTTTTTCAAAATTAGGTAAAACAAGTAAAGGTGCATTAGTCAACTTACTTTTCAAAGTCTTAAAAGCTTGCTCATGCACTTCAGTCCACTTGAACTCGGTGTTCTTCTTAACAAGATCATTTAGAGGAGCAGCTATAGAACTAAAGTCCCTAACAAATCTCCTATAAAAGCTTGCTATCCCATGAAAGCTCCTGACCTCACTTGCATTCCTTGGTGTCGGCCACTCCCGAATCGCCTTCACCTTTTCTTCATCTACAACAATCCCCTTCGCACCTACAACAAAGCCAAGAAAACCACAGTTTCCATACAAAAGGTGCACTTTTTCAAGTTCGCATACAATTTGTTTCCTCTCAAAACAATAAACACACTTTGCAAATGTTGAACATGTTCACTTAGAGTTTTGCTATAAACTAAGATGTCATCAAAGTATACAACAACAAACTTCCCAATGAAAGCACAAAGAACATGATTCATTAACCTCATAAACATGCTAGGTGCATTTGTTAATCCAAAAGGCATTACCATCCACTCATATAAACCATGCTTAGTTTTAAAAGCCATTTTCCACTCATCTCCCTCTTTCATGCGAATTTGGTAATAGTCGTTCTTTAAATCAATTTTGGAAAACAAACAGGCACCATGCAACTCATCAAGTCTAAGGATAGGATGTTTATACTTAACTGTGATCTTGTTGATTGCT
Source organism: Laguncularia racemosa (assembly GCA_037954665.1). Taxonomy (NCBI): domain Eukaryota; kingdom Viridiplantae; phylum Streptophyta; class Magnoliopsida; order Myrtales; family Combretaceae; genus Laguncularia; species Laguncularia racemosa. Next base: position 883,046 of record JBBMOL010000146.1, read on the forward strand.
CGATAGTCAACACACATTCACCATGTTCCATCCTTCTTGGGAACCAAGATGACAGGAACTGAACATGGACTGAGGCTTTCTCTCACAAACCCCTTTTCTACCAGATCATCAACTTGCCTCTGGATCTCCTTAGTTTCCTTTGGATTGGCCCGATAAGCTGGTCGATTAGGAATGGAAGCACCTGGAATAAAATCAATCTGGTGTTCAATGCCTCTTAGTGGAGGCAATCCCCTTGATACTTGTAAACACCCCATTTTTGCCCTAGGAATGAATAATAATCACTAATAATCAATTCTTAATTTTTTCTAATTTTTTTTCAATTTTTCTTTAATTTAGCATAAATAATAAAAATATTCAAAAAAATAAAAATAAATAGGAAAACACATCAATTTTGAAAAATGATTTCAGAAATGGCAATAATAAATAGTAAATAATTTTTACAAACTTTTGAAATTTCAAAAAATACAAAAAAATAAAAAAATCGCATTGCATATATGCAATTTGCGAAATTAGAAAAATCAGGAAAATGGGCTAGCCCAGCTGGTCCGGACCACGGACTAAGGTGCGCGCAGGAGGGCACGGTCGCAAGTTCGAATTGCGGGGGAAGCAGTTTCTGCGTTTTGAGTTTTTTTTTTTCACTTATCTAGGACACGTGGCAGCATCCGATTGGCTGGAGGAAACGCACGCGCCCGGCGCGTGATCATCTTCTACCTCGAGTTCGAGATCGCCGGCGGAAGAAAAATTCGCATTTTGGTCGTTTGGATTGGATTTTTTTACACAAATCCAACAGATCTTCAATAGAAATGAGATAAACATCATCTAATTGGAATCAAATCACAACAAATCGATAGATTTACACAAATCGGAGTTGTTTTTTTAACCAAAAATCCGATTAGCTTCGATCGAAGGAAATCCGAGCTTATCCAGCTCGGTTTCAAGTGCCTATAAATAGAAATCGAAGGGAGGAAGCCAAGAGACGAATCACAATTGAGAGAAAGTGAGAAAAGAGAGCAAATCGGAGAGCATCGGAGGAAACCCAAAACCGCGAACCGCCGATCGGAGCCAAGCCGCCACCAGGAGACGTTCTGAGAGCAAACCACCACCACCATTGGATTCAGCACCCTCAAAAAGCTAGGATTCAACACCTTACCCATGACAAAAGACCGCCGGAACGCCGTGAACGAGCATCCTCCGCCGCCGTGTTCGACCGATCCGACCCAACCCGATTCGACCCGATCGAACCGACCCGCACACCGACCCGGATCCAGGTAAGTCGGATTTTTCGGATTTTTTCCAATTTATTTATTTACTTTATTTATTTATTTTTATTCTGATTTGATTTATTATTTATTTATTTATTTGTTTGTTTTTTATTTATTTATTTATGTTTTATTTATGTTTCCGTAAATAGGAAAATGTTAGAAATTAGATTTTTTAGGATTTAATAATGTAGAAAAATAATAAAAAATAATAATAATAATAAAATAAAAATGTAGAAAAACAATATAAATATCAGAAAAATAATAATAGAACTTTAGATTTCAAAATAGGATAGATAATAGTTTAGGATAAAATTTAAAAAAAAAATTCACAAAAATTATAAAAATCAATAAAAATCATAAAAACTATAAAAATCATGAAAACTTAAAAAAATTATAAAAAAAATTGTAGAAGAATAATAAAAATCATAAAAATGATAGAAAATCATAAAATTACAAAAAAAAAAAAGAAAAATCGTAAAAATCATAAAAATTAATAAAAATTCAAAAATTATAAAAAAAAATATAAGTTTTAGCACTTAGAAAAATCATTTTCTTCAAATAAATCCAAAATTGATGTTTTTCCTAAAAACTATTTTCAAAAATTAGATAAAAGTTTAGGCTTAGATTTTTTTAGAAAATAAAAAAAAAATAGTAAAAACATAAAGCAAAAGAGATTTCGAAATTAAAATTCACAAAGACACTTAAAGTTTTCAGAAAAGCGAACTACGGCTTGTTTGATCCTGGATAGCAGGTATGTAGGCACCCATTCGGGTTAACCCATAAAACACATTTCTAAATAGGAATAATTTTAGGAGATTAGGTGGTAACCATAAGGTTTTAATAGGTTAGCCTCCGGACTTAGAAACTCTGGTTTTCCCTTTTCCTCTTTTCAAAAACGAGAAGAGGAAATAACGACCACTAGTGGTCCAAATTAAGACTAATTCGCTCTTTTAGTCTTAATTCAATATTTCCCAACAATAGTTGGGTGGCGACTCCAAAAATCAAACGAAATTCCTAACTCAAGTCGAGGATCTACATCAGATGAGCATAGGGTCTAGTTTAGATCGGATTAGGAATGGGAATGCAAAAAAAAAAAAATTAGACTCGACAGGATGGCGACTCCGCTGGGGACCCATTCCAGTAGGCTAGCCACTTGAATCTCCTCAAGTTGTTCCTTTTTAAGTTTCAATTATTATCCTGTTATTAACTTTTCATGGATTAGTTAGATTTTAGTTTTCTTTACTGTAGGGTTTACATGCATAAGTTTGTGTGAATAGATGCTGTCGAACCCGGACAGTCCTAGAAACCTAAGTCGGGGAGCCATTGTGTAGGTTTCGGGCGAAGTGAGTTGATCACCGTTCGAGACCGATTAGGTTACCCCACCCAATGCTTCGATATGGCCTGAGATCCATTTCTCCGAGAATGCGGGAGGCCATAGAGCTTGGGGACCAATTAGAACCAACCTACTTGCATACATAGCATCATAAGGGTTAACAATTGATGACAATGTAATGGTTTGTTGTTTTATTTCCCTGTAATGTTTTCATAGTTCTGTTTGTAATTAGGCAATTTCTTATTGTAATAGATGGCTAGCACCGCAGTCGACCGCCTCCTCCGCAAAGAAATTCGGGTGTACAAACCTTTAGACCTAAAGTTGGTACTGGACGATTAGTTTACCTTGTACAACCCAGAGGAGCAGGCCTTCATCCAGCAAAAGATCGGCTCCATCCTCTCACTGACAAAGGTAGAGGTGAATTTGCCTTTAGTCCGGGCCATGCTCCAATTATGGGAAATCGAGCCCGCTGCTTTCTTTATTGGGCCGCATGAGATCACCCCTACCCTGGAGGAGTACACCCAATTGCTACAGGCTCCAACACTGACTGATCAAATCTACGTACCAGACCTTGAGGCCGAGCTAGCCGGTACCTTCAGTAGATTATTAGGCATCCGTAAGACAGTAGTCAACAAAGCCCTGGCAAATTGTAATGGATATTGCATACGTATGGATGATTTAGAAGCCTGGTTCATCGCCCGAGAGGACAATGGGGATAGGAAGGACATACTGTGTAGGGACCCCAAAACTTACAGACAGAGAAGGGTGAACGCTTTCATCTTGACAGCCTTCGCCACCATACTGTTCCCCACCGGGACCTTCTATATTCACTACCGGGTTGCAGAGCTGGTGACCCAATTTCTGGAGGGAAGATCTTACATCCCGGCTCTACTGGCTGAACAGATCCGGAACTTGAATTTCCTCAAGAAGAAAGGCCATGGGATCCTTCGCTCAAGCCTCAACCTTCTGCTAATATGGTTTGTAAGCCACCTTAAGTGCTTCGGGCTGAACATGGTCCGAAAAACCTTAGCCCAGTAGGTAGATCTCGTAAACTCATGTATAGAAAAGGTGAAGCTACCCGACGACCTTACCAGCCACGGTTGGGTAGAGGTACTTAGAAGATTCAGTGCCGAGGATATTCTGTGGACAGCCAGGTGGAGCTGCTGTGACAAAATCATCTTGACCTGCAGTAACTTCCAAGCAGTACCTTTAATCGGAATCAACGGATGTATTGGATATCACCCCAACTCAGTGCTCCGCCAGTTTGGTACCATCCAAGATATAGTTTATCGGCCCTCGCTGGAAGCAGTCACCTTTGAGTACCAAGATCCGAACCTGTTGGTAGCCGAGAAGTTTGCTAAGCTGACAGAGGTCAAAGCACTTTGGGAAGCCAGAATTGAAAGCCCGAATGTGGACCTCGGGGAGTTAAATGGCGAAGTGGGAAAACACCGAGCCACCAGAGAGTTATAATCCGCCAGCTATACCAAACAGGGGAAAGAGCATACCGGGTTCCAGACGTCACCCAACCAAGACCAGACAAAATCAATCCAGAGACAGAAGTATACCTAGAACAGGTCAAGGCCCGAATGGAGGTATACTTTGAAGCTGCAGATTATAAGAAAGACATCTGGAAGGGACGTTTCAAAGAATCCGACCAAAGGAACAAGGCCTTAGAAGCACAATTGGAGAAGACCCAAGCCAAAGTCAAAGAATTAGAAGCTGTCATCAATGGGAAGTCTGAGCCTCCACAACAGAAAACTAAAAGAGCTAGGAAATAGATCATTATTTGTAATCTTTTATTTTGATTATCGAACTCCAAAATTTTCAATATTAATAAAAGTAAAGTTTCAATATTACATTATCAATCAATCGTCAACCCTTTTATTTTTAGCATCTGCGTGACACATGCATATTATTTTGCATACATCACACTAAAATAAAAAAACAAAATGTGAGATTGCTTAAAGATCAAAATGGTAAACAGCAGCAACTGCAACAACACTAGCTCCGACTACGTCCCTACGGCTAGGGAAGAAGCACAGGCAAGAAGTGTCAAAGGCAGAATGAAGGGGAAGCCAATCGACACCCAGATGTGCATCCCACCTCTCTAATAATCTTTCCGAAAGGCAAACATCATTCAAGAGCTTCGGATAAACGAAGAGGACGATAGCAAAGGGAAGTCAATCCCCCGTACGTCCAACTAGCATCCGGCTCTGAACAATTGGTTTTGTTATCCTATCAGTAGCGATAGGTTAGCTCGAAAGTAGAGAAAAATTATTAAGCAAATTTTATTGAGACTCTTTATCAAATTCAATTACAATTTGTTTTCACTTTTATGTTATTCAGATCTCCTACCATCGAACATCAGGGATATTTCGCGCAGGTAGAAAGTAAAAACGCTGATATCGTTTCCAACGCTGCTGGGTCAGTTGTTGAAGGCGATATCTTAGACCACGAAATAATACAAGAAAATTGGCAAAAACATGAACAAAGCGGAATTTCGATCGGCGAGCCTGTGGAGACAGTAAATCTAGGAAGCATGGAAAACCCTAAGAACCTCAAAATCGGGACCAGTTTGAGTGCCGAGCAAAAATGTGAGATAACCGAGCTATTAACGAAATATGGGGATATGTTTGCCTGGTCATATGGTGACATGCCAGGGCTAGACCAATCAATAGTGGTTCATAGGCTTCCCATAGGGGAAGATGTCAAACCTAAAAGACAAAAACTGAGAAGATTTAGGCCTGACATCTTACTAAAGATTAAGGAAGAAGTCAAGAAACTGCTAGAAGTAGGGTTCATTGAAGTATCTGACTACCCAGAATGGGTAGCAAATATAGTCCCCGTTATGAAAAAGAACGGAAAAGTACGTGTATGCGTAGACTTCCGGGACTTAAACCAAGCTACGCCAAAGGATAACTTCCCCCTACCTCACATTGATGTTCTAGTAGACAACACTGCGGGAAACCATCTCTTCTCATTCATGGACGGTTTCTCAGGATATAATCAAATAAAAATGGCTGAAGAAGATAAAACCAAAACAACCTTCATCACAACGTGGGGAACTTTCTGTTACAAAGTCATGCCCTTCGGTTTGAAAAACGTCGGGGCAAGAGCCATGGTCGCAATACTTCATGACATGATGCATCGAGAGGTTGAAGTATATGTCGACGACATGATAGCCAAATCCAAAGAAGGAGAAAGCCATATGGATATCCTGAGGAAATTGTTTAAACGATTGAGAAAATTTCAGCTCAAGTTAAACCCAGAAAAATGCACTTTCGGGGTCACAACGGGGAAATTGTTAGGGTTTGTCATAAGCCAGGAAGGGATTAAAATTGACCCTGATAAGGTAAAGTCTATATTAGAGTTACCTTCCCCACGCTTTGTTAAAGAAGTGAGAAGTTTGCTGGGAAGATTAAATTATATAGCTCGTTTTATCTCACAGTTCACCGACAAATGCCGGCCATTATTCCGTCTATCGAAGAAGAACGCCACAATAGAATGGGACGATGAATGCGAAGAGGCATTCAAGACAATCAAAGACTATCTTATAAAACCTCCGGTCTTGATAGTCCCGAAGCAAGGAAAGCCCTTATTCTTATACCTCACTATACTCCCTGAATCCATGGGATGTGTGCTGGGGCAGAAAGATGACGAGGGAAGAGAGCGTTCCATATATTATCTAAGCAAGAAGTTCACAGATGCGGAACAGAGGTACTTAGAGGTGGAGAAGACGTGTTGTGCTTTAATCTAGGTCATGCATCGACTAAGGCAATACACCCTTTACTACCATATTGAGCTGCTGACAAGACATGATCCCTTGAAATACTTGGCAGAGAAACCAGCTTTGATAGGGAGAATCTCTAAGTGGCAAATGCTCCTATCCGAGTTCGACATCACATACATAAATCAGAACTCGATGAAAGGGCAAGCCTTAGCCGACCAATTAGCGGAACATCCTGTCGAGACAGATTCCCAAAAACTACAGGCCCAATTTCCAGATGAGAATATATTGACAGTGGAAGATATGCCAGTAGAAGACTTTGGGATAGAGCAAAATGCTAAATGGAAACTGTTTTTCGATGGAGCCGCCAACGTATTCGGTTGTGGGGTTGGGGTAGTATTGATATCCCCAGATGGCACTCAGTTCCCTGCAACGACGAGACTTACATTTCCCTATACCAATAATATCGCAGAATATGAAGCATGTATTCTTGGACTCAAAATGGTCTGTCAAATGGAAATCCGCGAATTAGAAGTATATGGAGATTCGCCGCTTATCATACTATAGACAAGAGGGGAATACAAGACTAAAGACCCCAAATTGGTACCGTATCATCAACACTTGACAGAGCTAATCGAAGAATTCAAGGAAATCACTTTCACATACATCTCGAGAACTCAGAATCAGTTTGCAGATGCACTCGCCACATTAGCATCTATGATCCAGATAACAGGGGGAGCCGAAGTTCAACCGATGAAAATAGACATCGAAAGTCGACCCGCCTACTGTTTAACCATTGAAAAAGTACAAGATGACAAGCTCTGGTATCACGACATCAAGACTTTCCTCCAAGAAAGTAAATACCCTGAAATGGCTAGCAAGAATGACCAAAGAACACTCAGAAGGTTAGCAAGCCATTTCCTATTAAGTGGGTCTATACTTTACAAGAGATCATCTGATACCACCTTGTTGAGATGTGTGGACAAAAATAAAGCATGCGAACTAATGAAGGAAGTACATGAGGGAGTATGTGGACCCCATATGAATGGCTACATGTTAGCCCGAAAAATCATGAGGTTAGGATATTATTGGTTGACCATGGAATCAGATTGCATAAAATATGTCAAGCATTGTCATCTGTGTCAAGTCTACGCAAACCGGATAAATGCTCCGCCCAACGAGCTACACTTGTTATTAGCACCATGGCCTTTCTCCATGTGGGGAATCGACATAATAGGCCCGATCACTCCGACAGCATCTAACGGCCATGGATTCATACTAGTAGCGATTGATTATTTCACCAAATGGGTAGAAGCTTCATCATATACCAATGTTACAAAGGGGGTAATAATCCACTTCTTAAAAAGGGACATAATAACCCGATATGGAGTTCCTGAGTCCATTATCACCGACAACAGTACCAATCTCAACAACAAATCGATGATAGGTTTATGTTAACAATTCCACATAAACCACAGAAATTCAACTCCCTACCGACTTCAAATGAACGGGGCAGTAAAAGCAGCTAATAAAAATATCAAGAAGATCATCGAGAAAATGACAACAACTTACAAAGATTGGCATGAAATGTTACCGTTTGCTCTCATGGCTTATAGGACTTCAATAAGAACATCTACGGGAGCTATCCCTTACTCATTGGTATATGGTACAAAAGCAGTGCTACCAGTTGAAGTTGAAATACCATCATTCAGAATCCTGTCGGAAACTCAGCTAACTGAATCAGATTGGGTAAGGAAGAGGCTTGATCAGCTGAATCTGATTGATGAAAGAAGGCTTACCGCACTATGTCATGGCCAGTGTTACCAACAAAGAATGGCCCGAGCATTTAACAAGAGGATGAGACCTCGATACTTCAAAGAGGGGGATCTGGTACTAAGGAAGGTTCTCCCGAATGCCCAAGACTCCAGAGGGAAATTTACCCCAAACTATGAAGGCCCTTATGTAGTGAAAAAGGTTCTATCAGGAGGTGCTTTGATATTAACTCAGATGGATGGTCTAGAATTGAGAGACCCCATTAACACATATGCTGTAAAGATGTACTATCCTTAGGCAAGGGAATTGAAATTTTGCTAATGTTTATGAAAGCCAGTGTTCGATATAAATTTCGTTGAGTCGAGTTTTCACTTTTTGCAAGAAAAGTTAATATCCCTGAATGATCAACAATCCCAATCAGTTCTCATCACAACAAATATTCCTAAACACATTACCTACCACTTCACTAATGAAAGATAAACACTAAAATGATAATGAATCTTAATATAGTTTGTGATATAATTCTATCTACTTTTGAGCATTAGAACTGAATGCATTAGTAGGATAACATTACCGTCAAAAGAGCCAGGTGCACAAAGAAAGGGAGCACATCAAAATTTTCAACCCCGTGTCAAGATGAGAAGAAATGAAGCAAAAGAAAACCAACCCGAAGGTTCGTTTGTTTGGTTGCTATCCACGATAAACTGGCGAGCATATTGAAAAAAATAATAATAACTATCATGAAAAGCATCACATCATTTAGCTCAGTCCGTAGAAAACATATTCAGAAGCATAAGATGAGTCAGCCCATAGTTGGGCACTTGTCTAAACATTCCCTTTAATAGGGTAGTCAGCCCAAAAAGGGGCACTTCCCTAGATCTCTTAAGGTTAGCCCATAGGGGGCACCTTTTTTAGATATCAATTTTATCTTAGGTTAGTCAGCCCAAGATGGGCACTTTCCTAAAAATCCGTTCTCAAGGTCAGCTCATAAGGGCACTTTTTGAGACACTCTACCATAGGTTAGTCAACCCAAGATTGGCACTTTCCTAAAAATCCGTTCTCAAGGTCAGCTCATAAGGGCACTTTTTGAGACACTCTACCATAGGTTAGTCAGCCCAAGATGGGCACTTTCCTAAAAATTTGTTCTCAAGGTCAGCTCATGAGGGCACTTTTTGAGATAGTTCAATCAATTTTATCATAGGTTAGTCAGCCCAAGATGGGCACTTTCCCAAAAATCCGTTCTCAAGGTCAGCTCATCAGGGCACTTTTTGAGACAACTCTATCCTAGGTTAGTCAGCCCAAGATGGGCACTTTCCTAAAAATCCGTTCTCAAGGTCAGCTCATAAGGACACTTTTTGAGACACTCTACCACAGGTTAGTCAGCCCAAGATGGGCACTTTCCTAAAAATCTGTTCTCAAGGTCAGCTCATAAGGGCACTTTTTGAGACAACTCTATCCTAGGTTAGTCAGCCCAAGATGGGCACTTTCCTAAAAATCCGTTCTCAAGGTCAGCTCATAAGGGCACTTTTTGAGACACTCTACCATAGGTTAGTCAGCCCAAGATGGGCACTTTCCTAAAAATCCGTTCTCAAGGTCAGCTCATAAGGGCACTTTTTGAGACACTCTACCATAGGTTAGTCAGCCCAAGATGGGCACTTTCCTAAAAATCTGTTCTCAAGGTCAGCTCATGAGGGCACTTTTTGAGATAGCTCAATCAATTTTATCATAGGTTAGTCAGCCCAAGATGGGCACTTTCCCAAAAATCCGTTCTCAAGGTCAGCTCATCAGGGCACTTTTTGAGACAACTCTATCCTAGGTTAGTCAGCCCAAGATGGGCACTTTCCTAAAAATCTGTTCTCAAGGTCAGCTCATAAGGACACTTTTTGAGACACTCTACCACAGGTTAGTCAGCCCAAGATGGGCACTTTCCTAAAAATCTGTTCTCAAGGTCAGCTCATAAGGGCACTTTTTGAGACAACTCTATCCTAGGTTAGTCAGCCCAAGATGGGCACTTTCCTAAAAATCCGTTCTCAAGGTCAGCTCATAAGGGCACTTTTTGAGACACTCTACCATAGGGTAGTCAGCCCAAGATGGGCACTTTCCTAAAAATCCATTCTCAAGGTCAGCTCATAAGGGCACTTTTTGAGACACTCTACCATAGGTTAGTCAGCCCAAGATGGGCACTTTCCTAAAAATCTGTTCTCAAGGTCAGCTCATAAGGGCACTTTTTGAGACAGTTCAATCAATTTTATCATAGGTTAGTCAGCCCAAGATGGGCACTTTCCTAAAAATCTGTTCTCAAGGTCAGCTCATAAGGGCACTTTTTGAGACACTCTACCATAGGTTAGTCAGCTCAAGATGGGCACTTTCCTAAAAATCCGTTCTCAAGGTCAGCTCATAAGGGCACTTTTTGAGACACTCTACCATAGGTTAGTTAGCCCAAGATGGGCACTTTCCTAAAAATCTATCTTAAGGTTAGTCAGCCCATGAGGGGGACTTTCCTAGATTCTCCCGATTAGTCAGCTCTTGAGGAACTTTTCGGAAATATTCTTCCAAACAGTTGCTAGTCTAACAAAACGCTTCTATTGACAAGTAGCCAGCTCATAAGGGCGCTTCCTAAGTAAATTTTCTTTCCAAGGTAGCTAGTCTGATAAGACGCTTCCTATCATCATTTCTTCCACACAATGCTTGAGGTGTTTCCTATCGCCAATTAGTCAGCCCATAAAGCACTGTTTGGGGAGGGAACATTACTCTAAATTTTTAGGACCATATTAAATCGTGGGATTATTAGCTCTTGGACCATTTTCCTACCAAAACAAATGCCAGGTAACCAGCCAAACCAAGGCGTTATCTATTTAAGAGGCCAAAAATGACGTCTTTCTTGTCTTTGTAGTTAAGTTTTTCAAACTTTGTTACAAAGAGGGGCAGCTGTAAACACCCCATTTTTGCCCTAGAAATGAATAATAATCACTAATAATCAATTCTTAATTTTTTCTAATTTTTTTTTCAATTTTTCTTTAATTTAGCATAAATAATAAAAATATTCAAAAAAATAAAAATAAATAGGAAAACACATCAATTTTGAAAAATGATTTCAGAAATGGCAATAATAAATAGTAAATAATTTTTACAAATTTTTGAAATTTCAAAAAATACAAAAAAATAAAAAAATCGCATTGCATATATGCAATTTGCGAAATTAGAAAAATTAGAAAAATGGGCTAGCCTAGCTGGTCCGGACCACGGATTAAGGCGCGCGCAGGAGGGCTTGGTCGTAGGTTCGAATCGCGGGGGAAGTAGTTTCCGCGTTTTGAGTTTTTTTTTTCACTTATCCAGGACACATGGTAGCATCCGATTGGCTGGAGGAAATGCACGCACCGGGCGCATGATCGTCTTCTATCTCGAGTCCGAGATCGCCGGTGGAAGAAAAATTCGCATTTTGGCCGTTTGGATTCGATTTTTTTACACAAATCCAATAGATCTTCAACAGAAATGAGATAAACATCATCTAATTGGAATCAAATAGCAACAAATCGATAGATTTACACAAATCGGAGTTATTTTTTTTAACCAAAAATTCGATTAGCTTCGGTCGGAGGAAATCCGAGCTTATCCAGCTCGGTTTCAAGTGCCTATAAATAGAAATCGAAGGGAGGAAGCCAAGTGACGAATCACAATTGAGAGAAAGTGAGAAAAGAGAGCAAATCGGAGAGCATCGGAGGAAACCCAAAACCGCGAACCGCCGATCGGAGCCAAGTTGCTACCAGAAGACGTTCTGGGAGCAAACCACCGCCACCATTGGATTCAGCACCCTCGAGAAGCTAGGATTCGACACCTCACCCGTGACAAAAGACCGCCGGAACGCCATGAACGAGCATCTTCCGCCGCCGTGTCCGACCGATCCGACCCGACCGAACCGACCGCGCACCGACCCGGATCCAGGTAAGTCAGATTTTCCGGATTTTTTCCAATTTATTTATTTACTTTATTTATTTATTTTTATTCCGATTTGATTTATTATTTATTTATTTGTTTGTTTGTTATTTATTTATTTATGTTTTATTTATGTTTCCATAAATAGGAAAATATTAGAAATTAGATTTTTTAGGATTTAATAATGTAGAAAAATAATAAAAAAATAAAAAATAATAATAATAAAAATGTAGAAAAACAATATAAATATTAGAAAAATAATAATAGAACTTTAGATTTCAAAATAGGATAGATAATAGTTTAGGATAAATTTTTTAACAAAAATTCACAAAAATTATAAAAATCATAAAAACTATAAAAATCATGAAAACTTAGAAAAATTATAAAAAAAATTGTCGAAGAATAATAAAAATCATAAAAATGATAGAAAATCATAAAATTACAGAAAAAAAAATCGTAAAAATCATAAAAATTAATAAAAATTCAAAAATTATAAAAATATATATATAAAAAATAAGTTTTAGCACTTAGAAAAATCATTTTCTCCAAATAAATCCAAAATTGATGTTTTTCCTAAAAACCATTTTCAAAAATCAGATAAAAGTTTAGGCTTAGATTTTTTTAGAAAATCCCAAAAAAATAGTAAAAACATAAAGCAAAAGGAATTTCAAAATTAAAATTCACAAACACACTTAAAGTTTTCAGAAAAGCGAACTACGACTTGTTTGATCCTGGATAGCAGGTATGTAGGCACTCATTCGGGTCAACCCATAAAATGAAATAAAAAATCATTTTTTTGAAATAATTTAAAAACATAATAAAAGTAACAGAAACACAATAAAACACATTTCTAAATAGGAACAATTTTAGGAGATTTGGTGGTAACCGTAAGGTTTTAATAGGTTAGCCTACGGACTTAGAAACTCTGGTTTTCCCTTTTCCTCTTTTCAAAAACGAGAAGAGGAAATAACGACGACTAGTGGTCCAAATTAAGACTAATTCGCTCCTTTAGTCTTAATTCAATATTTCCCAACAACAGTTGGGTGGCGACTCCAAAAATCAAACGAAATTCCTAACTCAAGTCGATGATCTACATTAGATGAGCATAGGGTCTAGTCTAGATCGGATTAGGAATGGGAATGCAAAAAAAATTAAACTCGATAGTACTTCTTCAGGAAATAAGTCAGCAAATTCTTGCAAAAGAGAACAACAACTGCAGGCAAAGAAGGGTTAAGATGGTCAGTGGAAAGATAAACATCCTTGTACATCAGTACAAGTAAGTGTCGTTTTGCCTTCAAAGCACTTTTAATCTCACTTGCCTCTCCAATGCCACTCATGTTTCCTTCTAATTCTCTCTTCTCATAACTCACCAGTGTGTTTTTGCCACTCTCTTTCGCAGTCTCAATTTTCTTTTCTTGTTCACTCTTGTGTTTCCCTCTCTCTCTGAACTCTCTAGCAATTTTCAATTGATCCTCACTAGCCTCCCAAGGGTTGAGGGGTGTCAAAATCACCTGTCTCTTGTTCAAAATGAAGGAATACCGATTGTGATAACCATCATGAGTGACCTTCCTATCGAACTGCCAAGGTCGTTCCAACAATATGTGGCAAGCCTACATAGGTACCACATCACATAATACCTCATCACGGTACTTCCCTATAGAGAAAGAAATCAGTACCCTCTTGGTCACTTTAACCTCTCCACATTCGCTCAACCACTGTAACTTATAAGGCTGTTCATGCTTCACAGTTTTCAAGTTTAGTTTATCAACTAATAATGTGCTAGCAACATTTGTATAGCTATCACTATCAATAATCAAACTACACACCTTTTATTCACATGGCATCTAGTATGAAAAATATGCTCTCGCTGCACTTTATCACTCTCATCCTTAAGTTGAGTATTAAGAACCCGCCTGGTAACAAGCATCTCTCCCTTTACAGGTCCTTCTAAATCCACATCACTACAATCTTCCAATGGGGCCATGTCATCATCATCCCCTGAACTCACGCTCTCCACTTCTCCACTCTCCAAAAGGATCATCGCCTTAGTGTTTGGCCACTGTGATGCAATATGCCCAAATCCCTGGCACCTGAAACACTTAATATCACGCAATCTAGAAGTAGATTTGGTTTCAGTGTTACCATTCGAATAGGATGTCGGTGCCTTAGCCTTCTCTTCCTCCTTAGTTTTCGGTGGTGGTTTGTTATTCTTCCAATTCGACTTCCATGAAGAACTAGAAGTTGAATTATACCTGGAAGAACTTAAAACTGGGTGATACCTTGAAGTACTCTTTCCCTTTAGCTGCTTCTCAACCTTGATCGCCTTATGCATCAATATCTACATAATGTTGTAGATCAACAGTATCAGCGATCTACCTATTCAATCCACCAATGAACCTAGCAATTGTAGCTTCATCATCCTCCTCCACCTTAGCTCTAATCATGGCTATTTCCATCGCCTTATAATAGTCCTCTACACTTTTGGACCCTTGTGTCAGACCCTGCAACTTCCTATGCAAATCCCTATAATAGTGATTAGGAATGAACCTCTTCTACATAATAGTTTTCATCTCCCCCCAAGTGCTAACAGGCTCCTCTCCATACCGTCTCCTATTCCTAACTAGTTGATCCCACCATACACTTGCATAATCAGTGAACTCAACTACTGCAAGTTTAATCTTCTTGTCCTCTGAATAGTTATGGCACTCAAATATGTGATCAACCTTTCGCTCCCACTTCAAGTATAATTCTGGGTCATTCTTCCCTTGAAAGGAAGGTATTTTCATCTTTATGCTACCCAAGTTACTATCTCTCCTTTGGGTATTTTCTCTCCCCATCACAAAATTATACTCTCCCACTTTAGTATCTTCTTCTAATTCCATTCTCACTCCCCTCTTAGGAAGCCTCTCAAATCTTCGACCCACTGTAGTGCTACCCATGGGCTCCCTACTCTGCTCCATCCTATCTATCCTTTGTTGGACTGGCTCCAACTCAACCCTCATCATTTTTCTCATCTCACTCAACAACGCATCAAACATCAACTTATTATCTACTTCTCCCTTCTCTCCACCAGTTGGACTTTGATCAGACATATCGCTACAACAGAAAAAGGTTAGTAATAACAAATTAAGAAGGCCTCACAATTCACTCCCTCACTAGTTTACACTCAAAGATGTGTATACACTCGTGTATCTCACAATTTGATTTTCCACGATAAAATTCTCACCAATCTACTCTCCTTTGCAAATCCTTGCTCAAGAACTAACTCAATGAGTTTTTCTCCAAAATAAACCACTAGGATAAATCAACCAACAACTCAGAATCCCAACAACATGAGAATACGACGACTCAATGAATAACTACGATTGACCAATATGGAATATAGTAAATTTGATAGGAAACAATGAACTCGAACAATTAAACAAACAAACTAAAATATAAACTGGAATTTTTTTTTTGTGAAATTTACCGACTAACTAATTCAAGGCAATGGAATTGCCTTTGGGATTCGGCAATTGGAATTTGCCATCGTCGAAACAGAACAGCAATTCCACGGACGGAATTTTTTTTTTTTTTAATTACCAACCTTTCTCAATTCCGTAACCGTATGAATGCAAATAAGGAATTGATATTCCTTCTTAAAAATGGACAGCAACGTAACTATTCTCCTCGGCCAAATTCGAAAGAACAATGGATATATATATATATATATGCCGAATTGAAGACTCTTAAAAGGAATGTCAATTCCTCGATGAAAATGACAGTAGACAATTGTGTTTATGAATTGGCCAATGAGAATCAAAAGCTACGGCAGAGATATATATATATATATTGACAAATGGGAATCCTCAGCAAAATGTATATTCTCGGTTCTTTTGCAAATGATGGAATCAACGAAGGATAGAAATGATGGAATTACATATATAAAATACCACGAACAACAACAAATTTTCTTTTTTTCTTTTTAAACTATGACAGAAAATTTATGCAATCAATTAAACAAAAATATTAACAAGGATAGAGATTACCCGATTCAATGAGCCATGGGTCTGATACCAAATGACGCGAACCCTAGATATCGATCTAAGACCCAACGTTCAAAAAGGATTCAAACCGAGAATCGAAATTGAATTGAAAACGAAACGTAACCCGACCCTAATCGAACCTGTCGATTAGAACCTAAGCTATCCGGATAGATTTCTCCAAGCGTTTAGGATGAAGAAATCGAAGGAAGTTCTATTCGCAAGAACTAAAGAAGAGATGATTCTCTCAAGGAAATTTTCATTCAAATTGATAAACTGTCCTTTCAAATGAAAAAACAAGGTGTTATAGTCGAAATATCACATAAGCTGGCAGACTAAATGCATATATGGCCGGCTTTGAAATAACGGAAGAAAAAAAAAAGACGTTCTACGGATGTCTAGGCCGGCACTACGCCGGCGGTGCAGATTCCAAGGCCAGCGGCCTTAACCCGCTAGCGTTGCTTCCCTCAAGGCCGGCCAAGAAGGCTGGCTCTCCTTTGCCTCTAGGCCGGCAGCCTTCCCTTTGCTGAAGGCTGTCGTTCCATTGTTGATGGCCTCTACTTCGTCCATGCTTTGATATATTATGTTTACTAGCTCGAGACTTGAATTAGACTTGTGTCGACCTGCTTCTTGCTCTTAGAGTTCCATAACTAATCCTTACAAGGCTTCTCCCACTCGCTTAGCTCTAGCTTTTGTCATTGGACCTCCAATACCATGTAGCGGGTCATTAGACTTTGGCTCGTGAACTCTTGATGCTACTTGATCCCCATCAATAATAGTCTAGGACACATTTCATTTTCAAGGATGAAACATATTACTGGTTATAATCTAAACACTTTAGAATTCATTTGTAATACTTGTCATCTTGCAAAATTTCATCGTTTACCTTTTACTTCTAGTTCAAATAGTTCATTGCATGCTTTTAATTTGATTCATATTGATTTGTAGGGGCCTTGTAATATACCATCTATCTCAGGTGCAAATTTTTTCCATACTATAGTTGATGATAAAACAAGAAGCACTTGGACTTACTTGATTAAACACAAATCGGATACTTTTTATGTGTTATCCAATTTTCTTGGATATGTCAAAAACCAATTGCAAACCATACCAAAAATAATTCGATTAGATAATGGAAGTGAATTTGTTTCTAAAGAATGTCAAGCTTTGTTTCCAAGAAATGGGATTGTACATAAAAGGAGTGTCATTTATACTCCTTAACAAAATGGGATTGTTAAGAAAAAACATAGACATCTTTTAGATATTGCTAGAGCATCAAGAATACTTGCAAATTTACTTAAGAAGTTTTGGGGTGAATGTATTCTAGCTACTACAACCCTTGTTAATCAAATGCCAATTCAAAGCCCTTTTTAGTTACTTTATAACAAATCTCCTACATATAATGACCTAAGAACCATTGGTTGCTTGTGTTTTGCATAAACTTGATCTTAGAAGGTGGCATTATGTATTTTTAGGTTATCTACCAAATCAAAAGGGTTACACATTATATGATCTAGATAATCACCAAATGTTTGTCAGTAGGGATGTGTTGTTCTATGAACACATATTTCTTTTTTCTTCTAAAAAAACATAGGAATTTCAATCATCTTCTTTTGAAACTCTTTCCTTGTTCCTCTAGTCATGATAATGACTCATCTTTAGATCTTTATCTTATCCAAAGCCTTCAAAAACATGCAACTTCTTCTTAATCAACTTCTACCAATCAGACAACGCCTTATCGCATGTCACAAAGAGCATGGAGACCACCACATTGGTTAAGGATTTCATGCATAATGTTCAAGTTAATACATCAGCATCAATTCCTTCTTTAACCACATTTTCATCCTTTCATAATTCTTACCCTCTTTTTCATTCAAGCTCATCCCTTCATTATTAAGTAGAGTATATTGCATCAGTAGCTCAGGTGTTTGCTATTCGTGAGCCTCTAAACTATCAAGAGGCTAAAAATGATCCCATGTGGGTTAATGCTATGAATAAATAATTGTTGGCTTTAGAGTTTAATCATACATGAGACTTAACAAATTTACCTCATGAAAAGAAGGACATTGGTTGCAAGTGGGCATTTAAAGTCAAGTATAAGCCAAATGGTTCCATTGAAGGGTATAAAGAGGGATTTTTTGCTAAAGGATTCACATAAGTGGAAGGGATTAATTACACTCACACATTTTCACCGGTGGCAAAACTTTCAACAGTGAAGATATTACTTGTTGTTGCTTCTACTAAAAGTTGGTTTATTCACCAATTAGATGTGAATAACACATTTTTACATGGATTTATAGATGAAGAGATATATATGACTCCTTTGAAAGGATATAAGGGTGCTTCTCAAGGGTAGGTTTGTAAGCTTGTTCGTTCCTTATACGATTTAAAACAAGCTTCACAAAAATGGAATAGGGAATTCACAAAGTTTATTGTTTCTTTGGGGTTCTGGTAGTCAAAGAGTGATTATTCACTCTTTATGAGACAAATTCATGATCGTTTTCTTGCCATTCTAGTCTATGTTGATGATGTATTGATCATAGGGAATAATCTTTCTACTATAAATGATGTTAAAAGGGCTCTTGATCAAGCTTTTACAATCAAGGATCTTGGTAAAATTAGATACTTTCTTGGTATTGAAGTGTGCTGAGTATCTGATAGATATTTTTTGAATCAAAGAAAATTTCTTTTAAGCATTCTTGAGGATGTTAGGTTAACCGGTGCTAAATCTATCAAGATTCCCTTCCCTTCTCATATGCATCTTGATAAGGTTTTCAGAGAATTGCTAACGGATCTTGGTGTATATCATCCTCCTTGTCCTTGATGGGCTATTTTGATGCGGATAGGAGTTCTTGTCGGATAGACAAAAAATCCTTGTTTGACTATTGTATTTTTCTTGGCTTAGCTTTGGTGTCATGGAAGACTAAAAAACAAGTCACAGTCGCTACTTCTTCTGTAGAAGCAAAATACAGAGCAATTGCTTTTGCCACAAAGGAGCTTCTTTGGACATCCTATATACTTCATGAACTTTGCATTCCTGTTTCTCTTCCAGTTTGCTTATATTCTGCTAGTTGTTTTGCAAAATTAATGGTTGACAATCCATGTATGCATAGCAAGACAAAACATATTGAGGTGGATATCCATTTTAATATTACTTCAGGTTTTCTTCAAGTATCTCATATACCTTCTAAAGATCAACTTGCAGATCTACTCAACAAAGCAATTTTTTATTCTCAGCTGCAATATTTTGTCTCCAAGTTGGGAATTTTATATTCTCCAACTTGAAGGGGAGGTATTAAATATAGTGTGATATACTTGTATGTATTCTATTTTATCTGATATGTGTTATATAATAGATAAAAATACCACTTTGTAACAAACTATTGTAACTGGATAAATAGATTGGATTCTTCCTTCCATCTTCTCTCTTCTTTTCGACTCATTCCTCTGTTTTCACAAGGTTATTCAATAGCAAAGTTCATCGATTAGTAACATACTAAATACTGTGAATAGAAATGGATTTTTCCTAATTCACATGGTAATTGTCAAAATTTTCACTACATTTTAATTTTAATTTTATAACTTACCCAAAAAAGTTTTCAATTATATGTTTTATTTTTTTAATTCCTTTTTCTGTAATTGTTTTTGTTTTTGTTTGTGTTTTTTGTTTTTAATTTTTTTTTTTAATTTTCATTCACGAGCATTTGTGGAATCCCCGAGCTGCGGATATGGGCCGGTTCCAGGTTTGTTCACGGTTCGGACTTAACCTTGCTTGGGTCTAACCACAACGTTAGTGTATTTGTTGCACCGCACTTCTTCCGTGCATAGCAAATTTTATGTAATTAAATATCAATTTTTAATGGATACTCTGAAAAACATAAAATTTAATAATACTCAAATTGAGATAATTGTTCATGAAAAATAATTTTGAAATGCGTCGATACTGCATTTCTCATATGCATTCAAACACTTTCATGCCAAAAATTAAATTTTTTGATATTATTTTCTAAGAAACATGATCTCTTATTATAAATTACGATCATTAGGAATCATGCAGCAAAAACTCATTTGTATAAAATAATCAATATATATATTGAATATGTGATGCTTTAAAAAAAAAAAAGGTTTTATAAATATAAGTGACTAGGCAGGAAAAAAAAAATTCGATTAGTGGTGTGTTATTTATTTGGAAAGTTTTAACGGATAAAGAAGTTCATATGCTTAAGTAGTGTGTTCATGGAGAGCCTAAAAATATTAAAATAAAAAATTACAAATAACTTCCTAAACTTTCATTTAAGTGTGAATGGATTTCTTTAACTTCAAAGTTTAGCTTTGACAAATTAATAACATAAAAGGTGTTTGCTTTTTTAGTTGAAAAAATACATATTGAGTTCAAAGTTTTGGAGTTGTTAAATGACATTTTAATAAGTTGTAGGCATATTTCTGCATTAAGATCAAAGCTCAAGAAAGTTATTTATAATTTGGAAAGCTATTTGCCAATTTATCAAAATTTAAGGTAGCGATTTATAACATGTAAAGGTTTAAGAGGTATATACATACCTAAGTAAAAGTTCAAGGGATCTTTTGCATTTTCCCCTCAAATCTATTATCTTTTTGCAACAAATAGATACTTACTTGAATAATAAAACCATACAAGGTAGATAATAGTATATAACTATATTTAAAGGATAATTTGGTAATATACAATGACTTATCTGTTGTAATTTAATGGGCCACTTAATATGCTTGGATCTATAGGAGATTCCAAGTACGAACCGATTGAATTAGTGCAGTGATCTAAAAATATGCAAAGGGTGTATCTTTTTGTGCATTTTGATGTTTTTAATTATAAGAATTAAAATAATAGTGGTATAGGTGATTATTGAAAATAAATTCAATAATTGAATTGACTGTTGTAATTCTTAAATTGATGTGACTCACGATTTTTTTTGAAATCCAACAGGTTAATATGGTTATCCCAATATGGCTCACAAGATAAATGAGTTAAAGAATCGCCTTAACCAATTGAAGAAAATTGATTGATAAGATTCTATTAAAAAAAATCTAGTAAAAAATATTGGCTAGGGTTTATACTCTCAAAGAGTTCTAGGTTTTCAAATATTAAAGAGAGATAAAAGTCTATTTTGTGTTTCCATGAGAAATAGAGAGCTTAAATATGTTCTAAATCCTAAGAGCAAAGTTGCAAATAAAAGAAAATTACAAAATACAAGGAAATAATAATATATATATATATATATATATATATATATATAAAATACTCATGCGATTAACGCGCTAGGAAACACGGGCGAGTTCTTAACCATGTATCTCTTGGCCATCTAATCCTTGCATCATCATGGTTGTGTAGCTTCTTAGAGCAATTGTGTTTCTCAACACGTCTTGAACATGGGCGTGTACTTCCCCATGTACATCTTAGGTTATCTTATCATAAAGAACATTGTGATGTTCCTTTATTCCTTAGCTGTGTCGCTGAACATGCTTAGGTAAATGGGTATGTTCCTTACCATTTACTTCTTGGTAGCCGCTATTCTATCTTTTATCTTAATCTTTGACACTTTGGCTCTCTTTATGGCTTGACCCATCTTGCAAATCAATTAAGATAGATTCCATGCAAACAAACTTGGCTACCCTTCTTTTAGCTTTCTTCGAGCCTTTTGATCTTTATTGATTTCCTCTATAGTCATAGGAGTTAGGACAATTTGTTTTCTATCTTTAATAAATGTAAAGACATTCTTAAGCCCATCATACACTATCTTCCTATCATACATCCAAGGTCGACCAAATAACAAATGAGATACTTCCATTACAGCAAAGTCAAATATCAGTTCATCCTCATACCCTCCATCTTTAGTGGAACTTTAACCTACTTGTTGATATTGATCACTCCTTTCCCACCAAACTAGTTCAATGTATATGGCTATGGATGTGGAGTCATCTTTAATCCCTAAGCATTCACAAAGGTAGTAGTAGCGATATCAAAGTAGCTCCCATTATCGATCACCATGGAACAAGTTTTACCATACACCAGACATTGGGTAAAGAATAAGTTCTCATATTGAGCCTTATTTGTTGGTTGTTTTGGAGACTTGGTTCGATTGATAATGAGTGGCATGACCTGTTCCAAGTCGTCATCCTAGGTGAGGACATGAGCATCCACATCTACCTCATAAGTTCGCATCTATTGTTCAATGTATGCAATTTGGTCTTCTTCTTATTGTTCCTCACTAATTGCTTCAAGTTTTGGCAGTTTGGCCTTGATTACCATGACTCATCTATTTAGACATTTAGAAACTAGATGCCTAAATCCATAACATTAGAAACATTTGGCTTCACATGATCTTTCCTATGAGTCGCCTATTCACTCTCTTGCATTTTAGTTGGAGTAGGAGTTTATTTGTTGGTACCACCCTTTCCATAACTCCTAAAATCCTGACTTCGTCTTCTTCTTGTTCTTGCTCAAAGTTTGAATCACTAGGCTTCAACTTTATCTTAGGTTTCTTTTTAGATTGGTGATTAGTAAAAGTCTATGGTTTAGACCTATTACTCTGCTTCTACCTTTCAACTTTCAATGCTAATTTGATAACATCATCCAAAGTCTCATACGATGTACCTCTATAGCATTCGCAATTTCATATTTCAAGCTAGAAATAAATCTTACTGTGGTTTGCTCAATAGGTTCCCTTACCTCACACCAAATGAGCAGTGCCTTATATTCTTGACCATACTCACTTACACTTAAACCCCTTTGTTTCAAGTTTTGCAACCTCAACAAATAGTTCCTTTTTTTAGTAATAAGGTACGAACTTTTTTCTAAGCAATTGTTTCATCATGTTCCAAGTAGCTACCTCAGCCTTACTGTCAACTTTTCTTTGAATTCTAAGGTTTTTCCACCATAATGTGGCATACCCTTTAAACTCAATTAGAAGCTAACTTGACCTTTGTATGCACGTTGTATTCATAGCACTCAAACAATTGCTCCACTTGACTCTCCTAATCTAAATAATCATCTAACAATGTACGCCCATCAAACTTTGGAATTGTCAATTTAATAGCATTAAATCCTCTCATTTGCTGCTAGCTAACTTTTGCATGATTCCTACCAAAATTATCTCCTCCTTGTTTAACCAATTCATCATTTCATGTAGCTTCTTATCACGTCTACCCCCATTAACATTCCCTTGAGCAGCAATCAATCCTAAGGGGTATATTAGACTAATTTGTGTAGTCAATGTAATGTGCATCATCTTTGCAATATAGGCTAATCGTTGATTCATATCATCTCCTGTGGAATTTCGTTTCTTCCCTTAACATTTACCCTTGTCATTTGTAATATCTATAATCTCATCTTTGCTAATGCTAGACATTCTTGTTCTTCTATATCTTAACCCTACACATCAACAAGACAGTTTACCAAAAGGTAATAATAACACTAGCACTACTCAACACCTTACACTGTAGTTCAACTCAACAACTCCTCACACATGAATCTACCACAACTAAACCCTAATTTCTTTCCAATAGAGAAATAACAAGATTGGATTTGAAACTAACTACATGCATGCCAATCTATAGTTCTAATACCAAATTATGATGTGCTTAGATCTACAAGAGATTCCAAGCACGAACTAATTGAATTAGTGCAACGATTTAAAAATTTGTGAAGGATGTATCTTTTTGGGTAGTTTGTTTGTTTTATTTTTAATTATAAGAATTAAAGTAACAATTGTATGGACATTTATTAAAGTAATAGGTTAATACAATTATCTTGATATGACTTATGAGATAAACGAGTTAAAGAATTGCTACAACCAATTGAAGAGAATTGATTGATATGCTTTGATTAAAAAAAAAAATCTAGCAAACAATATTGGCTAAGGTTTACACTTTTAAAGGGTTTTAGGTTTTCAAATATTGAAGAGAGATAAAAGTTTAGTCTGTGTTAAATTGAGAAATAGAGAACTAAAATATGTTCTAAATCTTAAGGGAAAAGTTGTAAATGAAAGGAAATTGCAAAATACAAGGAAACAAGATTAAAAAAAAAAAAAAAAAACCAACTCATTCAATCAACAAGCTAGGGAGCACGAGTGAGTTCTTAGCCATGTATCTTTTGACCATCTAATCCTTGCATCAAAACCATCATCTAGCTTCTTAGAGCAATCGTGTTTCTCAACAAGTTGTGTACATCTTAAATTATCCCTATCATGAAGAACACAGTCATATTCCTTCATTCTTTAGCAAGCAATCGTATGTCTCAACAAATTGTGTACATCTTAAGTTATCCCTATCATGAAGAACAAAGTCATATTCCTTCATTCTTTGGCCATGTTGTTGAGCATGCCCTGGTACATAGGCGTGTTCCCTATTTTGTACTTCTTAGTGGCCCCTGTTTTACCTTTTATCTTGATCTTTGACACTTCGGTTCTCTCTGTAGCTTGACCTATGGTGGCATGAACCCCAAATCCTATCACCTCCATATTAGTTAAATTGTATATTTTCAATTTTCTAATTATTGATTTAAGTAATTAAGCTCATTAAATAAAAATGATCTTTTGGTTAACTAATGGATAAGGCATTTAGTCGCATCTCTATAGAAATTTGGTATGAACTCAACATATAGAAACTCAAGTATTTTATTTCACTCATAATGATAAGTCATGGTGAAATAAAATAATCCATAAATAGGTTTGAAATCCTTAATCTACATAGTAGGGTTTCTTCTATTATTCCCATATCCCATCAATGAAAAAAATAAAGAGTAGACTTTATTAGGCTAGAAGATTAAAACCTTTGAAGAATAGTTTTTCTTATAGATTCAGGCACATATTCACATTAGTTTTAATTTCATTTACAATGACCTAGTTTGCACATGAAACCTTAGAATATTTGTATATAGAAATCTAAAGTTTTGTTTGTTTTGTTTGTTTTTTTTTTTAAGTGGTATCAGAGCAATCATATGTGAATTCACCATTTAATTTCTTAATATAATTATTAGTATTTATATTATTATGATTTAATCATTTCAAAGTTCCATGTTTTAAGAATGAAGATAGTTTATGTAAAGTGTCATTTTTCCCTATTTTATGGGTTAGAGTTTTGAGGAGTAAAAGTAAATATACGATGCTCCTTTCAATTATTTGCATAGTATTTAAGTCAACTCGTGGCTATACATCGACTCATTTTCTTTATCTAGTGGTTTCATTAGTTTACCTCATCTATGAGTTGATTTTATCCTTGCCCTTATCACTTACAATCATAGATTAGTTGATTCAGTTGCTAGTGATTATGATAGTATTAATAGGTCATTTTGGACTTGGGCCCCTAGGCATAATTTGACCTATCTAAGGCTTAAGTTAAGCTCTAGAGACTTAGTCTGACCTTCTCAGTCCTTTACGAAGCTCCTGTGGTAAATATTCTTGGCATCAAAGTTGGAACTAAATGTCAATGAGTTTCACTAACCTACTTTGAGGTCAAATCAAGCTACTTGGAGTAGAAATACGTTTAGATCTCCGAACACCTACGAGTTAGATAAGTTTAATTGGACCTCCAAATAAAAAATACTCAATAGATAAGGAACAATTGTGGTCAAAGATTTGCATTCCACTAAATCTAGAATAGATCTTGGGGTCATTATTCCCCTCCCTAAAATGACTTAGCCTCATTTCCTATAAATAGGAGATGAGACCACTTGATAAAGGATCTAAAACTCTCTCTATTCTCACCTATACTATTTCTCTTATAATTGTGTTCACTCAGGCATCGAAGTAGTTACATTGGAGTACCCCCATAGCCTCCTTTTGTTTTATAGGTGACTTGAACCACCTCTCCAAATCTATAGCACAATAGGAAGTTTCTTGTATTTTTTGCCTTTTAGTTGAAGTCTCTTTCATCTACAAATATGGTCAATGGCTACACCGATAATAGTGTTCATATTAAGTTTGTTGAACCATTAGTTCCAACATAAATTTATGAAAAGCAAGATTTTATCCTCCATTTCTTATTTGAAATTTGCAAATTCGTCTTCTTTATTAATACTTATGGTGTAAAAGAAACAAGATAGGTTTTTTCTTTGCATATTAAATCATTGATGTTATGAGATAAAAGTGAACTTTTATTTGATTTCTTTTTTTCTTTGTAAATCCTATATAATATTTCAAGATAAATTGATATAATATCTTGACAAAGTAACCTTTATTATTTTTGTTTATTAGATATCAAATTAAAGATTTGCATAAACTATGTTCACATCTATGAGAGTAATAATCAATCCATAGGAAGGTTATTATATGGCCAGACAATAGACATACAATAATAAATATGTTATAACTGATAAATGTTAAAAATTCTTGAGCTAAATGGTAGACTGATTTGCTGGTTCTGAGAAGGTTGACATAAGCACCATTTTTGAGAGTTCGTTTTTATTTGTTACAATGGCAAAGGAAATATAAGCGAGTAGATCATGGAAATGTCTAATCTTATTATGAGACTGAGGGCCTTAAAGTTGGAATTACTGGAGAAAAATCTTGTGCAACTATTCTTGATTTTTGTTTTTTCTTAGTTCAGTTTTTTCAAGATAAATTATAACACCTAAAAGGAGAAATGGACTTTGAATGAGCTGATTGCACAAAATGTACAAGAGGAGGGAAGGGTTGAAATAAGAGAAGATTAAAAGTGCTCATATGGTGGCTCATTCTTAAGATACAACTCATAGCAATAAGAAAAGGAAAATAGATCATAAGTGTAAAGGAGCTACGAATGCTATGTTTTCACAAGTGTAATAGAAACAAGATAAGAGCATCACCTATTTATTTTACAAAAAGGATAGTCATGTGACGGAGTGTCCTAAGTAAAGTGGCTCATAAAGAAGGGTAAACTCCTTAACTTTGTTTGCTCATAAATTAGTTTAACTTTAATACCAACCTACTATGTAGAGTTATCTAATAAACCAAGTATCAAAAGATGTTGAAAGAATTATCTATGTGCATAATGGTAGCAAAATTCTTGTTGAGGCTACTAGTGCATTTAGATTATAATTAAAGTCTAATTGTTATTTGGATTTGAAAGAGACTTATTATGTATCGTCATTTAAACAACATTCAATTTTTGTTTCTTGTTTGGACAAATCCGGTTACCTTTGTTCATTTGAGAGTCGAAAATTTAGTCTTTTTAAATATTCAAATGTTATTGTTACTAGTACTTTGGTTGATAATCTATAAAGATTGAATTTGCATGCTTCTCATATAGAAGAAACCTCAAATACAAGTAATTATGGTATAAAGCAAAAATTAATAAATGAGAATTTTTTATTTGTGGCATAGACATTTGGGAGATATTTCCAAACAAAAGGATTTACAAGCTTGTGTCAGAAGGAATTCTTTATTCTCTTGATATTTTAGATTTTAAGAATGTGTTGAATGTATCAAAGGAAAACAAACAAATATCAAAAGAAGAAGTGTTAAAAGGAGCTTAAGTAACTAATAATTAATACATGCTTGTACATGTGGTACTTTCTCTACAACTAATAGCATTTTATTACTTTCATAGATGATTTCACCATGGGTACTTGATACATGAGAAGTCCCAATCTCTAGAAACTTTCAAGAATTATAAAACCAAAGTTGGAAATCAACTTAATAAGAAAATTAAGTTTGTTAGACCTAACCATAGTGGTGAATATTATGGTAAATATGATAGGCCATGTGAACAACACATCATGTTGGGACAACCAAGTCAAAATGTTATAGCTATGAAACGTAACAAAACCTTGAAGGACATAGTTAAAAGTATGATTAGTTATTCTTTACCAAAATCACATTAGGGAGAACATTAAGGACTGCAATTTACATCCTCATTCAAATTCCAAGCAAAACTCTATCCAAAACTCCATATGATTTATGAACTAATAAAAAGCCTAGTTTTAGCCATTTCCATATTTACAACTGTCTAACTAAGGTTAAGCTATATAGGTCTAATGAGAGAAAACTTGTCACATTTTGAAACCTAAAGGACGATGATAGTTTGCCACTTGTTTCACTTAAGTAAAACACATAAAGCTTCTTAACCTTTAAACTACTTATTTAAAGATATAGAATAATTGTAAAAGGCTCTAAATATCTAAGGACTTTAATCTTTAAATACCCATTTTCAAATCATAAAATCAAACAACTACTTGAATGGAGGAAACCTAGGCACATAGCATTCCAACTATCATCATCCCAAATCCCAATGCAAGATCGCTTCAATTACAATTGTAGACACTCCCTTTTTGCCCCATTAATTTTTGTTTTTAATAAAAAAAAAGAAGCCAAAGTTGATTTACATTTTGTGTGCATAACATGACAAGAAAAAAGCTTGGCCTAGCTAGTCGAGCTCTTGACCACACATGCTGCAAGTCTCGGGTTTGAAATGTAGGGGACGCAAAATTGTGTCCCAAATTGTTTTTGCCCAGGCTTGTGTAGCATATGCACACGTATGCACGAGTCTGATGAACAATGCTCGTCATTGTTCATCATCTCCCCCCTTCCAAATTCATAGGTCACCAGAAAAAGAAAGGAAATAAATTTGTTTTTTCTCCTATTTTGGATCCGATTTCGTTCATTTTTTGGCTAAATAAAATCAAACAAAAAATGAAAATCAATAGAGGGCATGGAGTAGAATCGGAAAGACATTAAATTTGAATAAATTAATAAAGGAAGTATATAAAAAATATACTTAAAGTTTGACCAAAATAAGGAAATACACATACGGGTCCGATTTTTTTTTTAGACAAAATCTTGTGTGTAATATTCTATTTAATGACATGTTTACGACAAGTGAAGCTCCTAAAACACAAATATATCTTTCAATACTTCAATTATCACAAATTCATGTTCAATTTTGGCCAAAAATATTCAAGAACCTTAAATAGTCATTAAGCTAATTTTGGTAAATATAAGTTTTCTAATTCAAAATTGATGCTGTAAAGCTATAAATAGGACCATGGGGGAAGATTAGGAGAGGCTTTCAAAAAGAAAAACACAAAATTTAGTCAAAATTGCTCAACTTGCAACCTGCAAATTCCCATTCTCTCTCTTCCTTAAACAAGAGAAAATCGAAACAAATCAAGACTACTAAAAACTTTCCCATCACTTGAGGAGTGAAACCCAGTAGTCAATTAGGTGTAATCTTCCCAAGTTTGCTTCAATTGAACTAAAGAACAAGATACATGGTTCACATTGTTTGAGCTTCGATTTGCTTCGAATTGGGAAGGTTAGGAAGTTTGGATCGAGAAATTGGTTGAGGGGTTTTGTTTTCCACATCGTCAAGAGTTGTTCCAACCGTTCAATTTGCACTGTCATTGGCCGAAGCCACCTGAACCACCACCGACCAAAGCACCGTCGGTTAAGCCGCCCGCAAGGTAAGCCTCAAAATCTTTCTCTAATTATTATTATTTTTTGGTTAAATAATACATTAAATAATAATTTTTTAGAAATAATTAAATATTATTTGTTGCATTTGATTATCAAAAATAAAAAATATTTAAAAAATAATAATAATTACTATGTACATATTCATGTTTGTGTTTTATTACTCATCTAGAAAAATATTTTTTTTGAAAAATAAAAATTTTTAAATGTTTTTTTTTCTAAAATTTAGGATTTTTTTTGAAAAGACAAAAAAATATAGGGTTTTAGAATTCTTTTTTAAAAAATAAACGATTAATAACTTATAGTGAAATTTTATTTTATATAAAATAAACCAACAAATTTAATTTTTATAATAAAGTGAACAACAACTTATTTGATCCTGAATAACAGGTACATAGGCACCTATAGGGCAACTTCAAATAATAATTTATTTTTTTAGTTAAACTTTTTTTAAAATAAAGTTTAATTTTGGAAGGTTAAAGTAGTAATTATAAGGTTTTAATAGGATAGCCTCTGACTCCAAATCTTTGGTTTTATTCAAAATATTCTATGTGGACTAGTAGTTAAATTAAGACTAATCTGCTTAATTAGTCTTAACTTAATAGTTTTCCCGATCTCAATCAGGCGGCGACTCCTTTTTCTCTAAGTTAGATAAAAAATAAAATATTTCCTAATTTTAATCAAGGATTTACATTAAATAGGCATAACTTTTAATGTAAATTAAATTAGAAAAAATAAATAAAAGACTAGGCTCGACAACAGCACACCACAAACACCTAAAATAATAAATAAAGAGTGAGTTACAATGGGCTTAGTATAACAGTAACCACAAATACACACTTCGTATCACTTTAAGCCTATTTTCAATGTAATACGTAATTTCATTTAAGTTATACAATCAAAAGCCAGCAAGCAGTATACCTGTAGTGTCTTAGAAATGTGACAAAACATGAGAGTACTCATGACTTCGAAACAACACGATGGGGAACTCAGGGGGTCTGATCCTAGCCAAGTTTATGTATTAGTTTGGTTATTAGTTTTCTGTCCTAGCACTCAATACATAAGATTACTACATACCTAAACCAACGAGCTCAAGAGGTTAAGCAAGGTATGTCTCAACATCTAACTTGAAATCTAATTATTAAAGATTTAGACTAAAATAGTCATATAATTAAATTTGATATTAATTTGTTCCTAAGTGTTAACTTAGTTTTATTATACTTATATTATTATTATTATTGAAGTTTATGGTCTCCTACTAGAGCGAAGGCCCATAAAAGATATAAGCTCAAAAGGAAAGAAAGGCCCAATTAATCTTAAACTAATTTAGCCAATTGTCCATTTAAAGCTTAATCAATTAAGTTTATTATTATTATTCAATAACTAATTAATCCATAATTCCTTATTATTCTTAGTCCAATTGATTTTTTAAAAAAACATGGGCTAATTTTAAAAATAATTATAGGAACAAATGAGTGAAAATGCACACAATATATGCGTGTCTATTGTTCTAAATAATTTGAACAAAAGTTGCATACAATGTATGTACCTTTTCTTTAATTTATTTAGAATAGAAGATGCATACACTATATATGCCTTCTTCGAGCCCCATATAAACAATAGCACAAATGAACAAAATTGAACAGAACCAACAAAACAAATAGCAGCTAAATTGTTAGAAACCCATTTCACATCCTCGTCAAAGTTTCCTAAATACAAACCAAAGATTGTTGAATTTTCACTCAAAAATAGGTAAATCAATCATCCTAATATTCTTATTTACTTACATTTACTTCAATCTTTACAAATTTACATGAAAAATCCACATGAACCCTAATTGTTGCATACTATACACATGTGTCTATTTGTTTAGTAAAATCATTAAATATGCTACATAATTGTTTGTATATAGTGTGTAGTAGCTAACTTGTGTGTATTGGTTGTTTTTGCACATTAAATAAAGTATTACATGTGTATATGTTGATGTTGCATGCCATGTGTTTGTTGAAATGCCCAAGTGAAAAATCCCACATGTTTGCAAGGCTTAGATTAACAAGTGACATCTTAACTATTGCATACTATATACATGTGTGTAATTATTTTGAATACTACATAATTGTTTGTATAAGCGTGTAGTAGCTAATTTATGTGTGTTGGTTGTTATTGCACTTTAGATAAAGCATTATATGTGTATAAGTTGATGATATTACATGTAATGTGCTTGTTAAAATGCCTAAGTGAAATATCCCACATGTTTGCAAGCATAGTTGTCAAAATCGTGATTCTACTTGTACGATTTTACGAGTTTACGTTTTTATGAGGGTTTTTTTAGTTGAATTGCACATAAAATTCTTTTTGTGTAAACTCGAGGTAGAATCGTAAATTTAGGTCTATGATTATACGAATTTACGATTTCACCGATTCTATATGATTCCACACGATTCTACATGATTTTACTTGATTTAAGTTTAATAGGGTATTAAAAATAAGAAAAAAAATTTAAGTTTCTAGAATTTAAAGTAAACTCATCAAATAATGAGTGAAATGACGTTATATTTGCTTTTTTAACTTAAATTGATTCCATTGCTAACTTCACTATTGAAGACCTTTCATTTGTGTAGTTGAGGAAGAAGATATTTAATCTATCAAATGATGATTGGTTGGATATCATTTCAAGTGAAAGAGATTAGGAAAACATGAAAGTAATATTATGGAGGAAATTGGTGCACTTATAAATTTGGAGAGTTATGGCCTAAAACAGTTAAAATTAAGATGTTTTATATATTCATAACATTGATGCTATCAAAAATTAAATATAAATGAATACTTCATAAAACTAAAAAAAGAAAGAAAATATTGATATTATTAGTGATAGTACAATAACGATAATGATAAAATTGATTATGATTCCAGTTGAGTGAGATTATGATAGTTTTGATAATTTAAAATAGTTGATGATTAATTTTTTATTTTTAATTTAATTTTTTTATCATGATGGTTTATTTTACTGTGTAATTTATATCGACACTAATATATATGTTTTAGTTTTATGTATTAGCATAATGATTTATAATTAACTACTTATACTATAACTTATATTATGACCAAAATTTATATTAAATTTCTTTATTTATAGCATGCATTTTAAGTTTTTTATAACTTATGTAAATCTATTTATAGTTTTTTACTACTAATTTACATAGTTTATAAAAACTTACGTTTCTAGGATTTGATTTTATGTTTGGATTTTACAGACCCTCTGGCGATTCTAGGTAAAATCTCAAGTTTAACAACCTTGTTTGCAAGGCTTGGAAATGTTGTACATCTCAATGGGCTTAGACTAATAAGTGACATCCTAATTGTTACATACTATGCACATATGTAGTTATTATCATTGAATTTGTTGTGTAATTGTTTGTATAAAGTATGTAGTAGCTAATTTGTATGTATTGGTTGTTGTTACACATTACATAAAGCATTATATTTGTATAAGTTGATGTTGTATGCAATTTGTTTGTTAAAATGCCTAAGTGAAATATCCACATGCTTGTAAGGCTTGGAAATGTTGTACTTCTTAGTGGGCTTAGACTAACAAATGATATCTTGATATCATTGGGTTGAGAATGGTTGAATTTATAAAGTTTGTTATTTATGCATTTGAAAATATTGTGAGTGGGAAGTGGGATCTAGAGTACGATAGAGATGCTTTCAAGAAACTAAAAATGAAAAAAAATGCCAAATATGCGGAATTATTGGTATTAATCCTAATGCAATACAATAGAGATATTGCACACGCATCTTCACATCATAGTGCTGGTGTATCATATTACTCAATGGCCATTAGAGATGATGATGATGTTGATAACCTTATTGAAATAGTTGAAACTCTAAGGGAAGAGTCATACAACACTTGTATGTCAAGGTTAGTGAGGAATTGAGGCCTTATCCTCATCATTGCACATTAAGAGTAGGCACTTCTACTCATACAACATCGCATGTGCAACAAGTGATTACTGATCCACCAGTAGTTGAAGAGTATGATGCAAAGTGTATTGAAGAGTATGATCTAATGCTTGTATTTCAACAGTTAAATGAGCTTGAAAACAAAGTTGAAGAATAAATTGGTTTGGTCATCCATAAGCCTATTTTGAATGATCTTGAGTTTGATAGTGATGGTAGTAATTCTAAAGATGATTATCATATGCATGGAAATGTTGCTTCTAAAGTGCCTCCAGCAAACCCTTCTTGCTTATTGCAATCCATGAAAGCATTGATAAATCCATTTGAAATGAGAGGAAATTGAGATGCTATTCGATTCTTCAATGCTAGTAGTGGTGATGGCTACATAAGTTTAGAGGAAATTGAGAATGCAATGTGTAGTAACTTAAGTAACAGTAATGAACTTAGTAAAGGCATGAGATTTAACACCAAGAAAGATCTTGTCGAAGTAGTTAAGATGTACCACATAAAGAACTGCTAGAACTTTAATGTCAAAGAATCAAAGAGTACCATGTGGTCCATATTATGTGCAAAAAGGCATAACAATTGTAGGTAGAGGCTGCAGGCATGTAAAAAGAAGTTAGTGGGGGTTTTTTTTTGTTATAACAAAATATGAGAGACCTCACATATGTTTAAATCCTATCATAAACTAGGATCATCCTAAACTTGATTGCAATATGATGGTTAGTTGATTTCTTAATGTTATTATGATAGAACTCGACATGAAGATTACCACTCTTAGGACTATAGTGGAAGACCCCTTTGCTTATACGGTATCTATAAGAAGGGTGTGGGAAGGCAAGCCAAAGGCAACTGAGATCATATATGGCTATTGGGAAAATCATACAACAAGCTATTAAAACTTCTTAATGTGATCAAGAATAGTAATCTTGGAACACAAGTTAAATGGGGGTGGTATAGATCACCAATGCCTAGGGAGTCATATTTGAAGCGGGTCTTCTAGACATTTGGTCTATGTGTGGAGGCCTTCAAATATTATAGGCCAATAATATATATTGATGGTACTTTTATGTATGAAAAATACGTGCATAAACTACTCATTGCTTATAGCATTGATAAAAACAACCATATAGTCCCCTTAGCCTTTGCTAGTTGATGAGGAAGTAGTTGAAACATGGGGATGGTTTCTAAGACACCTAAAGCAACATGTTGTTGGTGAGGAAGAAGGACGTGAAACCATTTGTCTCATATCTCGTAGACACAAAGGTATTAACTTTATGTTTATAAAAGAGTCCATTAGATGGAGACCTTCATTTGCTATATGGAAGTTCTATATATGCCACATAGCAAGCAATTTTAATATAGCCCATAAGAATATACAATGTAAGAAGTTCATAACAAATGCAACGATGCAAGCATAGGAAGAAAATTTGAAAATATAGGCAACACATGGGAGCAATAAAGGAAGATCTCCTAAATTTATTTAATAACATTACCTTAGAGCAATGGACATTTGTGTATAATGGCGAGTACTATTTTGGTAATATGACTACAAACAATATTGAAGCGTATAATTCAATTCTAAAAAATGCCTGGAGCTTACTAATGACAGCTCTTGTAAAGAAGATTTTCTATAATTATGTTTTCAACTAGGAAGAACAGTACAATGATGCCAAGGAAGCAATAGTGGAGAGCAAGGCATTTACAAAATACTCGTCTAAGTTTATTGAAAAGTGGAGCCAGTGGACTAGCTCCCATATGGTGGTTGCTTACCACAAACACAATAGAGTGTTTAAGGTGGTAACCAGAAGCCAATGAGTAGTGAATGGAGTAAAGGGAGGGGGTAGGACTTATACAGTCAATTACAAGAATAACACATGCACATGTAACAAATGGTAGATATATAGGACTTCATGTTCACATGCATGTGCAATAACGGTGTATTTGAGGGTTGACTTTGTGCCCACTATTGGGCCTTGGTATAAACACATCAACTATAAATGCACCAGACCCATTTCATGCCGATCAGAGATGAGATTAACTAAGTAAGACCTAGCTTTCCATATCTTCTACCACATCCAAACCTCTAGCAGAAAAAAGGTAAGCCTAGGAGAAGATGATATCACATGGAGATGGACATAAGGGGACCTCTAGAGCGAGTCACATGTAGTCTTTGTAGAATAGAGGGCCACAGTAGAAGAATATGTTCATAGAGAAACAAGCATGGTAAATAAAGGAAGATTATGAAAAAACATCTATGTGGTTGATTTAATTTGGTGTTGCATATATTATTTTTAAGTTTGCATTTTGTGTGGAACTAACATACTTTGTCTCATTTTGCAAATTAGATGGAGCTTAGACTAGTTGATAGATTAATTTTAACTCATCGGGACAGTTACCTCATACATGTTGTATGGGATGGATATTTGTTATGCCACTTAAATACTTGTGTTTCCTCATCTATGAATGATGTGACAAATAACCCAAACATGTCTTTTTAGGGAGACTATCGGCTTATGGTCCAAAAAAGTGAGATGAAGTTGCATAGTGACTAGCGGGATATTCCATTAAATGCACATATGGAGCCATATCTCACGCAGGCAGGTTTTTTAATACTTAGTCAATTGCCATTCATTTAGCTTGATTGGCACTTGATCATAGCCTTAGTAGAGTGTTAGAGGCTTGAGACCCATACATTTCATATGGCTCATGGGGAAGCCACTATTATCATATAGAACATTGAGCTATAGTTTGGTTTTCCCATTAATGGACAGGTGGTGACAAGTAGCACCAACCTGCCATAGGCACGTATGATGGAGCGTTTGCTTGATCCAAGCCCTAGAGTAAAAAACATTAGAGGGGGACGAGTAAGCTTGTCTTGGTTAAGGGATAAGCTCCCGGTGTTCATGAGTAGGTTAGATGCTACACTTGCACCTACATACTGTAGTTGTTGGGAAGATTTATATTCACAAATAAATCTAGTTCCCTTGTTCACTGCATGATTCTGTTACTTTTAGAGGACCTCGCCATTGTAGGGCAGTATAGTTAGGGATCCACTTGCAACTTTGGGCCTAAGACAGATTCTCACATGTAGCCTCTTAGAGTCATCACGATGCTTATATAGATGATAAGAGACCCTTGGCTACTCGATGGTGGATGGACCGAGATATTCAATATCACCCCACTCATGTAGCGTTCTCTTACCGTGACACCTTTAATAGGTAAACATGACACCAAGTATTGTATGTGTATTGTTAAATTATTCTCATGTTTTAATATATAGCATCTTAACACTAACTCTTACATATTAAATGTTAGGTTGTGTGGTAGCCATACCCCAAGGAGACCATTTCAATCCTCCCCCCTTTTGTAGAGTCAGGAGACGCATTTGGATGGCTAAGGTTCCGCTTATTTGCTTCTACATTGTAGAGTTTTGAGACCCTGATCATGTCATTCACCAATTTGGTGGTTACCGGATAATTCTATAACCAATTGATACAAAGGTAAGACTACACAATATTGATTTATGGGGGAGGACGGATATTAATTGGCTTAGCCTACATGCCCTATACATTGCCATGTGGAATGAGCACCATGTCTACCTAGTGCAAATAGAGAATGCTTTTGGAGTCAATTTATAGTAGATTAGATGGTAAAAATGGATAAGCAGGTACTATATGGGGTGTATTGGAGCCATTCTTAGGTAACTGGCAAGTTAATTATCCAAGTCTCACTAGTAACTTAGTAAATAAACTTGTACTAACCCTCTTATGTCCATCTTTTGTTCAAGCCAATACATTTGAAAGAATCTGACTATCTCCTAATCATGCCGTAGCTATATCCTTGGTTAAGAGTGGGATGTAGCTTTTAGAGGATCATGGCGGGGTTCAATTATTCCTTAGGCCTTACCATCAATATTAACAGGAGGACCTCGATGTAGTAGTTGATTAGCAGCATGTTCAAGATAAGCTTATTGCACCACCTTAGCAAGGGGGTAGGACTAAAGTTAAAGGACTCAAGCTGACGCTTGGTTAAAATCGACAATAGGTGGATGTACCTGATGTACCCAACTTATTAAGGTATCTTGCATCGCCAAAAGCATTTGTGGATGTTGCACCTTGGAGCTTAGAGCCACATAATAGCACTTACATGATTGAGTATATGATTGGCACCTTAGCTATCACGATAATCTTACCTTCGCTACACTAGCTCTACAAAAGAGATGCCATGACTTACAACATGGTAAAAGTTCTAGCCAAGAGAGTCTGATACCTCTTCAAGACTTTGATGAGACACTTACATAGCAATACCCAACATAGGAGTCGGATGCTCCTTCTCATGGAGATGGTTAGGAACATAGACAACACACTAGATCATGAATTATGCACATTTTCTCAAGGAGAAGTAGTAGGAGATAAACTTTTTTTCTTTACCCTTTTGTACATTTAAGACAAACTTAACATATTTGAAATGGTAACATTTTTTTTTTTTTTTGGAAGTTCTCTTAATGTTCACATTAATACTTATTTGAACTAATGGAGGTTGGGGTTTAAGTTTGTTTGGATATTGATGTGTTGGTTTGGTGACAAAGTTATACTATGTATGTGTTGTTTAAGTTGCTATGTTTTGTATAGAGGGTTGCTATGTTTATTTTCTCTAAGTCTACAGGTACAAAATTGAATGTGCATACACTGTATGCATTTTTACTCCCCTATTTGCATAATTAGTTTTTTTTTTTTAAAAAAAAAAGCCCCATTTTAATAATTGGTTTAAAAAATGGTCCCATATTTGAAAAAAAAAAAAAAAACTAGTCTAATTATGTCTTTATCCAATTAACCATTAAGGCTAAGCCTATTGGGTCTTGACCCATTATAAGTTATAGGCCTTTTATTTTTATTTAAGTCCAAGTCTTACATTCGATTAAGGCCCATAAGGGGATTGGGCCCTAAAAGGGAAAGTGAATTTAATTAATTAGGAATTGAGCCTACTAAGCTTAATGTTATTATTTAAGTTAACCATTAATTAATTAGGATAATTAATCATGTTGATTTTGGAAATCCAATTAATTAACCAAGTTAATCACTTAAACTACTAAGTAAATCTTATTGGGTCTATTACACTCTAGTCCATTCACCTAAGCTCAAATATGTTTATTATGCTTAATTTATTTAGTCCAAGCCCATTTAATTATTCTAGGCCTAGTTTCATTTATTATACCCAATTTAGGCCCATTAGTTTTATTTATTAGGTGCATGCCCCCACTACATTTAAGGCCTACAAAAAGTACCTTATTAAACTAAGACCCATTAAGGTTATGGACCTTAAAAAGAAAATGGACTCAAATAATTTTGGAATTGGGCCCACTAAGTTAATTATTAATTAATTTATGTAATTAATCCAATTAATTAGGGCAACCATATTCATTGATTTAACTAATTATCTAAGTTGATTAAATTAGTCAATTTAGGCCCACTTGTTTCAATGCATTACCTAAAGTCCAAGTCTTTTATTTTTAACTTAGGCCCACCTTACCCATTAACTATGTCAAATTACTTAAACTTAATTACTTAGGAATTTTATGTAATTTAAGAGAATCGGGTATAGGGTCAAAGTGGGCTAGTTTTAGATGGTCCCATTTTAGGTAATGGGCCAACCTTAGGGTTTGGTGGGTTGATCTTTATTAAAGCCCATCCAAGAGTCTTATTCCTTTTGGTTTATGTCTAAGTCTATTTATCCAATTTCTTCTCAACTTCCATTAAAATAAAAATAAACACAATTCTAGGTAGTCAAGTCTTAAAAAATGGATCAAGTCAAGAACTCCCCTACATTGGATTCAAATTTGATTTCTTTCATGTTTGAATTTTTCGATTGTTGAAATGGATTCTATGATCAATAATCTTCATGGAGATGTAAATAGCTTAAATCTTGTAGAAAAGAAAAACAC
This sequence comes from Laguncularia racemosa, assembly GCA_037954665.1. Classification (NCBI taxonomy): domain Eukaryota; kingdom Viridiplantae; phylum Streptophyta; class Magnoliopsida; order Myrtales; family Combretaceae; genus Laguncularia; species Laguncularia racemosa. The sequence continues at coordinate 922,424 of JBBMOL010000146.1, forward strand.
ATTTTTTGTAAATTTTGGTGATCTAAATGGATTAAATGGTAGGTTTTGATGAAGAACACTTTGAATGTTCATGAATATTCAAGAACACATAAACATTCAAAGAGTAAAAAATTCATGAAATGCACATTTTAGGTTTTCTTTAAACATTTAACATATATAAATTACATAATACATTAAGAATACCATCAAATCAAAAATCAAAATGATATTAAAATTTCAATAAGTATGGAAAAATAAACAACTTGACTTATTTCAAACATTTATAGCTCAAGAAGGCAACGTTATGCAACTGAATTTCTATGTATACACCATATAACATCATTATCATCATCTAGTACTAAAATCATCATTCTTATCATTAAAAAAAAATCAATTGACACAAGATTCTAGCATGATTTAAATAGGAAAACATGCTGGAATTTCTTAGAAATCCACATATGGAGCTTATTGAACATGCTAATCACCCAATATGCAAGAATTTCCATAGCAAGCAACATATATCCATCATTTGACATCTAAATCATCATCTAACCTAATGTTTATCACATGAATCATCATTTAAAATATTATTACATCAAAATTACAAATCAAAGTAAGAATTGCACACTGGAATGCTCTAAGGGTGGCAGAATTAACATGTAATCATCCAAACATGCACTAAGTCACATAAATCTAACTTTTAGATAATCAAAACTTGTCTAAACTCTACATTAACCTATCTAGCATCCTTGAGACACTTGAAATCAACAAATCAAAGCCTAAACTATGCATGAAGGTGGCAACAACATAGGGTTCTCCAAGCTTAACACTTAAAAGTTCTCAAGACATCCAAATAGCATATCTAATCACTATAATACTTCATTTGCATCAAGGATTGAAATCTTACCTTGAGAAGAATCTTGTGTAAGTCCTAACAAAATTGATAGCGCCACCTAGGGTACTCTAAGATGCCAACTTTCTTGATTAATCCTTAGAAGTTCAAGTGAAAGTCACTCATTGGCAACTAGCCCTAAAAATTAAGCCAAAAAACTAACTTAAACTTCAAAAATGGAAGAGAACACTTCCCCTTGATCCTTTAAAGCACAAACCAAGATAAATGACACCTCTTAATGTTCTTCTCTTGATGATTTCCCTAGTTTACTATGCATAAGCAACCTAGGTTAGTACTTAGATTAACTTAAAGCTAAGTTTAGGATTTTAAACTTATGGAGAGTTCTAGAATGGAGAATGGGGGCTAAGATTTAAATTTTCTGCACATTGCAAATATTTAGAGGTTGGTAGCACTAAACCCTAAGGGGATTAAGTAGGGTTGACATGGTTTCATGCCTTTTTCTCAATTCTAGACTTTTGTCTCTACTTAAGTTTAATTGGGGTTTTAGGTTTGCCTAATCATTAAGCTAACACTAATTGAGCTTAGCAATGTTCCAAATCACCTATTTGATTGTCTAGACTCACTTATTGATATTTTCCTTTGAAATTGGATATAGGGGCACAATGGTCATTTTTTAAGCCTTAGGAACCCTTGTTAATTGACTTTAAAATTTCCCTTTTTGACTCAGTTGCTTTATTAATGACTTGGATTATTTCATTAGTAGTAAAAACCCTTTTTTATCAATCTTGATAAAATCGAGTTTAAGGATAAAATGATCATTTGCAAAATTTCTACTCCTAAATCTTTGAAAATTACTCCTAAATCAACTCTTGAATTTTTAAAAACATTCCTTTAATTATCTTCTTGGAAATTCTCTTTCTATTTTTAATTAACTTAATTGATCTTAAAATATGAAAAACCTAATTATTTCAAAACTAGATTCAAGAATAGTTATTTGCAACTTTGCTGAATACTCACAATGATAAAAGGGATTTAAATTTTATGATCACTTAAGTATATCCTTTTCCGTGACTGAGAATGCTAAATTTCTTAAGGATTTTAAACATGGTCAAAGCATAACAATCATGAATCTTGTCTTTAAGGAGGAATGTGTTAATGTTCCTACACTTGCAACTGAAAATATACCAGCATTTACACTTGTTACTTTTCAAGAAGCAAATATGAATTTTTAAACTAAGATTCCTCCAACTTTTGTAGAGGAGCAAGCTCCTATCTATATTGTGGTATCATAACAACCTCAAGTGGAAGTGTCATTTCATAGATCCACTAGGGAAAGAAAATCTACAATTTCAAATGATTATGTCATTATTTTAAAGAGCATGCATTTGACATAAGATTGGAAGATGATCCATCGTTATTAGTCAAGCTAAACAAAGTACAAATTCCTAAAGTGGATAATTGGCATGAAGGAAGAGAAGAAATCAATGAAGACAATGATATTAAGGATCTAGTTGAATATTTGACATTTCATCCAAAAAAGAAAAAATGGATCTTGTCAAATTACCTAAAAGTGTGAATCCAATTAGTTGCAAATGATTATTTAAGGCTAGCTAGGATTCAAAATGCAATGTTAAAAGATATAAAGCATGTCTTATCATTAAGGATTTCATGCAAAAGGAATGCATCAATTATAAAGAAATTTTCTCTCTAATGTCATCGAAAGACTTTTAGAATCATTGTAGCACTCATAACTCATTATGATTTAAAGCTCCATTAGATGGGTGTAAAGATTGTGCTTCTAAATTTCTAGGTTGATGAAGCAATATATATGGTGCAACCAAAGAATTTTTAATTTGGAGAATGAAAACATCTTATATGCAAATTAAAAATATCCATCTATGAAGTAAAGCAAACATCTTGTCAATTGTATAAAGGTTTGGTCAGGTGATTTCCTCTTTTAGTTTTAAAGAAAATGCTATTGATTAGTGTGTATATCATAAGATCAATTGGAATAAGATGGCAATATATGGTTTGATTATGATGGCAGTACATAGTAAATGCTTATTGTTTTTTCTTACCATCTATATTATGATGGTAGTATATAGTAAATGCTTATTTTTAACTCTCTTTTTTATCAAATCATGTTTTGTACTAATCAAAATTACCAATACAAATACATTTTGATAACCTTACAAAAATACCAAAAATAAGATATTACAAAATTTCTGTATAAAATACTTGGTTACTCAAAGATAACTTGATTCTCTCTCGTCTTACTATATACTAAGGGTATAATAGTAGCTAAGGACCCTATACTATCAATATCCATTATCATGCCTAGCAAGACTATTATGATTGATCAACCTGAGGTGTGACATGTAGAAAGCCATGTATTTATTTTACTTGTTATGATGTGACAAAGAAATAAAATGATAAAGGTTATAAATAAAGTTGAAATTTTCAATCTAAGCAGGGCTTCTTCTACTTTTACTGTATTTCATCAATGAAAAGATCAAGAGTACACACTACTTTAGACTAGAACGCTAAAACCATTTAAGAATAATTTTCCCTACCAATTCAGGTATGTTTCCACATTTGTTTTAATTTTATTCATAGTACCCTATTTTACACAAGATTTTGGAATATTTGTATATAGAAATCTAAAGTTTTATTTCTCTCTTCATCAGCATGGAAATAGTAATAAATATTTTAGTTTTGGATAAGTTATACTAATCCACTTAGAAATTTTGAAATTGTATCACTACCTCCAAGTTTTAGAGTAAGCATTTTTCTACACTCAGCGTGGGCCCCATACTTTTTGTTCACATGGCAAAGGAATGGTTACACCATTGCATGATATAATTCCCTAAAAAACGTAAAATTAGAAGAACAATTGAAAAATGTAAATTTAAAGACTAAATAATGCAAAATGATACACATATTAACTACTTGTAAAATTGTACGTTATTCCCGAGATAATGACAATACTCGTTACATTTTAACGTGATTTTATTATGAAAATCGATCAAAAGTGGTAAAATGCACACTCAGCAAATCAAATGCATAATATTTTTTTAAAAAAAAAAAAAGAATCGAAATCAGGGGTTAAATGGTTCATATGTTATTTATATATTTTCAACCCAAGATTATGCTATTTATATATTGGAGACAGGAGCTTTAATTTCGATATAATTATTTTCTATGACCCGAGGTGAAGTTTTGATTTAGTCGGTGTACCCACATGCAAATTTGCATGAACATTAGACAAAATGGGGCTTTTTTAGCTACCAAAAGGTTTGGGGGACATAATGATTTGATTAAGTTATAATTTATTGTTATCATATGCTTATGATACTATATTTACCCTCAAGGCAATCTTTGGATGGCATGATGTAGTTTTACACGAAATTAGAGTTATTAAAGGATTTTTTAGTGAAAGTAATTGAATAACCTAGGGGGTGTTTTCATAATTTCATGATATGTAAAGATTGATATAGTAGCACATTTGGATAATTGGCAAACTAACGACTACGTGAATATGAGCTTTATTGAAATTGATAAGGAATGATTAAGCTATAATTATTAGAAGTTGGTACCATTAATATGATTGCGTTTTTTTCTTTTCTTTTCTTTTCTTTTTTTCTTTGTAAAATATGATTGTGTTCGGGTGTTGAAATTGTGTACCGGTAAGTAGTTTGGTCTTCCATGAGCATCTATGTGTCCAACTTTAAGTTCGACATGTGTGAATTTACAAGCTTCCAATGTTGTATTTGGCTATTATTTATATCACCAGCAAGATTCCATCTAGTATGTAGTTGAATACTAATATGCTCTAATCCCTTTTTAGGTTATCTAAGATCACCTCTTATTAAGTTGTACAATGGTAGGCCAAGTCACAAGTGTACAGCTCTAGATAATTATCACCGTCTTCAACCCATTGTCTCACTCGAATTTAAGATTTTCTTGGCCAAGACTCTTGGACTTTCATGGTTCTCCTCGGTTGACCTCACCTCTCTACACATCTTTTTACAAAAACCTTAACTCGTGACATAGCTACATCACTATTTGCAATGGTGTTCTCCTAGTAACTGCTCCTCACAAGCTTCTCCAACATGAGCACTTTTGTCAACAAGGTTACTCACACATAATCTTTTATTTCACTTAAGTAGCATTTAAGTGACTCAATAAAGTTTGAAACCTTCTAACTTCAATACCATGTGTCACAGGATGAGAGGTTTTCCCCTTGTCGAGATCCCGCGCGGCGCTTGATTATCCTTCATTTCATACTTTTACCTCATTTCTGGTTAGCGAGCCAACCTTCCCTTCCTATTTTCTTAGGAATTATTCTAAGTCTATCTTCCAATAGAAGAGCCTTCATTTGGCTTTACTACAATCCCTCTTATGATTGTGGAAACCAATCTTATCAACTAGTTTTAGCTTGCAAAGCATCAAAGGACCAAAAGTTCACCCCTCCTAAAGATCTCTTGCACTACTCAAGCATATTTTATTTCGTACTTTTATCTCATTTTCAAAAAGCGAGCCAACCATCTTTTTCTCTTTTCCCATGACTTGTTCAAAGTCCGTCCATCATCTATTAGAAGTGTCTTTATCTAACTTTTCTATAGTCCCCCTTATGATTATGAAAACCTACCTTCTCAATAAATTTTAACCTATCATGACCATTATTTAGAGAGTGGCATCGACTCCTAACCCATTTGTTCACAAGTGGTCAAATCTACCTTCAATGTAGCCCCATCCCTAAAACAAACTACACCATCGATACAACTCGTTACGTTCTAAACTCAAGTTGATCCCTCACTTCATCTTAATATCATAGACTATGACACCATGCCCATCATTAAGAGAATGACATTGACCGGAGAGTTTATTCTAGGCATTAGGGAACATTGAAGGCGAATTTTGCCACCCGTAAACAAACTATTCAGGAGCTAATGCCATTCTCCTAATGATGACCATGGTAGGCTAAAACCAATTGAGAAGTTAGTCTCCACTATCATATAGGGACTATGGCAAAACCGAATGAAGGTTCTCCTAATGGAGGACAAGCTCGGAACAAGTCCTATGCCAATATGAAGAGAAGGTTGGCTCGCCATCTAGAAAAGAGGTAAAAGTATGGTCAAACATTGTATGGGATCTCCAAGAAGGAAAAAATCTCTCATCCCTTGACACATGGTAGGCTAAAATTGGTTAAGAAGATTGGTCTCAACAATTATAAGGAGGACCATGGCAAAGCCAGATGAAGACACTACTAATGGAAGACGGGTTCAGAAAAATTCTTGAGAAAATAGGAAAAGAAAGTTGACTCGCCATCCAGAAATAATGCAATAGTATGAAACAAATGATGGTTAAGCACCATATGAGATCTTTAGGAGAGGATAACCTCTTGTCTCGTGACAAGTGGCATTAGAATTAGAAGGTTCCAACTTTCATCGAGTACCTAAATGCTACTCAAGTGAAGTAAAAAATTGTGTACGGGTAGTCTTATTGACAAAAAGGCTCATGTAGGAGAAGTTTGAAAGGAGAAGCAACCATTAGGAGGACAACTTTGCAAAAGAAGACGCAATCGTGTCATGAGTTAAGGTTATTGTAACAAGAGTTTCCCAAATCAATACAAAACAATGAAAAGTAAACCAATGGCCCACCCTACTGTTAGCTACTCAATGAGAGTCGATCACAAAAGACATGGTGACAGGTGAGATCAAATAAGGAGAGCCATGGAAGTTCAGGAGTCTTGGCTAAGAAGATCTTAGAGTGGAGTGAGACAATGAGTGAAGGAGGGTGGTAACCATCTAGGGTTATACAATTGTAAGCCACCCTACCGTTTGGCAACTTAACAAGAGCCCATCTCGGTGCACATGGAGAGGGGTGAGGGCCCAAGAAGACTGTCTGTAGAAACCTAGAGTCTTAACTAAGGTTGTCTTAAGGTAGAGTTTGACAACGAGAAGAGGGGAACAATAATCTATTATAGTAGTATAGTAGTAGGCCGTTTTATAATTGAGCAATTTAAGAAGATGAGATCTTGAAAGACAAAAAGATAAGGTGAAGGCAGGAGAGGAAGTCCTATGGAAACCCCTAGTCTTGGCTGGAGAAGACCATTGAGGAGTTTGCCAATGGGGGAGAGTGGTAATCTGTTGGAAATGAGTTAGTGATTAGAGATTGGCCTTATGACGAACGCGTCATGAATTCAGGTATGGGAGAATGTCACGGTCCATGACAATAAGAAGAAGTTAGGGAGAGATTTAGGCTTAGAATGTAGTGAAAAACATTGAAAGGGTAGTTTATTCAAGGGGTAGGGATACTTTGAAGGAGGTTTTAGCTATTTGTGAATAAATTGACCGGGTGCTAATGTCGTTCTTCTTAATATGGCCTTGGTAGGCTGAATTTTGTTGAGAAATTTGGTCCCCACAATTATAAGGAGGATCATGGCAAAGTCGAATAAAAGCTCTCTTAATGGAGAATGGGCTTGAAGCAAGTAAGAAAAGAAGAAAGTATGAAATAAGGAGGATTGAATGCTACGTAGGATTTTTAGGAGGGGAAAACCCCTCGTCCCATGACAAGATGACAAGCCAATCTTCTCTTCTTGTTTTTCTATTACTTGCTTCAAACCCTTCCTAGGAGAGCTTTCAATTGCCTTTGCTATGGTACCCCTTATGATTATGGGGACTTAACCTTTTCAACTAATTCCAGCCTATCGTGGCCATCATGAGAAGAGGGGTACCAACTCCAAATTAGTTTGTTCACAACTGGCCAAACCTACTTTCAAAATACCCCCACTCTTAAAACAAACTATTCTACCAATACTACTCAGTACGTTTTAAGCCTTAGTTGATCTCTCACTTGCTTTTAATGTCACTAACCATGAAATTCTCCCCTACATAAATTTATGACACCCTAAGGATGTGGATCTCTGACCACTACCCCATTTCAAACATTACTATTCTCCCACATTGATAAACTCCCTCAAGGTCTTCTTCAACCAAGACTACGACCTTACACGAGCTATCCTCTATCGTTCTCACCCCCTCTTTCCATCATTTGAGATCTCTTTTTATTAAGTTGCCTACTAGTAGAGAGGTCAATTGCTCTACTACTCTAACCGATTATTGGCCCCCTCTATCAATTGTTAAACTCCACATCAAGATCAACTCAATTAGTACTCCAGACTTTCACAGACCTTCCTCTCTCACCCTTATCCCCATTCAAGCCCTCTAAGATCGCCTTTTACTAAGTTGTACAACAGTAGGATAGGTCACAAGAGTACAACTCTAGATGATTACCATTGTCTTCAATCCGTTGTCTCACTCAAATTCAAGATATTCTCAACTAAGACTCTTGGACTTGCATAGCTCTCCTCAATTAGCCTCACTCTTTCCACATTTTCTAAGATCAACTCTTCATGAGTAACTCAATGGTAAGGCGGCCCATTGGTTTACATTTCATTATTTTGCATTAATCTGAGCAACTCTTTTCACAAAAACCTTAATTCGTGACACAATTGCATCTCCATTTGCAATGGTGTTCTCTTAGTAGCTACTCCTCCTCATAAGCTTCTCTAACACGAGCACTTTTGTTAATAAGGCTACTCACACACAATATTTTATTTCACTTAAGTAGCATTTAGGTGACTCAATAAAGTTTGGAACCTTCTAACTTTGATACCACTTGTCACAGGATGAGAAGTTTTCCCTCCTAGAGATCCCATGCAACATACGACTATCCTTTATTTCATATTTTTACCTCATTTCTAGAAGGCGAGCCAACCTTCCCTTCATGTTTTCTTAAAAAATGTTCTGAGTTCATCCTCTAATAAGAGAGCCTTTATCTGGCTTTACTACAATTCCCCTTATGATTCTAGGAACCAACCTTATCAACTAGTTTCAATCTACAATGCATCATAAGACCAGAGGTTCTCCCCTCCTAAAGGTCTCGTGCGACACTCAACAATCATTTATTTCATATTTTTATCTCAATTTTGGATGGCAAACCAACTTTCTCTATCTTTCCCCATAACTTGTTCCGAGTTCATTCTCTATTAAGAGAGCCTTCATCTAGTTTTGCTATGGTTTTCCTTATGATTGTAGAGACCTACTTTCTCAACAGATTTAATTTGTCACGGCCAACATTTAGAGAGTAGAATTAGCTCTCGACCTGTTTGTTCACGGATGGTCAAACCTACCTTCAATATATACCCCCATCCCTAAAAGAAAGTAATCTACTAATGCTACTCAGTAAGTTCTAAACTCAAGTTGATCCCTTACTTCATCTTAATGTCACGGATTGTGACACCATAGCCATCAAGAAAATGGCATCGACATGATGGTTCGTTCTAAGCATAAGGATACACTAACGCCCCCATTTACTTTGTCGTAATTGGAATTCCATTACAATTCTATTATGTATGAAATAGCCATTACGTTGTTTACTTCACAAAACAGGAATTCATCACGAAATTGCAATTACATGAGTCATTGAATTACCATTCCCTAGCCAAAGCAACGTAATAGCAATTCGGGCTTCATTTGTTTTTCCCCAAAGCACATCGACATTGAAGAAGTAGAGGAAGAGGGTTGTGCAGATCTATCGTGGAGATCCTGTCGTCACTTATTGTTGATCGTCGCTTGCTATCTATCATTGAAGGTGTCCGTTGATCAAAGAAGACGTTGGAAATGTTGTCACTTGCTTCCATCAATCTATAGGAAGGAGGCATTCATCGTCGAATCTGGCTAGGTGCATCCCATCGTCACTTTTGCTGGCCATCGTCACTTGCACACCGTCATTGCTGATGTCGACCATCATTGTTGTCCATCAATCACTGGCATCAAATCTATGCGTAAAAACATCAGTGGCTGGTGTCGATTAATCTATAGGAATGAGGCTTACGTCGTCGAATCTCACCAAGTACATCTTGTTGTCACTTGCCCCTATTGTCGCTAGTCTCTATCGTTGCTACTATCCATCGATCAGTGGTGTCAAATTAAGGATATTTTCGTCGTTGTATCCAATTTCGGGCTTCAATAATATGCATCAACATTTAAGGATACTTTTGTTAAATCATTTATTATTCCACCCTTATTCATTCCTTTATTCTTTCAAGTAAACAATATAATCCTAATTCCATTACATCTAAGTAAACATCATTATACCAATTCAGTGTAATAGTTATTCCCTAATAATAACTATTTTATTCAGTAAAGTAAACGGGCTGTAAAGATAAGTTTAGCCACTTGTGAACAAATTATTATGGAACTGATGTTGTACTCTTGATGATGGCCATGTTGTTAGTCCCCATAATCATATGGGAATTGTAGCAAAACCAAATAAAAGATCTAATGAAGGAGAGGCTAGGAACAAGTCTTATGCCAATAAGAAGAGAAAGTTCACTCGCCATCCAAAAATGAGGTAAAAGTATGAAATAAAGAATGGTCGAATGCTATATAAGATCTCCAAGAAGGGAGAATCTCTTGTCCCATAAAGCATGGTAGGCCAAAACTGGTTGAGAAGGTTGGTCTCAACAATCACAAGAACCATGGTAAAACCAAATAAAGGCTCTCCTAATGAATGACGGATTTGAAACAATTTTTAAGAAAGCAAGAAGAGAAGACTAGCTTATCATCCGAAAATGATACATAAGTATGAAACAAATGATGGTCAAAAGCCGTACAAAATCTTCAAGAAGGGATAACTTCTCATCCCATGACAAGTGGTATTAGAATTAGAAGGTTCCTACTTTCATCAAGCCACCTAAATGCTACTTAAGTAAAGTAAAAAATTGTGTGTGGGTAGCCTTGTTGACAAAAAGGGCTAATGTAAGAGAAGCTTAAGAGAAGGAGCAACTACTAGGACATCATTGCAAAAGAAGACGCAACCAAGTCGCAAGTTAAGGCTTTTGTAACAAGAGTTGCTCAAATCAATACAAAATAATGGAAAGTAAACCAATAGGCTACTCAATGAGACTTGATTGTAGAAAACATGAAGGGACGAGAGACCAAATAAGGAGAGCCATGGAAGCCCAAGTGTCTTGGTTGAGAAAATCTTGGAGTGAAGTAAGACAATGGGTGGAGAAGGGTGGTAATTTTCTAGGGCTATACAACTGTAAGCCACCCTACTGTTAAATAACTCAGTAAGATATGATCTCAGAGGACATAGAGAGGGGTGAGGGCACGAGAAGTCCGTTTGTGGAAGCCTAGAGTCTTGACTAAGGTGGTATTGGGGTAGAGTTTGACAATGAGAAGAGGGTAACGGTAATCTATTATAATAGTACAATAGTAGGTCATTCTATAATTAAGCAATTCAAGAAGATGAGATCTTGAAAGAAGGAAAGATAAGGTGAAGGCAAGAGAGAAAGTCTCATAGAAACTCGCAATCTTGTCCAGGGAAGACTGTTGAGGAGTTTGTCAATGGGGGAGAGTGGTAATCTATTGGAAATAAGGTAGTGATTGGAAATTGGCCTTATAACTAAGTCATCATGAATTTAAGTATAGAAGAATGTCATGGTCCAAGATAATAAGAAGAAGTGAGGGATGAACCTGGCTTAAAATGTAGTAACATCAGTAAGGTAGTTTGTTCTAAGGGTAAGAATACTCTAAAGGAGGTTTTAGCCATCCATGAATAAATTAGTTAGGTGCTAATGTCATTCTTCTCAATGTAGCCTTGATAGGCCAAATTCATTTGAGAAGTTTGGTCCCCACAATTATAAGGGAGACCATGACAATCTAGACAAAGGCTCACCTAATGGAGCATGGGCTTAGAACAAGTCTTATGAAAATAGGAAAAGAAGACTTACCTACCAACCTTGGCTGGAGAAGAAAGTTGAGGAGTTTGCCAATGGGACAGTGGTAATCTATTGGAAATGAGGTAGTGGTTGGAGATTAACCTTGTGACGAAGGTGTCATGAATTTAAGTGTAGGAGAATGTCATGATCCATGATATTAAGAAACGAGGGGTGAACTTAAGCTTAAAACATAGTGAGTAATATCAGTATGATAGTTTGTTCTAGATGTGAGAATACTTTAAATGAGGTTTTAGCCATTCATGAATAATCAAGATTCTTCACAATGTGGCATTAGCAAGCCGAATTCAATTGAGAAGTTTTGTCCCCATGAATATATGGGAAACCTTGACAAAGTTGGATAAAGGCTCTCCTAATGAATGATGAGCTTAGAACAAGTCTTAGGAAAATAGAAAAAGAAACTTGCTCGCCATTCAAAAATAAGTTTAAAGTATGAAATAAATGATGGTTAAATGCTACACATGATCTCCAAGAGAAGAGAACCTCTCGTCCTATGAGAAGATGGCAAATCAGGCTTCTCTTCCTATTTTTCCATTACTTGTTTCAAACCCATCCTTCATTAAGAGACTCTTCGTTCAACTTTGTTACGATGCCCCTCATGATTATGGGAACCAACTTTTTCAACTAGTTTCGACTTATTGTGACAATAATAAGGAGAGCAACATCAACTCCTAGCCAATTTGTTTACGAGTGGCCAAACCTACTTTCAAAATACCTCAGCCATAAAACAAACTACCCTGCTAACACCACTCAACATGTTTTAAGCCTAAATTGATCTCTCACTTACTCTTAATGTCACCGATCATTACATTCTTCCCTACATAAATTTGTGATGCTCTCGTGACAAGGCCAATCTCTGGCCACTACCCCATTTCAAACATATCACTATTCTCCCACAATAGCAAACTCTCCCAAGGTCTTCTCCGATTAAGACTACAAGCTTACACAAGCCTTCCTCGATCGCCCTCACCCTCTTTCCATCATCCGAGATCTCTTTTTCTTAAATTGTCTAATGGTAGAGAGCTATATTGCTATTCTACTCTAACTAATTATCACCCTTTTCTACTAGTTGTCAAACTACACCCAAGATCAACTCGACTAGTACTTTAAGCTTTCACAAAGTTCCTCTCTCACCCTCATCCCTATTCAAGTCCTCTAAAATCTCCTCTTACTAAGTTGTACAACAGTAGAATAGGCCACAAGTGATTACCACTATCTAAAACATACTACCCTGCTAATGCCACTCAACATGTTTTAAGCCTAAATTGATCTCTCATTTACTCTTAATGTCACCGATCATTACATTCTTCCCTACATAAATTTGTGATGCTCTCGTGACAAGGCCAATCTCTAGCCACTACCCTATTTCAAACATATCAGTATTCTCCCACAATAGCAAACTCTCCTAAGGTCTTCTCCGATTAAGACTACAAGCTTACACAAGCCTTCCTCGATCGCCCTCACCCTCTTTCCGTCATCCGAGATCTCTTTTTCTTAAATTGTCTAATGGTAGAGAGCTATATTGCTATTCTACTCTAACTGATTATCACCCTTTTCTACTAGTTGTCAAACTACACCCAAGATCAACTCGACTAGTACTTTAAGCTTTCACAAAGTTCCTCTCTCACCCTCATCCCTATTCAAGTCCTCTAAAATCTCCTCTTACTAAGTTGTAAAATAGTAGAATAGGTCACAAGTGATTACCACTATCTTCAACCTAGTGTCTCACTCGAATTCAAGACCTTCTCAACAAAGACTTTGGACTTCCATGGCTCTCCTCAATTGACCTTACCTCTCCCCATGTCTTCTAAAGATCAACTCTTCATGAGTAACCTACTCTTCATGAGTAACCTAATGGTAGGGCAACTTATTGGTTTACTTTTCATTATTTTGCATTGATTTAGACAACTCTTTATAAACAAACCTTAACTCATGACACAACTATGTCTCCATTTGCAACGGTGCTCTCTTAGTAGCAGTTCCTCCTCAAGAGCTTCTTCAATACGAGCCATTTTGTCAATTAGGCTAGTCGCACAATTTTTTATTTCACTTGGGTAGTATTTAAGTGACTCGATGAAATTTGGAACTTTCTTTCATACCACTTATCATGAGACGAGAGGTTTTCCCCTCTTATAGATCCCATGCGACATACAACCATTCGTTATTTCATACTTTTACCTTATTTTTAGATATTAAGCCAACCTTCCTTCCTATTTTCTCAAGAAATGTTTTGAGCCAACCCTTTAATAGGAGAGCCTTCATCCAACTTTACTACAATTCCTCTTATGATTCTAGGAACCAACCTTATCAACTAATTTCAACCTATAATGCATCACAAGACCAAATGTTCTCTCCTCATAAAGGTCTCATACAGTACTCAACTATTCTTTATTTCATACTTTTATCTCATTTCCGAATGACGAGCTAACTTTCTCTCTCTTTTCCCATAACTTGTTCTAAGTCCATTCTCTATTAAGAGAGCCTTCATCTAGCTTTGCTATGGTTCCCTTATGATAGTAGAGACCAACCTTCTCAACAAATTTTAGTCTATCATGACCTTCATTTGGAGAGCAACATCAGCCTTCACTTTATTTTATTGACATGAACAGTGACACTATAGTCATCATCATCAAAAGAATGGCATTAACGAGATGGTTTATTCTAAGCATAGGGATACAATAAAAGCGGTTTTGACAACCCTTAAACAAACTATTCAAGAGTTGATACCATTCTCTTAATGATGGCCACAATAAGCCAAAACCAATCGAAAAGTTGGTCCCCACAATCATATGGGGAACAAGTTCTAAAGGTGGGGGTATTCTAAAGACAATTTTAATCACTAGTGACCAATCTAATCAGGAGTTGATACTACTTTCCTAATTATGGCCACGACATGTCAAACCCAATTGAGAAGATTGATTCCCAAAATCATAAGAGGAACCATGGCAAAACCAAAAGAAGACTTTCTTAATAAAGGATGGGTTTGGAACAAATCTTGAAAAAACAGGAAAGGAAGACTAGCTCACCATTTGAAAATGAGGTAATGAAATAAAAGATGATTAAACACCGCACGAGATCTTTAGAAGATAACCTCTCTTCCCGTGACAGAGCATGACAATAACACTCAAACATAAATGTTCATATACCCATGTAAAAGCTAACTTAGAATTCATATTTAAAGGACAAAAAGCATTATCCAACATGTTTTTAACATGAATAGAACCTACATAAACCATATAAATGCCAAATGAAGCAAGACCAATCCCTTTCCTCCATTAAAAGTAGTGTGCCCCCCACCATGAAAATAAGTTGACAAAATAATGAAAAGACAGAAAAATCTCTTAAAAATGTTTTCTTGTAATGTCTTGCTGCTTTTCTTTATATTCTTCTTATTTCTTTCTTTATTTTTTCTTTTTCTTTTTTTTCAAGTAACATTTTTAAACTTCTTTTGACTCAAGATCACTTTGATTTGCATCTTTTATACAAAAATCTGTATTTGATATGAATAAACGGGAGAACAATGTAAGGAACAAATGGGAACTAAATTCTCCATCAGACAACATGAAATTGCAACCTGAAATCAGTCTTTTAATACTTACTTGAACCCATGCCTTTCTGCCGCATACTAGTGGCCTAATATACAAAGCAAGGTACCTTAAATTCCTGTAGATCTCCAACAATAACAGCCTGCAGAAAAATCACCCTCCTCTGTTCATGTATAAATGTACACCCCATCTATTTACACCACCAGTGTGTTGGAGAAACCCTTTTTAAGTAAGCCGATAGATACATCATCAGTGTGAAAAGGAGCTTGCTTCGGTGCTATAAAATGATAGCTCGCTCAAGCTGAAGTTCACTCTCTCTTCGTCCCATTTCAGAATCTCCCTGGCATATCTAAGAGCAGCATCAATACTCTCAGGCTCCAATCCCTTCACAGCAGAAACATACAACTTCCGACCTGTGAGGGATGAATAAAGCCTTTTAAACTTCACAGAAATGTAGTGAAAACCTATTTGACCAAGCGTTGGATTACTATTTATGCTGCTGCTGCTGCTGCTGCTGGACCGGTGTCGCGAAACAACAGGATGGAAATCATCAAACCACTCGCATTGCGTAAGGGGTACCCTTTCTATTTTCTCCTCGAAAAGGTCATATTTGCTTAGTAACAAAAGGAACTCCATCTGCTCAAAAGTTGGATGAGCAACAATGCTTTCGAAGAACCTCTTGCTCAGTAACATGTTATTAGTAGAGCAACCATCAGCATCAAGAGTATATTGATCATAGTCGCTTAAAGATACACAGAAGACCACTATTCCTACATCTTCAAACATTTCTAGCCACTTGCAGTTCCCTCCAACACCTCGTGCATTTACTCTGATTAGCTGGTACCTAGGAACAAAGCATATTACATAAAATCAGGAAACGATACAAGAAACTAACTGTAAACAAAAAGCAGACAACACCACAATATGGCATGGAACAGATAGTTGTATAGTAGTACAACGTCAACAAAAGGTTAGTCCAATGTGCCAACCATCCTCCATCCACATCCAAGATATCAGTATTTGTGGTTGCCACCATATGAGCAAATAGCCAACCCCACTTTGCTGAGATGATCAAGTCCACATACAAAAAACCCACCCCACCCCAAACCCCCCCACCACAAGAAAAAGAAAAAACACCACAGGGAAAAAAAAAAAAAGGCACTCATCCATACAAAGAGTTATTCAACAATAGTGGTATTTGCTATTGCAAATCACTTGCACAAAATCATAAAGAAGACGAGAGGCAAAACTCATGGTCACACCTTAGAAGAGGATCATGCTGATATGCAGTATCAGCACTATCCTCTGCTGTCGACTTGGGAAATGAGAAGTCAACATAACTTAGCCCATTGGATGATGTTACACCTTCAGCATACAAGATATCCAAATCCGAGGGTTCATAATCTGCTCTTAATGTATCAGCAGCCTGCAACGGAAAGCAAGAAAATGGATCCAATGTCAATGGAACAGTCAAAAGTAGTAATTCCACTCCTATCAGAATGCAACCATTTTCCTACTTCATTAGCATAAAGCACCCCAGAAAGAGCAGTGCAATAATTCATGTGCTGATTTCCTGTGCTGCCAACCAATCACACAACATGAGCCGTATGAAATGAAGATGCATTAGGGCAATGGAGATGTGCACTTCATGAAATGACGAATGTGCTCCTTCAGTCGACCAGAATAAAGTAGACATGCTCAGCCAACAGCTAAACCACATATATTAAGTTTTCAAAACAAGCTCAAGTCAGAGGACAACACATAGTACAAGCAAATCCAACAACCAGTAAAACCATTTTGTCCTCATAAATTATGCCAGTTCAATTTAATTTAGGCTTCCGCCATCCCATGTAAACATTGCATCTCTATAACATATTTAAACATAGATCTGAGATTGTGATCATTCAAGAAGTACAAAGAAGAAAGTCAACTTACACGCTCTAAGAAATAACTAGAGACACTGGGTAGCATTTCCAGCTCAGTTCTCCTGCTAAAAGCAGCCTGAATGGCAGGATCATTCCATAACTCCTCAACCACTGGAGCATATTCACGTGTAGCAGCTGGAAAGACAGCTTCCAAATTACCTGAAACCATGGTTTTAAGAAGCCAATCGGAGAAAGCTTTCAACCTCGGGCCAATTGAATATATGGTTTTCACATCAATGTTTCCTGTCATAAACATAAACTTTTGTCAGAACTTAAGAGAAACCAAAGGTGCCACTATATTGCAGAGAACATTTTCTAACAATACATTCATTGCAGATGCTACAATGATTCTAGCAATGTAGTATTTACCAAAATTGTCAATGGAGAGAATTAGGACTATGAAAAGGGCCTTTCTAGGATTCCATTGTGGACTGAATGCCAATTTGAAGAAGCTAGCCTAGGGTGGTTATATGAGATTTCTACACTCAAATCAGTTTCAGAGATCAAAGATGAGACGTTTGGAAACCTTTTATCGTCAACCAACATTTTCGTATTTTGAAGTCGAATGACATGAGTACTTGTTGCGGATGCATTTGTGGGACAAACATATGAACAACGTAGAAAAAAAGAATCCCAGAAATCCTAGGTGGTCTAATTTTAGTTAATTCTGAAAGTCAAATCTTTTTCTTATTTTTAGTTATTTCCAGTTTTGTTATTTCCTTATTTTATGACAGTAGGAGTTTTATTTGGAAATTGAGTCTATTAAGGAATCTTAATCCTTGTTTAGTAAATAAAGAGTTCTTCAGCAATAAAAGGGGATCAGAATTTATAAACAAAACCAAGAGATCGGAAACTCTCTCTCTACGAGTTTCAAGGTTGCAGCTCCCTTCGATGAGCTGCGTTGGATTATCAATTATAGGTACATCAAGGAGGAAGAACAAGGGTAAAAACCCTTTGTTGGAAGGAGAATCTCCGGTTCATCGTCAAGTGACTTGATCACAAACTAGGGACCATAACAATTTGGTATCAGAGCCGCTCACCATGGACGAGAACATCATTGAAGAACGGTTATGTAATCTTTTGCATGAAAACCAATCTCAAATTGATGCTAAAATAGCAGCAGCAGAATCGAAGTGGGCCGCTTTAGAGGCATAGAAGGCAGCTCAACTTCAACAATTATCACAGCAACTTGAAACTTTAATTTGTGCAAGCAGCTGTGGTAAAGGAGTTGAATTTGGGGACAGAAGTAATGCAAGCTCCAACCAAAACCAAAATTCTCACATTGATGAAGAAAACAGTAGCAGTAAAGGAGGCATAAATGGCAGAGGAATAGGGGGTTTTGTGCTGCGGTATACGAAGTTAGATTTCCCCACCTATGATGGAGCAAGTGACCCATTGGTGTGGATCCATAGGTGTGATAAATTCTTTGCTAATCAGAGAATGGTTGAGGGAAACAAGGTTGGTCTGGCCGCATTTCACCTGACTGGAGAGGCCCAATTATGGTTTTACCAAATAGAACAGGAGGAACCGAACATGACATGGAAGACATTCAAGGAGTATTGTACCCTTCACTTTAGCCCACCCTTGCGGAGCAACCCTTTAGGAGAGTTATTAACCTCAAACAAACAAATTCCGTGGAAGAGTACCAACGAGAATTTCAAACCTTATTAGCACGGGCAAGCACTGTACGAGCTAATCAGTAAGTTGACATGTTTACAGCAGGATTAAAGGAGAATATTCACATTGATGTAGAATTGCACAGTTCACTGAACTTGTTACATGCCATGAATTTAGCCAGGGCTTTTGAAAGAAAATTGCAGCTCACCCAAAACATGAAGAAAGGCGTAAATCCTACCACCAACTTCAATTCAAGGGGAACTTCAAATAATTTAAAATTAGTCACTGTTGCTGGCAATGCATCAACTAATTCAAGCAGTGCTTCAACTCCATTTATTAAGAGATTAACAAGAGCTAAGATGGCCACTTGAAGAGCTCAAAGATTGTGTTATAATTGTGATGAACAATATGTTCCTGGACATCAATGCAAGAAACTATTTTGGTTGGAAATAGAAGACACAGAGGAAGAAGACTCAAAGGAAGAAGAAAGTACTCCGGCGATATCCTTACATGCTATTACAGGCGAACAACATGCTAGAACCATGCAATTAACGACAATAATTTGTAAGCAGCCATTAACTAGTTTGGTGGATTTCGATAGTACTCACAACTTTATTAGTTCGACAGTAGCTCGAAGCTTAGGAATTCACATTCAACCCCAAACAAACCTTAAAGTGGCTGTAGCAAATGGAGAGCAGGTTGTGGGATTGAGCAAATGCACCAACGTACAATTTTCAATCACCAATCACCCTTTCAAAGCTGATTTTTATGTGATTCCTTTAGCTGGTTTTGATTTGGTATTAGGTATACAGTGGCTACGAACATTAGGGCCAGTTTTATGGGATTTTACGTCCCTAACAATGCACTTCGAGAAAGCGGGCAACCCAATTATGTTGTAGGGACAACAGTAGCCTTCACACTCAACAATAAATCATCTTCAAGCATCACAACCTCAAGAGAGGGACTTGGAGAAAGTACTGGCAGCTTTTGAGGAATTATTTCAAGAGCCGATAAGACTACCACCCATCCGACCATGCGATCATCGTAATAATTTACAGCCAGATACAGCCCTTGTGGTGGTTCAACTCTATTGATATCCTCACTTTCAAAAAGATGAGATTGAAAAACAATGTCAGCAAATGCTACAACAAGGCATTATCCGGCCTAGTCGTTTGCCATTCTCCTCCCCTGTACTGCTAGTTCGCAAGCACGATGGCACATGGCGATTTTGTGTCGATTACTAAGAGCTGAACAATAAAACTGTGAAGGATAAATTTCCCATCCCAATAGTTGATGAATTGTTGGATGAGTTGCATGGCGCAAAATTTTTTACTAAACTTGATCTCCAATCCGGTTAGCATCAGCTTCAAAAGGATCCTCAAGATATGGAAAAAACAACTTTCCGAACTCACCATGGCCATTTTGAGTTCCTTGTCATGCCCTTTGGACTAACCAATGCCCCTTCCACCTTTCAAGCATTAATGAACGAGGTATTTCGACCCCATTTACGTCAATTTGTGCTTTTTTTTTTTTAACGATATCCTTGTGTACAGCAGCTCATGGGAGAGCCATTTGATGCATCCACAAATTGTCTTTAAGCTATTGAGGACCCATCATCTCTATCTTAAGAAGTAAAGTGCTAGGTTTTGAGAACCACAAGTCTCCCATTTAGGCCATGTGGTATCAGCAGGAGATGTTTCCACCAATGCAAGTAAAATTCAAGCGGTCGCCAATTAGCCTCAACCTCAAACTATCAAAGTTTTGCGTGGATTCTTGGGTTTGACAAGGTATTACCGAAAAATCATTATGGTCAAATTACTACCCCCTTGACAAGTATGTTAAAGAAACAAGCCTTTCAATGGAATGATGCGGCTCACGCCTCCTTTGACGCGCTAAAGAAAGCCTTAATAGCCGCCCCAATACTGAGTTTACCTAATTTTGAGGAAGAGTTTGTAGTTGAATGTGACACGTCTGGTGTAGGAATAGGAGCAATCTTGCAACAAAATGGACATCCCATTGCCTTCTTTAGCAAGAAATTAGTACGCCGTCATTTTAAACTTGCAGCGTATGAGCGGGAATTAATCGGGTTAGTGAAGGCAGTCCAACATTAGAGACCATACCTTTGGGGTAGTTCTTTTATCGTTCAAACATATCACTTTAGTCTCAAGTATTTACTTGACCAACGGTTGTCCACATCCCTCCAACAACACTGGTTTAGCAAGTTAATGGGATTCAACTTTTGAGTGGAATATAAGGTTGGTCGGTTGAACACTGTAGCAGACTCCTTGTCACGACGTGAGGAAGATTGTGGGCTATTGTATCTAATATCTCAACTGCAAGTTGTCTTTGTTCGATGAGATTCGAGCAAAGATTCAAAATTCAGCCACTTTAATGGAAATTAAATTAAGAATTGAGGAAGGAACAGTAGAACCAAGTTGGTCTTTGTGTGATGAGATGGTAATCTTTCGAGATCGCATTTACCTATTACCAACCTCTTCCTTGATCAGTGCTATATTATCAGGAATCCATGATAATACTCATGAAGGTGTTGAGAAGACATTGCAGCGAACTCACAAGGATTTTTATTGGTCTGGCATGAAGAACAACATCAAAGAATACGTCACAGCATGCCTAGTGTGCCAACGCAATAAAGCTGAACATTTGAGTCCAGCCGGTTTACTGCAACCATTACAATTACCTCACTAGGTTTGGTCGGATATATCGATAGATTTTATTGACGGGTTACCAAAATCGTTGGGTAAAACTGTGTTATTCATGGTGGTCGATCGGTTCTCAAAATATGCTCACTTTATTCCATTGGCACATCCGTACAATGCTTGCACCGTTGCAAGGGTATTCCTTGAAAATATTGTTTGTCTACACGGCATTCCTAAATCTATTGTTAGTGATCGAGATGCCTTTTTTATAAGTAACTTTTGGAAGGAGTTGTTTCGTTTATGTGGAACCAATCTTAATTTCTCTTCCGCATATCACCCACAATCTGATGGGCAGACCAAGGTGATTAATCGAACCATTGAAATACACTTGCATTGCCTTGCTAGAGACCGACCTAAGAAGTGGGTAGAATGGATTCCTTGGGCTGAATTTTGTTACAACACTTCCTTCCACACAGCCCTTAAAACATCTCCATTTCAAGTTGCATATGGAAGGGAGCCTCCAAGTTTGACATCTTATGTTGCCAGAACTTCTCGAGTAGATGCTGTGGATCAAGCAATTCTTGATCGAGATGAAGCTTTAGTTGACATTCACACCAAACTCCAACAAGCACAGCACATAAACTTGCACCCAAGTTCTATGGACCTTTCATGGTGGCAAAATGCATTGGTACCGTAGCATACCAACTAGAGCTTCCTTTGGACTGCAAGCTGCATAATGTTTTTCACGTGTCATTGTTGAAGCCTTTCAAGGGTGAGATACCCGGTGAGCCTCCAGCGCTACCTCCACTTGAAGAAGGTCGAGTTGTGATCAGTCCTATGGCCATTTTGCGGACTCGATTGAATAGAGGCCGTTGGGAAATCTTGGTACAGTGGAGTAGAGGTACAATAGAGGATGCTACTTGGGAAGATGTCTTGGAGTTTAAAATAGCATTTCCAGCCTTTAAGCTTGAGGACAAGCTTTTTGTGGAGGGGAGTAATGTTGCGGATGCATTCATGGGACAAACATATGAACGACGTAGAAAAAAGGAATCCTACGAATCCTAGGTGGTCTAATTTTCGTTAATTCTGAAAGTCAAATCTTTTCCTTATTTTTAGTTATTTCCAGTTTTGTTATTTCTTTATTTTATGGCAGTAGGAGTTTTATTAGGAAATTGAATCTATTGAGGAATCTTAATCCTTGTTTAGTTAGGAATTCTAGCTCTTTTATTGTTTTTATTATTGTAAGAAGATTTCCCTATAAATAGGGAGTTATTCAGCAATAAAAGGGGATTAGAATTTAGAAATAAAACCAAGAAATCGGAAACTCTCTCTCTACGAGTTTCAAGGTTACAGCTCCCTTCGACAAGCTGCGTTAGATTATCAATTGGGTAAAAACCCTTTGTTGGAAGGAGAATCTCCGGTTCATCGTCCGGTGAGTCGATCACAGACTAGGGATCGTAACAATACTGGTCTGCAGTTCATGTGGTTTGGTTGTAGCATGGGAGGCCAATTTGAAGAAAACTTGACAGGACCCCGGTGAACCAACACTTTCTTTTACCACTAATATAGCTTTCATGCTAGATTTCTTGAGCCCAATATATCCACCCATGAGCATTGCTTGGTTAAGATTGGTATTAGAAATCAACATAGAAAATGCCCCTTCCATTCCTGATTTCTACTCAACACATCCTCAGTTCATCCCATAAAGAAGGTGCAGGAGTTGGAAGTTAGGGAATTGCTCAATTACAGATTTTATATGAAATTCAAAGGTCAGGAGGAATTAGAGAGACTTAACAAACACATCTCAACCAAAGCAAATGAGGTCAAAACAAAACTCCATGAATTCCATGAGTTAATATACACTACAAGAGGTAATGAGGATGATAAGAGGAATGAACAAACAGCTTCCAATGATTTCCACAAGCTAAAAGTACCAGAGGGAAGCTTATTAAAGCAGAAATCAAAAGTTCAATAGCTACAAGAAAGTGCTCAATGAAAACGAGCCTCCAATAATAATAACCTTGCAAACATTATGTTATACAGTTAAATCTGTTATGGATTAGCTATAGCTCTATTTGGAATGTATTCAAGCAGTAATAAGTGTTGTCTCAATTCTTTTTTTTTTTCGGTAATTCATTATTTATTGATTAGAGATAAAGATACATCCGTCAAAGACGATTACATCACAATACAACACTAGTAACTATTCTATTATAACTTTAGTACCATACTTATAGTAATTGGTACAAACTGGCCCTATCAAATTATTCTATGTAGATATAAGATTTGACTTGATTGGCTAAGGAAGAGACGCTAGGCATAGGGTATCCAAGTCTTGCTTTGTTGCGCACTCTCCAAATGCAGTATACCGTGGCTACGAGGCTCGCTCTCCAAGTCTTGTGTTGTTTGGCATTGGATTGTTTTGTTACCAGTAGGACTCGTTTGGCTCCCTGCCAATCCTTACAGGAAGGGGGGCAATTGGCCATATCACTCACTGTCAGCCATACTCGGGATGAGTATTGGCACCCAAAGAATAGGTGGGAGTGGTCCTCGTCTTCTTGTTGGCATAAGTAGCATGTGGAGGATGTAGCTAGTCCCCATGTGGTCAGCTTATCGAGTGTAGATAATTTTCCTAACCAGGCAAGCCATAATATGAAGGAGTGCCTTGGTATGGAAGTTTTGTTCCATACAACTTGATACCATGGTACTGTTGGACTAGCTGGATTGAGGAAGAAATAGCCACTTTTGATGTTGTATTCCCCTGCAGTCGTGTGAATCCATTGGAGTTGGTCGGAAGTGTGATGATTGGGTTTGATATGCGCGGGAATGTTGATATCTGACCATGGTGGATGGTTTGGTAGCCGCCATGTGTTGTTTTCCTCCAAAGAGCATAATTTTGCCGTTATTGGAATCCTAGAGTTCCTGATCTGTCTTGGAGAGAATAGGGTGTCCAGAGGACCCATGGGTAACCAAAAGTCAGTCCAAATAGAGATGGTTAGGCCATCTCCCACTTTCCATTGAAAGCTATTTCGCACTAAAGGTCTAAGCTTTAGGAGTTTCTTCCAAGACCAAGAACATACAGCTGGGGCTCGCATTGTCCAGAAACTTCTACCTTTTAACAATGTCAAGTGTACCCATTCAGGCCATAGACTACGCTGACCGCTCCTGCATAGGTGCCAGATGTGCTTGATTTGTAGGGCCTTGTTCCAATGATGAAGGTTGGGAATCCCCAGACCCCCACATTTGATTGGCTTACAAACCTCTTCCCATCTGACTTTGGCTTTGGTTCCTATATGAGGATTTCCATTCCAAAGGAAGTTCCTGATTAGCTGCTCTACCTTTGTGATTATCTTCTTGGGAAGAAGGAATACTAAGCTCCAGAAGACCTGCATAGAAAATAAGACTGATCGAACTAGCTGAAGTCGACCAGCATATGATAAGAATTTCACTGTCCACAAAGTGATGCGAGCTGTGATTCGGTCAACTAAGATGTCACAGTCCTCCATTTTGAGTTTAGTGGAGAGGAGTGGGACACCAAGATATCTTATTGGAAGAGAGCCTTCTTGGAACTGTGTGATTTGTAGGATGCTTTGTTTATCCCTAGAGGGGATGTTGGAGAAGAATATGGAACTCTTGGAACTGTTCGCTGTCAAACCTGAGAGTGCTTGAAATTGTTGGAGAGTGTCTCTGATCAGGGTTATAGATTGTACATTTCCTCTGGCAAATATGAGTAGGTCATCCGCGAAGCAAAGGTGATTGAGGCGTTCCGGCTTACATCTCCAGGGAGGGGAGAATGTTGGGTTGGATAGGAGCCGCCGGAGAGAGGTGGAGAGGATTTCCATGCCTATAACGAATAAGTACGAGGAAATAGGGTCCCCCTGTCTGAGACCTCACATGCTTGAGAAGTAGCCTGCCAGTTCCCCATTGATATTGATTGAGAATTTTGTAGTTGATAAGCACTGCTTTATGAGTCTGCAAAAGTGCGGAGGGAATTGCATGGTTAACAATACTTCAATTATAAAGTCCCAACGTATGGTATCATAGGCTTTCTGGAGGTCGACCTTTAGAGTGCAACGGGGCGCTCCTTTTTGGGTCTGGTAACCTGCCATTAATTCCTGGGCAATGAGGATGTTATTTGTGATCTTTCGTCCAGGGATGAATGCAGCTTGCTCCCTCCCGACTAGTACATGTAAGACCTTCTTGAGGCGGGCAGCTAAGATCTTTGACACTGCTTTATAGAGCACGTTGCAACATGCTATGGGTCTAAAGTCCCCCATACTAGTTGGGTTGGGGATTTTGGGAACCAATGTGAGTATGGTGGAGTTTATTTCTTTGAGAAGATGTCCCGATAGGAGGAACTCCCTGATTGCAGTGGTAAGATCCTTGCCTATTATTCCCCATGTTTCCTTGAAGAAGAGAGTTGTGTATCCATTCGAACCTGGGGCTTTCTCATTTGCTTGGGAGAAAAATCCCCATCTGATTTCCTCATCCATATAAGGTGCAAGCAGCTCTTTGCGTTGCTGCGCATTGAGCTTCCATGTCACAAGGCTGGCTATTTCCTCCATATTGAGTGGTGGACATGCTTTGTTATAGATCTGTTGAAAGTATTCGACCGCTAAATGCTTGACCTGTTCGCTGCCAATTGCTTCACTTCCATCCTCACGGCTGATTTGGAAGATGTGGCTCCTGTTATGATGGTTTCGCATGGATTTATGGAAGGAGGAGGTATTCTTGTCTCCGAGTTTCAGCCATTTTACTCTTGATTTCTGTTTGTAAAAGTTCTCTTCAGCTTTCCTTAGTAGGTAGTACTCCTTGAAGGCTGATCTTTCGGGCTCCATTTGAGATACATTGCGGTTGCTATGGATGTTAGACTGCAGCTGAAGGAGTGTTTGCTTGGCTTCTTTGACTCGGTTAGACAGGTCTGAGTAATCGGTGTGGTTGAGCTGTCTCAGCTTCCCCTTGATTAGCTTAAGCTTACTTACTACTTGAAACATTTTAGAACCTGCTATCTCAGTGCTCCACACTCTTGAGATTATATCATTGAAATCTGCATGATGAATCCAATAATTGAAGAATTTGAAGGGTGTCTTCCTTACCTGCTGTGTAGGCTGTATGTGTGTGACGGATAGGGAATGATCTGATAAGATGGGAGGTAGGAACTTGGCTTGGGAGCTAGGGAAGGTTTGCATCCAGCTTTGGTTGACCAAGACGCGATCAAGCTTCCTCAGGATGGGGTTGTTGGCTTGTCGATTGGTCCATGTAAAGAAGTCGCCTCCATATCTTAAGTCCTCCAATTCGGTCTTGGCCATGCAGTCCTAGAATTCCGCCATGGCGGAAGTCATTCGCCCCCGACCACCTTGCTTTTCAGAAGGGGATTTAGTTATGTTAAAATCCCCAAGGACCAGCCACAGAGTGGTGGTGTGTGTGAGGGAAAGTTCTTCCAATTGTGTCCAAAGATCCCTTCTATCGTTGTTAGTGTTTGCACCGTAGATGAATGTGATGCTAAGGCTAATATTGAGGCTACGATGAGTTGCAATGCAATGTGATAGTTGGGCTCTTTCCATAACAATGTGGATATTCCACACTCTCGGTTGGTAGCTACTTGCCAATTTTGTCCCATTCGCTGCTTTACTAATGTTTCATTGTTGGTGTTCACTCTGGTTTCCAATATCCCCATTAGGGATATCCTATTATTGCCACACTCTTTTGTTAATTCTACCACTTTGAGAGGGTCGTTTAACCCTCTTATGTTCCAAGCCGCTATGTTCATTAATAAGATAAGAGTGTGACGATGGATTCCTAGTGGAGCTAGGTGAAGGAGCGGCGCCTCTTCCTCTGTTTCTTCTTGTGTTTTCTAGAGGAGTTAGAGCCTTTGTTTCCCTTGTAGGAACTCGCTATTGGCTTAGAAGCTACGTGCAGCAGTTTGGACAAGGGAGTGTTCTCATAATTACTGTCCTCACTGTCTGCTTGTGGAGTTGTGGAGTTTGCTTCATTGTTTAAAGTAGTGTTACGAGGCGGGCATTCTGGTATGGGAGGTTCCGTGCTGATGGATGGGCAGGTTTGGGATACCTTCTTGTGGGCTTCTGGTGTCTCCGTGTGCTTAAGGTCTGGGTTAGAAGCCTGGTGATGGGTGTAGTTGGTATCGTGTTTGGTGTGAGCTGGGTTGGAAATCTTACTATCCTGGGTTGTGTCTGGATTAGGACAGTTATTGCTAGGAGGAGGGTGATTTCCGCCAGAAGTGTGTGTTTGGGTGGTGGGGTTAGTTGGTTTGTTCTATGTGGCTGTATCGGTATTAGGAGGTTGAGAAGTAGCTACGGTTGGGTCGGAAGGGGAGGTCTTTGGGGGAATGGTGATGGCTGGGCATCTGTGTCCAAATACTTGGCATTTTTTGTAGTGTGGAGGGATCCATTGATAGTCAACGTCAATGAAGGCCACTGATCCATCAGCTTTCTCTACCTCAATCCGCTTCACCAGGTCCTTCTTTCCATCAAGCTCGACCAAGACGCGAGCTTGATTGGGGCGCTTTCTAGAGGCTGTAAGTGTATCAGCCTTTAAAGGGAGACCTACTGCGCTTGCAATATGGCTTAGACCTTCCGCAGATAGGAGCTCGCAAGGTATACGGTTTAGTGTGATCCAGACCGAAACGTGTGTTGGTTGAGGTTTTTCCAACTTCATTCCTTTCCTCCACCGTTGGATGATGAGAAAACACTTGGAGAAGAGCCATACCTTCTCTAGGATGGGAGTTAGGTCCTTGTTTTTTTCGAACTGGAAGTAGTAAAATCCTTCAAGGCTGGCCAGTATGCCTTGGAGTCCGAAGTCCTTCCAAAGCTTAGTGGTTATCGCGTGAACAAGGGTGTAGGGCATTTTCCGACCAATGAAATATCCTACTAGTGTGGACTCCCAATAGGTGGCTCCCTCGTCCTCTACGGATTGAGGTATTCTGACCTTGGGAATGCTGGACGAGGTGGTTGGTGGGATAAATCGGAGTTGGAACTCTGGAGGGGGTGGGATTGTTCCTTGGCGGCAGGTAGAGGCGTAGGATAGCGGTTGTTTCGGAGGTACGGGGTGGTTGTTTTCCGATCGAAGTTGGTCGGAAAAGTAGCGTTTTTGGTTGTGTTCAGGTTCCAATGTGTTTTTGCCGTTAAGGGAAAGGCTTTGGGAGTGAAGTGGGTCAGAGTTTGACAAAGGGCCGTTGTGAGGGACTTTTTGGGCAAACAGCATTGCAGGTATGCAAGCTACAACAGGGGTATGGGTCTCCAAGCATGCCATTTTGGGAAAGCTAGCTGTGACTTCTCCAAATGCTTGAAAAGTTATTGTTTCCTTTTCCGTATTGGGACGCATTGGGCTTGAGGCCACTTTTTGGTTGTCCGGTGGACAATGAGGGTGATGGTTGACACCCTGGGTGCTCCGGTGATCGGACGGACTTCCTGACTGTCCGTGGGGGGAACTTCCGGTTGCATTTGGTCGGTGATGGGCGAGGAAGGAGGGTGTTTGGATATTTCCTAGTTCTAATGGTGTGTGTGATGTAACCTAAAGGAAGTGGTCCTCTAGGGGGGCGTAGGAGGGCAGGGGATAGAGAGAGGAGAGAGCATTTTCTCACTCTAGGAGCTTTTTATGAGCCTCTCAAGGAATTCATTAAACAGCTTGTTGTCTCAATTCTTTAGTATATGATATCACATACATCACTTAGCCATTTCTTGTTAAGATTAGAATGCACCTTGCTAGGGCTGTAACAAGTGGTGTGTGCAGATATTAGAGGCCCAAGAACAAGCACACTGGACAGTCTTAGTCCTAGCTGTTATGTTATCTATTTGTTTTCTGTTATATTATTTGTTTATTTTGTGTATGTTTTTATTTGTGCATCTGATTGTGTGATTATGTCAGTGTGTCAGTACAGATGTGTAGGGTGCTGTGTGTGGACATGTAGGACTAGGTCAGGCTGTTGCATTGCAGCTGACATGTGGTTTGTAGGGTATGTGCAGTTAGTAGTTTCATAATCAGTTGAAAAGTATCAGTCATGTATGAGTAAAAATAGGGAATTGCAGGTCTTAGCAGTTATGTAACCGCCTTATTTATTCATCAGATGAATGACAAAGAGACGAGCCTTATTTTTCTTAGAAAAAATTTCGTAGTTATTTTCTGATCAAGAGATTGCCAGGTTCTCTCTTAACAAACTCCAAAATGAATTTTAAAAATCAATCCTATAACAACACAAGGATGCAGGAACAGTAGGTTAGAATGCATAAACCCACGCAATTAGGCACATATAAATAAATTTTGTAACCATCTCAGTTTCTTTACTCAATAAAATACTACACAATTATCCAAAAAGAAAAATAGGATAGAATTTCCTCAAGTATCTATGCTATGGGCAAGGGATGTGCTATTCATTCACTAACCAAAGTGGACTGTTCCATAGCAGAAGGGGATGAAATAGACTACAGTGCATATCACTTCCAAGACACTTCTCATCCAAAGATTATCAAATCAAGGAATCCCTCACTTAATCAGGCAAACTTTCTCTCGACAGCATGAGGCACACTCTTCTCCTTGGCAAGCCATAAAGCAGTGGACCCGAATGGCTTTAATTGGACAATAATTGGTGATGATGTATTATTGATGATTGAGGACAAAGAGGAGAGATACTCTAAGGAGACTAACAACACAGCTATTACTTTGGTTTCCAAAGCTATTAATCATACTGGCCTAGGAGAGTTCACTATCACTCCTGATAATATCTTATGTAAGTGCGTGAAAAAATGTCTGCACCCATGGGGAGGGATATCCTGCCTAAAGGCAAATTGCTATCACCCTTTTTCCACAACATGCATAATCCAAGAAAAGCAGTAGAGTCCTAGCTGTTATGCTATGTTTTTATTTTGTTCATGTATTTATGTAACTATGTGCTTTGTGTAGGCATGTCTAAGTGATAGTGCAGGCTTTCATGTTGTAGCTAAAGACATTAGTCGATGAGGAATTCTATAGTTAGTGTCAGCGCAGATTTGGTTAATTCATGACAGATCATGTGTGTAGTGCTTGGAGTAAGTTTAGGAGCAACTGAGAGGAAAATAGGAAAGTGGGGCATGTTTGTAAATACCATCTTTGTACCTTAAAATGCAAAGAAAGAATTAAGGAAACAAGCCTATTTTTCTCTAAAAGAACTTTAGAGTTCTAAGAGATCATAGAGTTCTTTCTATAATGAATCCTAAAAAAACAGATCGTCGCGTTCTCTCTATAATGAATCCGAAAATTTATTGAAAATCGATTTTGTAACATTTTGGAATTAGAGCAGGAATTAATAGAAGAATTGAAGAATTTATGACAACAATTTGAAGCCTTTTTCTCGATGTACAAGGAGGATCGGATGCAACTTAAAACATGGCAGCAGCAATGTTCAGCCCAGCTTGCATCCTTATCTCATGATGTGTCAACACATTGAATGGGGATCAGAGAACTTGAAGAACCCAGCAATCACAGAACGGGTGCCAGACAAATGAGTACTATCAAGCCCAAAAAATTTATTCCAAAATGTGGAGATGATCCTACTTTGGATAAAGAAGAGGACTATATTAATGAGGACAGTGACAAGGAAGATTCAACATCTGCATCTACATTGTCCCTCCAAAACTTTTGAGCTCATCCTGTCCAATCCAATGGTTTTGTGGTGAGTCATCTAACGCTAAGTCCAAGGTCTGGTAGTTTGGTTGACTATGATGTTGGTGACGCCTACAAGGACTACAACCACCACCTACAAGACATGTTAAAGCACCAGATGATGAGGGAATAATGGAGTTGCTCAGGTTAAAGCAGAAACTTGTTTCCAAAGATAAGGATGAGCGGCTAAATAAAAAAATTAAGGGAAAAGGTTTTTACTGCTTTGTGCTCAACATTAAGTAGGGCAATCCACACAATTATGATTGCCACCAATGATGGGAAGGATAAAAAAGAAGAAGATGATGATTTCAGATGTCAATATGCCATGCAACACTATCCAACTTTGCAAATGAGGTCATGTGCTTTTCAAAGGGCAGTGTATGTGCTATCACCCTGTTCCCACAGTATGCATAATCGAAGATAGAAAGAAGTACTAGAGTCCCAGCTGTTATGTTTTTATTTTGCTCATGTATTCAAGATACTAAAAGAATTGTTTCACTTGATGGGCTCCCCATTAATAGTTATAGGGAAGTAATGAAATATAAATTATAAAATCACACTAAATCTAGGGTTTAAGCTCCTAGATGATGCTGATTTATATATGTTAACTAGCTAGATTTTTTTACTTATTCTGTTTTTATTAAAAAGATTTGTAATCAATATACTTTCCTAAATTAAACATTTTCCTAAATTAGAAATTTTAGCTTTCCTAAATTATACTTATAATTTCTGTATAAATATCCATATACATAAGATGTAAATATTCATTCAAGGGAAATAAGAATTCTATTTTGCGAAAACTCACATGGTATTAGAGTTCCCTTGCTGCCTTTGAAGGTGATTTTATTCCCGCACAGCATTAGTTTCTTGTTTCCCAAAAGAGGTCGAGTTTACTCCCTTGTTTTTTTTATTTTTTTTTTCATCACAGCCACTTTCCCAAGGCCGACCACCCTTCGATCAATCGTCCCTCAAAGTCCGACCACCACCTAAAGCCACGCATGAGCTCAAGCGCCGATTGTAGTTTCCTTGGCGTTCTTCATTCATCGGCGCGTGAGGTCCTCGCTGACCATCCTTAGCTTCGTTCCATGCTTAGAACCTTGCATCATGTCATCTGGCCACTATTCTCCAGTTACAATCGTCCGATTAGAGGTCAGATTTTTTTTTACAACTTGTTCTCCATAGTTTTGACCAGCTCTATTACACTTGTGTCTATGGAGGATGCTAAGACAGTAGATAATGGGTCTATCTCACAAATCAGTGTCATGAAACTTGATGGAGTTGGTACGTATCTTGTTTGGTCCCGTGCTTGTTTGCTATTTATTAAATCCAAGAGGTTGCTAGGATATATTACTGGTGAAACAAAACCTCCTAAGGTGTTTGATGCTACCTATGCCCAATGGGATTCTGAAAACTCACTTGTTATGACATGGCTTTTGAATACTATGCATCATCGAATTTCCAAACAATATTTATTACTGAACACTGCTGAGAAAATTTGAAACTCAACTACATGAACCTATTCTTGCAAAGGAAACAATGCCCAGATTTTTGAAATCCGGAATAAAATCCATGGTACGAAACAAGGTGAGTTAACAATCACTAAATATTGTTCTGAATTAAGTGGGTTATGGCAGGAGATAGACTATTATCAGGATCTTCAAGCACATTGTACGGAAGATGCTATTCTATTTCAAAATTTGGTTGAAAAGAAGAGAGTATGATTTTCTAGCTGGTTTAAACCCAGAGTATGATCAGATAAGGGTTCAAGTTCTTGGTAAAATTCCTTTTCCTTTTCTTGAGGATGCATACTCTCATGTTCAACAGGAAGAAAGCCGACGTGGTGTCATGCTTTATACAACACCAGTCGAGAAGTCTGGGTTAACTGTTTCTCATGAGCAATCAAAGGCAACCACTTCTGATAAAGATCGCTTACATTGTGACTATTGTGGAAAGCCAAGGCATACAAAGGAGACTTGCTAGAAGCTACATGATCGACCAACTAGAGGTCGGGTGGAAAAACGAGTCAGTTCATCAAGGGCTCAAGCAAATATGGTGGAATCTGTGGAAGCATCCAAAGAGATATGCTCTAGAGAAACTTTGTCTTCTAATGAAATTCAACATCTTTGTCACCTTCTGACCAAACTTGAGTCTTCCACCAATGCCACATTCAATTATGTGCAATCAGGTACTGCCTTTACTGCTCACCTTAATTATTGGATTATTGACTCTGGTGTAAATAGACACATGACAAGCTTTTCAGAATATCTTCAAAACTATTCTTCATGTAAAAGGGAGAGTGTCAAAATAGCCGATGGCTCCTTAACTCCTGTATCAAGAACAGGTTCTATTATTTGTACTCCTACAGTTAATCTCTCATCTTTTCTTTATGTACCAGAGTTTCCAATTAATTTTTTATCTATCAGTACCATTATAAAATCTCTAAACTGTAAAATCGTGTTCTTCCCTAATCATTGTGTTTTTCAGGATCTTCAAACCGAAAAGAGGATTGGTAGTGGTAGATTGCATGATGGCTTATATATGCTTGATAGACCTAGAGACTCAGGACAAGCCTTTTTGGGTAATAGTAAGGATGTAAACCAAGAAATAATACAATGGCATAAGCAATTAGGACATCCATCATTTTTTATTTTGAAAAAGTTATATCCCAGTTTATTTTCGATAATTCAGTCTGAATCTTTGTTTTGTGATGCTTGTAAGTATGCGAAGCACACTAGAAACTCTTATCCTTTACATAATAACAGAAGTACCATTTCTTTTATGACTATCCATTCTGATGTATGGGGTCCTACTCAAACAACTTCTTTATCGGGTAGTCACTGGTTTGTTACTTTTATTGATTGTTGCAGTCGAATGACATGGGTATATTTGTTAAAAGCAAAAAAATGAAGTTTTTTCTTGCTTTAAATCATTTCATAAGATGATCTATACTCAATTTAGTGCCAAGATAAGAATCTTGAGAATCGATAATGGCACCGAATACATGGATAAAAACTTTGTAGTTTATTTGGGATCTAATGGGATATTACATCAAACCAGTTGTCCTTACACTAGTGCACAAAATCGGGTTGCTGAAAGGAAAAATAGGCATTTGTTAGAAGTGGCAAGATCTCTTATGTTCACTATGAATCTATCAAAACCTTATTAGGGAGATGCTATTCTAGTAGCTACTTATCTTATTAACAAAATACCACTTAAAAACCTTGATTTTCAAAGCCCACTTGAAGCCTTAAAGGGTAAGAATGAATATACTATTCCTCCAAAGGTGTTTGGCTATGTTTGTTTTGTTCACACTAGAAATGCTAGGAAGCTTGACCCTAGAGCAATTAAATGTGTGTTTATTGGGTATTCTCCTACACAGAAAGGTTACAAATGTTATCATCCTCCTTTCAGGAGATTTTTTGTCAGTATGGATGTTACCTTCTGAGAATTTGAGCCCTATTTTAGCAATGCCTCATCACCTCTTTAGGGGGAGAGCAATAAGGAAGAAGAGGTAATTTCTCCTAGCTCTAGTATTGTGGAACCTCTTAATGATGACATAAGGAAGGGTGAAAGTGAAGAAAGAGTTCAAAGGGAGACTATTGGACGTCTGGATAAACCTGATTTGTTGAAGTATTCAAGGAGAAACAAGGCAGAAGAAGTCATCATGCTATCTACAGAGTCCTCCTCTACTGGTGAGTTATCTACTTTTCCTAATGAGCTAGATCTGCCTCTCTCTCTTAGAAAAGGTGTCAGGTCTTGTACTAAACATCCTTTATCTAACTTTGTCTCCTATGATTCATTGTCTCCATCATATAGAGCTTTTGTCTATTTCCTCTATGTCTATTCCACAAAATTGGAAGGAAGCATTCACAGATCCTAAGTGAAAGGAAGCTATGATTGAAGAAATGAAGGCTTTATCCAAAAGTGAGACTTGGGAACTTGTCACTCCTCCACTAGATAAGAAATTGGTTGGCTGTAAATGGGTATTCACTATAAAACATAAAGCTGATGGTTCAATTGAGAGATTCAAAGATAGATTAATGGCTAAGGGATTCACTCAAATTTATGGAATAGATTATTAAGAGACATTTGCCCTTGCTGCTAAAATGAACTCTATCAGAATCTTATTGTCCTGTGCAGCGAATCTTGATTGGGACTTACAACAGTTTGATGTGAAGAATGCATTTCTTCATGGGAACTTGGAAGAGGAAGTGTATATGGAGATTCCTCCTGAATTTGATAATGAACAAAGTCAAGGAAAGGTGTGTAAACTGAAGAAAGCTTTGTACGAACTCAAACAATCTCCTAGAGCTTGGTTTGATAGATTCGGCAAAGCTATGATTTCCTTTGGCTACCAGCAAAGCAATGCTGATCATACCCTCTTCATAAAACATAAAAAGGGTAAACTCATTCTTTTAATAGTTTATGTTGATGACATAGTAATGACAGGAGATGATAGAGAAGAGATAAACCAATTGAAGAAGCGACTAGCACAAGAGTTCAAGATAAAAGATTTGGGAAAATTGCAGTACTTCTTGGGAATTGAGGTTGCAAGATCAAAAAAAGGAATCTTTATTTCTCAAAAGAAGTATATCCTGGATCTCTTAAAAGAAACGGACATGACAAGTTATAAACCTGCTGAATCGCCCATTAATACTAATCACAAGATACAAGCAAGGGTAGGAGATTCTATTGCTAAGGAGAGATATCAAAGGTTGGTTGGAAGACTCATTTATCTTTCTCAAACTAGACCAGACATAGCTTATGCAGTCAACTTGGTGAGTCAATTCATGCATGAGCCTCGAGATTCTCATATGCAAGTTGTCTTTCGCATTTTGAGATATTAGAAATCTACTCCAGGGAAAGGTCTCCTTTTCTCCAAGCATGGTCATCTCCAGATAGAAGCCTTTACAGATGTAGATTGGGCTGGGTCTCTAGATGATAGAAGATCTATACTCGATTATTGTACATTTGTAGGAGGAAACTTAGTTACTTGGAGAAGCAAGAAGCAAAGTGTAGTGGCTAGATCAAGTGTAGAACCTGAATACAGAGCTATGGCTCAGGGTGTCTGTGAACTCCTTTGGCTTAAAAAATTACTAGAAGAATTAAGACCGACTAAAAAGGGGAAACTTTTCTTGTATTGTGATAACAAGGCTACCATCAATATAGCCCACAATCCAGTTCAGCATGACCAAACAAAATACATTGAAATTGATCTACACTTCATCAAAGAAAAGAATACAAGTGATATCTTAAGTCTATTTCATGTACCATTTGAAAAGCAGCTTGCTGATGTATTTACAAAAGGTCTCAATAATCAGATTTTTCATACACTAGCTTGCAAGTTGGGCATGTGTAACATCTTTACACCAACTTAAAGGGGAGTGTTAACTAGCTAGATTTTTTACTTATTCTGTTTTTATTAGAAAGATTTGTAATTAATATGCTTTCCTAGATTAAACATTTTCCTAGACTATAAATTTTAACTTTCCTAAATTGGACTTGTAATTTCTATATAAATATCTCTATACATTAGATGTAAATATTCATTCAAGAGAAATAAGAATTCTATTTCATGAAAACTCACAATAGTATGTATCAAATGAAAAACATGGGCAGTGTAACAGGACATCACATCCTCACCTGAAGCATTTGCGCTATCACAAGCTTGCTTTTTCTTCATTTCAGACAAGCATTCCTCTTCAAAACGCTCACGACCCTCAAGAAGTATGCCAAGATAATTATAGACATTGCTCTGAATCTTTAACTTGATATTTTCCTGCTCATCTGCTGAGAAGGGAACAGTCTTGTATAGAATCCTGGCCTGAATCAACCCATGGGCTTTTAGATTTTTCAAAAGTTACAAACTACTATTAGATTGAATGTGTATACCTTAAAAATGATAGCACAAAGCATAAGATTTCCTGATATATGTTCATAAATCTAGTGAAACAAGTTGTCAAATAAAGATATCAAGTACATTTGAGCAATCAACAGATAGTTTATTCTAGTGTTTGAAACCTGTGACTAGCCCTACCAACTCCCTCAAATGTAATGTCTGGGAATCATCTCAGTTAATTCAGTCTTCCACTTTCTCTCATATAACAAGTACTTCCTACTCTTGTTCACCATCATGTCAAAACTTGTGATTAGCCTTACTAACTCCCCGAAATATCGGGGAATCAGCTCAGTTAATTCAGTACTCCACTTTCTCTCATATAACAAGTATTTCCTACTCTTGTTCACCATCATATCTAAGTGATAGAGTTTGAAAGCATGATAAAAGTTATGAAAGAGAAATGAACTTATAATGGGCTAGACTGATCCAAAAAGAAAGGAGAAAGAAAACAACTGGTCAAGTAGAACAGCCCAAGGATATGGTTAAGGGTGAGCCGCTAATCCTATTGTAACGTGAAATCTGCTCTAACCTGCATAATTTTTTTCTTTGGATAATTTCTAACCTGCATAATTGGATATGGTAAGGTATAAGGTTTAACATTTACACACCCTACACCTACCTTGAAACCTACACTCTAAGATATACAAATGGAGGTATAGTTTTCGGGCTACCTTGCACCCAACCCATAAAAATTCTTAATGGATAATATTGAATATAACATCATAAATATTTTTAAATCAACACATACTTAAGATCCAAACTCATCTGTCCATTTCAAAAAGTAAGATCCTAAAATATATTATATTCTTCATTCTTTGCTGCATTTCATATTCTTTATACTGCTGCATAATTTCTCTAGACTCTAATGGCCCCTTTACTTTCTAAAATAGAATAAATAAGGAGCAGAAAAGTTTCTTCCTTAGAAATGAATTTTACTACTAATAGGTTAGAAATTTATATTTCAGTATTTACTTTATATAAATTTTTATTATAAAAAATATTTATTCCAATATTTACTCTACCTCATAAAAATTGATATGCTACAGGGCTACTTCAAAAATTTTATATTATAAAAGTGCAATAAACAATTTTACATGTTTTACAAGATATTCTGCACTCGTAGGTTTTACAATATAGAAGTTCTAGAGTAGTTTCTACATGTTATAAGGTAGGCTGCAATTCTAAAATTTGAAACGAGAATCCACAAGGTAGGTTTCTCATACCTTATCCACTTTATATATTTTTTGGATTAGTCCCTACCCACCTTATATTGCTAATCCTTAGATATGGTGAGGAAGTTACTTGAAAGTACTAGAATTCACCATATATGTAAATATCCTACAAAATGCAAATCAAAGGAATTTGGAAATTCCCTCTTATCAAAACCTAAATAGCAACAAGGGAATTTGTATGACCAGGATACGAGGTATTTGAGCCAAATCAAGTCAAGTACTCAACTATAATACTAAAACCTACTTGAACTTGATGAACCCTCGTTATTCAGAGTTACATATTGAATATTCCAAAAGATCAAATACCGGAATGTAGCTAAAACTAAGCTGGTTACATCACTAGCTTAGGATCATCAGCTAAGCAACACTCAAATGCTAACCACTCTAACTCAAACAACGTGCCATGCAAACTCAATAACGGCTTAACCAAATATAAATGTCTAATAAGTTCAAGGAACTAGACTCTTATGCCAGACATCAAAGAGAAATCAAAATAAGCACAAACACATGTAAATATTTACAGGATTGAGGAAAAATTTTCAAACTAATTTAAAGCATCAAAGCCAAACAACCAATCTAACCCATCTGGAACTCACCTGCTTAAATATGGTACTTGTTCCAGATCCATTACATCCAACTAAAAGGATCTTTTGAAGTGTGTGGCGAACAATACGATGAGGAATGCTCTGGTTATCCAAGTAGTATTCTGGCTCCATATAAGAATTAGAAGATCTTGAGGGTATGGGCAATGATAAAAAGGCGCATAGGACCTTAGTTCCAGCCTTGAAAACAAAGTGAAATATTTCAGTGAGTTCTTTCCTGTATCAAGAAGACAGAAGGGCCCAAAATAGTAAACATGAATTAAGGGTTACCTTTCCCCAAATGTAACCTTTAGTATTCTTTTGTCCCTCCTCTTGGTATGAGCCATCCTCATTCACCCAGAAGTGTGGATTCCCAGCACACTGAACCCCCGCCAACTGCTCAATCCAATAGACAAGAGTCATAATATGCATCAATGAACTAATAAAATAATCAATATATAATTATCCAAAAAATAATCAATATATGTTTCAATGGTCCAACCTGCAACATTCGGAGTTCTACTTTTGTAATCTCACGACCATTTATGAAAACACCTGTCTTTCCATTGCTAGCATTTGGCCTGATTGGACCCCCGACATTAAGATGGGGACTAATAATCTTTGAAGGCTTCTGACCTTCCTGTTTATTTAAGCCCAATCGTAAAACTTAATCCAGAAGTCAATCAAATAAGGAAAAAAAAAAATTCGGGTACATGATAAGGAAAAAATTTAAGTATACACTAATGGAACATTCACCTTTCCCCAAAGACCAGATACTTTATCATACCAATAATTGCCAGGTTTTAAGTTCTTCGGTGGATTTGGACAGTTCTGCAATACTGCAAGCTCCTCGCAACAAAGAGGTTTGCCATTCACAGAGACATATTCTGGCGGCAATTGATTAGCTTCGCAAAACTTCTCGGCCTTCATAATCTGTCTAATTTCCAAATCGTTCAACAGCCGTTTGAGCATTCTTGAGCATTTCCCCAAGCTCCCTCGTTTAGATTCAGCTATAGGATATCCAATACAAGAAACACATTTTCTCCCCTCAGGCATTGACCCCATAGCTCTAAGCACACAGTTACTACAATACTTTGCATCACAAACAATGCAAACCTCTTTCTCTGTAAATCTGTTACCCTTTAAGCACCGATAACAAGATCCTTTCTTTCCTTTGCTCTGAGGTTCCCTCTTTGAGTGAAAAGCATCCCCATTATTACCCCTACTAAATTCCTCATCGAGACCATCATCTGACTCAATATCCCGAAAAGTTACAACAGGGTTTCTCCTGCCTTGTAAATTAGGCTCATTATTAAAATCCCCTGTTCTTCGTAATGAAACCCGCAAAGAAGGGCACTCCAAACTCATATCAGATTCATTTGATTCCCAATGCTTTGAATCATCATTAAAATCCAGACTCTCCTTCCCAACATTCGACTCTCTAAAAGCCTGCGAACTTCCACCCCTAGGGATATCAAAACTATCCGAAAACTCTACAGTACTGCTCCTACTTCCTCTTTCAACACTACCACACAGGTCGACTGAAAGCTCATGACTAACAGAAGACGACCCCAAATCTAAATTATGTGAAATATCATTAGTATTAGCATCCTTATCGATAATTACATCAGACACTTCATCAGAAGCATAATTAGCATTATTGTTACAAAACTCCAACTCCAAAGCACCTGAAATACTCAACTCTCCTGACAACAACTTCCCATCATTTCCCCTCCCCAAAGAATTCGCCGACACTGTGCTCGTGCTTGCTGTCTCCTCCGACGCCAAATCGAGCTCCTTCGACACACATTCACGGCTATTTTCGATCACCGAAGTTGGTGAAACTGTCAAACCCGGCAAATTCAATCCTTTGCAGAGCTTGTCACTCGATAAATCATTAGGAAGTATAGGTTGCACCACAGGAAGTGACAATTTTTCAGACAGAGAGACTTGAGAAACGACAGAAGCGACTGGAATCTGCTTGAGGTTGATGGGAAGAGCGCGTGGTAAAGTAGAACTCACCGGAGGACCACTATACTCCAATGCAAAAGAGTAGGCAACGCCATTCTCGTCTTCAAGCACATGCGGTTTGGTGGTTGGTGCCATCTCACAGAAACCCTAACCCTAATTCAAGGATCTACTGAGACCTAGTTAGAGCAGACCATTTAAAGCAAAGGCCCAAATTTTCTTCACTTATGACTACATTTGAAGATAGAAAAGAAGAGGGTAATTGCTAATTTGCTTGAAACTGAAGAAAATCTGTCGATAGCAGTAAATTATCCCTAACCCTAACTATAAACCAGCAATGCATGGAAACAAAAATACACAAGAATAAAAAGATGAAAGCATTTACGTTGGGTATTACACAGGAAGCAAACTTTAATTAAGAATGACCAAACTAGCTATAATTTCAGGTAAAAAAAAAATTACGGAAAAAAGATAGAGATTATGGTTGGATTTTCAGTGGGTGTGAATAAAAAGCAAAAGTGTAGAAAGTCTACGAAGTTGGTAAAGTAAGGATTGTTTCATAAGAAAGATAAGTAGGAAATGGTAGGTGGGTTTTGGTTTTGGAAGCAAAAGACAAGAGGCCATAAGTCTTGGGAATTTGAGAGAGACACATGTGTGTTGGGTTTGAGTGTCCGACTGTCCTGCTCGGGAAGAAGGAAAATGAGTAGGGAAAGCAAGAGAAAACAACAGAAGGGAAAAGGCAGTGGAAAATGGAAGAGGGGCAACTGTCTTAGCCCTAGAGTGGAATCTGTTGATGGTGTTGCTTTTCAATTTTTTACATATTTTTAATGGCTATTAGTTACGGGTAATGGGAATAAAGTAATAGTGCCTAAAGAAGATACATACCATTTTATTGTTAAAGTTTTGTTTGTTGTTGGCAAGTGGGGACAGCAAGTGGGATCCACACGGGACACTGGATATTTTTCCTCACAAAAGTTAGGGTCTATTTACTATTTTAATATGTGAAATGTTTATAAAATCTCAAGTCCTAATAAAACTAGAGGCCTTGTAAATAGTTTTTCTACCACTAGTACATTCAATGCCAACCAGCATGTACTCATATACATTATACATGCAAGACTATCAAACAACCGTAAAGTACATGCCTTATTATTGTTTACTTAAGATGAACGGCAGTATGTACAAACAAATCGCATGTCCTAGGCCAACGAGAGCCAAATGGATGCAAGAGTCCACGAGAAATACCACGAACAAATTGTCCCCAAACAAAAATCATTGCCCCTTTCAGTTATTAATATTCCAATC
Organism: Laguncularia racemosa; assembly: GCA_037954665.1. Taxonomy (NCBI): domain Eukaryota; kingdom Viridiplantae; phylum Streptophyta; class Magnoliopsida; order Myrtales; family Combretaceae; genus Laguncularia; species Laguncularia racemosa. Next base: position 964,449 of record JBBMOL010000146.1, read on the forward strand.
CACGGCTCTTGCCCATAATAAGAGTGCACTATCATTTCAAATTACTAACCTCAACCTTACTCATTCTATGATCTCTCCATCTAAAATAATTACCACCCTTAAAGCATGAATAGCCAACAAATTAAGTAATAGTTAGATTCGAGTTTAAAGTTAGATATCTAAACATACCATGAACGATCAATCAAGCAAGGTAATTAAATTACTTGCTTGCACTCACACCGTCTACAATTAAATGCTATAATTCTTTCTTCCCACAATACTTACAAATTCATAATATTGGAAACATATTAGTTCATTTTTGAAAAACTTCTTAAATTGTATTTAATTCAATTTTAAGGCAACTTAACATTTAGACTCTGTTGAAATATGGTTCAAGGTCGAATATTGGGTTAAGTTAAGTTAAGATTTAGAACAATGTTTAGGCAAAAATACAAGGCTAAGATCAACTTTGTGAAAAGGGTGGTCCATGAAAGCTTGCCATGGTTGTCAACCTGAAAAGGTGGTCAACCATAAGGATTAGGCAATTAACCACTTGTTTAATATGGTTGGCCATATAGGTATGGTAGTTGACTATTCAATCTATCCGATTTAGTTTCTCTTTTTTTTTTACATTTGATTCATGATTCCAGTTATATTATGGCTAAGATTCCAACTTTAAGATCCTAGAGTCTTTGCTACAAATTTTAAGGTTTAGAGAACTAGCCAAATCACTTTTAGGTTATATTATAAAGGCTACATTTTTAAGGCTTTCAAGTGTATGCTTTAAGTCCTATTATGTGTGTCATGTTGTGGACATAAAAGGGCATCATCAATCCACCGCATGTCCTTGTTACCTTAGGGCACACAAGTTTCAGATCTTTTGACCTCTATTCTTCTAGTCCACTTATGTAATTAATTTGGAAAAACAAGTCCCCTACAAGGGGTGAGCATAAAGCACAACAAGCAATCATATCGCCACTACACACAAACATGTAACAAACCACATGCACACTTACACAATATATTAAGGCAACATAAACAAACATTTAACATAAAACAAATTATTTATCTTGTTGAATTCCAAACATTCTAACATCCTAAGGTTAGATTCTCGAGTCCTTAATTTTCATAATGCTATATATATATATATATATATATATATATATATACATTTTGGTCATTTGATTTGTTATTACTATCACCATTATCAGCGTCATATATTAGTTTCACTACTAATATCAACCATTAACTAGTCTACTATGACTATTCATAGTGGCATTCGATTCCAACAATGTAACACATTTATAACTTTTCTTTAGAATTACAAATCCATATCATATTGGTTAGCCATTAGCAACCCGCCTACTAACACGTAGTGGTTCAACACTTAAATCTACTAGCTATTTCATTTCAAATGCCCATCCCACTATAGGCAATGAATATCTAGTCCATAACCCACCTATCCTAAATAGGTACTAATTAAGACTCTAAGCACAATTAGCATATATTTCATTAATTAGAGGTTGTATATAATTAGATACATTTATTGGTCCTAACACATACATCCTAGCAATTATACAAAATAATCAATCGCCTTATTTTCTAAAGAACCTTAACTTACTCTTTATAAATCTCCAAATATTCTACAATTTAATCAATAAATCTCATAAATATTAATGATTTACAACTAAATTTATTTTAGTTCATCATATATACTATCTTAAGATTTAGGGAGTAATTTTTTAATTAAATTAGAGTGATTTAGAATAATATTTTAATAATTGATTTCAATTTGTTGACCAAATGGGTAAGACAGTCGACCAAATGAAATTGACAATGTTGTAGCCTACTAAATATAGAAGATGGTTGACCGAATTGTGAACATAGTTAAGTGCCTTTGAGCGTGGAAGATTGAATAAGATTTATGAGTGTTTTTCAAGTTATTTTTATACTTTGGTATTTGATTACTCCTAAATTAGGACATTGGGCTCAATATATGGTTTTATAAGGAGCTTTTATTAAAGAAAAATTATTTAAAAAATGACCTATATTTTTTTATGTGCCTAAGATTTAGATTTAATTCCAAACACAACCTTAAATCCATGCAACAACCTCCAAATCATAGAATTTGAGTATTTTAGGGATTTTTTTTATAATAAGGAAATTAAATAATAAAGGATATGACTAATTATTAAAATGGACTCAATAATCAATTCATGAGTTCTAAAGTTCCTCGATCAAAGCTCTTGATTTCCTTACGCTCGAAGTCTAAATTTCTAATCTTTAGCTCTTTTTTAGATTTCTCTCTAATTTGGTGATCTTTAGTATTATGATAAGAAGTGTACAATTTAGTCTTACCCCTTGTTTTTGTCTCTCAAACCTCAAAGCCAATTTGATGATATCATCTAATGTTTCATATGGTTGTATTTCCACAACATCAGCTATTTCATATTTCAAGCCAAAACAAATTTCATTGTGGTCTGCTCAATAGGTTCTCTTACCTAAGGATATCAAAATTGCAATTTTACGTAAAATCGACATGAGGTTCGTAGAATCAAAATATAAAAATATAAAATTTTACAACATTTATAAAATAACTTTTAAATATTATAAATTTACCTATAATAGTCATTAAAAAATATAATTGATGATAGAAATAAGGAAATTTAGCATATATTTTGGTCATAAATCGCAAAAAAGTGATAATATAGATAATCAAATATAAGTTATACAATATAGATAATTAACCATAGAGACAATCAACCACGAGTCCCAATAAAAGTTATGAATTCATAAATTATAATACAAAACAACAACTAAAATAAATCATCACAATTTCCACCATTTCTCTCATCCATATCACCATCATCATTCGCGCCTTCTTCATCAATGTCAACATCCTCATGGGGTATGCTATTACCAATGATTTCCATATATTCCAATTCTAAATCTTGTGAAGTTTCCATTTATATCTCAGGTTCAACATCATCAATATCATGAATCTCTAAATCATTTGGGACTAGGGACTAACTTCTCGAACTCTCCAAATTCACAAAGGCACCAATTTCCTTTTTCTTCACCCTTTGCACTTAGAAGGATATGCAATATACCCTCATTCTCATTTGATGAGTTAAACATATTTTCTTCATCAACTATCTAATCATCATCAAATGAGAGATCTTCACAGTGAAAGTAGAATTGTCAACAATGCATCTTTCTTTCCTATTTCTTAATTTCAAATTATGCATTACAATTACTAAATCATTCATCTTTTGTTGATGTAACCTATTCCTCTTTTTAGTATAGACTTGAAAATAAAAAAAAAGGTTATATATAACTTTATAAGATTGATAATCTTAATAACATATAAAATTAAATAAAAGAACTATTTGTACCATACAATTTCAAATGCACTCCAATTATGCTCACAACTTGAAGAACTACAGATCAAACTTAAAACACAAATAGTAAACTTTTGTAGTTTTGGGCATTCATCTTCACATGAATCCTACCATTTAGCTAGAGCTTTTTTGTCTCTTGCAAATCTTGCAACTTTAATACCAAATAGTCTATTAGCATCCTTAAATCTTTCAAGTTATATATCAATCTTACACATTTCAGCTGGATTAGAAGCCATACACTCTATGTAGCCATATAATTCCATCTTACATCAACATTTACTTAAAATTAGGATTATAATGGTAATGGGGATTCAAATAATAAGCTACAGTATGCAATGGTCTATGAAGTTGAAGCTCCCATCTCTTGTCAATAATCTTAAAGATAGGTCCATAACTACATTAAATAAATATGATTTCAATTTATAAATGAAACTTTAAAATGAACACTAAAGCAAAATATATATATAGCTAATAAGTTGAGATATTACCTTTTCTTCACATTATTGAAATTTGCTTTAATTTTCTCCTCAACACGATTTATTTCTAGATAAATGAAACCCATAGCTAGTTATTCATTAGAATCCACTAATCTATGCACTTTAATAAGGAGAAATGTAGCTTTAAGGTAAATAATAACATTCTTCCAATACCTATTATCCAAAACCACCTGTTGAATCCGCTTTCCATCACTTATGGTCGAATACTTACATGATTTCTAGTGACTTGAAGTGAACATTGTCATCAGTGCACCATTTGACTCACTAAAGCAACCTAATGTCAAATAGGAAGTGGCAAAATGAGTTGCACCAGGTCTAATCAACTCCCTCCCTTTAGTATATCTTATCAGGATTGAGATAAGTATAGTCCTGGAATAAATATATGTAGTAATTTACCTCCCTTTTGTAATTGTCTCCTAATGGATCTTCAAATTCTTCTCAAAGTCTTCCAAGATCAAATCAATGCGATGTGCCGTAGAAGGTGTCCAATATAATCATTTTCTTTTCTCCATCAATTTTTCCCCTACTACTTTATAAATTGCAGCATTATCTATGATTACTTATACAACATTCTTCTCTCCAACTTACTCCATAATATCATTTAACATTGCGAAAACTTTGTTAGTTGTCTTGGATATATCAGAAGCATCTATAGAAAACAAGAAGACTGTTTCTTTAGGGTGATTCACTAAGAAATTGCATATGGAACGCCTCTTTCTATCAGTCTATGCATTAGACATAATGGAGCAACCTGTTTTTTTTTTTTTTCCATTTAGCTTTGTAGTCTTCAAGTAATTCCATTATCCGAGCTACTTCTTTCTTCAAACAATTCACCCTTAGCTCATGATAGGAAGGAGGTTTAAGCCCATAACCATATCGACTAACCATTTGAAGCATCTTGGCAAACTTTAGATTTTTTACACAGTTAAATGGAATTGCACTAGTGTAGAAAAAACAAGCAATTTGTTGGCGGCATTCTTCTCTCAAATCTTTCTTCATGAATTGGTTAATTGTATCTTGGTTTGCTCGCGTTCCATTTCCACCAATTTTTTTTTTTTTTTTATGTTTTAGAAAGAAATCTATGCAATTGCTTTCTTTTTTCTTTATGGATGTCTGATCCACCTCATCATCATCATCATCATTAGAATCTTCAACGCCATGAATTTGCTTTCTTTTCATTTCCGATTTTTTTTTTGCCACTTTCAACAACATTGTTAATATTTTAGATTTTACTTCATTCGGGACACTACTACATGGCTTTACATCTTTATGCGTACAATTCAAGTGATTCTTGAACCTGTAAATGCCTTCACTAATAACTTTGTGACAATACTTGCATTTTACCTTTTTTCCATTATTATCTACATCAATTACATGCTCCCAACCAACATCGGATCTACTTCCAAGTGCATTTTTCCTTTTAGAGCTTGCTTTAGATGATTTGGAAGATGACATTTCAACTCAACCATTACTTAAAATCCTGTAAAAAATAAAATAAAAAGTAAATTCAAGTATTTTAGTTTCACCTCATTCATCATGAACCAAAGAAAAGAAAAAAGAAAGAAAGAATCTAATGCATAAAAGCTCTATTTCTGTCACGAGATCTCTATGTTTTCATGGTAATCCAAGAAAAGCTACTTAACAAGCAAACATTGGTAATGACATACTATGATTAAAAACAAAAAATGTATTTAATGTTACACAAAGCTAGATCTTTATAAGATTTACCCTTAGAGTAAATAATCCATACTTGTTTTATTACTTAAATGATTTCATTATAATAAACTAATTCATAAAGGTTGGGATAATCAACAATTGCTAATCCGATTTTTTCTATCATGTATTTTGAAGTTAAAGTGTAACAACAACCATCAATAAGCACATGACAAACATCACCTTAAACCATAATGTGCTTATGGAAATCTTTTTAAAAATCTCTATACATCTTCAACAATTAACTCATTGTGGCAAATCAACCATTAACTAGTAATCACAACTATCCAATGATAACATATATTGTAATATAAAATTTCAAAAGTTTTTATCCATTTATATTCTTTCCTTTCATAGGTAACATTAGTTTATGGTGTTATTACATTTACTATCAACTATTCATTTTAATTCACATCTACAATATTCCTAATTTTTGTCCATAATCTTTATAATTATATTTAAACCACAATAAGATTCATTATAAACATGGTTCAAGCTTGAACTTCAACATTTTAAATTCAAATACCAAAATGGTGATTTAAATATGAATTAAAGTTTGTTGAGGAAGTCATAAAGTCATGCTAAAATTCTATAAACTCGAGAATACAAATGGAACTAAACAAGAAACAAGCACGTATGGAATAGAGATTGCAAAACTAACACGAAACATAGCAACAAGAAACAACCATAGAATACCGATGGAACTAAACTAAGAAGATGCTAGCATGCTGCAGTAAACCAAAAAGAAACTAAACTTGAAGCATTAAGCAAGCTACTAAATAGAGATCACAAAAAATAACAAAAAATAATGAAAAAAAAAGGAAAAACGAAAACCCTAACCAAGCAACTAAACCAAGAAGATGCAGTAATATATTCAACAAAAAATTAGCTATACACAAAATCAAGACATCCAGCACATAAGATCAAGACTCAAGATTCAAAAATAAAAACATGTGAACAGAAGAAAAGGAATAAGGAAGAAGAACAGAACACGGGTGAGTGAGTGATGTAGATTGTGTAGTTTTCCCCTTTTAACATACAACTATTCACAGTTTGGGCTGGGCTAGGCTCCTTTGCGTTGAGTGTCACATCATCTGGGCTGGCTTACTACCTCTAATTATTCAAATGCTGGTGGAAATTACCCCTATGATGTAGAATCGGTTCAAATGCATTTGGAATCATGATTTTACTAATTCCACCATGTCAAATTGCAATTTTAATGCGATTTCACATCCAAGACATTTTTATATGTGAGTTGACTAAGAATGTACTCACAAAATTGTAAAATCATAGAAACGTACGAGTTAAATTATGATTTTGACAACCATGCTCTTACCTCATACGTAATGAGTAATGCCTCATACTCTTAAGTGTACTCACTTACACTTAAACTCCATTGCTTTGAATTCTAAAATCATGAGAATAATTCCTATTTGTAATAATGGGGCACACATTTATTCTTGAGTAATCACTTCATCGTGTTCCAAGTAATGACCTTAGTTTCATTATCATTTCTCCTCTAAATCCTAAGGTTCTTCCACCATAAGGTGGCATACCATGTAGGCTCTAAAGAAGTCAACTCGACTTTAGTACAATTGTCATACTTATAGTACTCAGACAATCGCTCCACTTAACTCTCCTAATCTAGATTATTGTATAGCAATCCATGCCCATCAAACTTTGAAGTTGATAGTTTAACAATATTGAATCCTCTCACCTATAGGTTGCTAACTCCCACACGATTTCCACTAAAATTATCTCCTCCTCCTTTAACCAATTCATCAACTTTATGTTGATCTCTATCATGTTCACCCCTATAAACATTCCCTTAAGGTACATTATGTCTATAATAATGCAATTTGTGCAGTCAACATCGTGTACATCATTTCCACAATATTATTTAATCGCTAATTCATATGATCCCTAGTGGTATTTGGTTCCTTCCTCCTAACATTGCCATCATTGTTTCTAACATCTGTAAACTCATCTTTACGAATTCTAGACACTTTTCTTCTTCCTTTTATTTTTATTTTTTAAGTAGATGCATAACTTTTAGCTAATTCACAACATAACTAAGATAGTAGAGTGCCTTCCTAACTCTACACCCCATATAGACAATATAGCAAACACCTACTATATGTTATTACACAACCCTTTCAACAATAATAAAGCTCATTATACTAGCATGACCCTAATCCTCAATTCACCAAGAAAATTCGACAAGTTTTAAGGTCTTGAGGCCTTACCAATAAGCATGTTGTATACTAAAGTTCTAATACTAAAATAAATATGATGTGCCTAGGACTTGGATTTAATCCCAAACACTGTATTGAATTTGTACAACAACTAATGGAATTTGTGTATTTTGGGATTTTTTTTTAATAATAGGGAAATTAAACAACAAAGGGATATGGCCAACTATTTAAATGGATTTAATAATTTATTTGTAGGTTTTGAAGTTCCTCAATCAATATAACTCACAATCTTTAGAAATCAAATGGGTTAATTGGAGATACTCGATGTTACTCACAAGTAAATCCAATTAAAGAATCACCTCAATCAAGTTATAATAAAACCCAATTAATAAGAAGCTTGTAAATAAGCTAGGGTTTCAATCTTGATTGAGAAAGTACCAATTACAAGTAAAAGATAATTGGTGTTATGTCCTACTACAAGGAAAAAAGGATGCTTAAATACTAGTTGATCCCTAATGGAAAACTTGTAAATAATATAAGTAACTAAAATTACAAAATAGAAATAAGATAACATAACCCCATAGAGAAAATCATGAAATAAAAATAACTTAGTTGGCTTTAGGCACTACTAGTCAGATAATAAGAAAGCTATGATCCATATTGTAGCTTAAATTTGCTACTAGGCATTCTTTATCAACACTACCACCACCACAAGCCCCCCTAGCCAACCCTTGACAAGAGCATCCGAATGGTATATAAACTAGTAACCAAGAGCTCTATTTCAAAATGCTTCTCTCTCTTTGAGAGTTTTCCTCTCTAGCTAAGAGCCTCTTACACAATGATGTGTATTTTCTTCTATAGCTATCTATGTCAACTTTTAGCCATCTGCATTTTGTTTTAAGCTCTCTCTCCTTTAACAAACTAGATTCCTCATCATTTTTTTGGAATTTTTTTGCATCATCCATCCCCTTAAGTGTACATTTTAATTATAATTTTATCAAAAAAGAAACCCTTTTAATCCATATAACACATACTTTCTGAGTTATTTGTTGTTTTATTACATAAACACTATCATACATATACTAAAAAAGTGAGATTACTAAGCACCATAATATTACTTGTCTTTACATTTCACTTGAGTAATTTTATCTTTGAATCTTTGTCCCGAGTTTTTGCATTTTGATAAGGTTTAGTCTTGTCTCTTGTTCATTTAGCTACGTTTCTTTGGTAGTTATATTCCCCTTTACATTGCTTCTTTCCTCATTATCATGCAATCATCCTTAATCTTTTGTTATCTTCTAATATTTGAGTAGCATAACTAGTGTTATTGCTTTGTTTTCTCATATCCATGTCTTCTATGCCATTTTAGTTGTCATCTATGGAAAATTAGGAGTTAGTTTATGTTGTTTTATGTCATTTGTCTTATGTAATGATGTGGTCTTACTTTGCTTGAGCGGCTTGGAATGAAGCCTTTCAATAATGGAAAAGAGCCTTTAGTGTGCTAAGATCAGGACAATGATGATGAGTGTGTAATATTAGATCTTGCATCGATTAGGGATGTAGTCAAAGAAGTTTTGTTAGTAGGGCATGTAGTTCTAATGTCATGTTGAAGAGACCGGTTGTAATGAGTGTTTTAAGGAAGGCATGGGAGCCATTTAGAGAGGTAACATTTACACCATCTAGAGCAAATAGATATCTTGTTACTTTTAGCTCTTTGGATACAACAAAGGCTATCTTAAATGAAGGGCTATGGTCAGTATTGGGACGTGTTTGTTATGAAAGGGTGATGTAGTGACTATAATTTAAGGAAGTGGATCTAGATGAAGTGGCTTTTTGGATTCAAGTACATGGTGTTAAGCTTGATCAAATGATAGAGTTAAATGCTAGAATCATTAGGTCCCCGTTAGGGAGGTTGATTGAAGTTGAACCCGTTAAGTTAGCAAATGGAATGAGAAGAGGTTTTCTAAGGATTCGAGTTAATATCAATGCCAACCGACCTTTGAAAAAAGATATGTAGATTAGTAGGAGATTGGGGGGAGAGATATAAGGTGTTGTTTAAATATGAGAGATTGTCAAATTTTTTCTTTTGTTGTGATCATCTTGGACATTTAGCTAAACAATGTTTTAAGAAGGAGGGTTCAAGTATTGGATACAGTCTTGAGATAAAGGCAGCAGCTGTGAGGGATGGGTTTTGGTCCATAGGAAGTTGTTTAGGGAATAGTGAAGGCTTTTAGAAATCTTCTGTCTTTAACCTTTTGTCTTAATCTATTTGTACCCCACATAATTCATTAGCTATCCTACAAAATCAACCTTTTTCTTCAACCTATAATAGACTACCACATGAAATGACAAATCAAAACACCTCACTGCATTACCATTCTACACTAGTTAAGACTCCTATGATAATACTATCCTTAAACATTCTAGTGTCTTCTAATCCCACTGTCCAAACTAACATAACCTTTCTTTTGATTCATCTCTGTCTCCTTTTGATTCATCTCTATGCTAAAGTAACTAATTCCTTAAACACTTAGTCTTAACTCCCCTGTTGACAATGTTTCTTTTGTAAGTTGTGCCTCACCCTCTAAACCTAATGTGTTGTCATCTTCTTTATCTTCTTTAAAAATACCACCCATTCACTTAGTAGAAGTCAAGTCACCTTCCATTTATTTTGTGAAATTGCCACCAAAAGAATACGAAAAAAAGATAGGTTGCTATTAAGGAAGCAGGGCCGATTCTCCAAAAGGTAGTGAAAGCTATGTAGGACATACATTTAAAGCCTAAATTTTAAGGTGATGATATAAGGCATCTAAAAAAGCTATGTTTAAATAGTAAGCCTTTTTGTCTTAAGTCAATTGATGTGTTTTCTATAGGTAGTGGTGGAGCTTCTTTAAGAAAGAGCAGTAAAAGAGTTAGGAGGAATACAAAGAAGCTAAAGGCCAATTTGGAAAACAGCTCATTAGTTGATGTTAAGGTCAGTGAAATCGAGAATGGTGATCATTATAGCAACAATGGCTAGCCTTTAACAGCTGCACAAGAGTCATGATTGTCATGAGTTAGAATTATCAAAGACTTGGCCTTTCTTTAATAGTTTGTAATCTAAGTGGGTTAATAAATAAGTATAATCCTAGTATTTTTTTTAATAGAAACAAAAAACTCAAATTAGTATGTAGATAGCAGTAGAAGAAGGATACACTATTATAGGTCATTTTATTCACCCCTACAAGGCTTAGTTTGGGGCTTGCTTTGAGGTGGACTAAGGATGTTAATGTTACTATTATAGAGGCAAATATGAACTAGATTGTTACAAAAGTTAAGTTGGATAATGATTCTTTAGTGGGTTAATCTAACACCATTACTAGACCATGGATGTGTTTAGGAGATTTAAATGAGACTTTAGATGATCATGAGAAATGTGGGGGGAGGGACAAAAATAAACAGCTACCAGAAGGCTTTAGGAGGATGGTATTTGATTCTAATTTGCAAGACTTGGGGTTTAAGGGGTAGAAATATAATTAGATGAACAAGAGATTCTTGGGTGTTTTTGTTAAAGAAAGAAATGATAGGTTTTTTATGTCTACAAATTGGTTATCAATTTATCTTAAGCTACAATTGGAACATGTCCTAGCGATAGATTCTGACCATGCTACTCTCATTTTAAACACTATGAAGAGTGATAGCAGGGGCACTAAGAGTTTTAGGTTTGAAAATGTTTGGTAGTGTTTAGAGGATTATGGAAAAGTTGTGGAATAAAGCTGGAAATGCACTTCTTGTGAGGCTTTAGATTGTTTTATGAGGAAGCTCGAGGTCTATTGTTTTAATTTGACTAGTTGGAGCCGAAGTGCAATACCTAATAATAAAACTAAAATTGAGAAATTGATGAGGCAGCTTAGCCAACTACAAGGGAAAGAATCAGTTCAATTTGAGGAAGATGAGAATGTAATCATTGACCAATTGAATTATTCATGGGGAAGGGAAAAAAATGTATTGGCATCAAAGAACTAAAGTTAACTAGGTGAATTATGGAGACCAAAACACTTCTTTTTTCCATCATACCACAATTTCGAGACACAATAGAAATAAAGTTCTAGAAGTGCAAAACCTCCGCAGGCAATGGCTAGAGGATGAAAGGGATATTGTTGATGCATTTGTTAACTTCTCTAATAAGTAGCTTACAAAGGGTAGGAATAGAGATTATGGGAATTGCCATGATTGTGTGGAACTAGTATTTTGACATCTGGAAAATGAGATGTTATGCATTGAGGTATCTATGAAGGAGGTGAAACAAACAACGTTTTAGATGGGAAGTCTAAAAGTCCATGGTCCAGATGTTTTCTCGAGTATACTTTATCAATCGTATTAGCACATAATAGGCTCTTCTATTGTGAAAGCAGTCAAATCTTTCTTCTTAGCAAGTAAGTTTCCTATCTCTATTAATGTTACTGATTTAATCTTAATTCCTAAAGTTCATAACCTAGATTCATTAAATCTCTTTAGGCCCATAAGTTTATGTAACTTTTATTATAAAATAATCTAAAAATTTTTAGTTAATCATCTTAAACCTTTCCTAAATGAGGTTATAATTGAAAATCAAAGTGCTTTTATCTTAGGTTGTTTGATTCATGATAAGATTTTAATTGCTCATGAAATGTTTCATCACTTAAGAACTAGATCGAGGGGGAAAAAATATAGTTGTATTGTGAAGGTTGATATGAGTAAAGCATGTAAGAGGGTAGAATGGGATTTTTTGAAAGCTATCCTATTGAAGATGGGAATTGCTACAAAATGGTTGGATTAGATAATGTTTTGTGTGTCAATAGTTTAGTATAATATGGTGGTCAATGGTAAAGTGGTTGGAAGAGTGAAACTATCTAGAGGGCTTAGGTAAGGTGACCCATTATCACCATATTTGCTCATAATTGTAGCAGATGTTTTGTCTAAAAGATTGAATAGGATAGGTAATCAAAGGTTAATGAGGGGAATTTAACCTAAAAGAGAATGATTGGAGATTTCTCATTTATTTTTTGCCAACGATTCTCTTTTCTTCCTTGATGCTACAATGTTAAATGTGAGTAAGCTAAAGAATGTGCTATATGATTATTGTGTAGCCATAGGTCAAGAAGTGAGCTTTGAGAAGTCAAGTCTATTTTTTAGTAAAAACTCTCTAGATGAGCTAAAGCAAGGAATTGCAAACTTGCTTGGGATGAGGATATCTACAGACCCTGGCAAATATCTTAGACTACTAACTATCTAGGGTAAGTCTAAGAATGAAGCTCTTAAGTTTGTAAAAGACAAAATAGAGGCTAAATTACAAGGGTGGAAGCATCATTTCCTTAGTGTTGCTAGTCATGAAGTGCTTATTAAAGAAATTGCTTGCTCACTTCCAACTTACTCAAAGGGTTGCTTTAGTTTTCCCAAGAAATGGTGCAACGGTGTTAATGGTATTATATCTCGATTTTAGTAGGGGTAGCAAAAGAGTGAAGGTAAAGTCCATTGGTTAAGCTAGCAAAAACTTACCTTACCTAAAGTTATGGGGAGATTGGGCTTTAAAGATCTTCGATTGTTTAACTTGGCACTCTTAATGAAACTTGCATAGTGAATCTATTCAAGTCCTAATGCATTATGGGTATGGACTCTCAAAGGACTCTGTTTTCCTCATGGTCAGATTGTAAGATTTAAAATTAATTGATTCATAACTGTTAGGCAATGAAAAGCGGGAGATAAAGGAGATACCTTTAACTTATAAGGAAGGAGAGGATCGGTTAGTGTGGCCGTATGATAAATCCAGGACTTGTTATATCAAATCTATGAATAAATTCCTTACTGACACTTGGATCATCACAACCTTACCTAACGCTTCATCTTCCTCGATTCTATCAATTAGAGATTAGAACTTGATCTGGAATTTGGATGTTTAACCTAAAGTAAAGCACTTTTTCTAACGTGTGAACATGAGATCTCTCCCAATTATGGAAAATCTTCATTATAGACATATTGTACAAAATTTGAACTATGTTTTTTTGCGAAGAGGCTAAAGTGAAGTAGCACTCCTTACTATTGTGTCCGTAGATTGTGAATGTGTGGTTTGGGGCTATAGATATTAAGATTGTTAAAGAAAAGATGACAACTTTTTAGAGTTTGATGGAGGATGTTACAAGAAATCTAAGTGGATCCAAGATGAAAGAAGAGTAGGCTCGGATCATCATGGTGAGTTGGAGTATCTGGCTTAATAGATGTTAAATTATGTATGAAGATAGGGTTTTGAATCCAAGAGGATGTGTTGATAATTTCAAAAGAGCTTGGATTGATTGGATGAGGTCTAAAGGGTGGCTTCAGAAACCAATTTACGTAGCACATAGGTTTGGATAGGATATGTGGAGCCCACTACCACCATATGTTTTAAAATTTAATATTGATGGTTCCTGACCCCCCCAAACTAAAAGAAAAACTAATGGTTAATGTTACATTTGGTATCTAAACTTTATCTATTTTTACAATTAAATACCTAAAGTTTAAAAGTGTCAATTTATTACTTACAAACTTTTTGAATTCATTTACAATAACTAGATAGGATAGTTAGTTGTAAAAATAAGTAAAGTTTAGATAGTTGAGTGTAAGAGTAGGCAAAATCCAAGTAGTATGTTGTAAAAATAAGTAAAGTTTAGGTAGTAAATTCATACTTTGAAACTTTAACTAGTTAATTGCAAAAATAAGTAAAGTTAAGGTATCAAATATAACATTTACCTAAAAATTAATTATGAATTTTTTTTAAAAATAAGCAATTTATAAATGATATGTATATTTTAAGAGTGATAATTAACAAATATAATGTATAGCTTAGTAGTAAAGTATAAGGGTTTGTACTATGGAGGTCAAGGGTTTTATCAAGTATCTAAATGATGTTTTATAATAACAAAACATTATATTAAAGTTTACTAACAAGTTTATCTAAGTGTGTCATGAAGAGTGTTATAAACTTGGATGTGGAAAGAAGTTTTACATAGTTGATAGAAATAATATCAAAATCAAAATTCAGAAGATTAGAATTGGAATTCCAAAGATCATAGTTAAAATAACTTCAAAAACAATCGGAATAACTTCATAATCAATCAAAATCACTATAGAAATAATTAAAATTAGTCAAAACAACAGAATTGAAACCCGCAGAATAGCAGATACAGAATTCGCAAAACAGTGGAATCATAACCAGTAAATTAGAAACTAAAGCATGTTTTAAAATCACAAACTAGAAACATTTTTATCATTGAAGAAAAGTTATTATTGAAGGCTTAGTACTGTGGATTAGATATATTTAGGTAATACATCTAATAATATTTATTTAATTAAATCATAAAAAATATTAATGGAAGGAAGTAAGTATAAAATATTATCTTAACAGCTACTTCCATATTAAAACTTTAGAGGTAACTATATAAGAAACTACAAAAGATTAAAGGAGAAACAATAATAAGAAATAATAAGAAAGAGAAATTGTGCATAAGAAGGTTTTTTTTTAATATTGCTTTCTAGAGATATTGTGTGAAAACTTAATGAAACTGTATTTGTAATCCCCATTTGAATTACATGTTCAATCTTGAATGGGTTGTGAGACTATTTGAAAGAATAGTGAGGGGACTTTATAGACTTGCATTATTATTAGGATAAGAAATGGGGAGACAAGGCAGAATTACAACTAATAGCTTAAAGTATAGCTTGTACACCTCATATTGATTTCTTTTAAATAGTGGAACACACATGGTGTGAATGACAAAATCCTTAGTCAGAAATGATTAACTTACAAACTTATCCCTTTAATTTTTGTTTTGATGTAATTGATTTATTTCATCACAAAGTTATAATATTGATATCTATTTTTAGTAATCAAAAGGGGGTTATTTACGTAAAATTTTTAATATTAAGCAATCATTCACTTCCACAAATTTAATTCCCATAATAGTCATTTTAGTTTTCTTTTTTTTTTTTCTTCAAGTAGCATTATGCTTTTACTTGTTTCTTTTATTTATTTTTCATAATAACTAACATCATTTTCCATTCATTATAAAATTATAGTAAACTAATTAAATTATCTTAAGTTCCTATTTATTTTTTAGTAGTGTATCATAAGTAATAATTATATTGATACAACAAATATGTTAGCCTTGCCATATAAAATATTAATAAATAAAAACAATCATATTACTTAATGTATTTTTCTTACAAATATTATGAAAATAAACATGGATTATTAAATGATCTATTATCTAATTAATCATATGAAACTGATAATTCTTATAGTATTGCTAATGATATAATTTTGTAGAGTCGTTGTTGAAAAAAAATCAAATAATACTTATATGTATATCATGTTACTCTTTTCAATATACCTATAATTTTCTATTTAAATATTGTTATGTTATAGTTCTATTGATAACAAATTCTTATTCAATATTAAAAAGTGTTGCGGATACATTCACTTGCAAAATCCTATTTTACATATATAAATATATATAAAAGATGCATATGAGTAATTTTAATTTGGATTTAAAGTTTGCCCTCCATCTCTCTCCTAACCCAAAGAAAAAAAAAAGTCCCATGTTTTTGCATTGCCCTAGTTAAATATTAGGCAGTTTCTTACTTGTGAAGGTCTAAATGGGGTGTTCGAACGCCAACTACAATTTTGTAAATTTCCTATTTGTGATTTGATTTCCTATTTGTGATTTGATTTCCTGTCCTTTCTAAGCTTGCCTCGACCTAAACTACCCTTGACTCTACCTTTAGCATTATGATGCCTATCAATTTTGGTGCTTTTACAAACAAGTAGCCTGTACTTTGATTTCTGGCAAATACATGATATGTATGTTCTTCAATTTGTGTTAATGATAGATAGATGTGGTGATTCCTTATTGATTTGTAATAATTAATTTAATAAATAATATTATTAAATAGATTTAATTAAATAATCAATGGCTTCTCCATTGATTTGCTTAATAGTTAAAATTCTAATTTCTTTCAACTTCTCTCCTCTTTTGGCCATTACACAACAAGGTAATAGGGAGTTTAAGTTAGGGTTAGTGGAGTTTCATGCTTGAAAAAGAGGAGCTAGATATAGAAAGTTTTGGAAGGAGAGAGAATGTGGTTGCTAGAGAAGTGGAGAAAGATAACATTTTGCATTTGTCTTAATTCATTGAGACTTGCTGAAAAGAAGATGAAAATGATAAGTAAGAGGGAGGGAAGGAGGGATGAAAAATAGGGACTTGCTGAAAAGAAGATGAAAAAGATAAGTAAAAGGGAGGGATGGAAGGATAGAGGGAAGGGGAGGGAGGTAGAGAAGGGGCAATTCAAGTTAATAAAGAATTATTTTAGGATTTTCTTATGAAGGTAAATGAAAGACAAAGTGAAATTTAATTAAACGAAATGATAAGTTCTTGATGCACCTAGAATCATATTTATTGTCTAAGAGATTATAAATTTGTCAAATGTTTGCACCTTATCAAAGGTTGAAAATATAAAGCAATGGCTTGTGGATAAACTTTCAAATTCTATGAGCCATAATTTCTTATGAAGAGAGAATGTAAAAACAAAGATCTTATTCATGAATGATAGTAGGATCCAATCAAGAATTATAAGTGTAAAGGAGTGATTATCATTATGGTGTAAGAAAAAAAAAAAGAATTTTGATCTTCAATTACTGTGATATATATGTTCCCCATGGAAGAATCTAAAAAACTAAATAAAGAGGAAAAGAAGAATTCCTCTTTCATATTTTTGTGCAAAAGCTAAGTCATTGGTTATTTAATTAGATCCATTTAAGCATTTATTTATTAAATTAACTATTATCAACCAATAAGAAATCACCAAAATTTTCTTATCGCTCATTAACATAAATTGTAGAAACATAAAATGTATAAAAATCAAAACACATGCCACTTTTTTCGCAAAACTTAAAATATCCCAAAGTAAAAAATATATATATATATATATAAATATTAATTAAATTCAAAGGAATTAATTAAGTGGAATTAGGAGATTAAATTAAAATTTTGGAAGTGTAAACATGGTATTATTTGGCATGGGTAGAATAATGATTAGTCTAGGTTATACATTTTAAGGTTAACTATCTAAATTACCTATAAGTACTAAAAAGTGAAGGAAGAGGTATAAGGTTAATTAACATTAATCAGTATTAGTAGCTAATAAGAGTTAGTATCTAAGGGTAAATATTTTCTAGAACTCTCATTTTCTTTCTCATTCATTCAATCACTCTCATAAACATTAGCCTCTCAACTCTCCTTATCTCTCTCTTGTCTTCACCCTCTCTCTCCATTCCTCTCTTTCTATCTCAAACTCTCTCAAATCAATATTTGTCTTTACTACTGTCGAGTCTAATTTTTGAATTCCTATTCCTAATCCGATCTAGACTAGACCCTATGCTCATCTAATATAGATCATCGACTTAAGTTAGGAATTTCGTTTAATTTTTGGAGTCGCCACCCAACTGTTGTTGGGAAATATTGAATTAAGACTAAAGGAGCGGATTAGTCTTAATTTGGACCACTAGTCGTCGTTATTTCCTCTTCTCGTTTTTGTGAGAAGAGAAAAAGGGAAAACCAGAGTTTCTAAGTCCGGAGGCTAACTTATTAAAACCTTTACGGTTACCACCTAATCTCCTAAAATTGTTCCTCTTTAGAAATGTGTTTTATTGTGTTTCTGTTACTTTTTATTATGTTTTTGAATTATTTTAAGAAAAGGATTTTTCATTAATTTTTATGGGTTGACCCGAATGGGTGCCTACGTACCTGCTATTCAAGATCAAACAAGCCGTAGTTCGCTTTTCTGAAAACTTTAAGTTTGTTTGTGAATTTTAATTTTGAAATCTCTTTTGCTTTATGTTCTTACCATTTTTGGGATTTTTCTAAAAAATTCTAAACCTAAGCTTTAATCTGATTTTGAAAATGAATTTTAGGAAAAACATCAATTTTGGATTTATTTGAAGAAAAGGATTTTTCTAAGTGCTAAAACTCATTTTTTATGATTCTTTTATAATTTTTATAATTTTTTATGATTTTCTATAAATTTTTATGATTTTTTATGATTTTTGTGATTTTTGTGAAAATTTTTATCTTAAGTTAATATTTATCCTATTTTGAAATCTAAAATTTTATTGTTATTTTTCCTAATATTTTTCATTATTTTTCTACATTTTATTATTCATTATTATTTTTTTATCTATCTATTTATTATTATTTTTCTACATTATTAAATTCTAGAAAAATCTAATTTCTACATTTTTCTATTTATTAAAAATAAAACATAAACAAACAAATAAATAAATAAATAACTAAATAACAAATAATAAACAAATTAATTAATTCAGAATAAATAAATAAAAAAATAAATTAATAATAAAAAAATCCGGAAAATCCGACTTACCTGGATCCGGGTCGGTGCGCGGGTCGGGTCGGATCGATCGGACATGGCGGCGGGGAAGGCTCGTTCACGGCGTTCCGGTAGCCTTTTGCAGCGGGTGAGGTGTCGAATCTTAGCTTCTTGAGGTTGCTGAATCTAATGGTGGCGGTGGTTTGCTCCCAGATCACCTCCTGGTGGTGGTTCAACTCCGGCCGGTGCTTCGCAGTTTTGGGTCTCCTCCGATGCTCTCCGATTTGCACTCTTTCCTCACTTTCTCTCAATTCTGATTCATGTTTCGGCTTCCTTTACTCCTCCTCTATTTATAGGCGTCCGGAAACCCTCTTGGATAAGCTCAGATCGACCGATTTGGATAAATCCGAATTTCTTCCGTTTTTAGATTTGATTTTATCCCGGCGATTTGATGTTGATCTCTTGTTTTTCTTTGATTTATCTTATGGATTCGGCTTTATCTTGACAATAATCTAGAAGATTTGAAAAAAAATGATCGATTCCACCTTCGTCGGACTTGCTCCGAGTTCTCCTCGCGTCTGTCCGGGTGAGGAAGACGATCACGCGCAACACGCGTGATTTTCTTCGGCCAATCACACGTTACCACGTGGCAGCTCCAGGCGAAAGGAAAGAAAAAATTGCATCGAGTGCAGGGGGGAAGATTCGAACTCGCGACCTCCAAGCCTCCCACACGTTCCCAGCGCACGCACGAACCAGCTGAGCTGGCCCAATTTCTCTATTTTCTTTATATCGCAAATTGCATATATGCAATGCGATTTTTTCCATTTTTTGTATTTTTTGTATTTTTTGAAATTTCAAAAATTTATAAAAATTATTCGTCCCTTATTATTACTATTTCTGAAATCATTTTTCAAAATTGATGTGTTTTCCTATTTATTTTTATTTTTTGAATATATTTTATTATTTTTGCTAAATTAGAGGAAAATTGGGAAAAATTGGGAAAAATTGGGAAAAAATTAAAAATTGATTATTTTTTAGTATTATTGATTCCTAGGGCAAAAATGAGGTGTTTACAACTACATTACATTTACACATCATTGAAAGTGAAATTGAAGTTTATTCGGGAAAGTAATTGATTTAGGTCAAGTTGAAGTTTGATTTTGGAGCTTAAATGATCTAATATCAAGTTAATTATGGATTTATACAATGAATTAAATCAAGAAGTTAAAAAAAAAAAAAAGTGGAGTCCCATGCTTGTTGAAAACATATGTAGTTGTGAGAGTTTGAATTTAAATGTAGATTTTAGGTTTTATTAGTTAGAATCTTTTGATCTATATGTTAAAATATTTAGGTGTCTAATTGTTATTTTGCAAGGTAGAAGCTCTAATTAGGTGTTGAAGGTCATTGAAGCAAAGTAATGGTATTTAAGATTAAGATATGTTGTAGAGCATTATTTTATCTATAAGTTTTGTAAAGATACTAATAGGTAATTTTGGGTTTATGAAGGTGATTTTGGAGTAGGAAGGTTAACCTTGAAGTTTAAGTGTTATTAGAAGGTTATAAGAGTAAAGAACAAGGTAAGTGCTCAATGATTTGTTTAATTTAAAGTTTGAAGTGTGATTAATGTATGACTGAGGTGAAATTAGGTATGAATGTAAGTATGTATGGGTGTATATGAGGAATGTTTGATTTAATGAATTGTTATGTTTTGGTCTTGAATAATTAATTGAAGTCATAATGGAAGTAGATTAATGTTTGTAGAACTAATTTGATGAATATGAAGAGTACATGATGTCATGGGGTTTGATTATGTAATTGAGAATATTCTTGATTAATTTTGCTAAATTAATGGTAAGAAATGTGTAATTGATGTTTTGATAGGAAATATAGTTAATTGGAATGTGTTGTTGGAAGAAAGTGAATGATTCGGAGATAATCATGTGATGGCAAATTGTGTAATGTTAAATGGGTGTTTAGAATATTAAAAATAATGTTTTCAGGATTTAGGGTGAGTGTTAATTGGTGGAATTTAATTTAGGAATGATAATAAGAAGTAAGGATTTGGAATGATGAGATTGGTAAAGTAATAAGTAATAAATGGATGGGTTGAGGTTTAATTCATTTCTAGAAAATAATATGGAAAAATGGGTTGTTAATTTGATGCTAAATGGAGTTTAAGTATTGAATTTAAAAGGGGGAAGAGATTTAAAAGATTTTGGCTTTTAGTTTGGAGTGATTTAAAGTTAAAATGAGTAAGATGTGATGTTTTGAAGTTTCAATTCATAACTGGAATTTGAAAATAGATAAAGAATGTTTAATCTATATAAAATCTAGAAAATCTTGAAGAAAATGATAGAGAAATGAATTAGGAATACAATGGCTTTAGTTTGACATGATTTGAAGTTGTAATGATCGAGATATGCTTGATTTAGTGAGGCATGTGCATGAAACCGAAATTTGGAAATTTGTTAATTAATACTAAATTGTAGGTGATTTAATGAAATTTGAATGTTGAGTAATATGAATGATAAATCTGGAAATTTCACAATTTAATGTTCATCTTTTAGTATGTTTGATGCATAATGGTGATTGACTCATTAATAGAAACTATTTAAGCGAGTTAATTCACTACTTGACTCACTAAGTTGCATTTAAATGCCTTGAATATGTTCTTGTGTTCTTCATAATATCTAAACAATTTGTTGTGAAATTTAAGCTTGTTCCAAATTCTTTAACTAAAATCATTAAAAACGCATTTTCTGATGAATTATGAGATAATCACTGTTTTATGTTAAGATTTACTTCAAGATTGGATTTTTACAAAGTGTTTTATTATAATTAAAACCATTTTCACCCAACATGTGATTAAAATTTTGGGTCAGTAATGTTTCAAGAATGTGTTTGATCTTCATAAACATGCTGATCAATGTTAAAATTTGTTTATGGGTTTAAATTAGAAAATTAGTTTAAATTATAACATTGGACTTAAAAACACAAAACACACATAATGACATATAAACCTTTATAATGAATAACTTATTTAGGGAATAATAAAAGGAATTAGGCCATCCCCTGTGAGAAGACTCAATTGGTCTAAACCTGGTTCACACGAATCAAACATGTTCCCTCTCGACCGATTCACCAGATCAGTCCAAATTAAAATATAAGAAAAATAAAAAAAAAATTAAAATGTAATAATAAATTAAAATAAAAAATGTATTAATTAATTAAATATTAAAATAAAATAAATTAGGTGCAAACCCCTTAAAGATGAACTAAATCCAATTATCCCTAATTGGTTCAATCTTATCCTAATCAATTCACAACTTTTGATTTGGTTCAATTAACAAGCCGATTTGCTAACTAATTAAAGGAAATATAGGAATAATAATCAAACTAAAATAGTGGACTTATCTAGAATCTCTATGTAAGTCTACTAGCCTAAATGGGTATTATACTTATTTGTGTACTCTGTTGATACCCATGAGCTTAATTAGTTGTTAAATATAATTGAATCAATAATTATATTAAATAAGTTAATTATATGCTAAAACTAATTAATAATTATGTTTTAATTGCATGTTACCTTCTAATTGAGTTGGTAGATTAACAAATTGAACATCGTCTTGTAGCTTTATCTTTCCAGGTACCAAATAGTTACGTGTTGCATGCTAGAATTAGGGAAACTAAAATGAATTAATACTTAAACTTGGCCTAAGTTTCTATAATGCTGATTGTGTGTGGTCACTCGATCCAGAGGGTAACACCCTTAGACTAGGTTTTGGGCTATAGTTTAAAATTCTTAAAAAATATGGTAGTTAGGTGCTTGAGCTACAAAAGTGGTGTAGCAAGTGATCAATTGGGTTAGTATTCGCACGAAGTGATTATGGAAGTGAAAAGAAGTTGACCAAAACACCATACAAAGTGTGGGTCTTGTACAAAATGGTAGGAATGAACTACGACCATGGTGGTATGCCTAGTGTTTAGAGCAAATGCCCAAATGAGATTACTTAATATTTGTTGATGGTTTCGGTTATTGGTTATGGTTTCAATCATGGTAGCTCAATATGCCATGATAGGCCCTTGATACCTATCGAGTATGGTCAAAGCCCTTTCGTTTTCAAGAGTGTTCGAAGCCATGAGTACTCTCGTATTGCATGTTTTGCTTTAATTTAAATAACTTAATGAATTTGTGCTAATGCATTAGGTTTAGGTTTGCATGATATGCGAGAATATGCTTGGCTATTTTGTATTAAGTCCTTGTAGCTCATTCCCTATTTTCCTTTTTAGGTGTTGAAAAGTTTACTGATAGTATATGAATTGAATATGGGTCAGCCATAACTTTAGGGATTGGGGTATCACTAGTTGAAGAGTTTTGATGATAGTTGTTACTTCTTCCAATATAAAAGGACTTTATAAAATCTATAAATACTGGATTTTTATGAATTTTATAAAGAAATTACTTTTCTAGTCAATATCAATAACTGTTTTCAAACCTTTATGGTTTTCTAAAACATTTTTAAATAATAAAGAATTTTCCAAAACAAATTAATGATTTTAATAATTAAAAATTGGTTTAAAAACCCACTATTTGTGTAATAAGCCTTAGCATATTCTATTTAAGTTGGCATACATGGCGAGCTCATTGTTCCTAAGATTTTGGGGCGTAACACAAGTACCAAAAAATAAGTCATGATTTTGTAATTTTCCCTTTTATTAATTATTTAACCAAGATTAGTTATTTTCTTGTCATGTTTCCTAAATTTTATTTATCATCTAATAAGATAGTTTTAATTTGGTGAATTCACAATTATAAAACTTAGATCAAAGTTATGGGATTTCATATGAGCTTGTTTAAATAAAAAATTATCTTAAAAGTTGAAATTGAATTACAAATTTAGTGTTTTATTATTAGATTTTAGTAAAAATTAAGTTGTGATTGTGGGGTTTCATTTTGTTTCAAAATTCAATTTACATAATTTAAATATTTAGGACTTTGTCATATTATAGTTTGTCAAGCCCCATGCAGCTAAATTGTAAAAGTCTCATTATGCATACTAATGAATATTGATAGCATAAGTCCCTTAGCTACCGTTATACCATTAATATATATAAGGCTTCATAATTAGAGTGGTAGCATAAATGGAAGTAATCCATAACCCCAAAGAATAATGTATCACGCAATAAAGTTTACTTATTATAGTAACTCAAGTCTTTTACAACTCTTTAGAGATATAAACACTAGTCTCAACTCAACAGATTGATCCTCACTTAGAACACCTTTCACCAAACCCAAGGTTATAAAATGGATTTCCCTATGTCCCTTCTATACCTATTTTAGACTTTCCTCTTGATAGCCTCTAACCCATACTGCAACCTCCTCTCTTGTCACTTAGTTCGATAAGGTTAGAGAAAGGAAACTCCTATGTCCTTACCAAATGAGTGGTGTTTTAGTGAAAGCAACTATGCAATCAATGCAATGTATGATCGGCTAACCTATTACGTATGTTGCATGTGTACAAGCAACTAACTATAACTACAAGCAATATCATGACTTATAATCCCTTTTTAACACAATAAAATTGTTGTGAAGCAAGCTAACTTACCTGGCTTATAGATTGCTTTACAATATTTTGATAATCACAAATATCCTATAAAATTTAATTAAACTAATGTTAAAGGGATGGGAAGACCCTATAGGTCATTTTTTGTTTATTTAAAGTAAAGATTACTACATTTCTTAGGACAATGTTAGTTTGATGTCGAGTTTAGTTTTTAACTATTTTCCTTAATTTTAATCTATATTAAATCCTACTCATTTAATATACATTACTCGATTAAATTAAGAAAAATTAGTTTTAAAAAGAAGTTGACACTAACCTAAGTTGGAAAATAATAACGAGTTAAGGTTAACTAAGTGGATTAACTTTAATTAGCTACTAGTTTATGAATTTTTTTAAGAAAAATATTAACTAGAGATTGTTAGGTTCCGAGGCTAATTTTTTAAAACATAAACAATTACCATGTAAGATTTTCAAAAAATTTTACTAAAAGGCTTTTATATTCCTATCTTATATTTTCCATGTATTTGTTATTTTTTACAATTATATATTTTATATTTTTCTAAGGTTATATATGTATGCTAATTTTCCTAAAAAAAAAGAAAAACCTAAAATTTTTATCTTATTTTGGTTGCCTCGAAGGTGCCTATGTTCCCCACTAGCCGAAATCAAACTATTTGTAGTTCGCTTTTCTTTTATAAAATTTTAGTTTGTTGATCGATTTTATTTAATAAGTGTCGGGTTAACATTATTTAATCAAATTAAATTTTTATTTAAAAAAAAAACCTGAATGACTAAGGTTGTGATGTGATAATTTAAAAAAAAATCTTAAGATAACTTAAGTTTGGAAAAAGTACCTTATTAATTTTATTATTTTATTTAAAAAAAAATCTACGTGATAAAATCCTAAAATATCATATTTTGATTAAAGCTCTTTTTTTATCATGTTTTATTATTATTATTATTATTATTTCTTTATATTTTTATTTTATTCCTAAAATTCTTATTTATATAAATAATTTCTAGTTATTTTTATTATTATATTATATTTTTTATTTTATATTTTTATCACTAAAATGATTCGCCGTCAAGTGGTGGTATATACCACGACAACTCGATGGGTACTCATTTCTATCTTGAACATATCAATTATTATACTAAAAAACTAGGAGGCAAAATAACTAAAACAAAGTTTTAAATTTGTTTATTGTTATATGTCTTCCTATTATCATTTTTTACTAATTGTTATTATTATTATTCTTTATTTTTTTTACTTTTATTTTGTATTACTTATAAGCCAAATAAATAACAATAATAAAAAGGAAAACAAAAAATAATGAAAATAAGAATATATCAACTAGGTGCAGGTTACATGTGAGTCGAGCGTGGGTTAGATGTAGGTTCCTCACATGCGCAGCACCTACAGACGCCGGAGATGATGACTGTGATGGCGAGGAGGGGGTTTAGGCGGCTTTGGACATCATCAGCAATAGCAGATGAGTCGGCCTTAGGGTTTTTGAGGGTGTAGAGCACGCATTTAATGGTGGTTTGTGTGAAAGGGGGCCTAGGGCGATGGTTTGAAGGTGGCTGACAGGGTAGCTATGGTGGTTTTCTTAATTTGTCTAAACTATGTGTTGTTGAGTGTAAAAGTGAAGCTTTTCTGAATCCTCAAGCGGCAAAGAGTCCTCCAGTACCCATGATTAACTCCAACGTAGTGTATAATGTGAACTATCCTAAAGAGAAGGTGGATCATGGGTTTAGGAATTCCTAGAGAGAGAAAGCGCTTCATCGAAGCTATGGAGTGCCTGTTGTGTGATTCTATTATTATTATTATTTTTGAGCTTTTCACAATGAGTTTTATTTATAGGCATCAATGGATGAGCTATATAAGCTTTGTTTCAATACATATTAGATTTAGGGTTGAAAATAAATAAACCCTAATTTAACCAATTTTAGTTTTTTTTTTTACCTAAATCTTTATGTATTAACCCACTAATTCATTAAAATATCGGATAAAAACACATTTCTTTTTCTTGGATTTTCCTACATTTTTCTTTCCTTGTTCCTCTCGACAGTGTCTAGTTTGAATGAAGAAAACAAACATGTGCTTCACACATGACTTGCTTCAGCTAACTAGATGTTGCCACATGGTAGTGCATTGCAAAAAAATAAGAAAGCATTAAGAGCCTTCCCACACGCACACTGAGTGAAGACACAGATTAGTTGGGCTTTTGTTTTTTTCAATTTGTTATTGCAAACAAAATGCATTTTAATTATCCTCCTAAGCCATGTCTCTCCTAATTAAAGTGCCCGGATTTGATTTAAAGACCCTCTTTTCTAGTTTTTTCTTTAAAATATATATATATATATATATATAGATTTTTTTATATTATACATCATTATTCTTTTATCTTTTTATTTCCCATGTTTTTCTATGGTCTTATCTTTTACTCATTTATTCAATTTGTAAACCTAGCCTTATTTTAATCAACATAAAAGGAGGCAAAAATGGGGTATCTACATTTAATATATAATTAAAAGGTTAGGAAGAAGATGCTGTATGAGAATATGTAGAAAGCTTATTATATTTTACTCAATTGTTTTGTAAATCTTAATATAGTAGTTATAATAGTGCTAAAATATCCTCTTGTTGATTAATACTTTCAATTTTAGAATCACAACTTGTTGAATTTCTTTAAGATAATGAAAATAGAAGGTCATTGTCATATGAGATAACAAGTTTATTGTATATGTAAATATAATGGTTTGTAGGATAATTATAAAATAAATGCCATTTGATTCAATATTTAAGTAAAGGTGTTAAGACTTGAGGCAAAAAGGGAAAATAAATTATTCTTATGTCTGTAATGACTCAACATAAAGCTATTTATAAGGGCTTAAATATGGAAATTTGTATAAAGTAATATTAACTTAATCGTAAGGGTGACTTCAATTAGAGTAATATAAAAGATAAACAAAGAGAGTTGAAAAATGAGTATCTAATATAGGTTTTCATAAATATATAGTCAAAATCGGTCATATTTAATGAGAAATGAAAATTTGGTATTTTTCTAAAAATTAATTAATTAATCATTATGTTGCTAATTTACTTGAAAATAAGCCTAAAAATGCAAAATAAATAAAAAATACTTAAACAAATAATAGCAAAGGAACCAGAATATTACAATTAACTTCAAATTTTATATTTTAAAATATGGTGATTCAAAATGGACCATAACTAGGATTTTCTAATTTTTCCCTAAAGCTAGTAAATTACCTAACATAATATCAAAATTTGCAAAAACTACTAAAAAAAAAAAAACTAAAGCTAGGAAATTAAATCCAAATAAAACAACACACTATAGTAAGGAGATATGGGACTTATAGATGTAAGACCTGATGAAATAGTGATAGAATAATAATAATATAAGAAAACCAAATTGAAACACACCCGATCACCTAAACCACCACTCTAACCAAAGTGTCAACCGACCTCAAGAGGAGCGGAAAGCCTGAGGAATCACCTCTTGTCAACAAATGGGGGCAAACAACTTAAAGTAGAGGTGTATAGAAGTGGCAAGCAGTATATATAGGTGTTGAACTTTCTTTAAAATATTATTTTTTTTTCTATAGAGGGTGAAAAATTATGAAAAAAAATTCAAGTGTTACCATCTATGTTGACACATGTCATGTTAAAATTTCATGATTTTTGGACATATGTGTGGTTTTTAGTAGA
Organism: Laguncularia racemosa; assembly: GCA_037954665.1. Lineage (NCBI taxonomy): Eukaryota > Viridiplantae > Streptophyta > Magnoliopsida > Myrtales > Combretaceae > Laguncularia > Laguncularia racemosa. Next base: position 992,907 of record JBBMOL010000146.1, read on the forward strand.
TTTTTTTTTTACTAAAAATATGAGATATTCCAACATTATTTTGATTTTGTAAATTATTAATTAATCAATTCTTTACTTTTTCTTACTTTTCAGGGATATTTATATTATGTCCTAACATGTTCTTGTCATGTGTAGGTTATTTGATAATTACTTAGCCATTTAAGGCGTATTTTATTAATTTTGTTATAAGTGTCCTTATTTTATTAGTAGACATATTTAAATTCTCTCATTATTATGTCTTTCATGTGTTAGGCATACGTTATTTTCATGCTTTTTACATTTTCTTATTTACCTAGTTACTATCTTACCTTTCTTTATTATAATTTTACTAATCATTATTATGTTTTGCTTTTTACTACTTATTCTTACCTTTAGGGCCAATTTACTCTTTTATTACTTTTGATCACTTTCATCTTTGGTAAATGTCAAACTATTTAACTTTTATCTATAGTAAATGGTTATTTTGTTATTTCTTTAGCTATTATAGGAATTTCCTTATTAAAAACCTATTATTATTTCTTTAGAGTTTAAGTGATGAACTTATTATGATCTAGGGTAGATTCCTAGTCTATTATATTTATATTATTCTTCTTATTAGCTAGATTAATTTCTACTGTCAATTGATTCATTTTTTGCCTAACTAGCATTTTTAGTTTCATAAGTACAAATATGTTTAATTGGTTAGTAATTTCAATTGACTTTCTATATCCCAAGGTCAATTAAAATTTAGTGTTGGTGATATTAAAAAGTTGAATATTTCGGGTCATTGCACCAAGAATCGAAAATGAAAATCTATAGGAATTTTAGTTTAATGTACCTATAATTGAGCATGTTGTTAGGCCACTCCTCCCATCGCAACAAGTAGTCTCTTGTTGGATTACATTGTGAGAGAGGACCTAAGATTCCATTTGTAAAGTTTATAATCGATTTAGTGTTTATTCCCTTCTTGTAGTAGATTTCAAGAATCATTAAAATTCTCATTAACCATTTTATCAAAAGTCATAAATCAATTAAAGAGGAACTCAAGTAGATTCTAAGCACTCCTTAGATGAACTGTTGCCTTTAGAAGGAGAAATTTTAAATTTGATCATATGATTTACCATGCTCAACACCTTTGTTAACATCAAAATTATCGTCATCATGTTGATCACACTCTTCCACCGTTAAGTTCATTCCACCTCCTTTCTTTTATAACCTCTCTTTAAATACCTTATGCTCTCATGCTGCTCATTTAAGCACCATGATTTCATTCTCATTGTTGTTGTAGACTTGGGCTTAGATGGGTAGAGAACTACAAGGGAACTACACCTATAAGAGAAGAAAATTGAAAGTCAATAAATGGTGTAAGGTGGAGATTGATAGTAATAACAATAAGATAATATGAGTGCTAGGGTTTCAATCCCTTACCTTAAAGCCTTAGCCATGTATTTATTGGCATAGAGGATGGGAATTGGATATGGCAAGTGAACCTTCCTTTGATAATGTGGAAAGATATGGTGGAGTGAATCTGTGGATCTAGTAGACTTGCCTTATCCAGGATACATGTTCTCACCAAGGCTTATTTGACTTATATGATGGGCCTATCGAGTTAAGTTTAAAGGCCTATGACTGAAAGCCTATAAATACTCATAAACACTATTAACTCTTGTAATTGCTGCTTAACATTATCCATCTCACTGTCAACCTCTTTGCATTACCCACATTTTGATTATTTGAGCCCTCATTCAACTTAGTTAATATGATTGAATCACCACAACCACACAATCAACTAACCAAATCACCCTAAATGCAATATCTTCCTATAAATTTCACAAAACAAATACAAATAACAAACTTCCCCAAATTCAATCAACACACATTAAGATGAATTGGTACTTACTTTAATTTGACATTTGAATCGGTACTTACTTCGTTTATCGATCCTCTTGCTTAGCAAAATGTAATCTCATTATATCTCTTATACTAATCACAATATGTTTAAAATTGCACAATCTTGCTTTGAAGACGAATCATACATTTTTCCCCATGTTTTATGGTTATTTGTAAGACAAATAAATAAGAAATGTGAACAATTTTGGATAAGGATATCCCACTAAATCCTAAATCAAACTATAACTACCATATGGATTGATGTTACACATAATTTTGAAAATGAGCAACAATTAATTAAACGCCAATATGAAACACAAGTCTTAATTCACTAAGGTTCATAACAATTTTAAGAGGGATTGATAAGAACAAAATTGATATTTATTTCCTAACTAGTATAATTTGCTTTATTATTTCTCTTTTGCATGAAGCCTCACAAATTGTGCGTAATGCATCTCCTTACTTTTGTCTTGGCTTTTAGTTATTACTTAACGGAAGATACTCTTATCCCTATCAAAGGCTAAGGATGAATTGAATGTGATTCCTGTTGTTTTAATACGAACTACATTAAATGGTTTGGTTTGGTGTAGTTTTAGTCATTTTATAATATAATTCATATTTATATAATATATTTATTTACATTTAAATTAACTCTTCACTATCATGTTTTATATGTTACATCTTGGGACAAAGGTGCAATTTCTTTGCCATATATTTCTACACTTAATGGAAACATTAAAAAGGGCTTAAACACCAACTACAAATCCACATATAATAATTACAAAAAAATCTCAACTTATTTCTCATAATATGTGATCAGAGTTATCATAAAAGAAAACAATAAGTCTCCTATCTCAAATCCTTTAGTTAAATATATCAAATATTAATTCTTGAGGATTCTAAAATTTCATTGCATGTCTAACATAAGCCATGCCGATGTGATCCGAGACGCCTACTCACTCTTTAAGCTTTAGAAAGTATAGTAGATATGTTAACGAAACTCGAAGTAGAGGGGCTTATTGCTTGGAAGCATTGGATTGCTGGAAATGGAAGTTAGAGAGGTGCATAGCTAAGGTTCACACTCAAAATCATAGGCATGATAAAAAAAAATGCACATAGCCAAAGGAAACACAACTGTGTTTGTGAGATAAGGTGGAGATGCAAGGGCTAGAGAGGATCACAACCATGTATACGATTGTGAACCTAGGTGTGAAGGTATACAAAGCTATGTACATTGTCGAGTCTAATTTTTGATTTTCTATTCCTAATCCGATCTATACTAGACCCTACGCTCATCTAATGTAGACCCTCAACTTGAGTTAGGAATTTCATTTTATTTTGGAGTCGCCACCCAACTGTGGTTGGAAAAAATTGAATTAGGACTAATTGAGCAGATTAATCCTAATTTGGACCACTAGTCAGCGAAACTTCCTCTTTTCAATTTTTGGGAAAAGAGGAAAGGGAAAACCAGAGTTTCTAAGTTCGGAGGCTAACCTATTAAAACCCTAAGGTTACCACCCTATTCTCCTAAAATCTAAACCTTATCCAAATATCATTTATTTTATTTTTGTTGTCTTTTATTTGTGTCTTTGAGTAAGTTATTATGAGAAAATGATTTTTTTGTTCTTTTTGGGGTTGCCCTAAATGGGTGCCTACGTATCTGCTATTTAGGATCAAACGGGCCGTAGTTCGCTTTTCCTGAAAAACTTTAATGTGTTGGTGATTTATAATTATGAAATTTCTTTTGATTTATGTTTTTATCATTTTAGTATTTTTCTGAAAAATCTAAACCTAAACTTGATCATTTGATTTTTTGAAAAATAATAATTTTAAGGAAAAACCAATTTTGGATTTATTTAAGAAAATGATTTTTCTAAGTGATAAAAATTTCATTTCTCTATTTTTCAACCCATTTCTACTATTATAAATTTTTATTGAAAAATTTTCCCCTATATTATTTATCTATCATAAACTAAAATCTAAATTTTACTATTTTTTCTAATATACATTTTTATCATTTTCTTTATATATTCTTATATTTTATTATTTATTATTACTCATCCTAAATTAAACCCTAAAAAAAATCTAAATTCTATTTTTTTTATTTTTGAATTATAAATGACAAGTAAATAAATAAATAAATTCAAAAAAAATAAAGAAAATAACTAAATAAATAAATAAGAAATAAATAAATGAAAAACAAATCGAAAAATCCGACTTACCTGGATCCGGGTCGGTGCGCGGGTCGAGTCAGATCGGGTCGGGCTGGGTCAATCGGTCACGGCGGTTGGGAGTGCTCGTTGACGGTGTTCCGATAGCCTTTCGAAGAGATTGAGGTGTCGTTTCCTAGGTTTTCGAGGGTGGAGAACTCAACCGTGGTGGTGGATTTCTCTAAAAACGCCTCCTGGTGGCAGTTCGGTGCTTAATCGATGGTTGTGGCTTGGAAACTCCGGCGAAGCTTCGATTTTCTCTCTTTTTCTCTCTTTTCCTCACTTCTGATCCGTGATCATGCTTGTTGCCTTTGCCCTCTATTTATAGAAGTCGGAAGACTCCCCTAGATAAGCTTAAATCTTTGATTCGAAGAAATCCGAATTTTTCCGTTTTTTGGATTCAATTTTATCCAACAGATTTGACGCCGATTTGTTGTAATCTTGTGATTTATCTAGATAATTCGGTTTTAGATTGATCGAAATCCAAAAAATTTTGAAGAAATCCAGCATTTTTTGCCTTATCGGACTTCTGCCGGATTTTTTCTCCGGATGGGCTTGAGGAAAAAGACGATCATGTACGAGGCACGTGTCTTCTCTCGGCCAATCGCATGCTGCCACGTGGCAGCTCCAAGGGAAAAGAAAGAAAAAATTTTCCAAGCGCACGTAGGGGGATTCGAACTCCAAACCTCAGTCCTCTGTCACACGTTCCAGGCGCACACACGAGCCAGTTGAGCTGGCCTAAATCTCGGTTTTATTCATTACGCAAATTGTATATATGTCTTGTATTTTTTATTATTTTGATATTCTAAAAATTGGTAAAAATTATTTAACTCCTTTTCTTATTATTTCTACAATTATTTTCCAAAATTGATGTATTTTTCCTATTTATTTTATTTTTTGAATATTTTTCCTATTTTTGCTAATAACCCCACGAGTATTTTGTGACTGTTGGTATTGCTTAGGAAATGGTCTTAAACAACCTAATAATCTAGAGTAATGTATCATCCTAAAAAGTGCTTTATGGGCTAACTAATTGGCGATAGGAAACATCTCGAGGATTGTTTAGGAGTGTGGAATTGTAACTGGAATAGCTGATGATAGGAAGCGTCTTATCGGACTAGCAACCTTGAAGAGAAGATTGTCTTAGGAAGCGCTCTTATGAGCTGGCTACTTATCAATAGAAGCGTCTGGCTAGACTAGCGACTGTTTGGGAAAAACACCTTCGAAGAGTGCTCCTATGAGCTAACTAATCAATGGATTCGAAAAGCGCTCCTATGAGCTAACTAATCGATAGATTCAAAAAGCGCTCCTATGAGCTAACTAATCGACAGCTTCGAAAAGCGCTCCTATGAGCTAACTAATCAACAGCTTCAAAAAGTGTTACTATGAGCTAACTTCAAGAAAGGGTGTTTAGGGAAGTGCCCCCATTGTATGCTAACTAACCTATAGCGAGAGGCCATGCCTCAGAAGGTGCCTCTATATGTTGACATTTTTGAGGGGATGTTTAGGAAAATACCTCATTGTGGGCTGACTAACCTATAGTGGGAAGCGTCTTCTTAGACTCGCGACCCTGGGGAAGAAATGTTTCGAAAGATACCTCTACGGGCTGACCTTGAGAAGAAATATTTAGGGAAGTGCCCCATTGTGGGCTGACTAACCTATATTGGGAAGCGTCTTCTTAGACTTGCGACCCTGGGGAAGAAATGTTTCGAAAGGTACCCCTACAGGCTGACCTTGAGAAGAGCTATTTAAGGAAGTGCCTCATTGTGGGCTGACTAACCTATAGCAAGAAACGTCTCAAAAAAGGTGCCCTTATGGGCTGACCCTAAGAGAGGATGTTTAGGCAAGTGCCCCCAATGTGGGCTGACTAATCTATGCTTTTGAAAATGCTTCTACTGAATGGGTTAAATGTCTTAATAAAGGATGTGGATGATGGTTATTTGTTCTAAGATGCATACCAATTTATCGTCGATAGCAACTAAAGAACCGAACCTAATTTGCTTTTCCTTTGCTTATTCTTGCTTGAATACAGGGCTGAGGTTCCTGATGTGCTTTCTTTCTTATGCGCATGGCTCTTTTGATGGCAATATTATCCTACTAATGCACCAGGTTTTAATGCTCAAAAGTAGGTATAATTATATCATAAAATTTATCGAGATTCATTATCATTTCAATGTTTATCATTCATTAGTGAAGTGGTGGGTAATGTGTGTAGGAATGTTTGTTGTAATGAGAATTGGTTGGAATTATCGACCATTCAGAGACATTAACTTTACTTGTAAAAAAAATGAAAACTGGACTCAACAAAATTCGTATTGAATATTGGCTTTCATAAACATTGGCAAAATTTCAATTCCCCTACCTAAGGATAATACATCTTAACAGCATCTGCATTAATGGGGTCTCTCAATTCTGGACCATCCATTTGAGTTAATATCAGAGAACCTCCTGACAATACCTTCTTCACAACATATGGTCCCTCATAGTTTGGGGTAAATTTCCCTCTGGAATCTTGAGCATTCGGGAGAACTTTCTTTAGCACCAGATCTCCTTCTTTGAAGCATTGAGGCCTCATTTTCTTGTTAAATGCTCGGGCCATCCTTTGTTGGTAACACTGACCGTGACATAATGCAGTGAGCCTTTTTTCATCAATCAGATTCAACTGATCAAGCCTCTTCTTTACCTAGTCTGATTCATTTAATTGCGTTTCTGATAGAATTCTGAATGATGGTATTTCGACCTTGACTGGCAAGACTACCTCAATGCCATATACCAATGAATATGGGGTAAATCCAGTAGATGTTCTAATTGAGGTCCTATCAGCCATTAAAGCGAATGGCAACATCTCGTGCCAATCTTTGTAAGTGACTGTCATTTTTTCGATGATCTTTTTTATATTCTTGTTTGCTGCTTCTACTGCCCCGTTCATCTGAGGTCGGTAGGGGGTTCAATTTCTATGGTTTATGTGGAATTGTTGACATAAACCTGTCATCGATTTGTTGTTAAGATTGGTACCGTTGTTGGTGATGATTGACCCAGGAACTCCATATCAAGCTATTATATCCCTCTTCAAGAAACGGACTATTACCCCTTTGGTGACATTGGTATATGATGAAGCTTCTACCCAGTTGGTGAAGTAATCAATCGCTACTAATATAAACCTGTGGCCATTAGATGCTGTCAGAGTGATTGGGTCGATTATGTCGATTCCCCACATAGAGAAAGGCCATGATGCAGACAATGAGTGCAACTCGTTGGGCGGAGCATTTATCTAGTTTGCGTACAATCGACACAAATGACAGTGCTTGACATATTTTATGCAATCTGATTCCATGGTTAGCCAATAGTAACCCATCCTCATGATTTTTTAAGCCAACATGTAGTCGTTCATATGAGGTCCACATACCCCTTCTTGTACTTCTTTCATCAATTCACATGCTTCATTTCTATCCACACATCTTAGCAAGATGGTATCAGGCGATCTTTTGTAAAGCACAGAACCACTTAATAAGAAATGACTTGCTAACCTTCTGAGTGTTCTTTGGTCATTCTTGCTAGCCATTTCAGGGTATTCGCTTTCTTGGAGAAAAGTTTTGATGTCGTGATACCAGGGTTTATCATCTTGTGCTTTTTCAATTACTAAACAGTAGGCGGGCCAATTTTCAATGTCTATTTTCAACGGTTGGACTTCGACTCCCCCTGTTATCTGAATTATAGATGCCAGTGTGGCGAGTGCATCTGCAAACTGATTCTAAGTTCTTAGGACGTATGTGAAAGTGATTGCCTCGAATTCTTCTATTAGCTCTGTCAAATGTTGATGGTATGGTACCAATTTGGGGTCTTTAGTCTTATAATCCCCTCGTCTGTAATATGATGAGCGACGAATCTCTGTACACTTCCAATTCACGGATTTCCATGTGGCAAGCCATTTTGAGGCCGATGATGCATGCCTCATATTCCGTGATATTATTGGTATATAAAAATGTGAGCCTTGTTGCTGAAGGGAATTGTGTTCCGTCTAGGGATATCAACATTGCCCCGATCCCACAACCGAATACATTGGCAGCTCCGTCAAAGAACATCTTCCACTTAGGATTCTGGCCTATCCCACAATCTTCTACTTGTGTACCTTCTACTGTTAATATATTTTCATCAGGGAATTGGACTTGTGGCTCTTGAGAATCTCCCTCGACTGGGTGTTTTGCCAATTGGTCAACTAAAGATTGCCCTTTCATCGAGTTTTGATTTATGTATGTGATATCAAACTCCGATAAAAGCATTTGCCATTTGGAGATTCTCCCTAACAAAACGGGTTTCTCTGCTAAGTACTTCAGAGGATCATGTCTTGTCAGCAGCTCAATGTGATAGTAAAGGGTATATTGCCTCAATCGGTGCATGACCCAAATCAAAGCACAACAAGTCCTCTCTACTTTTGAATACCTCTATTCCCCGTCTGTGAATTTCTTACTTAGATAATATATGGAACGCTCTCTTCCCTCTTCATCTTTTTGCCCCAACACGCATCCTATGGATTCGGGGAGTATCGTGAGGTATAAGAATAATGGCTTCCCTTGCTTTGGGACTATCAAGATTGGAGGCTTTATGAGATAGTCTTTGATCGTCTTGAATGCTTCTTCACATTCGTCGTCCCATTCTACTATGGCATTCTTTTTTAACAGACGGAATAGTGGGCGGCATTTATCTGTGAGCTGTGAGATAAAACGAGCTATGTAATTCAACTTTCCTAGCAAACCTCTCACCTCTTTGACAGTACGTGGAGAAGGTAGCTCTAATATAGACTTTACTTTGTTAGGCTCGATTTTAATGCCTTCCTGGCTTATGACAAACCCTAGCAACTTGCCTGTCGTGACCCCGAAAGTGCACTTCTCCGGATTTAACTTGAGCTGGAACTTTCTCAATTGCTTAAACAACTTTCTCAGAATATTTGTATGCCTTTCTTCTTCTTTAGACTTGGCTATCATGTCGTCAACGTATATTTTGACTTCTCGATGCATCATGTCATGAAGTATTGCGACCATGACTCTCTGATACGTTGCCCCGACGTTTTTCAAACTGAAGGGCATGACTTTGTAATAGAAAGTCCCCCATGTTCTGATGAAAGTCGTCTTAGTTTTATCTTCTTCAACCATTTTTATCTAGTTATATCCTGAGAAACCGTCCATAAATGAGAAAAGATGGTTTCCTGCAGTTTTGTCTACCAGAACATCGATGTGAGGTAGGGGGAAGTTATCTTTTGGCGTAGCTTGGTTTAAGTCCCGAAAGTCTATGCATACGCGTACTTTTCCATTCTTCTTCAGAACGGGGACTATATTAGCTACCCATTCTGGGTAGTCAAATACTTCGATGAACCTTACTTCTAGCAGTTTCTTGACTTCTACTTTAATCTTTAGTAAGATGTCAGGCTTAAATCTTCTCAATTTCTGTTTTTTAGGTTTGACATCTTCCCTCGTGGGAAGCCTGTGAACTATTATTGATTGGTTTAATCCTGCCATGTCGCCATATAACCAGGCAAACACATCTGTGTACTCAGTTAATAGTTTAGTTATCTCGTGTTTTTGCTCGGCACTTAAACTGGTCTCGATCTTGAGGTTTTTAGGATTCTCGACGCTTCCTAGATTTACTGTCTCTACCGACTCGTCGATTGAAATTCCACTTTTTTCATGTTTTTGCCAATTTTCTTGTATTATTTCATGGTTAAGGACATCGTCCCCAACAGCTGACCCAGCAGTGTTGGAAATGATACCAGTGTTTTCATTTTTTATCTGCACGAAATGTCTTTGACGTTCGATGGTAGGGAATCTGGGTGAAGTGAAATGAAAGCAGATATATATAAGCAAGACAAATTGTAATTTATTGAATTATGGAAAGAAATCTCAATAAAAATTGTTTAACAATTGTTCCTTATCCTTGAGCTGACCTAGTGCTATTAATAGGATAACAGAACCAATTATTGAGAGCTGGATGCTATTTGGACGTGCGAGGGGTTGGGCTCCCATTGCTGACGTCAGCTTCACTTATCCTTGGCTCTTGAATGGTAGTTGCTTCTTTGAATGATTGTTGAAGGGGTAGAATGCGCATCCGGGTGTTGCTTAGCTTCTCTTTCTTCCTGCCTCTGACACCTCTGGCTTGTGCTTCTTCCTAGGCTGTAGGAACGTACCTTAGTCCAAACGTCCCTTGCTGTCCCCCTTTAAACTGATGGCCTTCCTTGCTGGTCACCACATTCACCTCGTTGAATATCTGGAGCCCAAGGTCTTCGGAACCATCCTCCTCAATGTAAGGTCTGGCGATTTCTTTGTAAATGGCATAAACTTGCTCGCCCAGCACGGTGACGATCTATCCATTTGCAATGAATTTCACCTTCTGATGGAGGCTTGAGGGTATGGCTCCAGCGGTATGTATCCATGGCCTTCCCAAAAGTAGATTAAAAGATCTTGGGATGTCGAGGACTTGGAAGGAGATGTAGAACACTTATGGGCCAATCTCTACTGGCAAGCTTATTTCCCCTACTATGTCTCTCTTTGACCCGTCGAAAGCCCTGACTACCGTTGAGCTTGGTTTAATATTGCTTGGATCGACCCCCAATAAGTCGAGGGTAGCCAATGGGCAAACATTGAGAGACGACCCGTTGTTGATGAGTTCTCGGGAGATGATTGTGTCGTTGCATTTCACCACTATGAATAGCGATTTTGTATGTTGGTCTCTGTCTTCTCCTAGCTCTTCGGGGGAGAAAGATATCTGGTCCATGGCGAAGATAAAATCGGCCACATGACTTAATTTATCTGTAGCAATGCCTTCTGGTACCCTGATCTGTTTGAGCACTTTGAAGAGTGCTTCCTTGTGGGGCTCGAACGTTGTAAGGAGGCCCATAAGTGATATTTGGGCTGGAACCTTGTTTAGTTGTTCCATTATCTTATATTCACTCACCTTGACCATTTTTGTAAATGTAGTGAGCCCCTTTTCTTCTTCCCTTCCTACCTCCGTGTTGGGCTCCTCAGTTGAGATTTTGCATTTCAGGTCATAAACTCTCCCAGAGCGTGTGATTCCTCCTACCATAGGGGGTCGTTCTTGGTCAAGGGTTTGATAGTCAAACGGTGCGGCCTTATACATCTCTGCGGGTATTAGGACATTGAACACATACCTCTTCTTTGGATTTTATATCTTGGTTGACTGTCCTTTATGACACTTTATGACCATCGACTTTTGGTTTGACTTTATCATGTTTACGGATTTCTCCCCTTCATTTGGCGGGTGATTTTCTTTCTCAAATTCGGGCCCCCATCCATTAGGCAGCCTATACTCAGTTGGGGTATAAGAATAGTTTACCAGATACTCGAATCTCCCATGCGATTCGCCTAAGGTACCGACTGTCGGGTCTCCAGCTAACCATCTCTTTTTGATATGTACTTTGGGGGTTTTCTCTGGAGTTTGGCGGGAAAGACTTTTTTGCTGGTTTGTCGCCTTTTGCTTTGAGGATTCTTTGGGACCCGACTCTTTGGATGTGATCATATTGACGGTGGGCTTATGGTTGGGTAGCGAATTAATGTTGACATTGGGTGCCGAGATGTTAACAAAGTCCAGTTGCATAATCCCAACGTCAATTAAGTCCAGGGTTTTATTTCGGAGCTCCAGCATCTATTTGTAGAATGCCCCTCTTAGCCCATATGATGGTCACATTTGAGGCTTGAGTCAAAATTCTTAGGCTTGTACCGGTCATTCGGGATCTCGAAGCTAATCAAATTATCCGCCCGCAGCCGAGCGAAGACCTAGTTGAGCGAGATCGGAATTGGAGTAAACTGTCTCGGGACTCTAGTGGCCTGGGCATGATTTGCCGGGGAGTGCTGGACTGGGGCACTCGTAGTCTGGAATGTCACACGAGTCCCAGCCTTATCTACTTTACCGGAGTTAACTGTGCTGACGGTAGACTCCTTAGCTTTGTTACTTCCCAATGGCCTTTGTGATGATGTGACCCTAGGAGGATCTATTGTTTGGAGTTTGCCTGTTGTGATGGCATTTTCAATCTGGCACCCTACTGCCACTACTTCTGCAAAGCTGGACGACGTCTGGCCCACCAAATGTGAGAAGTAGGTCTTATCGAGAGTGTTAACGAATATGAATGTCGGCACTTTTTCAGAAATCGAGATTGCTAACCTGGCAGCTTGAGCTCTCTAGCGCTGAGCATACTCCTTGAAAGACTCAGCATGTCTCTTTCGAAGACTTCCCAAGTCAATTACTGACCAGATTGTATTGGTCATAGAATGCCCGAGCAAGCCTTTCCCAGGTATTGACCTTATTGAAATCCAGATGGGCATACCAGACTAGGGCAGGGCTTGTAAGGCTATCCTAGAAGGTTTGGATCATAAGTTGGTCATATTGAGCTTATTTGCTCATCTTCCGGATGTATAGCCTTGTGTGCATCTTGGGGCATCCAGTGCCATCATACTTTTCAAATTATGGGGTCTTGAATTTATCGGGGTATACCTCCTCCCCATATGCTGGCAAGCTGGTGGTCCCGGCATGTTCGAAACCGTCAGGCCCCTCTATTGTTTTCATTTTGTCAGCCAATTGTTGAAAGAGTCTCTTTTCCATCTCTTTTTGTCTGTCCTCCATTTCCCTCTTCAAGTCATCAGAGGTTAGACCCTGGTTGGATCTCGGTTCATACTCAAAGGCCGGGTTGAGGTGGGAATTGATTTCTTCATATTCTGGAGGCTGACCCTCCACTGCTTTCCCTTTTTTGGCCCTTGAGTGTTCTTCTTGAGTCGGCTGGGTGGTGCGAAGGAGGCCAATGCTTTTAGTCAAGAGGTGGACTTGTGCAGCTAGCTACTGGACCGTTTGTTCCAAGGATACGATCCTAGGGTCTGAAGCAGCGTCAGCACTTGTGTTGTTGCGGTTGTCGCCACTATTTGCCATTTTGGTTCTTGAACGAGTGCAGATTAGGCTCCTGGGAGGGTTTGGTTGTTTGGGAGCTATCTTTGATACCTGGCGCGCATTTTTCTTAGTATGATGCAGGTATGTAAATGTGATGCATGTGTCACACGAATGCTAAAATAAAGGGGCTAACAATTGATTGATGACATAATATTGAAACTTTATTTTTATTAATATTGGAAACTTGGAGTTCAATACTTGAAAAAAATGAAAAAGTACAATAGATTTATTTTCTAATTCTCTTGGTCTTCTGCTGCGTAGACGCCGATTTTCCACTAATGACAGCTTCCAATTCCCTGACTCTAGCTTAGGTCTTTTCCAGCTGAGCTTCCAAGGCTTTGTTTCTTTGATCGGATTCCTTGAATCAGCCTTTCCAAATATCCTTTTTATAGTCTGCAACCTCAAAATATACTTCCATTCGGGCCCTAACTTGCTCCAGGTAGGTTTCCAACTCTGGGTCTACTTTGTTTGGCTTAGGTTAGGTGATATCTAGGACCCGGTATGCTCCTTCCCCTGTTTGATATAGTTGGTGGATTACGAAATCCCTGTTGGCTCGGTGCTTGCCCACTTCGCCATCCAGCTCTCTAAGGTCTACATTCGGATTCTCGATTCGGGCCTCCCATAGTGCCTTGACCTCTGCCAGCTTAGCAAACTTCTCAGCTACTAATAAGTTCAGGTCTTGATACTCAAATGTGATTGCTTCCAGCGAAGGCCGAGAAACTATGTCTTGAGTAGTACTGAACTGGTGGACCATTGAGTTAGGATGATAACTTATACATCCGCTGATACCGATTAGAGGTACGTCTTGAAAGTTACTGCAGGTTAAGATAACTTTGTCGCAGCAACTCCATCTAGTTGTCCACAAAATGTCGTCGGCACTGAAACTTTTAAGCACTTCTACCCAATTGTGGCTGATAAGGTCGTCGGGCAGCTTTATCTTCTCTATGCACGAGTCCTCGAGGTCCACTTGTTGAGCCAAAGTTTTTCGGACCAAGTTCAGCCCGAAACACTTGAGGTGGCTTGCAAACCAGATCAGGATAAGGTTGATATTTGAGCGGAGGATCCCGTGGCCTTTTTTCTTGACGAAGTTTAAGTTCTAAATCTGTTTAGCTAATAGAGCCGGGATGTATGATTTTCCTTTAGAAATTGGGCCACCAGTTCTGCGACTCAGTAGTGGACATAAAAAGTTCCGCTGGGGAAGAGTATGGTAGCGAAGGCTGTCAAGATGAAAGCGCTCACCCTTCTTTGTTTATAACTCTTGGGGTCCCCACACAATATGTCTTTCCTGTCCCCATTATCTTCTCGAGCTATGAACTAGGCTTCCAACTCATCCATCCATATGCAGTATCCATTGCAGTCTGCTAAGGCCTTATTGATTGCTATTTTGCGGATACCTAGAAGTCTGCTGAAGATATCGGCTGGCCCGCCCTCAAGATTCGGTACATACACTTCGTTGGTCAGTGCTGAAGCCTGTAAAAGTTGGGTGTACTCTTCCAGAGTGGGAGTAATCTCATGTAGCCCAATGAAGAAAGCCGCGGGCTCTATTTCCCATAGATGGAGCCTGGCCCATACCAAGGGTAAGTTCATCTCCATCTTCATCAGTGAGAGGATGAACCCTATTTTCTACTGAATGAAGGCCTGCTCCTCTGGGTTGTATAGAGTGAACCAGTGGTCCAGGACCAATTTTGGGTCCAGAGGTTTGCATACTTGGATCTCTTTGTGAAGGAGGCGGTCATTTGTGGAACTAGCCATCTATTATAATAGAAATTTCTAATTACAACAAGAACTATGTTACAATGATAGCATTACAGGGAAATGTATCTGAACTCTGTGAATAGAATAAAAGTATTACATCATCAATCAGTTGTCAGCCCATGACGTCGTGTATGCAAATAAGTAGGTTCTAACAGGTCCCCAAGCTCTATGGCCTCCCGCATTCTTGGAGAAATGGATCTTAAGCCATATCGAAGCATTGGGTGGGGTAGCTTAATCAGTCCCGAACGGTGATCATATTACTTCTCCCGAAACCTACACAATGGCCCCCCCGTCTTAGGGTCCTAAGACAGCCCGAGTTTGACCGTATCTACTCACACAGTTACATGCATGCAGACTCAACAACAAAAGTAAATAACTGAATCCTAAATTTAGTTAAATCCCTTAAAGGTTAGCAATAGTATATCAATAAAAAGACATTTTTTAGAAATATGTGATTTGAGGAGATTCAGGTGGCTAGCCTATTAGAGAGAAGTCCCTAGTGGAGTCGCCATCTTGTCGAGTCTAATTTTTTATTTTCCATTCCTAATCCTATCTATATTAGACCCTATGCTCATCTACTGTAGACCCTCGACTTGAGTTAAGAATTTCATTTTATTTTGGAATCGCCACCCAACTGTGGTTGGAAAAAATTGAATTAGGACTAATTGAGCAAATTAATCCTAATTTGGACCACTAGTCAGCGAAACTTCCTCTTTTCTTTTTTGTGAAAAGAGGAAAGGGAAAACCAGAGTTTCTGGGTTCGGTGGCTAACCTATTAAAACCCTAAGGTTACCACCCTATTCTCCTAAAATCTAAACTTTATCCAAATGTCTTTTGTTTTATTTTTGTTGTCTTTTTATTTGCGTTTTTGAGTAAGTTATTCTAAGAAAATGATTTTTTTGTTCTTTTTAGGGTTGCCCCAAATGGGTGCTTACGTACCTGCTATTCAGGATCAAACGGGCCGTAGTTCGCCTTTCTTGAAAAACTTTAATGTGTTGGTGATTTTTAATTATGAAATTTCTTTTTATTTATGTTTTTATCATTTTAGTATTTTTCTAAAAAATCTAAGCCTAAACTTGATCATTTGATTTTTTGAAAAATAATAATTTTAAGGAAAACCAATTTTGGATTTATTTAAGAAAACGATTTTTCTAAGTGATAAAAATTTCATTTCTCTATTTTTCAACCCATTTCTACTATTATAAATTTTTATTGAAAAATTTTCTCCTATATTATTTATCTAACCTAAACTAGAATCTAAATTTTACTATTTTTTCTAATATATATTTTTATCATTTTCTTTATATATTCATATATTTTATTATTTATTATTATAATAATTATTTTATTTTTATTATTACTCATACTAAATTAAACCCTAAAAAAAATCTAAATTCTAATATTTTTTATTTTTGAATTATAAATGACAAGTAAATAAATAAAGAAATTCGAAAAAAATAAAGAAAAAAACTAAATAAATAAATAAGAAATAAAAAAATAAAAAAATCCGTCTTATCTGGATCCGGGTCAATGCGCGGGTCGGGTCGGATCAGGTCGATCGGTCACGGCGATTGGGAGTGCTCGTTGACGGCGTTCTAGCAGCCTTTCGAAGCGATTAAGGTGACGTTTCCTAGGTTTTCGGGGGTGGAGAACTCAACCGTGGCGGTGGATTTCTCCAAAAACGCCTCCTGGTGGCAGTTCAATGCTTCATCGGTGGTCGCGGCTTGGAAACTTCGACGAAGCTTCGATTTTCTCTCTTTTCCTCACTTCTGATCCGTAATCATGCTTGCTGCCTTTGCCCTCTATTTATAGAAGTCGGAAGACTCCCCTAGATAAGCTTAAATCTTTGATTCAAAGAAATCCGAATTTTTTCGTTTTTTTTATTCAATTTTATCCAACAGATTTGACGCCGATTTGTTGTAATCTTATGATTTATCTCGATAATTCGGTTTTAGATTGATCCAAATCCAAAAAGATTTGAAGAAATCCAGCATTTTTTGCCTTGTCGGACTTCTACCGAATTTTTTCTCCGGATGGGCTCGAGGAAGAAGACGATCACATACGAGGCAAGTGTCTTCTCTTGACTAATCGCATGCTGCCACGTGGCAGCTCCAGGGGAAAAGAAAGAAAAAATTTTCCGAGCGCACGCGGGGGGATTCGAACTCCTGACCTCAGTCCTCTCTCACACGTTTTAGGCACACACACGAGTTAGCTGAGCTGGCCCAAATATCGGTTTTATTCATTACGCAAATTGTATATATGTCTTGTATTTTTTGTTATTTTTTTATTATTTTGAAATTCTAAAAATTGGTAAAAATTATTTAACTCCTTTTCTTATTATTTCTACAATTATTTTCCAAAATTGATGTTTTTTTCCTATTTATTTTATTTTTTGAATATTTTTCCTATTTTTTGCTAAATTAGGAGAAAAATTGTAAAAATGGAAAAAATTGAAAATTGATTATTATTCATTATTAGGGGCAAAAATGGGGTTTTTACAGCTGTCCCTCTTTGTAGTAAAGTTTGCAAAACTTAATTACAAAGACAAGAAAGATGCCATTTTTGGCCTCTTGACTGAATGGATAACGCCTTGGTTTTGCTGGATATCTGGAATTGGGTGTCTAGTAGGAAAATGCTCTACGACCTAATAACCCCACGAGTATTTTGTAACGGTTGGTATTACTTAGGAAATGGTCTTAAACAATCTAACAATCTAGAGTAATGTATCATCCCAAAAAGTGCTTTATGGGCTAACTAATTGGCGAGAGGAAATATCTCGAGGATTGTTTAGGAGTGTGGAATTGTAACTGGAATAGCTGATGATAGGAAGCCTCTTATCGGACTAGCAACCTTGAAGAGAAGATTGTCTTAGGAAGCGCTCTTATGAGCTGGCTACCTATCAATAGAAGCGTCTGGCCAGACTAGAGACTATTTGGGAAAAACACCTTCGAAGAGTGCTCCTATGAGCTAACTAATCGATGGATTCAAAAAGCGCTCATATGAGCTAACTAATCGATAGATTCGAAAAGCGCTCCTATGAGCTAACTAATCGACAGCTTCGAAAAGCGCTCCTATGAGCTAACTAATCGACAGCTTCAAAAAGTGTTGCTGTGAGCTAATTTCAAGAAAGGGTGTTTTGGGAAGTGCCCCCATCGTGGGCTAACTAACCTATAGCGAGAGGCCATGCCTCAGAAGGTGCCTCTATAGGCTGACATTTTTGAGAGGATGTTTAGGAAAATGCCCCATTGTGGGCTGACTAACCTATAGTGGGAAGCGTCTTCTTAGACTCGCGACCTTGGGGAAGAAATGTTTCGAAAGATACCTCTACAGGCTGACCTTGAGAAGAAATATTTAGGGAAGTGCCCCCATTGTGGGCTGACTAACCTATAGTGGGAAGCATCTTCTTAGACTCGCGACCCTGGGGAAGAAATGTTTCGAAAGGTACCCCTACAGGCTGACCTTGAGAAAAGCTATTTAGGCAAGTGCCCCCAATGTGGGCTAACTAATCTATGCTTTTGAAAATGCTTCTACTGAATGGGTTAAATGTCTTGATAAAGGATGTGGATGATAGTTATTTGTTCTAAGATGCATACCAATTTATCGTGGATAGCAACCAAAGAACCGAACCTGATTTGCTTTTCCTTTGCTTATTCTTGCTTGAATACAGGGCTGAGGTTCCTGATGTGCTTTCTTTCTTATGTGCATGGCTCTTTTGATGGCAATATTATCCTACTAATGCACTAGGTTTCAATGCTCAAAAGTAGGTATAATTATATCACAAAATTTATCGAGATTCATTATCATTTCAATGTTTATCAATCATTAGTAAAGTGGTAGGTAATGTGTTTAGGAATGCTTGTTATAATGAGAATTGGTTGGAATTACTGACCATAATGCAATGAGTTTTTTTTCATCAATCAGATTCAACTGATCAAGCCTCTTCTTTACCCAGTCTGATTCATTTAATTGCGTTTCTGATAGAATTCTGAATTATGGTATTTCGACCTCGACTGGCAAGACTGCCTCAGTGCCATATACCAATGAATATAGGGTAACTCCTGTAGGTGTTCTAATTGAGGTCCTATTAGCCATTAGAGCGAATGGCAACATCTCGTGCCAATCTTTATAAGTGACTGTCATTTTTTCGATGATCTTTTTTATATTCTTGTTGGCTGCTTCTACTGCCCCGTTCATCTGAGGTCGGTAGGGAGTTGAATTTCTATGGTTTATGTGGAATTGTTGACATAAACCTGTCATCGATTTGTTGTTAAGATTGGTACCGTTGTCAGTGATGATTGACTTAGGAACTCCATATCGAGCTATTATGTCCCTCTTCAAGAAACGGACTATTACCCCTTTGGTGACATTGGCATATGATGAAGCTTCTACCCACTTGGTGAAGTAATCAATGGTTACTAATATGAACCTGTGGCCACTGGATGCTGTCGGAGTGATTAGGCTGCTTATGTTGATTCGCCACATGGAGAAAGGCCATGGTGCAGACAACGAGTGCAACTCGTTGAGCGGAACATTTATCCAGTTTGCGTACACTTGACACAAATGACAATGCTTGACATATTTTATGCAATCTGATTCCATGGTTAGCCAATAGTAACCCAACCTCATGATTTTTCGGGCGAACATGTAGCCGTTCATATGAGGTCCACATACCCCTTCAAGTACTTCTTTCATCAGTTCACATGCTTCATTTCTATCCACACATCTTAGCAAGGTGGTATTAGGCGATCTTTTGTAAAGCACAGACCCACTTAATAAGAAATGACTTGCTAACCTTCTAAGTGTTCTTTGGTCATTCTTGCTAGCCATTTCAGGGTATTTGCTTTCTTGGAGAAAAGTTTTGATGTCGTGATACCAGGGTTTATCATCTTGTGCTTTTTCAATTACTAAACAGTAGGCGGGCCGATTTTCAATCTCTATTTTCAACGGTTGGACTTCGACTCCCCTTGTTATCTGAATTGTAGATGTTAGTGTGGCGAGTGCATCTGCAAACTGATTCTGAGTTCTTGGGACGTATGTGAAAGTGATTGCCTCGAATTCTTCTATTTGCTCTTTCAAATGTTGATGGTATGGTACCAATTTAGGGTCTTTAGTCTTATATTCCCCTCTTGTCTGTAATATGATGAGCGACGAATCTCCGTATACTTCCAATTCACGGATTTCCATGTAGCAAGCCATTTTGAGGCCGAGGATGCATGCCTCATATTCCGCGATATTATTAGTATACGGAAATGTGAGCCTTGTTGTTGAAGGGAATTGTGTTCCGTCTGGGGATATCAACATTGCCCCGATCCCATAACCGAATACATTGGCAGCTCCGTCAAAGAACATCTTCCACTTAGGATTCCGGCCTATCCCACAGTCTTCTACTGGTGTACCTTCCACTGTTAATATATTTTCATTAGGGAATTGGACTTGTGGCTCTTGGGAATC
This sequence comes from Laguncularia racemosa, assembly GCA_037954665.1. NCBI lineage: Eukaryota > Viridiplantae > Streptophyta > Magnoliopsida > Myrtales > Combretaceae > Laguncularia > Laguncularia racemosa. The sequence goes on from JBBMOL010000146.1 coordinate 1,013,138, forward strand.
TCCCTCGACTGGGTGTTCTACCAATTGGTCCGCTAAAGATTGCCCTTTCATCAAGTTTTGATTTGTGTATGTGATATCAAACTCCGATAAGAGCATTTGCCATTTGGAGATTCTCCCTAACAAAACGAGTTTCTCTGCCAAGTATTTCAGAGGATCATGTCTTGTCAGCAGCTCAATGTGATAGTAAAGGGTATATTGCCTCAATCGGTGCATGACCCAAATCAGAGCACAGCAAGTCCTCTCTACTTCTGAATACCTCTGTTCCCCGTCTGTGAATTTCTTTCTTAGATAATATATGGAACGCTCTCTTCCCTCTTCATTTTTTGCCCCAACACGTATCCCATGGATTCAGGGAGTATCGTGAGGTATAAGAATAAGGGTTTCCCTTGCTTTGGGACTATCAAGATTGGAGGCTTTATGAGATAGTCTTTGATCGTCTTGAATGCTTCTTCACATTCGTCGTCCCATTCTACTGCGGCATTCTTTTTTAACAGTCGGAATAGTGGGCGGCATTTATCTGTGAGCTGTGAGATAAAACGAGCTATGTAATTCAACCTTCCTAGCAAACCTCTTACCTCTTTGATAGTACGTGGAGAAGGTAGCTCTAATATAGACTTTACTTTGTTAAGGTCGATTTTAATGCTTTCCTGGCTTATGACAAACCCTAGCAACTTGCCTGTCGTGACTCCGAAAGTGCACTTCTCTGGATTTAACTTGATCTAAAACTTTCTCAATCGCTTAAACAACTTTTTCAGAATATCTGTATGGCTTTCTTCTTCTTTAGACTTGGCTATCATGTCGTCAACGTATACTTCGACTTCTCAATGCATCATGTCATGAAGTATTGCGACCATGGCTCTCTGATACGTTGCTCCGGCGTTTTTCAAACCGAAGGGCATGACTTTGTAACAGAAAGTCCCCCATGTTGTGATGAAAGTTGTCTTAGTTTTATCTTCTTCAGCCATTTTTATCTAGTTATATCTCAAGAAACCGTCCATAAATGAGAAAAGATGGTTTCCTATAGTGTTGTCTACCAGAACATCGATGTGAGGTAGGGGGAAGTTATCTTTTGGCGTAGCTTGGTTTAAGTCCCGGAAGTCTACGCATACGCGTACTTTTCCATTCTTTTTCAGAACATGGACTATATTAGCTACCCATTCTGGGTAGTCAGATACTTCGATGAACCCTACTTCTAGCAGTTTCTTGACTTCCTCTTTAATCTTTAGTAAGATGTCAGGCCTAAATCTTCTCAATTTCTGTTTTTTTGGTTTGACATCTTCCCTCGTAGAAAGCCTGTGAACTACTATTGATTGGTCTAATCCTAGCATGTCGCCATATGACCAGGCGAACACATCTGCATACTCAGTTAATAGCTCAGTCATATCGCGTTTTTGCTCGGCACTTGAACTGGCCCCGATCTTGAGGTTTTTAGGTTTCTCAACGCTTCCTAGATTTACTGTCTCCACCGGCTCGTCGATTGAAATTCCACTTTTTTCATGTTTTTGCCAATTTTCTTGTATTATTTTGTGGTTAAGGACATCGTCCCCAATAACTGACCCAGCAGTGTTGGAAACGACATCAGTGTTTTCATTTTTTACCTGCGCGAAATGTTCTTGACGTTCGATGGTAGGGAATCTGGGTGAAGTGAAACGAAAGCAGATATATATAAGCAAGACAAATTGTAATTTATTGAATTATGGAAAGAAATCTTAATAAAAGTTGTTTAACAATTGTTCCTTATCCTTAAGCTGACCTAGTGCTATCAATAGGATAACGGAACCAATTATTGAGAGCTGGATGCTGTTTGGACGTGCAAGGGGTTAGGCTCCCATTGCTGATGTCACCTTTGCTTATCCTTGGCTCTTGAATGGTAATTGCTTGTTTGAATGATTATTGGAGGGGTGGAATGCGCATCTGGGTGTTGCTTGGCTTCTCTTTCTTCCTGCCTCTGACACCTTTGGCTTGTGCTTCTTCCTGGGTTGTAGGAACATACCCTAGCGCAAACGTCCCTTGCTGTCCCCCCTTAAACTGATGGCCTTCCTTGCTGGTCGCCACATTCACCTCGTTAAATATCTGGAGACCAAGGTCTTCAGAACCATCCTCCCCAATGTAAGGTATGGCGGTTTCTTTGTAAATGGCATAATCTTGCTCGCCCAGCACGGTAACGATCTGTCTATTTGCAATGAATTTGACCTTCAGATGGAGGCTTGAGGGTATAACTCCAGTGGTATGTATCCATGGCCTTCTAAAAAGTAGATTAAAAGATATTAGGATGTCGAGGACTTGGAAGGAGATGTAGAATACTTGCTAGCCAATCTCTACTGGCAAGCTTATTTCCCCTACTATGTCTCTCTTTGATCCGTCAAAAGCCCTGATTACCGTTGAGCTTGGTTTAATATTGCTTGGATCGACCCCCAATAAGTCGAAGGTAGCCAATGGGCAAACATTGAGAGACGACCCGTTGTCGATGAGTACTCGGGAGATGATCGTGTCGTTGCATTTCACCACTATGAATAGCGGTTTTGTATGTTGGTCTCCCTCTTCTCCTAGCTCTTCGGGGGAGAAAGATATCTGGTCCATGGCGAAGATAGAATCGACCACATGACTTAATTTGTCTGTAGCAATGCCTTCTGGTACCATGATCTATTTGAGCACTTTGAAGAGTGCTTCCTTGTGGGGCTCGGAGGTTGTAAGGAGGCCCATAAGTGATATTTAGGCTGGAACCTTGTTTAGTTGTTCCATGATCTTATATTCGCTCGCCTTGACCATTTTTGTAAATGCAGCGAGCCCCTCTTCTTCTTCCCTTCCTGCCTCCGTGTTAGGCTCCTCAGTTGAGATTTTGTATTCCGAGTCATAAACTCTCCCAGAGCGGGTGATTCCTCCTACCATAGGGGGTCATTCTTGATCAAGGGTCCGATAGTCAAACGGTGCAGTCTTATACCTCTTTGCGGGTATTGGGACATTGAACACATACCTCTTCTTTGGAGTTTGTATCTTGGTTGACTATCCTTTATGGTACTTTATGACCATCGGCTTTTGGTTTGACTTTATCATGCTTACGGACTTCTCCCCTTCATTTGGCGGGTGGTCTTCTTTCTTAAATTCGGGCCCCCATCCACTAGGCGGCCCATACTCAGTTGGGGTATAAGAATAGTTTACTAGATACTCGAATCTCCCATGCGATTCGCCTAAGGTACCGACTGTCGGGTCTGCAGGTAACCATCGCTTTTTTATATGTGCTTTGGGGGTTTTCTCTGGAGTTTGGCAAGCATGACTTTTCTACTGGTCTGTCGCCTTTTGCTTTGAGGATTCTTTGGGACCCGGCTCTTCGGATGTGATCATATTAATAGTAGGCTTATGATTGGACAGCGGATTAGTGTTGACATTGGGCGCCGGGGTGTTAACAAAGTCCAGTTGCACAATCCCAACGTCAATTAGGTCCTGGATTTTGTTTCAGAGCCTCCAGCATCTATCTGTAGAATGCCCCTCTTGGCCCATATGATAGTCACATTTGAGGCTTGAGTCAAAATTCTTAGGCTTGTATCGGTCATTCGGGATCTCGAAGCTAATCAAATTATCCGGCCGCAGCCGAGCGAAGACCTGGCTATGCGGGATCGGAATTGGAGTGAACTGTCTCGGGACTCTAGTGGCCTGGGCGTGATTTGCCACGGAGTGCTGGACTGGGGCACTCGTAGTCTGGAATGTCACACGAGTCCCAGCCTTATCTGCTTTACCAAAGTTAACTGTGCTGATGGTAGACTCCTTAGCTTTGTTACTTCCCAAGGGACCTTGTGATGATGTGACCTTGGGAGGTTTTATTGTTTGGAGTATGCCTGTTGTGATGGCATTTTCAATCCGGCACCCTGCTGCCACTACTTCTGCAAAGCTGGATGACGTCTGGCCCACCAGATGTGAGAAGTAGGTCTTATCGAGAGTGTTAACGAATATGAATGTCAGCTCTTTTTCAGAAATCGGGGTTGCTACCCAGGTCGCTTGAGCTCTCTAGTGCTGAGCATACTCCTTGAAAGACTCAACGTATCTCTTTTGAAGACTTCCCAAGTCAATTACTGAGGGGGCGACTTCGATGTTGAACTTGTATTGGTCATAAAATGCCCGAGCAAGCCTTTCTCAGGTATTGACCTAATTGAAATCCAAGTGGGCATACCAGACTAGGGCAGGGCCTGTAAGGCTATCCTAGAAGGTTTGGATCATAAGTTGATCATATTAAGCATATTTGCTCATCTTCCGGATGTATAGCCTTGTGTGCATCTTGGGGCATCCAGTGCCATCATACTTTTCAAATTCTGGGGTCTTGAATTTATCGGGGTATCCCCATATGCTGGCAAGCTGGTGATCCCGGCCTGTTCGAAACCGTCAGGCCCCTCTATTGATTTGATTTTGTCGGCCAGTTGTTGAAAGAGTCTCTTTTCCATCTCTTTTTGTCTATCCTCCATTTCCCTCTTCAGGTCATCAGAGGTTGGACCCTGGTTGGCTCTCGGTTTATACTCAAAGGCCGAGTTGAGGTGGGAATTGATTTCTTCATATTCTAGAGGCTGACCCTCCACTGCTTTCCCTTTTTCTGGCCCCTGAGTGTTCTTCTTAAGTCGGCTGGGTGGTGCGAAGGAGGCCAATGCTTTCAATCAGGAGGTGGACTAGTGCAGCTAGCTGCTGGACCGTTTGTTCCAAGGATACAATCCTAGGGTCTAAAGCAGCGTCAGCACTTGTGTTGTTGTGGTTGTCGCCACTGTTTGCCATTTTGGTTCTTAAACGAGTGCAGATTGGGCTCCTGGGAGGGTTTGGTTGTTTGGGAGCTATCTTTGATACCTAGCGCGCATTTTTCTTAATATGATGCAAGTATGTAAATGTGATGCACGTGTCACACGGATGCTAAAATAAAGGGGCCAACAATTGATTGATGACATAATACTGAAACTTTATTTTTTTTAATATTGGAAACTTGGAGTTCAATACTTGAAAAAAATGAAAAAGTATAATAGATTTATTTTCTAATTCTCTTGGTCTTCTGCTGTGTAGATGCCGATTTTCCATTGATGACAACTTCCAATTCCCTGACTCTAGCTTGGGTCTTTTCCAACTGAGCTTCCAAGGCTTTGTTTCTTTGATCAGATTCCTTGAATCGGCCTTTCCAGATATCCTTTTTATAGTATGCAGCCTCAAAATATACTTCCATTTGGACCCTGACTTGCTTTAGGTAGATTTCCAGCTCTGGGTCTACTTTGTCTGGCTTAGGTTGGGTGATATCTGCGACCCGGTATGCTCTTTCCCCTGTCTGATATAGCTGGTGGATTACGAAATCCCTGGTGGCTCGGTGCTTGCCCACTTCACCATCCAGCTCTCCGAGGCCTACATTCAGACTCTTGATTCGGGCCTCCCATAGTGCCTTGACCTCTGCCAACTTAGTAAACTTCTCAGCTACTAATAAGTTCAAGTCTTGATACTCAAATGTGATTGCTTCCAGCGGAGGCCGATAAACTACGTCTTAAATATTACCGAACTGGCAGACCATTGAGTTGGGATGATAACCTATACACCCGTTAATACCCATTAGAGGCACGGCTTGAAAGTTACTGCAGGTTAAGATAACTTTGTCGCAGCAACTCCATCTAGCTGTCCATAAAATGTCGTCGGCATTGAAACTTTTAAGCACTTCTACCCAACTGTGGCTGGTAAGGTCATCGGGAAGCTTTATCTTCTCTATGCACGTGTCCATGAGGTCCACTTGTTGAGCCAAAGTAGTCCGGACCAAGTTCAGCCCGAAACACTTGAGGTGGCTTACAAGCCAGATCAGGATAAGGTTGATATTTGAGCGGAGGATCCCGTGGCCTTTTTTCTTGACGAAGTTTAAGTTTCGGATCTGTTCAGCCAATAGAGCTGGGATGTAAGATTTTCCTTCTAGGAAGTAGGCCACCAGTTCTGCGACTCGGTAGTGGACATAAAAAGTTCCGATGGGGAAGAGTATGGTGGCGAAGGCTGTCAAGATGAAAGCGCTCACCCTTCTTTGTCTATAACTCTTGGGGTCCCCACACAATATGTCTTTCCTGTCCCCATTATCTTCTCGAGCTATGAACCAGGCTTCTAACTCATCCATCCGTATGCAGTATCCGTTACAGTCTGCTAAGGCCTTGTTGATTGCTATTTTGCGGATACCTAGAAGTCTGCTGAAGATACTAGTTGGCCCGGCCTCATGATCCGATACATACACTTTGTTGGTCAGTGCTGGAGCCTATAAAAGTTGGGTGTACTCTTCCAGAGTGGGAGTAATCTCATGTGGCCCAATGAAGAAAGTCGTGGGCTCTATTTCCCATAAATGGAACATGGCTCGTACCAAGGGTAAGTTCATCTCCATCTTCATCAGTGAAAGGATGGGCCCTATTTTTTGCTGAATGAAGGCCTGCTCCTCTGGGTTGTACAGAGTGAACCAGTGGTCCAGCACCAATTTTGGGTCCAGATGTTTGCATACTTGGATCTCTTTGCGGAGGAGGCGGTCAATTGTGGAACTTGCCATCTATTACAACAGAAATTTCCAATTACAACAAGAACTATGTTACAATGATAGCATTATAGGGAAATGTATCTGAACTCCGTGAACAGAATAAAAGTATTACATCATCAATCAGTTGTCAGCCTATGACATCGTGTATGCAAATAGGTAGGTTCTAACAGGTCCCCAAGCTCTATGGTCTCCTGCATTCTTGGAGAAATGGATCTCATGCCATATCGAAGCATTGGGTGGGGTAGCCTAATCAGTCCCGAACGGTAATCATATCACTTCGCCCGAAACTTACACAATGGCCCCTCGTCTTAGGGTCCTAAGACGGCCCGGGTTTGACCGTATCTACTCACACAGTTACATGCATGCAGACTCAACAGCAAAAGTAAATAATTGAATCCTAAATTTAGTTAAATCCCTTAAAGGTTAGCAATAGTATATCAATCAAAAGACATTTATTAGAAAGGAGTGATTTGAGGAGATTCAGGTGGCTAACCTACTAGAGAGAAGTCTCCAGCGGAGTCGCCACTTGTCGAGTCTAATTTTTTATTTTCCATTCCTAATCCGATCTATACTAGACCCTATGCTCATCTAATGTAGACCATCGACTTGAGTTAGGAATTTCATTTTATTTTAGAGTCGCCACCCAACTGTGGTTGGGAAAAATTGAATTATGACTAATTGAGCAGATTAATCCTAATTTGGACCACCAGTCAGCGAAACTTCCTCTTTTCATTTTTTGTGAAAAGAGGAAAGGGAAAACCAGAGCTTCTGGGTTCGGATGCTAACTTATTAAAACCCTAAGGTTACCACCCTATTCTCCTAAAATCTAAACCTTATCCAAATGTCTTTTATTGTATTTTTGTTGTCTTTCTATTTGTGTTTTTTAGTAAGTTATTCTAAGAAAATGATTTTTTTGTTCTTTTTAGGGTTGCCCCAAATGGGTGCTTACGTACCTGCTATTCAGGATCAAACAGGCCGTAGTTCGCTTTTCTTGAAAAACTTTAATGTGTTGGTGATTTTTAATTATGAAATTTCTTTTGATTTATATTTTTATCATTTTAGTATTTTTCTGAAAAATCTAAGCCTAAACTTGATCATTTGATTTTTTGAAAAATAATAAGGAAAACCAATTTTGGATTTATTTAAGAAAATGATTTTTCTAAGTGATAAAAATTTCATTTCTCTATTTTTCAACCCATTTCTACTATTATAAATTTTTATTGATTTTTATTATTTTTATTGAAAAATTTTCTCCTATATTATTTATCTATCCTAAACTAAAATCTAAAATTTACTATTTTTTCTAATATATATTTTTATCATTTTCTTTATATATTCTTATATTTTATTATTTATTATTATAATTATTATTTTATTTTTATTATTATTCATACTAAATTAAACCTTAAAAAAAATCTAAATTCTAATATTTTTTTTTTGAATTATAAATGACAAGTAAATAAATAAAGAAATTCGAGAAAATAAAGAAAATAACTAAATAAATAAATAAATCAAAAAATCCGACTTACCTGGATACGGGTTGATGCGCGGGTCGGGTCGGATCAGGTCGAAGCGAGTCAGGTCGGGTCGATCGGTCATGGCGGCTGGGAGTGCTCGTTAACAGCGTTCTGACGGCCTTTTGAAGCGATTGAGGTGCCGTTTCCTAGGTTTTCGGGGGTGGAGAACTCAATCGTGATGGTGGATTTCTCCAAAAACGCCTCCTAGTGGTAGTTCGGTGCTTCATCGGTGGTCGCGGCTTGGAAACTTCGACGAAGCTTCGATTTTCTCTCTTTTCCTCACTTCTGATCCGTGATCATGCTTGCTACCTTTGCCTTCTATTTATAGAAGTTGGAAGACTCCCCTAGATAAGCTTAAATCTTTTATTCGAAGAAATCTGAATTTTTCCGTTTTTTGGATTCGATTTTATCCAACAGATTTGACGCCGATTTGTTGTAATCTTGTGATTTATCTAGATAATTCGGTTTTAGATTGATCGAAATCCAAAAATATTTGAAGAAATCCAGCATTTTTGGCCTCGTCGGACTTCTGCCGGATTTTTTCTCCAGATGAGCTTGAGGAAGAAGACGATCACGTGCGAGGCACATGTCTTCTCTCGGCCAATCACATGCTGCCACGTGGTAGCTCCAGGGAAAAAAAAAAGAAAAAAAATTTCGAGCGCACGCGGGGGAATTCGAACTCCTGACCTCAGTCCTCTCTCACACATTCCAAGCGCACACACGAGCCAGCTGAGCTGGCCCAAATCTCGGATTTATTCATTACATAAATTGTATATATGTCTTGTATTGTTTATTAATTTTTCATTATTTTGAAATTCTAAAAATAAAATTTATTTAACTCCTTTTCTTATTATTTCTTCAATTATTTTCTAAAATTGATGTATTTTTCCTATTTATTTTATTTTTTGAATATTTTTCCTATTTTTGCTAAATTAGGAAAAATTTGTAAAAATGGAAAAAATTGAAAATAGATTATTAGGGGCAAAAATGGGGTGTTTACATACATACTCATGTACACGTCATGACACTTATTTTATGTTTTATTTTATTATTCTATTAGGATTTACATTATTTACCATATTGCTACTCTATTAGGGTTAGTATTTAAATGTTATTTTTATCTTTCCTTGGGGAAGAGAGATACTTTTGATAGTTATGACATTCATTGTAGTTGTAGACACTTTTCTTTCTCTTTTGAGGGATCTTTCATAAACTCCCTTGGATTGATTTCTAATATAATTAGATTAATTCGTGAGTATATTAGTTATCTAATTATATTGTTTATTGATTTCTACTATTGTGAGCATATTGAAACATGATTCAATACTTTTAATTTAATCATCTATTGATAATTGTTCAAAGATGCCTTTTTTTTCCATTATTTTATATAAAAACCCAAAAAGACACAAACTTTAGATCGCTACATTACAACAAATTGTGTTTGGATCCAATCCTAGGATCTAAGGTGCATCACGTCCCTGGTCATTAGTCTTGAGGTCACAACCACTATTAGTCCCACTCCCAAAGTTTAAGTTGTAACCTAGCTCATCATAGTGATAAGTGAAAATATCTACACCTAAAATATCTAAAAAGCCCAAAGGGGTGAATTGCGAAACTCAATATATAACTATAGCACAAACACAATCATATGCTACATTGTAAACTAGTTTGTAATTACTAAATGCATCAAACAATATTCATTGAATTTTTAAACACATCACAACCTTAACATATATGGTTTGAAATAACTTAGATATCACTACCACATATGCCAAAGCTAGCAAACCCATCAATTGTGACAAAGTATGGGGGTCATTTAATTTTATCATCTGCAACAAGTAATTTGCTAGGGACAACTCTATTTCCCATTTGTCAACAAGAAATCATCTCATACTATGCCCATCACCTAAATCTTGCCATCAAAAGTCCATCCCATTAAGTTTGTTAATAATAGCTTCCCATACCATCAATATGCCCCATTTATAACTTCTCTTTGGTTCTACTAACCCTTATTAATTATAGTTTCCTCATATAAGTGATTTAACCACATATAATGGCATTTGACCCCTTCTATAGGTCCTAGCCACCACGTTATTAGTTAGCAACTGTAGGTCCTAAAGGCTAAGCACAAACAATACACATAATATTAACAGTTTGGTAAGCATTAGTCCATTTATCACTAACCTACACACACATGTTACATGACAACAACAATTTATTTGGTTTCCATTCAAAACCTTGATAATGAACCAAATCAAATTCTAAATCGCACAACATATAATATTAATAACTCATATACACTAAAAGATTACAATAGTAAGGCTACTATGTGATTTTTCCACTTAAATGGTTAATTATAACCTAGTATAGTTCATTTCAAATTCCCACATACCTACTTAGTTGACCTAAAGTGATGGTTGACTTGGTGCTTTTCATACTAACATGGTAACCTAACCGCAGGTATAGTTGACTAAGTCGGCTAGGAAGTATTGATTTGAGCTACTTTTAACACGTTGGGATGTTGAATTATTACTAAATATCCTTGCTAGAGGGAAAATGCTTATATGGGACCAACTTAACGTTTTGTTCTCCAAATATGAGCTCAATCTAGTTTTGTGGTATAATTGAATGCATGGAGTTGTTTGGTGCATAACTAACATTGAAGGAATTCAACTAAATAGCTTGAGAAGTAAGTTGTGTAGTGTCTTTAGTTGTAGCAAATAGGTTTTGGAGTGTTTGGTTTAGCTTGACTTGTTTTAATGTTTTATAAACCTTAAAGATTGAGTGACCATTTGTTTCATTCTTTTTTCTTTTAATCTTTTTGGTATCTGTTTTGGGCATCTATTCGAATTGTGTATTTGCTAATAACAAGATACTCTACAAACTTAGACTTATCTATCCTTTAATTTATTTATTTTTATAAAAGTACCAATTAAAATTTTCTTTTCTAATATATAAAATATTTTTTTAAAACATTTTTCTCTTAATAGTATGTGAATTTTAATTTCCTAATTCTCATTTTCAAATATCCATATTCGTTGTAATTATGAAATAGATATAGATAAGATAGAAATAAAGATTGTTTTCCAAATACTAAATTTCAAATAGATATAGATCAAATATAGAGTAAATGATAATCTAAATAGATACTAAGTATTCAAGCACTTTGCTTTTTTTCTTTTTTTTCTTTCCTATAATGATGCCCGATGATTCTTATTCACTCATTTGAAAACTCTCTTATTAAGGTCGAAAGCCATTTACTCGAATCATGATTGACTCTCATTTTAGTTATGGGCTTAAAAATTCGGGGTATCAAGCATCTTTAGCGCGTAGTAGCTACTCAACACGCGATAAAGGAATCCTCCCCAAAAAGGGCACTACGAGGTAAACTCGAATGGATCAATAGTAAAAAGCTTGCACCAAGGTACAAGAGGTGAGGGGAAATGAAGTATTGGATTCTCCCAAATGCTAGGGAGCCAATATACATAATACAGACTGAATTTTGGGAATTCTTACAGGTCTCAAAAGGCATTGGTAAAAGAGCATGTGATCTTTACGGCATTGGTAAAAGAGGCTTGATGGTACACAACACACTGCAATTTTTTTGTTCTATCATTACCTTTTTAGTAGTGTTTTGATATATTTTCTATAAATACCCGAGTAATATTTCATATAAATGTGTGTAATTAACACTAATAAAACCAGCCAAGGATAATATGGAAAATAGGATTCATGGTTGAGGATAAGATGATCATTTCACGATCAAGGTATATATGCTTCCTTTTACATAGGGTTAATTATTTTGCGTACTTTTCAATCCAAAACCTAATTTACATGCTAAAGAAACCCTCTCAAAACCCATGATATAATCTAAAGGAAGTCTAACTGAAGAACATTGGAGATAAGCCAATTACAATCCGATAAGAATTTAAGTCTGTTGTTATATATATATAGTTGTGGAGGTATGAACTGAAGATTTTTTATGATGTATAATTAGGATTTGAGTCAAGAACAGGAAGATAAGTGCATAAGAACAGCCAACTTGGGAGGCTAGATCACATTCCATAACAAGTAGGTACCATAATTTATTTCGATATAATAGAATTAGCGATTTCTATGGGAGAATAATACATAGCGAGGATTAGGATCGTTTAAAATTTCGTTAAGGTTAGAAAAGTTCAGGAATTTCGAGATTTAGAAAGAGTACTTGATACGGAAACCTCCATGAATATGCTTGAAAACCCCTTTTGAATATTACGAACCCTCACAACAGTAATGCAAAAAATCTCGTAATCAATTTGATTCAATCCCTAAGATGGACTAGAGTTAGGTTTCTCTGAGTTATTGATCACAAAATTAGAACAAGGGTTTGTTCTAATGTAGAACACTCTACAAGAAAGGCAATCAATTCTCTCTTAAATGTTCCTAAAGCATGTATTCTACATAAGAACACAAAGGAATATCAAAGTCTATTTTTGATTTCAATATGATTCAAAAACTACTCTAAAATACGGCCAAAAGGGTATTTATACGTCCCTCCCAAAATCCCTAATGAACAACTAAATTAAAAACACAATTAAAAGAAAATTGGCAGCTTTTATTTAAACACTAACGGCCTTGAAAACTACGCCAACAGCTTAAGCCAGCGGCCTTTATCCCCCAACACCGGCAACTTTTCATTTTCCAAAGCTAGCAGCCTTCAAGCTCTAACCTCCACTTTGACTTGTACCAAGTTGTATTGAACATGATTTGCAATGGTTCCCAAGCTTTGATATCCCTGAAGTTCTTCACTAACCATCTTCACCTAGCCTTGTAGATGAACACTCAAAGCTTGTTGTATCTTCTTAGCTTAAGATCTTGTGATAGGTCCTTGCGGCATGCTAATCGGACTTGAAATCTCTTGGCCAGCATCCTTACCTCCTTGGTCCTCATGACTTGACATCTCCTGAGCTTGGTCTATTAGTCTCTCCATAACATTCCCCCTCTCCTCAAAAGGATTCGTCCTCGAATCAAAGACATCTCCTACATCAAAAGGACTTAGATTAGTAACATTGAATGTAGCACTAACATTATAATTACCCGGTAAATTCACTTTGTATGTATTGTCATTGATCTTCTTAAGGATTTGAAATGGACCATCTCCTCTTAGGTTTAGTTTAGACTTCCTTTGAAGGGGAAATCTCTTCTTTCGAAAATATACCCACACTCATTCTCTTGGTTAAAACACCATGGGTCGTCTTCCTTTGTTCACACGAGCAACTACCTTAGCATTTTGGCTTTCAATCCGCTCCTTCACTTGCTTGTGTAATTTTCTCACAAAATCTGCTTTAGAAGTTGCATTAATACTCACAAAGTTATTAGGTGGTAATGGTAATAAGTCAATAGAAGTAAGTGGATTAAAACCATAAACAATTTCAAATGGAAAACAATGAGTAGTGCTATATATAGCCCTATTATAAGTGAACTCCACAAACGGTAAACAATCCTCCCATATTCTAATGTTTTTCTCAATAACTGCCCTCAACAAAGTGATCAAAATTCTATTAACCACCTCAGTTTGTGGGTGACAAGTGGTTGAAAACAAGAGTTTTGTTGCCAACTTTCCCCACAACACTCTCCAAAAGTGACTCAGAAATTTAACATCTCTATCATTAACAATGCTTTTAGGTATGACATGTAAACGCACGACCTCTTTAAAGAACAAATTAGTAATTAACTTAGCATCATCATTTTTATGATAAGGAATAAATGAGCCATTGTACTGAATCAATCAACCACAACACAGATATTATCACTACCCTTCTTAGTTCTAGGCAACCCAATCACGAAGTCCATAGACAAATCAGTTTAAAATTCATTAGAAACAGGTAATAGTGTATGTAATCCATGCGGTTTCAATCTAGACTTAGCCTATCTACATGTAATGCAATGTGCACACACTTTATACACATTAAGTGAATTAAGTAAAGTATACCTTCTTAACAATGCATCAGCTACCACATTTTCATTACCTTGCTTATACTTGATGACATATGGGAATGTCTTAATGAATTCCACCCACTTCGCATGCTTTTTATTCAACTTATCTTGACTCTTCAAATATTTCAGGCTCTCACAATCAGTATGCACTACAAATTCCTTAGGCTAAAGATAATGCTACCACATCTGCAAAGCTAGCACTAAGGCATATAGTTCCTTATCGTATGTTAGATACTTCAAAGATGCTCCACTCAAATTCTCACTGAAATACATGAGTGGCCTTTTATCCTGCATTAAAACAGCTCCAATTCCTATGCCACTAGCATCACATTCGATTTCAAATGTTTTAGCAAAGTCAGGCAAAGCAAGTAATGGTGCATTACACAATTTATCCTTAAGTTCATTGAAAGCATGTTATTGTGCATCACACTAAACAAATCTAACATTTTTTTTTACTAATTCATTCAAAGGTGTAGCAATGGTGCTGAAATCCTTAATGAATCTCCTATAGAATCCAGCAAAGCCATGAAAACTGCTCACCTCACTCACATTTCAAGATCTAGGCCACTCCTTAATAGCCTTAACCTTCTCTTCATCAACCTTAACTCCCTAACTAGATACTAAAAAACCCAAGAAATTAACTTTATTCATGCAAAAGCTACATTTCTTAAGATTAGCATATAACTTTTCCTTTTTAAGTTTTTCTAGTACCAGTCGCACATGCATAATATGATCATCCAAACACTTTGAGTAGATTAAAATATCATCAAAATATACCACAACAAATTTACCTAAGTACTCTCGTAACACATGCTTCATTAAACACATAAAAGTGCTAGGTGCATTTCTAAGACCAAATGGCATGACAAGCCACTTAAATAAGCCATATTTAGTTTTAAATGTAGTTTTTCATTCATCTCCAACTTTCATGCGAATTTGATAGTAACCAGATTTCAAATCAATCTTAGTAAACAAGCAAGAACCATATAATTCATCTAACATATTATCTAACCTAGGAATAGGGTGACAATACTTTACAGTGATTTTGTTAATGACTCTACAGTCTACACACATTCTCTAAGTCCTATCCTTCTTTGGCACATGTATCACAAGAACCGAACAAGGATTGAGACTTTCCCTTACATACCCCTTAGCTAGCAATTCATCTACCTGTTTTTGGATCTCCCTCACTTCACTTGGGTTTATTTAGTATGCTGGCCTACTGGGTATAACAACTCTAGGAATGAAGTCTAGTTGGTGCTCTATGCCTCTGATGGGTGGTAATCCACTAGGCTTGTCTGGAAATAAGTCTTCAAATTCGTGCAACAATTCAGATAACACACTAGGCACATATGGGTTAAGATCGTTAGTTGCCAAACAAGCCCCCTTATACAAAAGTACAAATATAGGCATATTGGAATTCAAAGCTTGCCTAACCTCACTTGACCTAGCCATCAAACTCACATTCCTCATTGTTTTCTCTCTAGATTGATGTTACTCTCCTTTTTCTTTTCCCTCCTTTCTCTCATTTTTCCCACTAATTTCTTTTCACTCTTTTGAATTTCAATCTCAACAGTACTCTTTTTACCTTCCTTTTCTTTTCCTTCAGCCTCAACTCTTAATCTTTCCATTCTGCATTGTTCCTCATATACTTCCCTTGAGGAAAGTGGTGTCAAGGTTGTCTTTCGCCCATCTTTGGTAAATGAATACCTATTGAGGTACCCATCATGCTTTGTTTTTCTATCTAATTGCCTTGGCCTGCCAAGTAATATATCACCAACATGCATGGGAACGACATCACAAAGCACTTTGTCATTATACTTACCAATGGTAGATGAAACAAGAACTTGTTTATTTACCTTAACTTCGCCACAATCATTAAGCCACTGAAGTTTATATGGTCTAGGGTTTGTTTTAGTAGACAACCCCAACCTATTAACCAAAAGTGTACTTACCACATCAGTACAACTTCCACCATCAATGATCTCACTACATACCTTGCCTTGAACATGGCATCTAGTATGAAACAGATTTTCGTGCTGCTCCTCATAGTAATCTTCCTTCAACTGGGTATTGAGAGCATGCCTAGCTACCAGTATATCTCCTCTAACCGATTCCTCTATGCTCCCTTCACTACAACTCTCCAATTCAAGCATGTCATCATCATCACTCTCATTATTATCCTCCTCGTCAGTAACTACTTCACCATTCTTCATCACTATAGTTCCCCTATTAGGACAATCCTTGCTAATATGTTCTAACCCCTAGCACTTCCAGCATTTAATATCTCTATTTCTCCCCTTTTGTTCTCCAGTTTTAGATTTCTCACTTGATACCACTCCAGTCTTCCCTTTTGTAATATTAGAGACAAGTTTACTTCCACTCTTAATATCACTCTTCTCATAACCCTTCCAAGTAGAATTATTATTAGAATAAGGTTTAGAAACATACCTAGTTAACCCTCTATCTTGGAGTTGCTTTTCTGTTTTGATAGCAAGATGCACCATGTCTTCTAACTTTGTATATTGATATAGCTCCACCTTATCGGCTATCTCCTTATTCAATCCATTCGAAAAACGTGCCATAGTGGCCTCTACATCCTCCTACATATCAACCCTAGTCATGATCATCTCCATCTCCTTGTAGTAGTCTTCTACACTCCGACTATCCTGCCTAAGAACTTGAAGCCTCTACATCAATTCCCGATGATAATGTCTAGGAACAAATTGCTTCCTCATGACAGACTTGAGATCATACCAGTTATCAATAGGATGCTCCAAATTCCTCCTCCCACTTGTCACCAATTGATCCCACAAGGCTATGGCATAATCCTAGAATTATGTAACTACCAATTTCACTTTCTTCTCTTCACTGCATTGATGATAGTCAAATATAAGCTCAACTCTCTTTTTCCACTGTAAGTAAGCCTCTAGATCAAATTTACCTTGAAATTGAGGAATTTTCAGTTTAGTACCACCCAAACTCCTATCTGCATAATCATCATTACCTCGGACCCTACTAATGTAAGGATTTTCCTAGGCTCTTCCTCTTCCTCTTCCTCTACCTACACCTCGACCTTCTCTTCCACCTCTCATTATACCAAAAATAGCACTAACCTTATCATCTTCCTCTACATAACCATCATCCAAATCCCCCACATCAACAACTGGAAATGTACAGTTTCTACCCACTCTAATTCCTTCACTGTGGCTTGGAGTCCCTCTCTCAACTTCTCTTAGTCTCAAACCCATACGCTCTAACTTCTCATTAATAGCCACCAAAGCTTCACTCATTCGTCTAAAATGTGACTCCTGAGCCTCATGATACCTCGCCTCATCGACATTACCCACATTGTTACTTTCACTATTATTCGACATTGCTGCAAAGAAACAATGTTAGAAATAAAATAATTTAAAAAATCCTCACAATTGCTCCCTTTCATGTTTGCACTCACAAAATGGGGATAGTCACTCGTGTTTCACTCAAACAATTTCACTCACAGATTCTGTCTCATCCCACTTAAGTCGATTCCTATATGTTCTTACACGAATCACGCCTTTAGACCAATCCAAGAGATTAACCCGATAGATATGAATGGAGTTTCACTAATGGATCCTAGAGTGTATACAAACAAACAAGAAAGATTAATGAATTCTTCTCTCTCTCTCTTTTTTTGTCACGAATTCTTTTCTTCTTCTTCTTCTTTTTTTTTAACTCTTTAAACGCAAATTAGTATTTCAAAATAAAACAACAAATCGAACCAATGATATGACTTAAACAAAATTAAATTTTTTATGAACGAGATAAAATCCAATGAACACACAATATCAAATCAAAACGCAAGAACTAAATCAAGGAAAGATATAACCTGATCTAGAGCCAAAGCTCTAATACCAAATGATACGGAAACCTTCGTGAATATATTTGAGAACCCCTTTTGGATATTACGAACCCTTACAGTAATAACGCAAAAACCTTCGTAATCAATTTGATTTAATCCTTAAGATGGACTAGAGTTAGGTTTCTCTTAGTTGTTAATCACAAAATTAGAACAAGGGTTTATTCTAATTCAAAACACTCCACAAAAAAGGCAATCAATTCTTTCTTGAATGTTCCTAAAGCATGTATTCTAAGCAAAAACACAAAGGAATATCAAAGTCTCTTTTCAATTTCAGTATGATTCAAAAACTACTCTAAAATACAGCCAAGAGGGTATTTATACGTCCCTCCTAAAAGCCCTAATGAACAACTAAATTACAAACACAATTAAAAGAAAACTAGCGGCTTTTATTTGAACACCAACCGCCTTGAAAACTACACCGACAGCTCAGGCTAACAGCCTTGAATCCCACGCCAGCAACTTAAGCCGGTAGCCTTTATCCCCCAATGCCAGCAACTTTTCATTTTCCAAAGTTAGCAGCCTTCAAACTCTAACCTCCACTTTGACTTGCACCAAGTTGTATTGAACATGATTTGCAATGGTTCCCAAGCTTTGATATCCTTGAAGTTCTTCACTAACCGTCTTCATTAAGCTTTGTAGATGAACACTCAAAGCTTGTTGTATCTTCTTAGCTCAAGATCTTGTGATAGGTCATTGCGGTATGCTAATCGAACTCAAAATCTCTTGGCTCACATCCTTGCCTCCTTGGTCTTCATGACTTGACATCTCCTGAGCTTGGTCCATTAGTCTCTCCATAACAATACTTGTAGTGAACATAAAGATACACGACTCCTCAACATGACCGTATTGCGATCGTATTAAGAACCTAAAGTGGATCGAGAGATACACAGCCTCCCAACACGACCGTGTTGGAACTATGTTGAAGACCTGAAGTGAATAGAGAGATACACAACCTCTTAACATGACTGTGTTGTATTACCTTGTATTTAACTACACGGCCTCCAACATGATTGTGTTGAGTTGAAATGCATCTATTTCCTTTTGATATTTCTAGGAATACGATTCTAAAAGTAAATAATTTGAATCATGTGTAGGTTTGGGAGACTAGTGAAGTTAGAAAAGTATAAGACAAACCAAGTTTTGCAAAATCAGATATGTGTATACCATTTTTGTTGATTGTGCTTGATAAATTAAATTTTTGTGTGTAAGTTTAATAATATTATAAATGAACCTGACTATGTGTGCATGTGATTGTGAATTGCTGAGTCCAAGAAACCGAGTGTGGGTCGGTGTTCTTGGGGTGACACCTCGATGATCGGTATGTGACGACGTCTCTAGTGGAGTCGTGTATTGAAATGATCCGGGTCTTATGTGGAAGGTGGTATGTGAAAGGTTGTGATGTGAAATGTTATGATGTGAAAGGTTATGGCGTGTAGTATGAAAGGTTGTAGTGTATGGACTCATGGATAGTGGGGAGTACGTACTGTCATATATATATATATATATATGGTTATAGAAGGTTAATATATGAAGACTCATGAATAGTGGAGTATACCCACTATCATATATATATATTATTATTGTGTATGGTAATAAACCCATGGACAAAAAGGTATATCTTTGTCATATATATATATATATATATATATATATATATATATATATATATATATTTATGTGTGTATCGATTAAAGATTGTGAAAAATAAATAAAATTGTGTATGAATATTATGATGCATCTTGCATGTGTTATCGTTTCTAGCATGGCATGCATGTGTATATATAGGTATACACCGTACCGAGCATTAGCTTACCCTTTTGGGGAAATTTTTTTTAGTTACAAATGTTACCCGAGAGATTGTAAGGTATGATGAAACCCTAATAGAAACTAATCAGGATACAGAAGAAAATGTGGAGTACATATATTATGACAAATAAGATCCCAATGAGAAGAAAGAAGAATATGGAATAATTTGTAATTGTGATTTAAATTATCATATTATTTAAATTGTTGAAGGCTTTCGCTATATTTAAATTGAGGAAATTAAATAGAAATTATGTTTGAGAAGATATACATTTCTTTCAAAAATTATGATATTGTTAGGTTTATGCATGCTTTACTGTAATAATTTAAGAGGCTCATTTGTTATATTAAATAATTGAAAGATAATGTTTGGAGAATTGTAACAATTAAACCTTTACGTGTCTTCTACTATTGTGAACACATGACAAGCTATAGCATACCTAAGTTTTGAGGCGTTACATTTTCAAATGGTTTTTGATACTATTTGCAAATGTTTATTTATCAAAAGTAAATCACAAATGCACCCACTTATGTTTCTTTTATATATACTTTCCCTTTAAAGTACATTTAGAACTTTAAATCTTTAAAAATGTTACATTTTAACTATCACATTACTATTTTAGGATTTAAATATACTTTTTTTTTAATTTAAGGCTTAAACAAGTGATTACAAAAAAAAAGAAGGCTACTTTTACATAAAACAAATATAATAAACTATATTTACATTTTACCCTTGATTGAAATAAGATACCAAAACTTAAAAGTATAAAATTAAATATCTAAAATATCCTTATATAATTAGACTTATTTATTCTTTACTTTATTAAATTTATTAAAAACAACTCTAATCAAAATTTCTTTTTCTGATAAATAAATTATGCGTCTCAAAATCTTTTTTATTAAGAACTTGGATTTTCACTTTCCAACCTTTGTTTCCCATATACTATCTTTACCATAATTACAATAAGATAAAGGGGGGAAATAAAAGAAAAAGATAACTTATTTAAATATCATATTTAAAACCGAAAGAGATTAAATACGTATTAGACAGTTTTTCAAACGTCGAAATATAATAAAATACAGAATAGATAAAAAGTCACATTCAAATAAAATAAAGATTAAAAAACAATACAAAAAGCTCTTATTTTTCTATTCCAAGCTGGATGGACTATGTTAACATTACGGAATACTATAGTGATCTATGCTTGGTCGTCCGAAAAATAGCCTCCAGCAATGATCCTTTATATAACACCTTTCTATTCTCCATAGAATAAACTGTACAAATAAAAATTGAGTATCTACTTGCATATGCTATCTCTACCAGTATTTGATGCGATATCCTCTTATAAAACTAAATTCATTTGATTTTTACTTTACACATATATACATATTTTACTACAAATTCTTCTCTCTTTTCGAATATCCCCGTACTCAAGGGACCCCTTCATGTGACCATTCGAACTTACTGATTCCCCGTCGATTTTCCCTGGCCAGCTTAGCCAGATATTGAGTCACATATCTTTGATTTATTTCAAACACAAACGCTAACCCCTTCACCTGTAAAAGCGTCATCCAGCGAAAATCATATTCCTCAAAAAGATGAACATGTATAATGCCTAACTACGAATGAAGGAATGCACATCATTTGTATGAAATACACATTTGAAATGTCATAGCTGTGTACAGTCCACGATATCCACCAATGAAAGAATGATTTATGAGGATGATTTCTACCTCAATCAAGCAGCTTGAGCTAAGGTGCGCAAGCATTCCAGCAGCAACTTCTTTGCCATTCAAAAACATTGGAGTTTTAGCCAAATTCTTAAGAAAAAAAGAACCATCTCCTTCCATCTTAATTAGTGCCTGCAAGATGAATTATTATCTTAATCACAACCCAGACTGAAACTATACTCATCGTACTAACATAATGTAGAAGGAAAGTTAAAAGTCCCCTGTGTTCTCAAGGGTAAGGCTAGTTTCCAGCCCACTTAATTCTACAGATTTTAAGCTGCCTTAACTAAACACCAGCATTGCAAATAGGAAACAGAATACAGAGTACAACATCTGGAGATATCAAGTAAGCCAACCTGTCGTCTAGATATTTTGTTATTTCCCCCCCTTGCCAAGTCAATATCAACATCAAAGTCATTTGTTGATCTTCCAAGAATGACCTGGAAGAAAAACGAAGTTGCTTAAAATTGAAGAGCATGCTTACTTAGAAATTGTCCAAATGCTGACATGGCAACAGATAACAATGGTATTGAACTAGGAATAAAAATGGTAAATCAAATATTGAATCGAGGAAAAAGGTTTTAATGAGCAATGTGGCGCATTATTTGTGACTTCAACAAAAGTACAACGTAAAAATCAATAGTTCATCCATATTACCTACAGGAGCAGAGAAAATTTTAACCCATCGATATTATAGTTTCAAAACTCTTGACTATTAAAGTTACAATTAACAAAACCGTGTACCACATTCTTATGACCGAAGAATGTGCCAAATGATCCAACACAAGTGTCCTGTTATTTCAGAAACTTTTGAATAAACATTTACTAAAATTATCTGAATGATCCTTTGAAAGAGAATACTAGGGATGTTGGATAATAAAACCTTTAAGGGAAAATGCAAATACCTCCTAAATTTTAACCTTGGTACAGATATTACCCAATGAACTTCAAAAAAGTGATAAATAATTCCTCTAAACTTTGATAAATTGGCAAATAACCCCAAGATGTTGCAAATAACCCCATAAACCAGAAACACCCTCTCGAACTTATCAAAGTGTATTTTAAAACCTTCCAAACCTTGACTTATTGCATTTTTTTTATGTTTTATTTAATTATTATTATTATTTTTCTTTTACAACTGAAAAAAGCAAATGTCCATTGTATTATCCATTTATCAAAGTTTAAGGGATTATTTGCAACTTTTAAAAGTTCAGGATGTATATCTGCATAACCTTAAAGGGATTATTTGCACTTTCCACAAACTTTTTATTTTTGAACATTTCTAATACATACTTAGAAACTATTACATCATGGCTTTTATGCAATATACTTAATGGTCTATGCCAAGCCAAACCTGTGATGAGTGTGACAGTAAAAAAACTGGCCTACTTCCTCTTCAAAGAAAGGGTACACTTTAGAAGAATTGCAATGTTAGCAGTGGCATATGAACTTATTAAACAAAGGAGCAATTTCCAGCACCAGTTTACAAAAAAGGTGGTCCACTCCTCTTTAACGAAAGGGCAGGCTTCAGAAGAATTGCCATTATATTAATATATTAAGATTATTATTAATCCTATCAATACTCATTTTTTCCTAGAGGAACACCTCTGCAGCCCAATAGGGCACCAAATATTGTGAAGAAATCGCTGAAATCATAAGAAAAAGCTAAACAAGACACTGAACGTGGTGAAGGATTCTCCAGTCATAAGAAGAGAGATGAATGGAACCAGAGGATCATAAAAGAATTTGCTTGTAATATTTAAGGCCTTATACTGGAAAACAACTACAGAAATCCTATGTAGGAAAAAGAAGAAAGATATCTTCAGTTGAGTTGAATTTTAGTAGAATCTCAAGAAAGAGAAAAATTTACCCAAAATAAAATATATAAAGAAAAGAATAAAATCTAAAGCTATTTCTCCCATTAAGTCCTTAATCATGTTGTCAATTTTACAAGCACTAAGCATACTTCCAACATGTCTCATGAGCTAAACCATTTCTACTTTGTAATAATGTAAAACACTTTTTAAACCTATTGGTATATCTACATTTGAAATTAAAAATTGTTGATTAATCATCTAAATATACCCAACAGAAAGCTTTTCAAATTGTATCATACGATTTTAACAAAAGTAACTTACTTAAATCTAAGAAATCTGATCTAAAAGTGACAGCCTTATATTTCTCATAAAAAATCACAGGAGGAAGTATAACCAGGAAAATAGGCATGTGCATTATTATTATTAACTCAAGTAGCAGGCTGCAGAGACATTAATATAAGGAAAAACAGGAATCTTAATAATTTTGGCAAGGCAAAATGCAGATTCACACAAGTATTCCATTGAGGACACCCATGGTAATAGAACAAAAGAAGGAAAATAAGGCATCTCTACTTAGGGAGGGATAAAAAAAAAAGGCATCTCTTCAAAACTCATAGGACAAACTCTGGCAACAGTATCCTGTGTAAACAATGAATTTTTGACAATGATTTTACAGAAATCATGGGAAACAAAATCACTGTTGTTTATTAGCCCACATCCTCATACAAGAACTTAGCCAGCTCTCTGCCCATGCCTCATTGCCCTTGCTTCAAAATGTATATCCTAGCAGATTTAAGACCGACTCAAAGATGTAAGAATGTGGAACAAAAATAAAAATGTGCAATGATCCTGGGAATGTAAGATATTCATTTTGTTTCCATGAAATCAGCTTTTGGGAACAAAAATTGAATAATTTGGATATGCAATAGTTTCCATCATCACATACATGGAAGATAACTATTGTCACCATACATAATTTCTTTATTTCCTAACATTTTCAATAGCAAAAGGAAGGGAAAAACAAAGAAAAGGTTTGTTCCTTAACTGTAAAATTTAATGTGATTAATTTCTGTCTCTATTTTCCAAGTCCAGAATTAGTCCTGTGCACCTCAAGTTTTGAAGAGTTAATCTACAATTATGGGCCCCATTCTGCACTAGATAAGAACACACATACTAGGGTCTATAAAATTGTCAAAAAGTTCCATATAGTCTCCTGATCAGCTGTTCCTTCCAACTGTTCATAAGGAGATGTCAATCCTCCACCAAAAGTTGTCCTTCATGTCCACAATTACTGCAACTTCACCAAACATATTGCTCCATTGGAAGGAATATTCACCAGTTGAGGTATCATGGGAAAAAGCAGTGATTATTTATCAACGTTATCCCCACTTTGCACATGAGGTCATGCACTATCTTAAAGGGGGGAGTAATGTTGTGACCAAAATGTTAGATGATGCACAAGGAATTATTCATTTGAATGTGCTTACATGCATTTGAAGCATGAGGAAATAGCTTAAGAGCAGTAGGATATTGTTGTGTTTGTATCAATATTTGTTATTGCAATAAGGGATGGTGCAGTAGTATTACTGCAGGAATGTGTCCATGTGTCTCTGTTTTTTGCGCTCTTTGTTATTTGCTGATCACACGTAGGTATGTTTAGCGCTGATATGTATGGGCTGTCATATGTTGCAGTTGTGTGTCTGTAATTTAATTTTGTAACAGTTATTTCTATAGGAAGTTGAGATGTAATAAGAAAGGAAATAGAGGCAGTTATTGTAGAAAATAACTGCCACTTATTGTACTGTTATTATAATATATATATATATATATATTCAATGAGAAAAGATAAGTCATATTTCTAAAAAATTTCATAATTGCTTCTAAAGATATTGAAGGGCTCTCTCTTAAATCGAGCCCTTAATTAGAGATCATGGGGTTCTCTCTATAACAACCCCTAAAAAGAGATTGTCAGACTCTCTCTTAACGAGTCTGAAAATTTATTTTAAAACTGATCCTGTAACACTTATTATATAGCCTTAAGCTATTGGACACTCGCCTTCTAATTAATCATCATAGGTGCAGGATACATTGGCAACTTGCAGACACAATACACCTTGACAATTCTAAATCATGATGCACTAACGATTAAAAGCACAAGAGGCATTCATCATTCATGAAATATAGGGGTGTTAAAAACAAATTTGATCACAAAATTTTCAGAAAATATGCTGTAATTATTTCTAGATAATTGAGCAACACAGTCTATCTTTTGTACTATGTCATACCTTGCCCATCTGGAGATCCATTTACACGAGGGTTTATGGAAACAGAGAAAGATCAAGGCCATGCAAGGGTTTATAAGACAAAACAACTATTATTCCTCTATGTATTTGCATATTGAGAGGACTTCGTATTATCCAACTTCATTAAAAGAGAATAAGCTTATTATACTTATCAAAAAGAAAAAATCACCCATTGAGAAAAAGGGTGTGAAGTGTAGCCAACAAAAGATTTAATCCAAGTCAAAGTATTATAGTCCATTGCAAGGAATATTACAGCTTCACATTCCTAAAAACATCACTAATAATTTCCCTAGATGTTCTACAGGCCATAAAGATTCACAATGTGTAAGCTACTTGGTTAATAAAAGAAGATTTAACTAAGAAGAAGAGAGGAGTGGGATCATAGTCTCATGAGTACCTCAGCCTTCCTGATATAATGCTTTGAATGGTGGCCATATAAAGAGGCAAGTGCACCTTGCGAAGCAATAGACCTATGTATAGAAGAACAAGCACACTGTTCCAACCTGATGATAGCCCTCCTTGAATCCTCTTGTGCATATCTAGATACTGGAATAACCCCAGAAAAATAATAAACAAGGAAAGGAATCAACTAAACAGAAAAGAAAAACTTATTGTGAATTAGATGGCACGCTTTTAACTCTCACATAAGAAGAAAAGGTGCATAAATTAAATGCAAATCTGCTTGTCCACACAAAAAACAAAAAATGATTTGTATGGATGGCTAATTATGAAGCAATGGTATAGATAATGTAAAAACTAAAATAAAGTCAGTCCAAAAACACAATGGGAAGTTGAAGAAAAACTAATCAAATTAATCAGCTTCAGAAAAGGTTTGCATTGTTGAACTTAAACCTAGATGCTTTACCTTCTCTCTTTATGTATGAATCCCCATCATGAGGAGACAAATCCATATCAAGAATCTGACATCAACATATTGACAATCGGTAAATCAAGGAAAGAATGTTAAGATCAATCCCCAAAAGGCACAATTAATGAAACATACCATGGCTTCAATGTCATTGAAAGAAGGGATATCATACTCGTACTCATTGTCCTCCTCATCTATTCTCAAGGGGCTTTCATTTGTACCAGGTATGATAGAGTCAGTAGGATCTCCTACAATATCTAGACCAGTATAGGCATCAAAAGACTCTTTCCCTGATGCTACATCTTCGGCAGAATATGGAGCTCCTGCTGCTATTTTGCTTGGACTAACATTAGCACAAGAGTCAACAGCTTTTCTGGAGATAACACCAATGGGAAGATCAGAGTCAGATTTGGCTCTACAACTAACTAGGGGACGACCTGACACAGCATCTACAAGCACTGGTGATTCTATCATCTGACAATCCATATACAACTTTGGTACATTTTTCTCTTCCTTCATGTGGTTCAGATTTTGTTCCTCTCTTTTAGCAGAAAAGGAAGCCAGGCCATCTGACTCTCTATGGTTTTGTTGTTTCACTAAAGAGGAAGATGTTGTCGTAGGGAAATTATCATTGCAAGGAATTTCTGGGTCCTCAGTATTTAGCGTGCATGTCATTAGCTCACCATAGATTTCTCCAGGAAATTGGGATGTCTGCTGCGAAGCAGAAGATCCCCCATCAACATCTGAAGAGCTCAAACGACACTGAGAATCAGTACAAGTGCTCTCTTTGCCTAAGGCAGGATTAAGTTTTTCTGAAATTCTGGTATCTTGATTTCCACTAGACCTGTTTTCATGTGTCGAATGTGTCTCACCTAAAATTATATCATCGGGTTCATTTTTGTTTCCAGAACAATCCAAAACAGGTGTCCCAATGTTCTGATTATGACCCTCATTTACTATCTCTTTGCCATCAACATCCATTTCATTTCCCAAATTCAATAAACAGTCAGAAAAATCTAGAAGACCATTTTGAGTGACAGTGCCTGGAACACCAAGCCGCTCAATGCTAATTCCCTTACTATTTGCATCATTAGAAAGTATCCCTGCCTTGCCCACAGCATGAACTTTTTCGTCAGTGCCATTTACGGGCAGTGCAGGCCCAGAAATGCCCTGAATGGTTTCCCAAAGAGGTGTCCTGGGATGATGAGGAGAGGAAAACCCCATGAAGTGGTCAGTGCTACCAGGGACAGGCTGTGGTTGTCTGGTGTTCTCAAAGCTATAGCTAGAATTGAAGTTTTCACCAACTGCAAGACGGTTACACAGAGCTTGATCATCAGCAGCACCCTTGTTCTCAAGAGAACTCTCAGGATCATTTCTTCTTAATTGCTTGCTTGAGGCAAGCTGATACTCAGGGGGATTCTTGTACACATCCTTCTTAATGAATCTATAAGTACTGTCATCTTCAAGTGACTCAGGATCCACAATAAGTTCATGGTGGAGAGTATCTGCATTTGTTTCCTGAACCCCATTATGGGTCCCATCATGGTGTTCATCCCCAAAACCATCATTATTGATATAATTTCCAACATAGAGAGCCAAATAATCAGGTTCGCATACTTGGCTGCAAATTCGCTTGCGCCTGGAATAATACAACTTACGTACACTTTCATATTTTCTTTTCATATGAACTTCTGCGGTTTCTTTGCTGTTACCAGATTTCTTTGTAGAGACTTCAAACTCGATCATACGTGCAGAAGCCTCAGCCGATACGACTGGATCATAGAGAAGAGAATGCCAGCGGTCTCTTATCTCTTTAACTGTAAACTTCCGTGAGAATCTTACTGCTCCTTTAGCAAGTGCTTCTAGAGAAGCACCAGCCTGTATCATAAAAGAACAAAAACTGACAAACATAAAAAAACCAGCAACAAGAATAACCACTAATAGGAGTATAGTCCAACACAAATACAATTTCAAATGCATTGGAGATTGAAATCATTATCCCTTCTCACAATAACGAACTGCACTGCACCTGATAATTATACACAATAATAAAACTACATTATGATCACAAAATTGTGCAGCAAGTCACAAACCTCTCCTCTGAAGTTTTTCCTTGGGTAAATCTCTCCCCTGAAGTTTCATCATGAGCAATATGGTGACTAAATCAACTTCCTTATTATATGCAACACAATTGACCCCATTGATTCTTTACTAAGTCTCAAGCAAAATGCAAGGACGGTATGCCCACCTAGACTCATGATCCATGTAAAGTGGCACATGTACTAAAATTCATGATAAATTCCTTCCAAGGTGTCAAGTGATGTGCCATGTGTTGGATTTTCTCTTTCTTTTTAGGTAATAACTGCTGGAGATATGGTCCATGAATCCCATGATCTGTGAAACATGCAAACAACTTCTCCAATGTTCCAAAATGCTTCTCATTTTTCAGCAACAACTCACTGATGAATTGAGTTTTAGATCAACTTCATTTTTTGGGGTCCCTAAGCCTACTTACTCCTATAGAAAAATACGCCATCGTTTTTTGAGAAAGTTAAGATTTAAAAGCACCAAACCGAAACAAAGACGCAAAAACCAATCTCCAATTGAGCACCATTTTCGTTAGCTTTGCAATGGCTAGAGGTATGCAATCGACTCTTTCGTTTCCGCTGCTAATTTATTTATGTTCATTCAGTCATTTGCTGAACATGATGAAGCCTTAGTCTATTTATATTACTTACATTTGGTGTTAGAGCTATACATTGCCTTTGCCTTGCATATCGGTTCATCTCTGTTTTGGTTTTTGTTTTATGCCTTGTTAATTGATTCTAAACATATCACTATGTTTAACATGTAATGAAAATCGCTCTGCTTACTTTGGAATGTTTGGAGCTCATTCATCTACAGTTTCAATTTTTCAATTAATTGGGCATTAAATTTTTTGATGTTTCATTAAACCCTATAAGGTTAGAAATTAATAGGAAATTGTTTCCTGTCTTCTGGGATTTAAAACATTAAATTCAGCATTTAAATTGGCTAGAAAACTATCAAGTTTTCCGTTCGAAGCCTTGAGTCAAAACTGGGTCGAAAATGACCCTGCTCAAGGTTAAAGATGGCTCTTCAAAAAAAAAAAAAAAATATGGTGACCGCTGAAGACATTTGATCATTGCACGTTGTCAGCCAAGTACACTCTTCCTTGGCAGAAGCGCGTTCATAGGCTAAGTCTCATGCGTGCAACGCACACGCTTGTTTGAAAAAATTAAGCATGCGCAGAATGCACCTGCCCTGGATCGAACCCATGACCACTCAAGCTTTTCCTATACATGGCTTAGAAATCAGCTAGCTGAGTTGAGCCTCTTCGCGTGATTTTCAGCCAATTTTATTATAAATTTAATAGACATTAAATTGGGATTCCAACACTTAGTGAAAATTAAACTTTTCTAATTTTAATGTATCTATATTATTTATTGTTAATTATATAGATAACATATAGTAAACAATTTTACATATTGAAATTGTTTGTGTTAATTATTAAAGTAAATTAATTATTATTGGCTCTCCATGAATTTAATTATCATGATATATGCTTATATTATTATTTGATTATATATATGATTTATGGTTTGTTATTATACATGTAATGTTAATTAGATGATATAAGTATGCTAGAGTTAAGTTCATAAGTTATTGCTTACGGTTTTTGCAATAATTGAGCCTAAGGATTTAGTTAATATTTATATGATCCATACAATTTCAATTAATTAAATAATAGCTACAGCATTTTTAATTAATTAAAATTGTATATATTAAGGATGATAAGATCACATGTGAAAATAAACATTAGTTGTGATTAATTATACACAATACAATAGATCTTATCCCACAAGAATCTTTATTATGTTGTGTATGATTAATTAGGATAAAACATCAAATTATATTTTCTAATTTACCCACAAGGATTAGGAAAAGGAACATGATTTGATAGTTTTATCATAAGACTTCAGATGAATCTAATTAAATTAGAACTTTAGCCCACATACAAGTTTTATATCACTAGATTCATACTTTAGCATGATTTTACATTGGTAAAACATGACAAATCTTAATTAGCCTCAAACTTTTTTGCAATACGAGCATGTATGTTTAATTATTGCAGCAATTTAACTTATCAATTTTTCTAATATGCGATGTAATGTTCCCGAACTCAGAGGGACTAATTATAAGGTTTGGAAAGAGAGAGTTCTCCTTCAATTGGGATGGATGGACATTGATTATGCCATAAGGAAAGAGGAGCCCCCTACACTAGTTGAAACCAGCGCTCCAAATATGATAAGTCTTTATGAAAAATGGGAGCGATATAATTACTTGTCAATTATGTTCATAAAGACTAAAATTTCTATTGGTATAAAGGGCTCTATTGAGCAGTATGAAAAGGTCCAAGATTTGTTGAAGACCATTGATGAGCAATTTGTTACTTCAAATAAGGCAATGGCTAGTACCTTAATTATAAAGCTTTCGACTCTGAGGCTCACCGGCATTAAGAGGGTGCGTGATCATATAATGCGCATGAGGGATAATGCAGCTCAACTGAAAGCATTGGAGGTTGAGTTGTCAAAATCCTTTCCAGTTCACGACATCCTTTATACTTTATCTCAGCAATATAACCCATTTAAGATATCCTACAACACACATAAAGATAAATGGTCAATCACTAAATTATTGACCATATGTGTTCAGGAGGAGGGCAAATTGCTTATGGAGGAAAAGGAAATGTGAACTTAACTACTCATGGGAAGAGCAAAAGGAAGGATCAAGCTAAAGACAAAGGAAAATCCCTCCCATGAAGGACATTAAGAAGGAGGTCATGTGCTTCTTTTGTAAAAAGAAGGGGCACATGAAAAAACAATACTCTAAATTCATGCAATGGCTTGATAAGAAAGGTACTCAACTTTCACTTATTTGTTATGAATCCAATATGATTAATGTTAATCATAACACGTGGTGAATTGATTTTGGTTTTACAATCCATGTGACCAATTTATTGTAGGATTTAGTAGACCTGCAGAAGCTAGTGAGAAGTGAGTGTAGCATCTATTCAAGCAATAAGATGTCCTCACATGTGAAAGTTGTTGGGACATGCCGCTTAGTTTTGAGTAGTGGTTACATATTAAACTTGAAAAAAACATTTTATATCCTTGGTTATTTTAGGAATTTAATTTTAATTTTCAGACTTGTATCAGATGATTATTCCCTTAATTTTTTAGATTCCATATTTAATTTGTTTTATAAATCTAATGTTATTGGATTTGGTACCTTGTCTAATGGTCTTTTTCTTAATTTACAAAATGATGATAACCATACTATTATACACGTTAGTGAGAAGGTTGGCACTAAAAGATGTGTTGTAAATAAAGAATCCTCTATGTTGTGGCATCGGAGATTAGAATATATCTCCATTGATAGAATTAAAAGGTTGATGATTGATGGGGTACTTAATATTTTAGATTTTATCAATTTTGAGACTTGTATAAGTTGTATTAAGGGAAAACAGACTAACAAGTCAACGAAGGGTGCCAAGAGGAGCTCTGAATTATTGGAAATCATACATACAGATATTTGCAGTTCAGACATGGATGCATATAGTAATAAGTACTTTTGTATTTCATAGATGATTACTTACGATATATATATCTCTACTTACATAACAACTAGAATGAAGCACCAGATGCTTTTAAGATGTTTAAAGCTGAAGTAGAGAAACTGTTATACGCAAAGGTTCTTCGCGATCACAACAAGAGATAACACCTTTTGCTTGTCTGTATTCGCGGAGAAATAAGAGTTGGGCAGAATGAGCAGCTGTCAATGTCTATCCTAGGTGTCCTTGTCAATCGATTGTTTGTTGTCCTTCGTCTATTATGATTGTCGATCTTGGTTGTTTGTTTGTTTGTTTTTAGGTTATCCATTATGTGTAGTGGCTGGTCCTAGTAGGTGGTGTAGTGTAGTGGCCCATGAATTTTGCAATCAAGGGCTGTGTAACTAGGAAGTGGGAGGTCCCCATAATCTGTTCAGGACAGGCGGTTAGGAGGCTCCAACAGAGGTGTCCAGTTAGTGGAGGTGTGGTGAAGTTAGTGGAGAAGTGGGAGGGTAGTAGGGAACTTGGGTAGTTACCTAGGAAGGGGGGACCAAAATTGTACAAAACACAGAATTGAATGAAAGAAAGCCATTACTTTTTCTGATCAAACTGTGATTGCCACAAAAGAGATTGTCGGATTCTCTCCAATGAGCCCGAACTTAATTAATCACCATAGGTAAAAGAGGAAGAACCCTAAGAACTAGAGTAGATTCCGAACTACTAAGTGACAACTCGGACATTAAAATCACAGAAAGATCCTGTAACAAAGTAGTATTAGAGCCCGACATGTCCGACGATTTCAAATAGTTGCAGCAACAATTCGAGAGATTCCTGAGTCTATACAAGGCTGACTGAGCACAAGTGGAAAGTTGTCACATCATTTGGCAAACCTGCCCAGGGAAATGTCAGCTCAAAAGGGGAAGTTGATCGAAGTTAAGGGCACAAGTGGGGGCAATTCGTCGAGGGACAGCACATCAGGAGCAGCTCCAGTAGTAGGGGAAGGCAAAAAGGGAGCGGTGGTGCCAAAGTATGCACACCTCGACTTCCCTCGATATGATGGCAAGGCTGACCCCATTGGGTGAGTGAGTAGGTGCGAGCATTTTTTTAGACACCAGCAGATATCGGCGAAGGACTGGGTGGAATTGGCAGCTTGCCACATGGAAGGGGAAGCTCAATTGTGGGTCCTTAAGTTGGAAAAGGATCAGCCCGACATTACTCGGGAGGACTTCAAGACCCTGTGTAATGCTCAATTTTGGCCCCTGTTGCGCAGCAACCTGCTGGGGGAGCTAGCTAAGCTGAGATAGGGGGGAACGTTGGAGGAGTACCAACATCAATTCACCCAAGTTGCGGCACAAATACCCTCCTTGACCTAGGAGCAAGAGGTGGCCCTATTTATTAGTGGCTTGAAGGAGTCCATTTCGGTGGACATCCTGATTCAAGATCCCAAGGATATGACTCACGCCATAGCATTAGCCAGGCTCTACGAGAGACGAAGCATGGCAATATGGACAGAGGCAGAGGCACAGTGGAGGCGCTTCGGTGCAGCAATGGAGGGAAAGCTACCAAGGAGAAGAGTTGTGTACCCTCCTAAATCTGCCACCAATCCTTACGTGAGAAAGCTGGGGAAGGCAAAACTGGAAGAGAGGCAGCGGAAGGGGTTGTGCTTTACTTGTGATGAGCTTTTTTCCATCGGGCATCGCTGCAAGAGGTTGTTCTGGCTAGAGTGCTTGGCGGAGGAGCTGTTGGATCCAGGCAAAGAGGAGGAAGGGATGGAAGTGAATGAGGGAAAGCTAGCCGAGATCTCGCTTCATGCCATAATTGGAGTGAGTATACCCCAAGCTATGAGACTCCACGGGTGCATTGGGGGAAACTCAATCCTAGAGCTCATTGACTTGAGTAGCACACATAGCTTTGTTGATGCAGCAGGCACCAAAAGAATGAATTTATCGGTGGAGTACAAGCCCGGTATTAAGGTAGTGGTAGCCAATGGGGAAAGAATGCAAAGTGGGGGAGTTTGTTGTGGGGTCATCCTAGTTCTAGCCCAACAACAATTCGAGGTGGACCTCTATACACTTCCTTTGTATGGGGTGGATGTTGTGTTGGGGGTCAATTGGTTAAAGACCTTGGGGGCTATTGACTGGGATTTCCACCAAATGAGGATGAAATTCCGGGTGAAGGGAAGAAGAGTGGAGCTGCAGGGGTTGCCCAACTGTGAGAAGAGGATGATGCAACATTGGGGGCGATGCAAGAAGTCGAGAAGCACCATGAGCTGCACTTGCTGCTTGCTGGGTTTGACCTTGTATTCCAGCCACCACAAGGGCTGCCGCTAGCTAGATTGTGTGACCATAGAATTCTGCTACAGCCCGAAACTGGTCCTATGGTCGTACGGCCCTACCAATACCCACATCAACAAAAGGATGAAATTGAAAATCAATGTGAGGAGATGTTGAATAAGGAGATCATTCGGGTAAGCCGTTCTCCCTTCTCCTCCCCGGTGCTATTAGTACGAAAGGCTGATGAAAGTTGGAGGTTCCATGTGGATTACCAGGCACTCTGAGAAAACAATCAAGGATAAGTTCCCCATTCCGGTTATAGAGGAGCTTTTGGAAGAGTTAAACGGGGCTAGGTGTTTTTCTAAGTTGGATTTGGCTTCCGGATACCATCAAGTGTGAATGCATGAGGCGGACGTGGAGAAGATAGCGTTCCAAACTCACCACGGGCATTTTGAATTCCTCATGATGCCCTTTGGGCTCACCAATGCCCCCTCCACCTTTCAAGCATTAATGAATGAGGTTTTCCAGGGGTTCCTACGCAAGTTCGTTCTAGTCTTCTTTGATGACATCCTGGTGTACAATAGCACATGGACCGAGCACTTGCAACACTTGAAGAAGGTATTCATATTACTACAGGAGCACCAATTATGCCTCAAGAGAGCCAAGTGTTCCTTTGCTCAAGAGCAAGTGGCTTATCTAGGCCACACCATATCAAGAGAGGGGGTACGAGTAGATACGGCCAAGGTGGAAGCCACTTTAAAATGGCCCAAACCCAGTCTGTTACAGCCTTGAGAGGATTCCTTGGGTTAACTAGCTATTACCGAAGGTTTGTCGCCGATTATGGGAAGATCGTGGAACTGCTGACAAGGATGCTCCGGAAAAATAGTTTCCAGTGGACTAGGGAGGCAGAAGCGGCATTTGAGAGGTTGAAGCTTGCAATGATAGAAGCGCCAATACTCGCCCTACCCAATTTCTCCCAAATGTTTGTGGTAGAGTGCGATGCTTCCGAAGGAGTAGGGGTTGTCCTCCAACAACAAGGGCAACCAATCTCCTATTACAGCAGACCCTTCGCAAGGCAGCACCTCAAGTTGGCACCATATGAAAAGGCGCTTATCGGGCTGTCAAAGGCAGTGCACCATTGGAGACCGTACCTATGGGGAAGAATTCTAGTGAAAACTGATCGCTATAGCTTGAAGTACTTACTGGAACAACGAGTAACCACTTCTCCCCAGCAACATTGGATTAGTAAACTACTCGGATTTGATTTTGAGATAGAATATCGCACGAGGCGTGAAAATAAAGTGGCAGATGCTCTTTCTAGGAAGGAAGAAGAAGTAGTGAGCTCTCAGCCCTTCCCAGCCCCCAATTTCAGCTATCCGAACAGATCCGAAAAAATGTTAGTAGGACCCAAGAACTACAACAGCTCAAGTTGAGGATAGAGTGAGGTGAGCTTGGCCCACCATGGGTGGCAGCAGATGGGTTGGTGTTTTTTCAGAAACGGGTTTACTTGCTTCCCCATTCCACACTCTATTCGGTGATCCTGGAAGGCCTACATTCCCCATCAGAAGACACTTCACCAAGTAACTAGGGATTTCTACTAGAAGGGCCTAAAACAACAAGTCAAACAAGTTGTGCACGCCTGTGAAATCTGCCAATGAAGTAAGACGCAACAGCTACAACCCATCGGACTCTTGCAGCCTTTACAAATCCCAACCCAGGTGTGGACTAATATCTCTATGGACTTCATTGAAGGGTTGCCACTTTCCAATGAAAAATCAGTCCTCTTTGTCGTAGTGGACAGATTTTCGAAGTACACACACTTCCTACCTCTTAGTCATCCTTACACAATTATCACCATCTCCCGAGTATTATTTAATAACATCTTTAAGCTACACGGAATGCCGGAATCAATTATGAGTGACTGTGATGCCACTTTCACAAGTGCATTTTGGAAATAACTATTTAAGTTGCAGGGCACACAACTGGCTTTCTCCTCATCCTACCACCCCTAATGTGATGGCCAAACTGAGGTGGTAAACCGCACCATTGAAATGTATTTGAGATGTTTTACTAGAGATAGGCCAAAAAAGTGGACGGAATGGATTGTGTTGAAGATTCAAAAGTTAAAGTTATATTTATATTTTAGGAAAGTTAAAATTAGGAAAGTTATATCTTTAGGAAAGGTTTTTTTAGGAATAAAAGGAGAGATAGGTTGTGATCTTCTCCTATGATTCTACTTCCTAATTTCTATGACAGAATTAAACTAGTTGGTTTATTTCCTTTATTAGATTTCCTTTGTATATATATATATATGTCGATGTAATAATTTTGTTTAAGAGAGAATAAGAAAAATTCCAAATCTCTTCATGGTATCAGAGCCATTACTCGTTGACGTGTTTCTGTCGTTGCTTTCTCCACCTTAGCTAGGGCTCTTACAACACAGACCCTTTCACGCTCACGCTCTAGATTCACGACGTGCTCTTTCAGCTAGTCTTTCCATCTCACGTGCTCTTCTCTTTAATACATCAAGCTGGTCAGTATTTATCCCAGCCCTCTTCTTCTTCGAACATCAGTTGCTGGTCAGTTTCTGTCCTCGTGACATCATTTTCTTTGCAATATTTGAAACGTGCCAAAATCTGGAATGGCTTCATCACAAACATCTGACATCACGGTCTCGGAATCAGGAGTCAATTCTGAAATTTCCAACCTTGGTTTCAGTGATTTTTCTCTTATTCTTATCACAGGACACAAATTAAATGGCCATAATTATTTACAGTGATCACAATCCGTGTTACTGTTCATTTGTGATAAGGGAAAGGATGAGTATCTCACGGGAGCAACAGCTATGCCAGAGATCACGGATCCGAATTTCAAAAAGTGGAAGATCGAAAATAGTATGATCATGTCATGGCTTATCAATTCCATGAACAATAACATAGGTGAAAACTTCTTGCTATTTGAGACAGCAAAGGAAATATGGGATGCTGCCAAAGAGACTTACTCCAGCTCTGAAAATACTTCAGAGTTATTTCAGGTTGAATCTATACTTCATGACTTCCGCCAAAGAGAGCAATCCGTTACTCAATATTATAACACCTTCACACGGTATCGGCAGCAACTCGATTTATTTGAGACTCACTCATGGAATTGTCAGGAAGATGCAGCAACCTACAAAAAGACTGTGGAACAAAAAAGGTTGTTCAAATTTTTCCTAAGACTTAACAAGGAATTGGATGATGTTCGAGGTCAAATCATGAGCACTAAACCACTGCCCAGTCTTAGGGAGGCTTTCTCAGAGGTCAGGCATGAAGAAAGTAGAAAGAAAGTGACGATGGGATCTAAGGAACAACCTACCTCAATTCTGGATGCATCTGCCCTTGCTGTCCGATCATCCAACAATGGTGAAGATCGTCAGAAACGGGAAAGGCCTTGGCATGATTATTGTAAGAAACCAGGCCATTACAAGGAGACTTGCTGGAAGCTCCATGGCAAACCGACTGATTGGAAACTAAAGCCACGGTTTGATAGAGACAGCAAAGCACATGTGGCTTCCAACTCTGATAGAGCTCCTGTTTATGAGCCTAGCCCATTCAGCAAAGAGCAAATGGACTTGCTGAAAAAACTGTTTGGTAAAGTTGACATTGATAGCATTACTGGGAGTGGTTTGGTTGCTCAAACGGATTCACATACAGCCTTCAATGTTAACAAAGGAGGAATGAGGCCATGGATAGTCGACACCGGTGCTTCTGATCACATGACAGGAGATGCTACCCTTCTCCAAAATTATAAGTCAAGTCATGATCACTCTTCTGTCCGTATTGTTGATGGCTCAAATTCAAAAATTGCTGAGACAGGTTCCATCCAACTTCCTAAAGAGTTGCATCTCAACTCTGTTCTCCATGTTCCAAACTTGGATTGTGATCTTTTATCCATTAGCAAATTGGCTCGTGATCTTCAATGTGTTACTAAATTTTATCCAAACTTATGTGTTTTTCAGGACTTGAAATCGGGGAAGATGATTGGCAGTGCTGAATTGTGCTCTGGACTCTATCTTCTCTCATGTGGTCGATCCTCAAACCAAGAGGTTCAAGCAAGTTGTGTCCAATCTCAGAATCTGTTAGAGTCTTTTCAATTTTGTGTCAAATTCTAATGCCAATAAAGATGGTGAAATTATATTGTTACATTATCGTCTCGGTCATCCTAGCTTTGTGTATCTTGCAAAAGTGTTTCCCAAATTATTTACCAATAAAAGTCCAGCATCTTTTCATTGTGAAATTTGTCAGATTGCAAAGCATACTCGAACAGTATATCCTCAAATTCCATACACACCTTCCACTGCTTTTTCTTTGATCCATAGTGATGTGTGGGGACTCTCACGGGTAACAAATATTTCTGGCACTCGATGGTTTGTGATATTTGTTGATGATCATACACGATTAACTTGAGTATTCCTTATGAAAGAAAAGTCAGAAGTTGGGCAAATTTTTAAAACCTTCAATCTTATGGTTCAAAATCAATTTAATTCTAGAATTTAGGTACTCAAGTCAGACAATGCTAGGGAATACTTCACTAGTAGTCTAAATACCTACCTTCAAAACCGTGGGATTATCCGCATAAGTTCTTGTGTTGACACCCCTCAACAAAATGGGGTGGCTGAACGCAAGAATAGACATCTCTTAGAGGTTGCCCAGTGTATTATGTTTTCCTCTAATGTTCCAAATTATTTCTAGGGGGGAAGCCATTCTCATAGCTACCTATTTGATCAATCGTATGCCATCCAGAGTCCTTACTTTTCAATCTCCACGTCAACTTCTTTTAAAAACTTTTCCTCATACCCATGCAGCTTCATCTGATTTACCACTAAAGGTATTTGGTTACACGGCATTTGTTCATGTGTATTCTCAACACCGTAGCAAATTTGATCCTTGAGCTCATAAGTGCATTTTTCTAGGGTACTCTCTAACTCAAAAAGGGTATAAATGTTACTCTCTAACAAACAAAAGATTTTACACCACCATGGATGTCTCTTTCTTTGAACATGTGTCCTTCTATCCCAAATCTCATGTTCAGGGGGAGAGCATGAATGAACATCAAGATTGGGAGTCCCTTCTTGAGTATGTACCCGTTGTCCACTCAGAGTCATCAAATCCCTCTCAACCGGTGCTTGTGCCCATTGACTCGTCCACACCCGTGCATGTTCAGTCATTAGTCCAACCAAAAACTGTTTCTTCTTCTGTGGCTCCACAACTTGCTAATAAGGATTGTAAAGTTTACATCAGGAGGAACAAAAGACAGGAGATAGAGCGTGAATCACAACCAATATGTGGCCAAGATATTAACTCAATTTCAAGTCCACTTGAAGAAAACATTTGTGCGGATAAGGCTGGAGATGTGCGAATTCCTAGCATTGATGACTCTAGCATGCCGATTGCATTGAGGAAGGGTGTTAGGCAGTGTACAAGTCATCCAATTGGCAACTATGTTACTTACGAAGGGCTATCATCATCTTACAAATCATTTGCTACTTCTCTTGATGATATTCAGGTTCCCAGCACAATACAAGAGGCATTACAAAATTCTGAGTGGAAGAAGGCAGTATAAGATGAGATTGATGCATTAGAGAAGAATGGAACATGGACTATTACTGATCTGCCGATTGGGAAAAGGCCCGTGGGTTGCAAGTGGCTTTTCTCTATAATGTATAATGCAGATGAATCAATTGAGAGATTCAAGGCCCGATTGGTAGCTAGGGGATTTACACAATCCTATGGGATAAACTATCTAGAAACTTTTGCTCCTGTTGCAAAGCTTAACACTATCAGAATTATTCCATCATTGGCTGTCAACCAAGATTGGTGCTTGCAACAACTAGACAAAAAAATGCCTTTCTAAATGGGGACCTTGAAGAGGAAGTCTACATGGAAATCCCACCTGGTTTCAAAGGAAATGTGCAAAAAATTAAGTTTGAAAACTCAAGAAGTCCCTGTAC
Source organism: Laguncularia racemosa (assembly GCA_037954665.1). Classification (NCBI taxonomy): domain Eukaryota; kingdom Viridiplantae; phylum Streptophyta; class Magnoliopsida; order Myrtales; family Combretaceae; genus Laguncularia; species Laguncularia racemosa. The sequence goes on from JBBMOL010000146.1 coordinate 1,053,462, forward strand.
GGCCTTAAACAATCTCCTCGAGCCTAGTTTGATAGATTCACAAAGGCTGTTTTGAAACTTGGCTACATATAGGGTCAAGCTGATCATATACTGTTTGTTAAGAGATCACACGCTGGGAAAATTATTATATTGATAGTCTATGTCGATGATATTATTATATCTGGAAATGATGAGGAGGAATTACATAATTTGAAGAAGTATTTGTCAATAGAGTTTGAAGTTAAAGATCTTGGAAATCTTAAATATTTCCTTGGAATGGAAGTAGCTAAATCAAGGAAAGGCATCTTTGTTTCTCAGAGGAAATATATTCTAAATCTCCTAAAGGAGACTGACATGCTTGGATGCAAACCAATTGATACTCCTATGGATAGTCAGAAGAAACTTGGCACCGAGAAAGAAAGTACACCTGTAGACAAGGGGAGATATCAGCGACTTGTTGGATGCCTAATTTATCTTTCACACACTCGACCAGATATTGATTTTGCAATAAGTGTTATAAGTCAATTCATGCACAGTCCTACAAAAGAACACATGGAAGCAGTCTACAGGATTCTTAGATACCTGAAGATGACACCAGGGAAAGGTCTATTCTTCAGAAAGATAGAAAATCATGATATTGAAGTTTATTCAGATGCAAATTGGGCAGGAAACATCATTGACAAACGGTCAACTTCTGGGTACTGTTCTTTTGTCTAGGGTAACCTTGTTACCTAGAGGAGCAAGAAGCAATCAGTGGTAGCCAGAAGTAGTGCAGAAGCTGAATACAGAGCACTGGCACAGGGAATTTGTGAAGGGATTTGGATAAAAAGGGTTCTTAGTGAATTGGGACAAATAAGTTCATCTCCCATTCTGATGAAGTGTGATAATCAGGCAGCTATCAGCATAGCAAAGAATTCAATGCATCATGATAGGATTAAGCACGTTGAAATTGACAGACACTTCATCACAAAGAAGGTGACTAGTGAGACTGTTAAATTGAACTACATTCCTACCAAGCAACAAACTGCAGACATCCTCACCAAAGTTCTACCTAGATCGAACTTTAAAGACTTTATTTGCAAGCTAGATTATATGATATATATTCTCCAACTTGAGGGGGGGTGTTGAAGATTCAAAAGTTAAAGCTATATTTATATTTTAGGAAAGTTAAAATTAGGAAAGTTATATCTTTAGGAAAGTTTTTTTTAAGAATAAAAGGAGAGATCGGTTGTGATCTCTTCCTATGATTTTGCTTCCTAATTTCTAGGACAGAATTAAACTAGTTGGTTTATTTCCTTTATTAGATTTCCTTTGTATATGTATATATATGTTGATGTAATAATTTTGTTTAAGAGAGAATAAGAAAAATTCCAAATCTCTTCAGATTGCATGGGTAGAACTTTGCTACAACATGGGATTTCATACATCATTAAAGACAACTCCCTTCGAAGTGGTATATAGCAAGGCACCCCCCTCAATTGCTATCGTATTGCTCAGGTACGGCCAAGATTGAGGCTATGAAGCTCGCACTCAACGAACGGGATGAAGTCTGGAAGCAACTGCAACAGAAGTTGACAAAAGCTCAAGCCACCATGAAGGCTCACTATGACAAACACCACCACAAAGTAGAGTTTCAAGTAGGGGATTTGGTTTGGCTTCGTCTATAGCCCTATAGACAATTATCAGTTGCTCATCGTTGGAATCAGAAGCTTGCACCAAAATTCTACGGCCCTTTCCCAGTGGAAGCCCAAGTAGGCACAGTCACATACCGCCTAACTCTACCCCCTCAAGTGAAGATCCATCCTGTCTTCCGTGTGTCTTATCTGAAAAAATTCAAAGGAGCTGCCAGAGGATCTCCACTCTTACCAACAATACAACAAGGTGTCGTCATTCCCCATCCAAAAGCTATCTTAGACACTAGGAACATCAAGAATCTACTCGAAGTTCTCATCCACTAGGAACACTATTCACCTATTGAAGCATCCTGGGAAACAGCTAACATGATCATCTAACGGTACCCTACCTTCGCGTCACACACGCTCTCGAGGAGGAAACCCATGTTATACGCAAAGGTTCTTCGTGATCACAGCAAAGGATAACACCCTTTGCTCGTGTGTATTCACAGAGAAATAAGAGCCGAGCAAAATGAGCAGCTGTCAATGTCTGTCCTAGGTGTCCTTGTCAGCCGATTGTTTGTTGTCCTTTGTCTGTTATGATTGTCAGTGTTGGTTGTTTGTTTGTTAGTTTTCGGGTTGTCCATTATGTGTAGTGGCTGGTCCTAGTAGGTGGTGTAGTGTAGTGGCCCATGAATTTTGGAATCAAGGGTTGTGTAATTAGGAAGTGGGAGGTCCCTGTAATCTGGTCAGGACGGGTGGTTAAGAGGCTCCAACATAGGTGTTCAATTAGTGGAGGTGTGGCGAAGTTAGTGGAGAAGTGGGAGGGCAGTAGAGAACGTGGGTAATTACCTAAGAAGGGGGGACTGGAATTGTACAAAATAGGGAATTGCATGAAAGAAAGCCATTACTTTTTTTGATCAAAACTATGATTGCCACAAAAGAGATCGTCGAGTTCTCTCCAACGAGCCCGAACTTAATTAATCACCATAGGTAAAAAATGAAGAACCCTAAGACCTAGAGTAGATTCTAAATTGCTAAGTGACAACTCGGACATTAAAATCACAGAAAGATCCTGTAACAGAAACAATGTGGAAAGCAAATTAAGATCATGAGATACGATAGAAATGGAGAGTACTATGGTAGATATAAAGAGAGTGGACAAGTAACTGGTCCATTTGCAAGGTTTCTTCAAGAGAATAGGATTGTTGCTGATATGGGCCGGGAAATTATGGTATATCAGAGGAAAAAGGGGAGAGAAAGGGGAAATGTAGCAAGGGAAAATAGCAGGGCCCAACCCGGATCAAGGAGTGGAAAAGGGGCTGAGGTGGAAAGGGGAGCTGAGCTGGAGGAAAAGGCACGTGATGGAGAGAGAAGCAGGACTCGTGACAGTCGAGACATGGAGGAAGGAGAGCAAGTAAGGGGGGACCAGAGGGGATCATATATATAGTTGGTTAGAGGTGAGAGAGGGAGGGAGGAGAATTACACAGTTAGTTAGAGCAGAGAGAGGTAGCCTGGTGGAACCAGCCACCGGTTGCCGGAGTGTTGTGAGCGGGAGTGTTTTTCATTCTTAAGTTCTAGTGGTTATTTGTAACAGGGTCAATTGTAATCAATCCCAATAGTGGAAACTATATTGCACTACATCCTACGATATCTGGAAAATAACGTAACAATCTTGGTTCCGTTGCCGGGAAACGAAAGACGCCAGTCACGAGAGCGTTTACTAATTGAGGAATGACACGGATGGATAATCGAGTGGAGCTGTTGGAGAGGAATGTTGAAGGAATGCACCTAGAAGTCACGAATGTGCAGCAACAATTGGAAGCAATGGGGGAAGAACAGAGACATCTGGGAGAGGAGATTACAGCTATACATAGTAAGATGGATCGCATCCATAAACTAATGGAAGATCTATGGCACCAGAAAGAAGCCGGAGGACCTTCGGCGAGTAGCACCACTGTGACAAAGGACCGGGGGAAGCAAGTGGTGGATCCACAGCCCTTGGACAATCCTTCAGGAGCAACCATCGAAAGAGAAGTAAGAATAGTGACGGATGAGGAATTTCGATCCAACGCCTCACGTCTCATACTGCCAAAGTTCGATGGGGAGGATCCCTCCAACTGGATTTTGATGGCGGAGCAGTATTTCTCCGCACAACAAACTAGAGAGGAGAGGAAGGTGGTGCTAGCCTCCATGTGCATGAGAGGCCGGTGCAACCATTGGTTTCGGATGTTGCAAAGAAGGGAGGCGGATCTAACCTGGCTCCGTCTGAAGGAAGAGCTCATGAAGCGATATGGAGGATGGTTGGCATCTAACCTCTTTAAGAGTCTATTCCAATTGAGACAAGTAGACACGGTCCAGCAATATATTGAGGATTTTGAATCCCTAATATCCCATGCTCCGGAAATGCCTGAAATGCAGCTGTTGGGATACTTTCTAGGGGGGCTGCGAGACCCCATACAAACACGGGTGGATACGTTTGCTCCCATAACCTTGGAGCGAGCAATGGATTTGGCAGTTAAGATTGAAAAGGAATTCGACTGTGGCATCTTTCTGACGATGGAGCAGGGCATTGGAGGTCGGGCTGACTTCTGACCAGTGGCACCTCGGGCTAACTACCTATAGCGGGGGAATCACAGCAGCTCAGGAGTCATGGCCCCCCCTGTAACATTACGTGGTGTCAAGGGTTCTGTGAGTGAGGAAGTTCGAATGGCTCCGAGAGAAGGCGCTATCCTCCTACGGAGACAAGACCATTCCATAGTTGGTGGGGGATCGTCAGGCGTTGGGTACGGAGGAGTCAAGGAGGGGAACAGAAGGGGACCGGGCCAACGCCAATTGTCCCATGCTGAGTTTTTGGACAAAAAAGCTAAAGGGTTATGTTTTAAATGCAATCAACCTTTCAACCCCGGGCATCGTTGTCCAAATAAGACATTCCAACTGCTGGTTTTGGAGGAAGAGAGCCCTGGAGAGGAGGAAAGGGAAAAGGAAGAGCAGGCAGGTGCCCAGACGTCCTTGTCATTGTCACTATTGGCTATGCAAGGATTTAACGAACTCCATACAATGAACATGCAAGGTATGTTAAATTCATCCCCCATTGTGATCCTGGTGGACATTGGTGCTAGCCACAATTTTGTGTCTATGGAATGGGTTTTACAACAGAGATTATCACTATCAGATGATAGACCTTTCAAGGTGACCTTGGGGGATGGGAGGTCAGTGAAATCGCAAGGATTTTGCTCGAGCTTGCAGCTCCAAGTGGGGCAGTACCGCACTACTGTGGACTGTTATGTGATGGAATTAAAAGGTGTAGACTTGATCCTGGGAATAGCTTGGCTCAGAACATTAGGGGAAGTAAAGGTAAACTGGGCCAAGATGACGATCAAGGTTACTCAAGGCGTGGGAGAATATTTACTATGTGGAGATCCTACATTATGTCGTTTTCCCATTTCTTACAAATCATTACAGAAGCTGGGTGACAAGGAAGTGTGTAAAGCGTTATAGGTGATGGCAGCATCAACACGGAAGGAGGAAGTTACTAAGGAAACAGGTGTGGAGGGGTTATTGTCCCAGTACAGGGATATCTTTGAATCCCCACAAGGTTTACCCCCCATTTGCCACATTAACCATCACATTCCATTAGTAAAAGGGAAGGGACCCATATCGGTAAGACCTTATAGATATGCATTCATCCAGAAGAATGAAATAGAAAAACTGGTGCAAGATATGATTGAGGCAGAGATTATCCGCCCAAGCACTAGCTCGTTCTCCAGCCCGGTGATCCTAGTGAAGAAGAAGGATGGGTCTTGGAGATTTTGTGTGGAATATAGGGCCCTTAATGAGGTAACGGTGACGGATAAGTATCCCATACCAGTGATTGACGAGTTGTTGGACGAGTTATACGGAGCAAGCGTGTTTTCTCGGATTGATCTTCGATCCGGATACCATCAGATACGCATGGCTAACGAGGATATCCACAAGACGGCCTTCCGCACCCATCAAGGACACTATGAGTTCTTGGTGATGCCTTTCGGTCTAACCAACGCCCTGGCTACATTCCAAGCTGTGATGAATGAAATTTTTAGACTGTATCTGAGGCAATTCGTCCTGGTATTTTTTTGATGACATCCTGGTATATAGTGGGAGTTAGAATTCTCATTTGGAGCACCTGGAGCAAGTTTTCCGTGTCCTACGACAGCAACAGTTCTTTGCTAACAACAAAAAATGCATATTTGGGCAAGATAAGGTTGAATATTTGGGACATGTCATATCCAAGGAAGGAGTAGCGATGGATCCTACCAAGATAAGTGCTATTGAGGAATGGCCTCAACCAACTACCCTTAAAGGGCTTCCTGGAATCCTAGGCCTATCGGGGTACTATCACAAATTTATTAAAGATTATGGAAAGATAGCAAGGCCATTAACGGATTTACTCCGAAAGGATAGTTTCCGTTGGTCCGAACTGTCTAGTTTGGCATTCCAGGAATTGAAAGCTGCCCTAGTCACTGCGCCGGTGTTAGCTATGCCAGATTTTTCAAGCACCTTCATTGTTGAATGTGATGCATCGGGAAGAGGCCTAGGAGCAGTGCTGCAACAAAACAATAGACCTATTGCTTATTTTAGCAAGGCATTGGCTGATAGGACCTTGGCCAAATCCGTTAATGAAAAAGAACCGATGGCCTTGGTGCTTGCAATACAACATTGGAGACCTTACTTGTTGGGCAGAAGGTTTGTAGTCCGAACAGACCAGAAGAGTCTCAAGCACCTGTTGCAACAACGGATCATGACCCCAGATCAGCAAAATTGGCTTCCTAAGTTGCTGGGGTATGATTTTGAGGTGCAATATCGCAAAGGAGTAGAAAATAGGGTGGCCGATGCTCTTTCGAGAAAGTTTGAAGAAGTTCACTTGCGGCAAATATCCGGACCTGTTTGGACAGATTTAACAAATATCAAAAAGGATGTGGAGGATGATCCGGAACTAGCAGCAAAGACTCAGTTGCTACGTAAGGGGGAGTCAGCTGGCAAGGGATTTCATTTAGAGCAAGACACACTTTTCTACCATGGGAGACTAGTTGTACCAGCAACATCAAGGTGGCCCGTAATATTCCTGCATGAATTTCACTCCTCCCCCATTGGGGGGCATGCAGGGTTCCTCAAGACCTATAGAAGAGTGGCTGCAAATGTATATTGGACCGGAATAAAAAAAGATGTGATGAACTTTGTAGCAGCGTGTTCAATATGCCAACGTCAAAAATATCAAGCTTTGCACCCGCTAGTTTGCTATGTCCTTTGCCCATTCCCCAAGCCATTTGGGAGGATATTTCCATGGACTTTGTGGGAGGGTTGCCAAAATCCAAGGGGTCCAATGTAATATTGGCCGTGGTGGATAGGTTGTCTAAATACGGACATTTTATTCCGGTCAATCATCTTTACACAGCCAAGGGAATAGCAGAACTATTTGTGAAGGAGGTTGTACGATTGCATGGCTACCCAAAAACCATCGTGAGTGATCGAGATCCCACTTTTCTAAGTCATTTCTGGATAGAACTTTTCAAGTTGCAAGGGACACTCCTACACTTTAGCACTGCATACCACCCGGCGACAGATGGGCAAACAGAAGTATTGAACCGCTGTGTGAAAAGCTATCTTCGTTGTTTCGTAAGTCAACAACCAACGCAGTGGAAATCGTGGCTTCCTTGGGCGGAATACCACTACAACACCGCATATCATACTGCTTCGAAAATGTCTCCGTTCGAAGTGGTGTATGGCAGGCATCCTCCAGGGCTGCCAATGTTTGTTGATAAGGAAATAAGGAATCCGGAGCTGCGGCAAGCAATGAGAGACCGAGATACACTTCTACAACAGTTAAGGAACAATCTAGTTCACGCACAGTCGGTTTATTGCAAAAATGCCAATAAACATAGGCGGCAGGTGGAGTATCAAGTGGGAGATTGGGTGTTTTTGAAACGTCGTGTGGCTTTCAAACCACAGTTCAAAAATTCCTCCTCTAAACTATCCCCAAGGTTTTATGGTCCATTTAGAATTGTGGAACGCGTCGGGCAAGTAGCTTATAAACTGGAACTACCAGCGGGGTGCCGTGTACACCCGATCTTCCATGTATCTCTTCTAAAGAAGGTGGTGGGAACTTTTTCCACAACCATAGAACTACCACCAGATTTAGTTGAGGATAGTACAATGCCGCGACACCTTCCTGTAGCTGTCCTGGGGAAACGGTTCCGAAAAGAGGGGTCAACAGCCATTCCTCAAGTTTTGATACAATGGCAAGATGGAGAGCCAAAGCAAACTTCATGGATGGATAGCTCAGAATTCACATCTCTTTTCCCTGATTTCATCCTTGAGGACAAGGACAGTTTGACCAGGGAGGTAATTGATATGGGCCGGGAAATTATGGTATATCAGAGGAAAAAGGGGCGAGAAAGGGGAAATGTAGCAAGGGAAAATAGCAGGGCCCAACCCGGATCAAGGAGTGGAAAAGGGGCTGAGGTGGAAAGGGGAGCTGAGCTGGAGGAAAAGGCACGTGATGGAGAGAGAAGCAGGACTCGTGACAGTCGAGACGTGGAGGAAGGAGAGCAAGTAAGGGGGGACCAGAGGGGATCATATATATAGTTGGTTAGAGGTGAGAGAGGGAGGGAGGAGAATTACACAGTTAGTTAGAGAAGAGAGAGGTAGCCTGGTGGAACCAGCCACCGGTTGCCGGAGTGTTGTGAGCGGGAGTGTTTTTCATTCTTAAGTTCTAGTGGTTATTTGTAACAGGGTCAATTGTAATCAATCCCAATAGTGGAAACTATATTGCACTACATCCTACGATATCTGGAAAATAACATAACAGTTGCCCAATACAGTTTACCTAGTTCTCTGGACCAGAATGGAGTAGCTGAAAGGAGAAACTGAACATTATTGGACATGATGTGGAGCATGCTTGCAAGCTCCAAGCTTCCTGACTTCTTGTAGACCGAAACTCTTAAAACGGCTGTGTATATATTAAACCGGATTCCAACCAAGGCTATCCAAAAGATGCCATTTGAGTTATTCAAGGGGTGGAAACCGAGTTTACGACATGTACATGTTTGGGGATGTCCGTTTGAAGTAAGAGTCTACAATTCACATGAGAAGAAGTTAGACCTAACGTAGGTATTTCATTGGATATGTCGAAAGGTCTAAGGGATATAGATCTTATTGTCCATCTCATAGCACTAGATTTGTGGAATCAAGAAATGCAAAATTTCTTAAGAATGACTTGATTAGTGAGAGCAATCGATCTCAAAGCATTGGTTTTGAGAAAGATCATTCAGATGCTCAGTATGCCACTTCAAGTAGCAGACTAATCGTCGTTGTTAACAACACGCCTCCAACACAAATGCGTGTTGAAGAACCAATCCCAGAAGTACCACAAGTTGTTGATCCTTATTCAGTAGATGTTGAAGTTCAACAGATGCCCGAAGCTGTTGAACAACCGACTAAACAATATGATCCTGTCTTTAGGAGAATGTTGATGCAGCATTGAAAAGATCTACTAGAGTAAGAAAACCAACAATTCCTAGTGACTGTGGTATATCTACAAGAATCTGACTACAATGTTAGAACCAAAAATGATCCTAAGACGTTTTCACAGGTCATGAGTTCTAAGGAGTCGAACTTGTGGCATAGTGCCATGAAAGAAGAGATGGATTCAATGGCATCTAATAGAGTCTAAAATCTCATCAAGTTGCCTAATGGTGTAAAAACCATTGGATGCAAATGGGTCTTCAAGACAAAGGAGGACTTAGAAAGCAACATTGAGAGACATAAAGCAAGACTTGTTGCTAAAGAATTCACTCAAAGGAAAGGAATCGACTACACAGAGACATTTTCTCTTGTATCCAAAAAAGATTCCCTTCATATAATTATGGCATTAGTCGCACGTTTTAATTTGAAGTTGCATCAAATGGATGTGAAAACGGCCTTTCCTTAATGGTGATCTAGAGGAAAAGCTTTATATGAAACAACCTGAAGGATTCTCTACTAGTGAAGGTGAGCATTTGGTATGTAAACTTAATAAATCCATATATGGATTAAAATAAGCCTCCCTTTAGTGGTATTTGAAATTCCATAATGCCATCACTTCATTTGGTTTTGAAAAGAACATTATGAATCAGTGTATATACCAGAATATCAGTGGGAGTAAAATTTGTTTTCTTGGGCTGTATGTGGATGATATTTTGCTTGCAACCAATGATAAAAGTTTGCTATATGAGGTGAAACAATTCCTCTCGAAGAACTTTGATATGAATGATATGAGTGAGGTATCTTATGTCATTAGCATTAAGATCCATAGGGATAAATCTCAAGGCATTTTAGGTTTGTCTCAAGAAACCTGTATCAATAAAGTTTTAAAGAGATTTTGAATGAAGGATTGTTCACCAAGTGTGGCACCTGTTATGAAGGGTGATAGATTCAGCTTAAGCCAATGCCCCAAAAATGAGCTTGAGCGGAAACAAATGAAAAAACATCCCATATGCTTCAACTATTGGAAGCCTAATGTATGCTTAGATCTGTACTAGACCTAACATTACATTTGTTGTTGGGATGCAAGAGAGATATCAAAGTAACCAAGGTGTTGACCATTGGAGAGTGGCAAAGAAGGTAATGAGATACCTTCAAGGGACAAAAGATTACATGCTCATGTATAGACAAACTGACAATCAGGAGGTCATTGGATATTCTGATTTAGACTTTGCTGACTATGTTGATTCACGTAAATCAACATCTAATTACATTTTTGTGCTTGCCGATGGAGTCATGTCTTTGAGGAGTGCAAAGCGGACCTTGATTGCTACTTCCACTATGGAGGTTGAGTTTTTATCTTGTTTTGAGGCTACTTCACATAGTGTATGGTTGAAGAGTTTCATGTTTAGGCTTAGAATTATTGATTCTATTTCTAAGCCATTGAGATTGTACAACGATAACTCAGCTACTGTATTTATGACTAAGAACAATAAAAGCGGTAGTCAAAGTAAACATATTGACATCAAATACTTAGCTATAAAAGAACATGTTAAGGAAAAGAAAATGGTTATTAAGCACATTAGCACTGAGTTAATGATAGTTGATCCTTTGACTAAAGGCATATCACTAAAGAATTTTAAGGATCATGTAGTAAAAATGGGACTTGGTTCCATGATGTAATTTTTCATTGTATATGCATTTGATGTTTTAATGAAACTCTTATTTAGTTGATATTTTCTCATTTGGCTTTGTGTATACATTTTGTCTATTCATTTATTTTGAGAAATATTATTAAGTTTAGACCTCAAATAAACATCGAGTTTATTCATCAAGTTCCATGGGCTTGAGAGGCACAATGCATTGTAATACATGGGAGATAATACTCATCATTAGAGGACCTATCACCATGATTTGTGTATTTTGTTTCTCATTAAGATGAATTATGGAATACATGGACCATGTGGGAGAAAGTTGGATTTTCTCCTTTTTTTTAGGTAATGACTGCTGGAGATATGGTCCATGAATCCCATAATCTATGGAACGTGCAAACAACTTCTCTAACATTTCAAAACGCTTCCTATTTTTCAGCAACAACTCACTGATAGATTGAGTTTTAGATCAACTTCATTTTTTGAGGTCCCTAAGCCTACTCACTCCTATATAAAAAAATACACTATTGTTTTTTTAGAGAGTTAAGGTTTAAAAGCACCAAACCAAAACAAAGATGCAGAAACCAATCTCCGGTTGAGCACCATTTTCGTTAACTTTGCAATGGCTGAAGATATGTAATCGACTCTTTCGTTTCCGCTGCTGGTTTATTTATATTCATTCAGTCATTTGCTGAATATGATGAAGCTTTGGTCTGTTTAAATTACTTACAACATGAACAATAACAGATTCTTTCCTTTGTTAAGTAACACAATTGGCAATGCTGTGCATATAATGGTAACAACTTCCTTATAAACTGGTTAAGATACAAGATTTTGATCCTTAAGCTACGTGATATTAGTCAATTTAGTCTTCCCACTAAAACCAAACAATAATTGGAATAAGTAATTTAAATGCAGGCATCAAATTCATCAACTAAAAGATAGAATTAGTTTTAGCAACCACTTAAATGCTCAATGGCACAGTACCCTCAAATTACTTAAAATTCTCACTCCGTTCTTTCAATGCAAATCCAAAAACATCCATGTGTCCTCCACTTCGGCATCTCTCCTTTCGCAAAACCACCGAGATCATTTCTAGAAAGTGCAAAAGTTAAATGCAACTAATCCTTGAAATTTTAAAAATCTCTTAGTCATATTCAGCACATTCTTCTAATAATCTTCTCACAGCATATACTATAATTTTACAAAATGACCCCTGCTATTTCGTGGGAGAGAAGAGGGAGGAAACCTACATAATCAGCCTTACTGTTCCATTTTCCAAGAAGGCTGTTCCTGCACCTCAAACTCGAACTCCTGACAAACTTAACTGTTGAGCCAAGGTCCCCCGGCCCTCCTCTCTCTAATAATCAAAAGAGCAACAAAAGAATAAACGAATAAAGAAAGAACTCTAGGAAATGAGAGACGTGTAACGCATCGAAATCGAACAACACCTACATTACATCCCTGATTTGAATTCTTACTTCCAACTACTAAACAACCAAAAAACGGGCGATTCAAGAGGTACATCCAGACCATCAACCAAATGAGCAGTCAAACTCAAACCTAGGGCTTCATCACATAAAACCCTAGAAACAGCTGAAAGAACTTACCTCAACAGCGTTTTTCAGCAACAGATCGTCTTGAGGAATCCAAGGAGGAGCTCCAGCTAGAGAAGCCATCGTTGATTGAAGTGTGTCGGATGAGAGTTAATCGGAGAAAGAGATTGAAATTTAGAAGGAAGTCATATAGTATGTAGTGAATGGGGAATTTGAGTTGGCGATCGACAGAAAGAGAGAGAGAGACCGGTGTGTGGAAGATGGTGATTGGAAGACGTGGAATTTTGGATTGAATTGTAGAAGCCAAAAGCGCGCACACACACAGAGAGAGGAAGGGGAGAGAGAGAGAGAGAGAGAGAGAAACGTAGGTAAAAATAAACGTTACTTTGAGTTTCTTCTTATTTTTCCCCCAAAGTTTTGTAACCGTTTTTGTCACATATTATTTCCATCCCTTTAGGGTATAAAATCATCTTTTGGATTAGGGATGTTAGTGGGATGAGTTTTGTCGGATTTCTGACCCACTTCGTCTCACTAAAAACCCTATAAGATACTACCCTATAGGGTTTTGGATGGGTTATGGGTTTCATTTTAAAAACCTTATAGGGTTTGAAAATGGTAATGGGACAAATGTTAAACTCGTTAGGATCCCAAACCCATTAACATAATATATATATATATATATAATTTGGTTAATAAATTATATTATTATATATTTAATAAAAAAATTTAAAGGATTAAAAGAAAAAAAAATACACACTAAGACACAATAGTGAGACACAACAGTAATAGTACCCACACTGTCACACAAAAGACAAAACACACAACACACCGAGCTAAGAGCCTGAGACTCTAGGTGTCGAGGAGAGGACATTGCAGCACTGCACTGCTCGGACGGTAGACACCCACTCCACTCCCACACAGTCCACAGACACGACACATAGAGACAGTAAGACTAAGACATACACACAGGTCACAGCATTGCACAGACATGACTCGTTTTCACCACACAGACACAGTGACACATACTAAGCCACCTACCTACGTCCATGACCACGGTCCACTCATAACTCATGGTCACAGTCCACTTCCACTCAACGTCTATGGTCTACCTCCACTCGAAATTTAATCTTACACCTCACAAATCACACAGACACACACTTTTGACGAGAAAAAAAATCAAGACGCTGCTATAGAAACCCTTGGTTTGGTTGGAATTGGAACTCAACTCGATCTCGTTCTCGTCATCACCCTCCTCCTGTGTAAGCTACCGTCGCCCGTCACACGCATCAGCTCGATCTCGTTCTCATCTGTCTTCTGTTGTCGATCTCGATCTGGCTCGATCTCGTTCATTTGTCTTCTATCGTCTATCGCACAATCGTACGCACTGGCCACCATCACACTCACTCACACCGTCTCACGGATCGACTTGACTCTCGATCTCGTCTATCTTCTGTCATTTACACTGCCCACCGTTGCACTCGCACACACCGGCATAGGCATCATTTGTTGTTTGTCGTCTGTCGCGGCTACTGTCGCACTTGCACATACCGGCACACGTGTCGTCTCGAGCTCGGCTATCCTCTATCGTCTGTCGCAGCCACCGTCGCACTTGCACACATCGGCACACGCATCGTCTCGAGCTCGACTATCCTCTATCATCTGTCGCAGCCACCGTCACACGCAGATAGGTAAGTTGTTCGTAAGTTGTGGTCTATTTACCATTTTGTGGTTTATTTGTATATGTGGGCATGTGTGTTCGTGCAAGGATGTGTCTGTTTATTTGTATAGTGACTCTATGCTGTGTGTATGTCTCACTGTCTTAGTGTGTGTATCACATCTAACTATGATCTTTATAGTCTAATGGTGATTTCCAAATAGAATAAATTAAATTCAAATTTCTCCTTCCAATTAAACTCACCATTTGATATAAACTTTTGTTCTTGTATTGTAGTAAGATGATTAGGATAAGAGAGAAAGATCCTACGAATTTATGACTTTGTTCTTGATACAATTACTATGTTAGTATTACTCCTAATTGATATAAACTTTTGTTCTTAAGTTGTTAGTCGATTTTGTAATGTTAAATGTTCTTCACCTGTGTCTAATCTCATCTAACTATCAAATATTTTTGTGTCAAAATATATTTAATATGTGACGGTTATAGATAATGAATTTTGTACTTTTTGAATTATACCTCATAATTATCCATCCATTTCTTATGCCTTTGAATTTATAATGTGAGAATTGAAGTTCCTAAAAGAATTGAAGTTCACCTTAGTTTACATATTTTTTATGATTTATATGGATAAGTTGATGAATGTTATTTTTGTTTACTTTTATATAATATAGAAATGGACGAATTTGATATGCCCATTGATGCACATCCCATTGATGTTGAGGAAGAGGAAGGTCCATTACCATTACTCAGATCTGAAACAAAAGCACCAGCAACAAATCCCACAAGCATAACAAGTTCTCAAGTAGCACGCAATGCCGATCAACGTGATAATCCAATAAACATAAGTTGACTTCTCTTGTATGAAATGATATGGTGAGAAAAAAGATTAATGGAGAGGATGTTGCTATCTATAATCATTGTTCCAAAACACTAGAAGCAGGTAGTAAACAAGGAACTAAGCATCTGTGTAATCATTTGGAGAAGTGTATAAAAATGAAGAAGCAGAAAGACATAAGGCAATGCCTACTATCCATTGAGAAACGACAAAATGAGAATGAGAATTGTTTGAACATAGGAAATTGGACTTTCAATCAAGATATTTGTAGGCAAAAACTTGCAAAAGCAATAATTGTTCATGAATACCCATTTCAATAGTTGAGCATGAGTATTTTAGGGATTTTCTTGAAAGTATGAAACCACTTTTTAAGCATGTTAGTCGAAACACCATGAAAAAGGAAATCATGAACATCTATAATGGGGAGAAGGAAAAATTGAGAGTGTTGTTGAAAGTATTAAATTCTCAAGTTGCAGTAACTATGGATTTATGGACATCAAATAAAAAAAAAAGGGGTACATGACTATCACAGCACACTTCATTGATCATAATTGGAGACTTCAAAATCGACTCATGGAGTAAGATTCTTTACTTATATTATCTTTTCATAATCAATAATGGAAAATTATCTTATATTGAGGTTTTTTATATTTTCATGTAGTTTTTTGTATGTTCTAATGCCACACATAAATGAGGTGCTTGCCGATTGTTTGTTTAACTCGTTGATGAGATGGGGATTAGATAAAAAATTATATACAATTACTGTAGATAATTGTTCTACGAATGATGCAATGATTACAACTTTGACTATGAAACTAAGAAGAGATGAGTTAATTCTTCGAGGAAAGGTCATGCACATGCGTTGTTGTGCGCATATTTTAAACTTAATTGTGAAGGAGGGTGTGGCCGTGATAGAAAGTGCGATTGAGAAGGTTCATGATAGTGTTGCATTTTGGTTGGCGACACCATCAAGAGTCGAGAAATTTAGAGAAGCATGTAAGCAATTAGATATTCCATATGATAGAAAGCTTACCTTAGATTGCAAAACTCGGTGGAACTCTATATATGACATGTTGATGATAGCCATTGGATACAAAGAAGTTTTTTATAGAGTTCAGTTTATGGATAGACATTATAAATGTCTTCCCACCAATGATGATTAGGAGGTAGCAAAAGCAATTTGCCAGAAGCTAGCGATCTTTTATGAGGTAACCAATATTTTTTTTGGTACCCAATATCCAACTGCAAATTATTATTTTGAAAAGGTTTTTGAGATTAGAGAATCATTGGTTGAATGGAAAGGCTCTTCAGATGTAAATATTAAAATGATTGCGGGGAAAATGTTTGATAAGTTTGAAAAATATTGGGGTGATGTACACATCATTATGGCTGTTTGTATTGTTTTGGATCCACATTTTAAGATGAAGGCCGTGGATTTTGTGTTTCCTTCTATCTATGGAGTAAATGCATCTGTAGAGATTCAAAATGTTAGAAATATTTGTTACGAGTTAGTTCATGAATATCAATCAAGGGGTAGATCTCGACTTTCTAAAGGTTTAAATAGTAGTAGTAATTGTTCTTCTGGGAACACTTCAGCAACTATCCAAACTGTTCCTTTCGATTCTTCAAGAAAATTAAGGTTGGTGCAATTCTTGAGCACTATTAATACTAATGGCCAAGTCAAGTCGGAATTGGATCACTATTTAGAAGAAGTTGTTTTAACTTGGACTGATGATTTTGATATTCTTAGCTGGTGGAAAGTAAATGGAATTAAATATCCTACATTATAAGAACTAGCTAAAGATATGTTGGCTATTCCTGTGTCTACGGTTGCTTCTGAGTCTGCATTCAGTACTAGTGGACGAGTAATTAGCTCACATAGAAGCAGACTAAATCCTGATACAATAGAAGCATTGATGTGTAGTCAAAGTTGGTTATCAAATGAAATAAGAGGTAAAAATTTTGATTATACAATAATAAGTTCTTTTATACATGGAGCAACTATTATTTGCATAATCTCTAATATGTTTTATGGGATTTTTTCTCATTTTCGATAGTTTCAAAGATAGATGATAAAGAAGATGAGATTTGAAGACTATGAGAATCAATTATCAAGTAAGAATTCCCAAAAATATAAGATTAATGTCTTTTCTATATGTGTTTAGAATTTTTCTATTTCTATTAAGACTTGTTAACTATATTTTTTTGTGTTATTTATTAAGTTATACGATTGGTCTAGTAATTTTATTTTATTATAATTAAAAATGTTTTTACGTCGGTAACTTTATTTATCAACATGTAGATTTTCAAATAATATTAAAATAAATATAATTAAATACATTGAAAGTGCAAATATTATTTATTTTCAAGAACATAAGCTATATTTTATAAAAATAATCATAATGAATAAGTAAAAATTTTAAACTAATAATAGAATTTTTTTTTTTAAATTCTAACGAGTTTGGGACGGGTTTCGGATTACTTATTAAAACCCTATAGGGTTTGGGATGGGTAGCGAGTACTTCATAAAAAACCCTATATGGTTTGGGAATCCCCATAGGATAATGAGACGAGTAATGAGATTACTGATCTCGACCCAAACCCATCCCACTTACATCCCTATTTTGGATACATTAAATGGGTGGGAGCAACTTGCTAAATCTTCTCAATGCAATGAACACGAGTAGGAAAAACACAAAAAAGGAAAGAAAAAGTTATATGTTTAAGATTTTGTTTGGACAAAAACAATGCAATTTTTGATAAACTGATTAAGAAGATGCAGTTACATGAATAATAAAAAAATTATATAATGAAATATAAATTAATATAAGAAATTTAATATAATATAATATAATATATATATTATTAAATCAAAACTTTTCCATTTAGCTCCATACCTCTTAAAGAAAATTACCAACCGCATATTCGTGATGCATGTTGTGAGGTCCACCGATTTATTAAAAGCCCAATACTCAACTACGATAGTTAAAATAGGGTTAACTAGTACCCTAAAACAAATTATAACAAATTTAAACCTAATAAAGGATTCTTAGTCAATCAAAAAGAGATTATCAAATTAAAATAATCAATAGACCCTAATAATTATACTAGTAAGACTTAAATTAGAGAATAATTTTACTTAAAATTAACCAATTAGAGAAATTAAGTGAAATAGGAATCCTTATTAGATTAAGAAGGAAATAGGAACCCTTATTAGATCAAGAAGAAGGAAATCTTAAAAACCTAGATACTATAAGATAAAATTAGGAAATTCATAAACATGCCTCTACTATAAGAAAAACAAAAATGGAAATGGTAAGCAACAAGATTGAATTGCCCCTAAAATTAAAAATTTATAATAAAAAATAAAAATAGGATAGTAAATAGTAAATTGTAAATTATAATAGGTAATTTCGTAAAAGGTAAGGTAAAAATAATGATAGAAACTTATATTACATGCATGTAGGACATCATCATAGCCATGTCCACTAATAGTGCTCACACAAAAATTTTTAGAATATTAAATAAAATAATAAAATAGTAGGGTATATTGCAAAGTATGATAAAATATCCCATAAAATAACCCTACATGATTAAATAGTTGCCAAATCACCAAAACATGATAAGAACATGTTAGGAAATACATAAATATCTTTCAAAAAGTAAGATAAAAGTAAAAAAATTAATTAATAATTTACAAAATTGGAATAATGCTAGAATATTCCAAAATTTTAGTAACAAATCCATTAAAATTCACACAAGTATCTAAAAAATCATGAAACTTTAACATAACATGTGTCTACAAGTCAAGGACAAGTGTCTAATTTTTTAGAAATTTGCACCAAATATAGAATTAAATATCGACTTTATAAGGTCAGTTATTAAACTATATATATTAGCCCATCTTACTTCACCTTTCCACACTTGCATGTTGGTCCTGAAATTCTAAGGGATCACATTTTTGGTGGAGGGGGGAGGTGGTTGTGTAGTGGTTTGAGTGATGTTTTGTGGTGGCAGTCACATTTCACTATGATTTTTCTTATACTATTATTTTGGTGTTATTTCACCCCATCCTTGCATCTATAAGTTTCTTATACTGCTTCGTTATGTTATTTTTCCTAAATTTAATTTCCTACATTTTATGACCTATATCTTTATGTTTTTGCAATCAATTGACCTACATTTTATCTTTAAACAAATTTATGATTCATGTTTCATAACTTTTTTTATAACGAATAGCTAAAAGGACATATGCTAGCTTTTGAATGACCTATAATAATTAATTTAATATAATAATATTAATAAGTATATTTAATTAAGTAAATGTAGGGTAGGATTACCGTAGATGGTCAATCATGTGTGAGTTGCATGTCAAATGATCTTGAGAAGCCTTGAGTAGATGAATGTAGATGGATGATGTCAGAGAAATGCATGGGAAGAGAAACAAGTAAACTTCAATGTCAATAAGCACATGTGATAGAAGATCATCCTTGAGTGTTTTTTATCGATCTTAGCTTGTTCTTGATTGATTTACTATTTTAATCTTTTTTTATTTATTTTATTAGAGCAATGTTGTTTTTGGAAATGCTCTCAACCAATCCAAATGAGAAAAAAGAGGCTCTTATTTATAGAATTTATTACTCAATCTCAATCATTGAATGACTCTACCACTGATGAGATGACAAATTGATGATAATTATTGGATTATTTTTTACAATCAACGGACAAGATGGAGCCTCTTTAATCTTTTATAACTCTTAATGAGCTTTTATTATGAATGGGCTTAGAATGCTTTACAAGCAAGTCTATAAAGGTTTATTAGAATAAAAGGCCTATTGAAAGGCTTCCTTTATGAGTGAGACAATCTCCCTAAAAATATCTCTAAATGATTAGGCTTGGCTACTTAGGCCTAGCTCTTTAGACCTTACCACTAGCTTAAGAAGCTTGTCAATAATATTACCTTGGACTAAAAACCTAGTTACCAAAATAGCCTTCTATATTTTGCTTCTTGACAAAAAGCACTTTTAACAAAGTTTAGGGGAGGTTTCGGTATTTATTGAATCAACTTATTCGAATTGCTCCTTGACACATGTAGGTTATCGAGGTGTTGCCTTCATCCTTTAGTGTGTTCATGGAGTTGATGAATTGTGGTAGAATGATTTTGCACAGTACCATCAATGTGATATTTTCCTTTTGATGCATGTTGTCTTACCATCCTTGAGATAGTAGTTGCACATGCAACATGATTTGATAATGTGAAGCTTCCTAATAATTTCTCCTTTTATGTATTTGCCGAGGAAGGTAAAGTTTTAATTTACTTTGACCTCATTGGGCTTTAATATTATAAAATTTGTTTTAACATAGACCTTGGAATTGTAGGAGCCTTATTGTTAAGCATGCATGCTTGCCATCCATGAGATTGGGTTCAACTCCTCTTACAAGCGTCTAGGATGCCCTTTACCCCCCCCCCCCCCCCCCCCCAAGATAAAGCACCGATTGAACGACGTAAAGGGACCATTAGGAGGGCTTGTGATTTCCAAATAGCTAGTTAGATGGCCATTTTGGAAAGCAGGAGGGAAGGGGGGTAGGGTGTGGTGGGGGGAATGGGAAACTCTCCTTTTTCATTATTTAAGTCAACTAATCATTGTAAACTGCTAAAATACTGACATGTTTCCCCTAAATAATAGTGATAAATAGTGACGAAACACATGTCATGAGCTTATTAAAAAAATGGTCAATTAAATGCAAAAGCACTAAAATATAGGCCATGCTTCATATAAATGATGACTAATAATTTGAATATGATTCAACTTTATCAATTTGCTCTATAGGATGTAGCCTATATATAGATAAAAAGACAAACTAAAAGTCCTTTATGTTTGTGATAACATCCACTCAAGTCTTTTATCTTTTAATTGTCACATAAATTTGCTGAGTTTATAACAAAGTTTAATAAAATCTTTCATATTGTAAGATGGGAGTTACTGAAGTACCTTATATTTGTGTTGTCGCACCATATAAGTTCCTCTATTAATGATTTCATGATGTCAAGCTATGTGCATAAAAGACTTAATTGATACTATAACATAAACATAGGACTTATGTGTCAAATAACATAAACATAGAGGATTTAAATAACTTATTTAAAACTTAAAAAAATTTAGGTAAATTTTAGTATAGGTATCAGCTCACTTAGTAGAAACATAGAGGTCTTCAATTACCATTTTAAGTACAACTATACTTTAGACAAAAAAACAAAGTCCTATGTGAATATATACAAGCTAGTTCCATGTCCACATGAGCAGCTCAAGCCTTACCATGTAGAGATAATGAATAATTGAAGTAACACTAGTGAGATAGATATACAATGGGAATTATTAATAAATACAATTTTTAATTACAATTACCATTAAAATTGAGATAGATTTGCTATGGAAAATTTTAATTAAAACAAGATCAACCATAATTTATAAGGTGTTTTTTTTTAAAAAAAAAAAAAAATTACAATGGAAACTCTATTACAAAAATATTCTTTTGTAAATCTTTATGACTAATGTGCAACACAATTCACTAGTTTTACAGAATGAAGTTCTCTTGTAAACTTGCAATGGATATCTAATCCATCAGTGAGTAGAATTAGCAAGAGGAATTTTAAAAACATAAATTTACAATCAAAATTATATCTCTAAAAGCTTTTTGCAATGTAATTCTTACTTTCAAATACTGAAATTTCTGTTTCTAAAAGTGATGATAGGTTATTTTAGATGTGGAGCTATAAGCCCAAGTTGGCCATTCTTTATGGGATTAGGCCTTAAGGCCTAGGTTGGTTAACCCAATCCAGGGATCAAGTGAAGATTAGAGGAGAAGAGCTTAGAAAGATAAAGACTGGTTAATGATGTCATTATTGCCATCATAAATCTCCACTAAATCTAGAAGTCAGAGAGAACCTTAAAGGCACTTATCAATTTCCATATCCGACTCATCAATTTGCCTATAAATACAATGTCAAGCGTTTTGGTAAAGGATTGAAGCTTTGTTAATTTACCCATACTCTCTCTCTCACTTTACCTTGATCCTTTACTTAATACTAATTTAAGTGTCTGAGTGGTCATGTCAAAATCAACTCTAATACTCCCTATAGCTTACTTTTTTTTTTTTTGGCCATGTGCAAGTCGTACTGTAATTACTTAAAATATTATATATATATATATATACAAGAAGGTAAATAGTTTAAAGCAGTAGGGGCAGAATGGTAATTTTATGACCTAAGTATATAAGTAAATCTAACATAGGGTTAACACCTTCTTACCTCATTTGCGCACTTCATAGAACCTTACACACACTCTGCAGAAATTGAAGAAAGAAAAGGATAAGCATGTGCTATAATTCGCCAATTTGTTTGAGGTGAGTACACTAATCAATAATAATTAATCGTTAATTTTGTGTACATCTTAAATTAAGAATTAATGTGTCAGGGTTATTAACAGATCAAAGTAAATCCAAGATACTTAAGGGACGAAACAAGTGATTGAAGCATCATAACAACAATTCGAGTCAAGTAAGTGAATCTATTAGTGTATTACATTGTAAATTCCATATTAGATAGATCAATTAGATTAAATTTATTAGAAATCGGACTGAGTGATCGATTTACGAAATATGCAGTAAGATACATGGTCTCTCAACATGACCGTGTTGTGGGCGTGTTGGATTTAAAGAGTGAACAAAGAGATACATGGCCTCTCAACATGACTATGTTGAGATTATGTTGATGAATAGTGGACAAAGAGATACACAAACTCTCAACATGACCATATTGAGATCGTGTTGATGAATAGTGGATAGAGAGATACATGACCTCTCAACATGACTATGTTAAGACTGTGTTGGTGAATAGTGGATAGGGAGATATACATACCTCTTAACATGACCATGTTGAGATTGTGTTGATGAATAGTGGAGGGAGAGATACAGGACCTCTCAACATGAGCATGTGGAGACTATGTTGATGAATAGTGGACAGAGAGATATATGATCTCTCAACATGACCATGTTGAAAAAAAAAAAGAACAGAGAGATACATGGCCCCTTAACATGATCGCGTCTCGCCTATATTAAATAAGAAAAAAGCAAGAGAAAGAAAAATGTATGTGACTTTTGGTACGGTTGTGTATTACCTCGTATTCAACAACACGACCTCCAACATGACCATATTGAGTTGAAATGCGTCTATTTTCCTTTTGATATTTATAGGGATACAATTCTAAAAGCAAATAACTTGAATTATGTATAGGTTTGGGAGACTTGTGAAGTTAGAAAAGTATAAGACAAACTAAGTTTTGCAAAGTCAGGTACATGTAACTTGTGTGTTGATTTATGTTTGTTTAAGTTAGTATATATATTGAAATTGGTTTAATTGAATGAATTGGCCTAAGTGTTTTAAGTTGTGTGCTATATGTGCTTAGCTCAACTTAGGGGCCCGTATTGGCAGATCTCCAGGGAGCACCCTAATGATCCTTATGTGACATTGTCTCTGGTGGAGTTGTGCTTGAAAATGATTTCGGTTGAATGTTGGATTAAGTGTTTAAGTGGCATGGGTGTGGGGCCCATAGTGGCAATTCCCATCACCAAGAATAAGTAGTTTAAGTGAACATGGGTGTGGGGCTCGTAATGGTAGTTCCCATCACCAAGACTAAGTTGCTTAAGTGTACCATGGGTGTGGGGCTCATAGTAGTAGTTCCCATCACTAAGTTTAAAGGTTAAGTGATCATGAGTGTAGAGCTCGTAGTGGCAGTTCCCATCACCAAGACTAAGTGGCTTAATTGTACCATGGGTGTGGGGCTCGTAGTAGCAGTTCTCTTCACTAAGTTTAAGGGTTAAGTGATCATGGGTATAGGGCCCGTAGTGGCAGTTTCCATCACTAATTCATGTTCCAATGTGTTAAGTGTGTTAAGGGGGTCATGAGTACCCTATTATTGCTTTTGGACTTCAATTGTATCATGAAACAGTGCTTGTGTTTAAGTAATGCATGATGCATGTGATTACTGTTTATGTTTGTTCATGCGCGTGTGCTTGTGCTATATGTATTGGGCATTAACTCTCCCTGCGAGGAACGCTTTTGTTTTTTTTTTTTTTTAGATGTAAGTGTTGAGAGAGATGGTAACCTAGAAGATAACCTAGGTTTGGGTGAACCACATTAGATGTTGAATATGAATAAATAAAATCATTTGAAGAATGTTAATTGAGAGTTTTATAGACTTCCACTACATTAGATGTTGAATATGAATAAATAAAATCATTTGAAGAATGTTAATTTAAAGTTTTATAGACTTCCACTACATTAGATGTTGAATATGAATTTATGAAATTGATTTTTAAGTTGTGGAATGTATTGAATGTCTTTATACAAGAATTTTAGAATAAAAAGGTGTCAGAGTTGTTCTAGAGCCTTAATGTATTCTTATGAGATAAGGACACATGGTGAGCAATAGCGCGGCCTGGGTTTCGGGGTGTTACACATACTCTATGAAACGAGGATTGAGCAACAATAGAAACTAAAATTCTTTTTAGTAACTTTTGAAACCTAGACAACCACTAGTGTGACTCAAGTAAGAAGTAGGCTTAAACATTGAAAGCATAGCAAACATTACATAGGATAGGAATAGTTGATGTTAGGATTTTATGTACTGCCTAAAAGGGTACTTATAGAGGAAACTATCTTCATATCCACTATCCTTGAAAAATTATAAAGGGTAGCATATGAAAAATTATAAAAGTCACCATATCCACTATCCTTCATCACACATATGAAACAGTCACAAATTTCTAGAATAGCAATTGAGCAAAATGAACATAACTTCTCAACATTGAGTAGAGGGAGGACAATGAATTACTTAAACAACCCTTTAATGCTTGAAAGGTGATAGTAGTTAACTTAAAATAACTGTCAAAGACTCTAAGGACTATAAAAAAAAAAAAAACAAAGGGTTGTTTTAGTTCAAAGTGCTAATAAACACACAATGGACTTTATAGACTTCCATGAACCTCCATTTTTTTTTAGAATAGTAATTATTACCTTTACGTGTACTTTGTAGATGTGGGGATCCAATTGAAGTGATCATGTGTGTAATGTGTGCAAGTCTTGCACTACATGTGGCATCAAAGTAGTGATATATGGAGATGAAATTTAGTAAGATGATTAAGAGAGAATGAAATGAAGAAGGAATAGGTAATCTTAGTATATCTAATGCATAAGTGATAGATAAGGGAGTTTAGGGAACCTTCGGCATTAACTTTATAGCTTGAGCAATTAAGATTGTTCTTACTTGAACTATTCCTTAATCTTTAAGACTAGAGATTACATAGAGGAACATCATTCTGCTTATCTTTAGAATCCTATCAAATGAGGAGGAATGATTGAATATTTATAAACTCTTGAGTCTAATAATATTTGGTAAATCACCTTGGTGATGGGCGGATGAGATGGAATATACTCACTTCAAAATTATCCTGATAAACTTAACATAGGCATTAGGTTAATAGCCTTCCTTATGAATGCATGAGTTTGCCTAAGAAAAGTTGGAGATGGCCGAATCAGTCTAATGATCCATGTTCCAAGCCTACTAAGTCAACTCTTCCTAAATCATTTTAAATGCGGACTGAACTCTTTAATCCTCGTCATTTAGCCTAAGGACTCAAGCTCAAGTTTGTAGTGGGCCTAGCCTAATATTGTAATATGACAAATTCAGCTTTCTACATACTTTTAGCCAAAAAAATTATCCTAGATACTTTATTTATCATTAGCTTTATAATTTCTCCCCTTGTATACCTCATGACACAATGAATAGTAAGATGTTTGATGTAAGTTATTATTTCAGCTTTGAGTTGTTTCTTTTCTTATATTTGTAATTTACTTTAGTTAGTTTTATTTTTAGCCCAATCATAGGAGTAGGAGTAAGCTAATTTGGTGTCCATGAAGTTACTCAATTGACACATTGCCAAAATCCTTGAGGTTTTAAGGCAGAAAATACCAATCCATACACCCTTTTGAACTTCGAGCAAAATCATTTCTGGCATAGCTATGTTTGATTTAGTCATCAACCGAATTAGTTGTAGCATCTTCCAATGTACTTAATACCTTTAGTGAACTCATTTATATGGATTGCAAGGATTTCTTCTACAATGAATCCTTACAAAATCAGTCATCTAAGAGTGAAATTGTTCAAAAAAAAAGTCCTTAGAGTATGGTGGAAATTATCATTTCAAATAATCAGTTTATTGTTATTGATTATCGTCCTCAAGAACCATTAAGAATATCTTTAGGTATCACAACCACCACAAAGTGGCGAAAAGAAAAATTATAACACAATGGCCAGCATAACGTGTTTATGCGCAGACACCACTTATTGTGCATAAAGATGTGAACTAAGATTTGGTCTAAGAAGAGCTTCAAGAGGTGTAGCTTTCACATTGCCCAACCCAGCACTCTCAGTCATGTCCACATTCTCTCCTGATACTCGAGCAAGTTCAAAACCATGCAATAAACTTGCCAATGCCAAGTGCAAAATTTGCGAGGCCATTGAAGCTCCTGGACATGATCACCCCCCTAAACCGAAAGCCATTGGTTCAAAATTTCTTTTATTTCCATCCATGTGAACTTGACTCTGGATAAATCTTTCTGGTCTAAACTCATTAGGATTGCACCAGACTTGCTCATCCCGATGAATTTTCCAAAGGTTTACTATTTGGCGTGCGCCAGTCGGAATATGATAGCCCGAGAGGTTGCAATCTGCCATGGACTCTCGAGGACCAAGTAGTGGGGCTGGAGGATACAAGCGGAGAGTTTCCTTGATAATGGCTTGCAGATATATGAGATTTCTTATATCTGATTCATCCACTTGCCTGCTGTTGCCAACACGAGTGTGTAACTCATCTTGAGTCTTTTTCAGAACTCTGGGGTTGTTGAGAAGCAAAGAGATAGCCCATACGAGAGAAACCATGGTGGTGTCTATTCCTCCAAATATGAGATTCTACCAACAAAAAAATTTAACTGTTTGTTAGTATGCAAAAGTACAGTAATAAGTGCAATTATTGTCCTTTTCACCACAAATTGCATTTGGGGGGGAAAATTTTATGGACATTGTAACAGAGACTCAAGGGTCTCATTCCTTCATTGCGTATACATAGTTACTCTAGCTAGGTGGACCAATCCAAAGCCTAAGTAATTATAAATATATATGACTAGAGTTGATAATCTTGTACACAATTATAATAATACAAACACAAAATGTACACAATAAGGGACATGACTGTTACGTAAACAAAACATGAAATTGACACTATACATCATAGGAAAGGCATGCTTATGATACAAATAAGTACAATTATAAAGTAAACTAATTATTTATGATTTCTATTCTCAGTATTATTTAGGATTAGCAATTTATGTTAATAGCCGTATTCATGTCTCTACTTTGTATGAAATTTGTGTTAGTGTCAAGCGTTTAAGAAATCAAGTAGAGATTACAAATGATTAAGTTAGAATTTAATCATGTTTGTTTACATCATAATTGTATCTTCATACCGTATATCGTATTTTCTTTTTATTTTCGTATTTCTAATTTTGTGTGTTTATATTTGTGTTATCATGTTATGTTAGCAATAACTAGCTCTAATATTATGTACTTCGCATCATCGACACATGAATAAAGGTTAATTATAGAAAGTATTTATTACTATTTTCATCCTTCTTTGTTATGTATATGTATGTATGTGTGCGTGTGTGTGTGTTTTTCTGTACAATTTGTATACTTGTTTTTGTTAGATGTTAGAAATGAGGCATGTGGGATGCATGAGGCAAAAAAAAAAAAAAAGTTTCATAGGTATTTTTTCCTCACATATATTTCAGAAATATACAATTATGCAGAGTGTAAAAAAATTAAAATAAAGATATGAAATGTTTAAAAAATGTGAAAACATATTTATGTTTTTTGCAACTAATAATAATAATAATAATAATAATAAACTATTGCGGTTAGCCTAAAAATTATCGTTGCCTCATAATCCATTATGTTTTTTCTTAGTATTTTGATAAAATAAAGCCCACAAGGACGAATATTTGATTATTGTGACAAAATCAAATTACTCAAATAAATAAAAAAAAAGGAAGAAAAGAAAGTAAATGTTAAGGATTGAAAATGCACTTTTTCCTAAAATATATATTTTCAAAAGTTTGAATACCAAATAATAATGATGTTTTTGAAAATATTTAGTCATTTTTTGGTCGAAAGAAAGGAAAGAATCTAACCAAAAAGAGAAAAGAAAAAAGAAAAAAAGAAAATCATATAGATATAAGACTTTCAATGTAATTTTATTGCCAGCTTGCTTGTTTTGAAAGGATTATCTATCTGTTAACCTGCGTTGCTTTGAGTTATGTAAATAAAACCTAAACTTTTAAGGCAAATATATATATATAAATTAAATCTATAAATATAATGGTATTTTACCATATGAGTCAATACTACGCCAAGTGAATCATGGTTTTATGACATGTTTGATTTACAAAATTGAATAAGATAGAAATATAATTTAATATTAAGGAAAGAAATAGATAAATAATAGCTATTTTTATAATTCATTTAAATTTTATGGATAAATATGGAAATATGCTAGAAAAAAAAAAAGGGAATAACTCATTTTGTAGCTATGGCAATTACTATTCTACCAATCAAATGCATGAATAAGTTTATAGAGGAAGAGTATGAATCCCGTCAAATACGTCGTTAATATTTTAGTAAAAGATGGAACATTATGCAAAGGTTTTCTCCATTGTTGCTAGTTATATCTTTGTAAGCTTAGATTTTCCTTCTGTGTATAAGAACACGTCTTCGTAATTGATCTTTACTCTTAATTATCTGGCCAAAGTAACTATCGTACTCTAATTAACATCAAGCTAGTCATGCATGCATTTCATATTAATGCACATATATTATGAAATTAACAGAGAAGTTGTTAGGCGTGTAAATAGGCTTATAAATAGCCTTTATTTCTATTTGTGATTCTTTCCTAATAGAGATAGGTTTTGCATAAATATTTTCTTTCTTAATAAAGATAGGTTTTACATATTTCTATTTGTGATTCTTTCCTAGTAGAGATAGGTTTTACATATATTTTGTTTCCTAATTCCTTGCTTGTACACTTGTATATATATTTACAACCTCTCAATGAAAATTATTACTTTTGCCTTTCACAATTGAATCTCTTCTTACATGGTATCAGAGCTCTTTTGAAAGGTCTTAGGGTTTCCTAAGCCGCCGCTATCCACATATTTTTCCACTAGCCCTCATCACTCCTCTTACGTTCCTGTGGCTTCCCAAGAGTCCCAACTCACCTTGAAGTCCATTAACGTAGAACTCGATTGTCCGAATTACACCTATTGGGCCAAGTCTATGACCTCGGTTCACAAGGTTATGGAACTTTGGAAAATTGTTACAGGAGCCTCACCTAATCCCTCAACATAGGCTAATGCATCTGATTCTGACATTGAACTATAGGAGCGCAAAAATTACTTTGTCATCTCTTTCATTCACATGAACTGTTCGAAGGCGATTGCTATGTTTATTGCAGATTTAGATTTTGCCAAAGATGTTTGGGATACACTCAAATTGACTTATTTTCAAAAAGATCTTGCTTGTCAATTTCAATTGGAATTAGAGATTCATCAAGTTCATTAAGGTAACTCATAGAGTATATCAGATTTTTTCGCACAAATGACTATTTTATGAGAACAGTATTATTTTACTTTGCCCGAGACCGTAGTTTCAAATAAAGAGTTTAAATGTTATTTGGAAGAAAACAAAACCTTTCAATTTCTTCATGCGCTCAATGGTGATTTTGAATATCTTAAGGGGTCTATCATCCATCGATCTCCACCACCATTTGTTTAAGATATTCTGCCTGAATTAATCTTTGAGCAAACTCGTTGAAACAAGGTTCTTGATGGTGCTACTGATTCTGCTTTTGCTCTTACATCTAAACCTCATGGTAATCATTAGTTAGGAGAACGTAAAGGTTATTGCAATTATTATTGAAAAACAGGGCATACTAAACAGAATTGTCTTTGTTTGCAACGTAAGAATCAGCTCACTAACCCAAAGTCGAGGCTACCACGTCGTCCATCGACCTACCAACTTCGGTCCCCTCTCTTGATGGCTTGTTTTCCATGAGCCAATTGCAAACTACAGTTCAAGAAATAATTGAAAATGTTGTTAATTAGATTATGCAGAAATAAGGTAATTCTATTGTAGCTTCTGTGACCATTACTCCAGGTATGCCTTGTGAACCCTTATGGTTTTTGGATCCAAGCGCATCAAATTATATGACCTTTTTACCTAATCTTTTTTGCCCAAAATTTCCCATATCTCCAAATATTTCTACTGTCCACATTGCAGATAATTCCTCCATTGTCACCAAGCAAATTGGTATAATTCAATCACCTAAATTGACATTACCACATGTTCTTTATGTGCCTCAATTAATTATGAATCTGATATCAATTTCCCAACTTTGTAATCAAGATCTGCGTGTTTATTTTAACCGAAACACTTGTTATATATAGGACTTGCGGATAGGGACACTATGTGGGAAGGGGCGTAGGTTTGGTTATCTCTATCGCCTTGATTATCTCCATGTTCCCATTAATTCACCTCAACTTGCCGCCTCCGTCTCTCTTTCTCTTTGGCATGATCGCTTAGGATACCCCTCTATATCAAGAATAAAGACTTTAGCTTATAGTGGTAGTTTAGGCTCTGTTTCTCCAACTTCAAAATTTGATTGTCAAAATTGTATTTTGGGAAAACAACATTCTATTCCTTTTCGTTTGAGTAATTCACGAAGTAAAGCACCTTTCAATTTAATCTATAGTGATGTTTGGACCTCTTTTGAACCTTCTCTAAGTGGATCTAAATATTATGTCTTGTTTATTGATGATTATTCTCGATTCTGTTGGTTGTTTATTTTACGCCAAAAGTTTGATGTTTATGATGCATATCTCAAATTCACTACTATGATATACACACAATTTCAAACTCGCATTAAGGTTTTTCGATTAGATTCGGGTGGGGAATATCACTCCAAACATTTTCTTGATCTACTTTCCTTGCATGGCACTTTACCATAGTTATCATGTCCACATACACCTCAGCAAAATGGCATCTCTAAAAGAAAACATCAACATATAATCGAAACAGTTCGCACACTTCTCCTCACGTCAAAACCATCATCTCACTTCTGAGGGGAAGCTACTCTTACAGTTGTGTATCTCATCAATCGTACACCTACACCACTTTTAAATGGCTAAACACCCTATGAACTCATCTATGGTGCTCCTTCCAACTATACTAATCTTAGGAAGTTAGGGTCAACTTGCTTTGTCCTATTACCACAGTCAGAATGTCCTTCAAAACTCTCCCCTAAGTCTCTGTTATGTATCTTTGTAGGGTATGGGATAGAACACAAAGGGTATCATTGTTGGGATCCTCAAGCCAACCGTATAAGGGTTAGTTGGGATGTCATTTTTTTTTGGGAAAATACACCTTACATGTTATTACCAAAAAATTCCACATCTACCCCACCTACATACATTGATCCTTTTACCAAATACTACTCTCAATTTCCCTTACCTACTTCCTTCACCAAGATTGACACCTCATCACCATATGCTGTCGCCAATCCACCCTTAGCCAAACCAACACCTTTTCTTGTGGAGCATCCCTTGGCCCCGCCGTCCTCGCCTAGGTATCCCTCTCCTGCTCGAGCCCCACCCCCTACTTATCAGATTATGATTGCCAAGCAGTTTCTTCTTTTGACGTGCCTGAACCACAAACCTATAAGGAGGCATGTGTGCATCCTCTTTAGGTCAAGGCTATGCAATTAGAATTATCTGCCTTGCATAAAACTGCTACTTGGGAACTCACCTCTTTGCCTCTAGGAAAGTTAATTGTTGGATGTAGGTGGGTATACAAGGTCAAGACTTGTGTTGATGGATTCATAGAGCACTATAAAGCTTGTTTAGTAGCTAGAGGTTTTACTCAGGAACATGGTCTTGATTATGACGAGACTTTTGCTCCTGTTGCTTGCATGACTACTACTAGAGTTCTTCTTGCTCTTGCTGCTCTACGAAACTAGGATCTTCATCAAATGGATGTCTAGAATGCTTTCCTCAATGGTGATCTTAAAGAGGAGGTGTATATGGAGCCTCTACGGGGACTTGAGGTTCGGTCAGGGTAAGTGTGTCGTCTTAAAAAGGCACTATATGGTCTTAAATAGGCTCCTCGTGCCTGGTTTGAAAATTTTCGTTCTATAGTCCTTCAGTTTGGTTTCTAGCAAAGTCTTAATGATTATGCCCTCTTTATCCGTCGTACTACACATGGTGATGTGTTTATATTGCTTTATGTGGATGACATGATTTTGATAGGAAGTGATATTCAAGGCATCTCCAAAATTAAGCAGTACTTGGCTTGGGCATTTGAAATGACAGATATGGGTCAATTAAGCTACTTCCTTAGTATTGAGGTTAGTTGAAGTTCTAGTGGGTATTTTATCTCTCAAATGAAGTATGCCTTCAAAATTCTTCGCCTTCCTCACTTTAGCGATGATAATGTCTGTGACACTCCTCTTGCTATCAACACTAAACTACGGATAATAGATGGCGAGTTACTCTCCACTCTAACTCTTTATCATCAATTAGTGGGCATGCTTACTTACCTTACCATTACTTGCCCAGATATTGCTCATGCAGTTCATGGTCGCGCCTCGTTCCATCCATTATGCAGCTATCTTACGTATTATTCACTATCTACATGGTACTTTGCATCGTGAATTATTATTGTCATCTTCATCACTTCCCACTCTTATTGCCTATTCAGATGTCGATTGGGCTGGTGATGTAACTGATAGGTGTTCTACTACTGGATACTTGGTTTTTCTAGGGAACTCTTTAATTTCCTAGAAAAGCAAAAAGCAAGACACTGTTTCTCACTCTAGTGTTGAATCGGAGTATCGTGCACTCGCGGATACAACTGCCAAAGTTCTCTGGCTTCGGCAATTTCTTGTAAACTTTGGCGTTTCCTTCTCTACTCCCATCTCTATTCACTGTAATAGTAAGAGTGCAATCCAAATTACCCATAATGATGTTTTTCATGAGCGGACTAAATATATTGAGTTGGATTGTCATCTTGCTTGCCATCACTATCAGCTTGGCAATATTGCTCTTCCGTATCTCAATAGCCATGACCAGTTGGCCAATTTATTGACTAAAGCCCACTCCACTCATTGCTTTAGCTACTTACGCGATAAACTTTAGTGTCGGCAAAGACTTGGTATTGGTCTGATTCATTGCTTTAGCTACTCACTCATCATTCTCTTCTTCTTTCTATGTTCCTCCAACCATTTGCTCATCAGCATGTCTAACTTCTTTGTAGTTCTTTTCATCTCTCTATTATATCCTTTATAGTCATACCAGCCAAGACTTGGTATTGCATCTGATAAAAAAAATACCCCAAATAGGACGGAGAACTCCCTCAATGCTTCTCGAAATCTCACCGCCTCCCCGAAATATCGTTTCCCTGCCACCATCCTTAGAGTGATATTCATAAGCAAACCAGCAAACTTTGGCCCCAAATCAACAGCTACATAACCACCTTCTTTACTGACGCTAGTAACCCAATTTTTGTAGAGCTCTCCAATCCACAACTTCACTTCATTTACTCTGATATACTTGAGCATTTCGAGTTTGTGATTTGAAAGCAATTCGGTCGTGACAATCTTTTTAATCTTACTCCAATAAGGACCATAAGGAGCAAAGCCAAACATGGCATAGTTATAACCAAGCAACTTGGAAGCAGCAATCTGTGGCCTATTGGAGAAAACTTTGTCATGAGTAGTAAAACATTCTTTGGCCATTTGAAAATTGTTGATGACAAGAGCTGTAAGCTTGACAGTGAAAGCAGGCCCATATTTGTCTGCCATAGAACCTAAGATTACGTGTGCCAATTTTTCACCACCCAAGAGGGGCATATGGCCAATGATTGGCCATGCACCACCAGCTCGCGGTGGATCGTTGTGTCGTTTTTTCTTGCTTGTGGATAGGTCTGACGATGAAATGATGTAGAAAAAAGACAAACACGATCAGGAAGAAAATGCTAGATGGCACGTTGACCATGATGCTGTTATCCATGATTGAGGGTCCTAGAGGAAAATAATATGGATTTTCGTGATTTTCAGAGGTTAACTTCAGCAATTTATATACTATATTCTAGTCGGCTTAAATTTGACCGATTCATCATGAATCTTGAACGTGCCTACCCAAGAGGAAGTTTACGAATTCGTATTGTATACGTCTCTTTTAAGTGCCATCTGAAATGTCCACGCCGATGGAAGCACACAAAGAAAAAGTTAAAAAGTACATTTCCTATATTATTTTGAGACACGTCTAGCTAGATTATGGGCATGGAGATCGGAGTAACGGAAGTTAGGTAAGGCTATTGTGATGTGTCTTGAGCGTTCTCTTTTAACTATCCGAAAATGAAACTCTCCGTCTCTCTTAATTGTAGCATACGACATGTATGCTTATTTGTAGCATTTATTAATCATATTACTTTATTTATTTGTCTATTTTGATTGGCTTTTATTTTATATTTTAAAATATCTTCTTGCTTTTTTTTTTATTTAAATCATATATATTAATTTGACTACTTTGATTATACTACGTTGTTACATAACTTGCTTTGTATAGCTTTACAATAATATGTAATTTTTATTCACATTATGTGACATACATGTACAAGCCATGTAATACGCATTACACATATTAATTCAAGAAACGGTTACTGGACCCCAACACGTCTGTGAGATTAATTAAGAACTACCAGTAACACAATAATTGAGCAATTCGATCTCTTCTTCTATCTTTGATCAGATAGTGCATGATGATGGTCTCAGTCCTTCGAACTCGATTGCTCGGAATAATTAACTCATATCTCACCGACCACTCTAACCAAGTTGCCATGAGATACTAATTTTCTTATCTTGGAAGGCGATGAATTCAATCTTGGCATATATTACCGATACAATTAAGAA
Source organism: Laguncularia racemosa (assembly GCA_037954665.1). Lineage (NCBI taxonomy): Eukaryota > Viridiplantae > Streptophyta > Magnoliopsida > Myrtales > Combretaceae > Laguncularia > Laguncularia racemosa. The sequence goes on from JBBMOL010000146.1 coordinate 1,088,411, forward strand.
GAAAGTGTTGCATAACAATAACAGAAAATAAAAAAGATCTAAAAGAATCCTAGGTTATTTAGAGAATTATGTTTGAATTTCAGTTACAATAGAGATATATTAAAGAATATAGCCAATAAAAATTGAATATATTAAATAGATGCTATAACAAATTTGGAGGACAGAAATATAAAAGAGAAAATATAGATAGCGATTACCATTTTTGACACCTAGAAATTTCATGTTCTCAGGAGTTACGTTTGGCACTTGAAGTCCAAAATTTTCCAAAATCTTTCATCATCTAACATCTCGCAAGAAAACACAACCAAGGTTGTCAAAATCACGATTTTACGTAGAATCGCTAGGGGGTCCGTAGAATCGGAACGTAGAAACGGAACGTAAAAACGTAAGTTTTTACAACCTTTATAAAATAACCTTTAAATATTAAAAATTTACTTACAGTAGTCATTAAAAAATATAATAGATAATATAAATTAAAAATTTCAGCATAGAATTGGATCATAAATCACAATAAAAGTCATAATATAGATAATCAAGCATAAGTTGTATAATATAAATAATCAACCATAAAAATAATCAACTAAAAGTCTCAATAAAAGTTATGAAATCATAAATCATATTACAAAACAAGAACTAAAATAAATCATCACAATTTCCACCATTTCTCTAATCCATATCATCATCATCATTTGCATCTTCATCATCTTCTTCTTCATCAATGTCAACATCATCATGAGGTGTACTGCTACCAATGATTTCCATATCCTCTAATTCCAAAATTTTTGAAGTTCCTATTTGCATTTCAACTTCAACATTATCAATATCATGAAGGTCCAAATCATTTGGGATTAGGGAATTACTGACAGGACCCTCTAAATTGACATAAGCACCAATTTTGTCCTCCTCTGCATCATCTTTATCTTCATCCCCTAGACTTGGAAAGATATGCAACACACCTTGACCTTCATTCTCATTTGATGAGTCAAACACATTTTTTTCTTCAACTATCCATTCATCATCATATGAGAGATCTTCAACAGTGAAAGTAGAAGTATCAGTGTCAGCAATGCATCTTTCTTTCCTATTTCTTAATTTCAAGTTATGCATTACAAAGACTAAATCATTCATCTTTTGTTGATGCAGCCTATTCCTCCTTTTGGTATAGACCTGAAAATGAAAAAGGTTATACATAACTTTATAAGATTCATAATCTTAATAAGTAATAATATATATAATTGAATAAAAGAATTATTTGTATCGTACCATTTCAAATGCACTCCAATTTCGCTCACAACCTAAAGAACTACAAGTCAAACTTAAAACACGAATAGCAAACTTTTGTAGTTTTGGGCATTCATCTCCATATGAATCTCACCATTTAGCTGGAGCTTTTTTGTTTCTTGCTAACCTTGCAGCTTCAATGCCAAATAGTCCCTTAACATCCTTAAATCTTTCAAGCTGCATATCAATCTTACACCTTTCTGTTGGATTAGAAACCATACGCTCTATGCAACCATATAATCCAATCTTAACATCAGCATCAACTTTAAAATCATCACTATAATGATAATGGGGATTCAAATAATAAGCTGCAGCATGCAATGGTCTATGAAGTTGAAGCTCCCATCTCTTGTCAATAATCTTGAAGATAGGTTCATAACTACATTAAATAAATACGATTTCAACTTAGAAATGAAACTTTAAAATTAGCACTAAAGAAAATATATATATATATATAGCTAACAAGTTACGATATTACCTTTTCTTCACATTGTTGAAGTTTGCTTTAATTTTCTACTTAGCATGATCCATTTCTGGATAAATGAGACCCATAGTTGGTTGATCATTAGAATCCACTAATCTAAGCACTTTGATCAAGGGAAATGCAGCTTTAAGGCAAACAATAACATTCTTCCAAAACCTACTATCCAAAACCACTTGTTGAATCCGCTTTCCATCACTTGTGGTCGAATACTTACATGATTTCCAATGACTAGAAGTGAAAATCATCATCAATGCAGTTTTCAACTCACAAAGGCAACCTAATGTCAAATACGAAGTGGCAAAATGAGTTGCACCAGGTCTAATCAAGTCCCTTCCTTTAGTGTATCTTCTCAAAATTGAGATAAGTATAGTCCTGGAATAAATATATGTAGTAATTCGCCTTCCTTTTGCAATTATCCCCTGATGGATCTTCAAATAATTCTCAAAGTCTTCCAAGATCAAATCGATGCAATGTGCAGCACAAGGTGTCCAATATAAGCATTTTCTCTTCTTCATCAATTTTTCTCCTGCTGCTTTATAATTTGTAGCATTATCTGTAATAACTTGTACAACATTTTCCTCTCCAACCTTCTCCACAATATCATCTAACATTGCCAAAACTTTGTCGGTTGTCTTGGATACATCAGAAGCATCTATAGATGATAAGAAGACCGTTCCTTTAGGGCTATTAACCAAGAAATTGCATATGGAACGCCTCTTTCTATCAGTCCATGCATCGGACATAATAGAGCAACTTGTTTTTTTCCATTCAGCTTTGTAGTCATTAAGTAATTCCATTGTTCGAGCTACTTCTTTCTTCAAACAAGTCACCCTTAGCTCATGATAAGAAGGAGGTTTAAGCCCACATCCATATCGACCAACCACTTGAAGCATCTTCACAAACTCTGGATTTTTGACACAATTAAATGGAATTGCATTAGTATAGAAAAAACGAGCAATTTGTTGGCTACATTCTTCTCTCAAATCTTTCTTCATGAATTGGTTAATTGTACCTTGCGTTGCTCGTGTTCCACTTTCACAATTTTTTTTTTGTTTCAAAAAGAAGTCCATGCAATTCCTTTCTTTTTTGTTTATCCCTATTTGCTCCACCTCATCATCAGCATCATCAGAATCTTCAATGCCATGAATTTGTTTTCTCTTCATTTCTGATAATTTTGCCGCTTTTAGCAACATTGTTAACATTTCATTTTTTACATCATCCGGGACACTGGTGCATGGCTCTACATCTTTACGCGTACACCCTAAGTGATTCTTGAATCTATAAATGCCTCCACTAACAACTTTATTACAATACTTACATTTAACTTTTTTTCCCATTGTTGTCTACATCAATTCCATGCCCCCAACCTACATCAGATCTACTTCCAAGTGAATTCTTTCTTTTTGAACTCTCTCTAGATGATTTGGAAGATGACATTTTAACTCAATCGATACTTAAAATCTTGTAAGAAAAAAGAAAAAAGAAAAAAGGAGTAAAGAGAGCTATGATAGAAAGAAGAAAACTAGAAACTATAAACTATAAAGTACTATTACATATTCACAAATTACATATATAAAGTAAATTGCTCATGCTCATGCTCATGTAAGATGTAACAAGTAATTACTAACTACAATTTACAACTAGAAGAGATAGCAAGAAAAATAACTATAAAGGTTTTCTTTAAATCATCATCAAGAAAAGGAAAGCAAAACATAAGGGTTAACAAGCTTTACATTCCATAAAGCTAGAAAAATGAGTATATTATAAATTTATAACTAAGTAATATAATCCCATTTCCAAATTATAACAATATAACTTAGCATACCACATGCTCAACCTAAACCCTCCAAATGCAACTTGTATGAAGGATTAAGTTTCTTTGGAATTGGCTTCATTGATATTTAAGCACATAATACATTTGGATGGGATATCAACTTGGATTGAGATCGGATAAGATAAGAAAACATGAAGAAAAATGCTTTTTGGAAGGAATAGGGGAAGAGCACGGCCGTATGTCAAGGAAACACGCCCACAGAAGCACACACGGTTTAACACACGGTTGAAGGCACGGTCGTGTGTTGAGCTTGGAAAATACACAGAAGTACACACGGTTGAAGACACGGCCGTGTGTTGAGCTTGGAAAATACACAGAAGTACATACGGTTGAACACGCGGTTGAAGGCACGGCCATGTGTTGAGCTTGGAAAACACACAGAACAGAAGTACACACGGTTGAGTACACGGTTGAAGGCACGACCTTGAAAGCCATCAACCCATTCACAATCACAACTCACAAGCATAAAAATTCCCATGATACACTACATTATAACTGTACAAGTACAAGTATAGTCATACAAGTCATACCTAACACAAAACTCGCGTCTATGAAGATGGATCTCAACTCGATGGCGGGTGGCCTGCTACAAGAACGATCGCTGGCTCGCTGCACGGTGTTCTTTGTTCTGATAGTATCAAGTATAAAATCAGGTCACTGCTCAATGTGGAAGTGGATGTGGAATGAAGGATCGCTGGCTCGCTTCTCCTCTCTCGTCGTCATCGCTTTTCACTATCTGGTCTGTCTCTCACTATCTCTCTTCAACGTACAGGAACACCAGTAGCAGTAAGGCCAAGCCGAAAATTGCAAAGGATGTGCTGGGTTGCCGATTGGGTTGGGTTGGGCTTGGATCCGATCCGAAGGGATTTAAGCCTGCAATTGGATAATTGTGTGGAATCGGTAGAAATGTGCAGAATCGCGATTTTGAACGATTTTACTATTCAAAATTGCGATTTTACTCCGATTTTGATCCTTCCGATTTTGTATGTGAGTTAACTGGGATTGTATATGTAAACTCGTAAAAACGTGGAATCGTACGAGTTGAAACGCGATTTTGACAACCTTGAACACAACCAAAACACACAAATTAGAGTCATATTGTTATATTACGGTAGAAAACAAATAAAATCTGTGAATAAAGTGTCAACACATAAAGAATTAAAGTCATATTGTTATATCACAATAGAAAACAAATAGAATATGTGAATAAAGTGTCAACACATAAAGAAAAGATCAGAATATTAGAGGCCCTAGACAACTCAAAGAACACAAAGAAAAAAACATATCAAAGCAATACCTACGGTATTGTGCAATAGATAGAGTAATTAGCGTAACGTTGGAGGTATATATTTGTCGGGTTTAAGGGCTGTTGATGAAGAGTTAAAAAGAGTTGGGCTTGTTAAAGGGCCATGCCTTTCCTATAGGCCTATTAATTACCCTCTCTATACTTTGAATTATGTTCAAATATCACATTACTCACAGCACATATTTTAGGTTCAATTTTAACCATTACCATAGTATGACCTTAATTGGATAAGACATTAAACATGTCAAGTTCAGGAATTATTTATACTAGTTAATCAAAGAGAAGTTACCAATGCTCAAGCGATTAACATGTGATGTTTCCTTTTGATGGGTCTCGTCTAGCATAACACGTAGCTTGCATATTTATTTATATGATTTGAACATAAGTTCTTAAGTTCAATGAAAGCGGCCTAATCAATGCAAGTATTAGTCGTATTGATAGTGTTCTCTCTAGTCAATTGATTGACAAAACGCATACTTGGAATTATGTAATATTTGGAACTCTTACCGATAACTATCATAAAATCATTCTTTATATTTCTAATTATTCAAGGAGTTATATTGTAAACGAAATTCGGCTAGAAAAAATTTGAATAATCAACACATACTGCCTTTCATTAATCACAAAATATGGATATATTTAATAATCCTTTGGTTATAGGGCATACACTATCAATCTCCCACTTGCCTTAGTGCTAATTTTGCGCACTTCTAACACACGTTTATCATGTTTACCTTGATGTAAGTAAGGCCTTAGTCAAGAGATATTATCATTTGTTGCCAATTTGGAGAGTACAACATCGCCCCACTAGATGATCTCCATCAAGGCATGCTACTTTCTGAGCACATGCTTGGATCGCGACCCTAGCTCCTCAGCTTAAGGTGCAGTCATATTGTAATCACAATACAAAATGATGGGCTAACTAGCTAGCACCGTTATATTTCATGTTATTATTTATTATATTCTTTGGTCCCATTGAATCAATAATTATTTTTCATGGTATCATGGGTTTTACTTTATTAAATTTCTAAAATAAATATCCTATTACACGTACTGTAGTTACAAGAAAAATGAATTTACTTTCGGGTAAATCTAACACGGAATTAAGAAAGGGAAGGCTCGCCCCCTAGTGTAACAAGCTTGCATCCGTCCTCAAGGTCGTGAGTTGAGATTTAAACATAACTGATAAATTGGTTGTGTTATGAATTAATCAAATATGAACCCCTTTAAACCATGTTATAAAACTTGTTATACGAATTGCCAGCCAGAGTTGTTTATGGGTGTAACTAGAAATGCTTGTTTAATATTTTCAGTGATAGGAAATATTGTGAAATAATTACTATGCATTCAAATACAAGTGAGAAGAATAGTAACCATTCCATATGAAATAAAGGGAATGAAGTTTTATATGCGAATTGTCTGTGCATCCCACACTGTCCTCATTATTATTTTTGTTCATTTTATGAGTTGTGGACAATTTCTTTTCTTATTTGTACTTCTCCAACGACTTTTCTCAAGGAGGAGAATTCCAAAATTGGTGCGTTTGCCGTCCTTGACACGATTACACGAGCTTCATGCACTTGACATCATTGACATTACTCGAACGTTGTTAATTGGTATGTTCAGAACAGATGAATTACGTATACAAGTAGTACTGTGTTATAAAAACGTGGATGTTGGTAATGGAGGTAATACTGTTGCATAGTTAGGTTTGACGATTTCCTTTTTCTTATGCCAAATCAAAGATATTCCATTACCACTTTCTTTGTTAAGTCTTGTAAACCTTTGCAGTTCTTTCCGTAATTAGAATTAGAGAAAGAATAAGGTACTTCTCGAGTTATATAAGAATCGCCACTGCTGACATTGCTTCTACGAGTTCGAAAGCGTTGACTCAAGGCCGTCCAGAAATGCATTGAAAGTAAAGATAAATTACTTACAGAGCCCGCGCAATAAACGAATACAAAAGTAATAATAATAATAATAAAAAAAAAAACTTAATAATAGGATAAAACAATAACCTTGAATTACGATTCTAATTTCTCTTTTGAAAATAACAAATGTAAATGTAGGTTTATATTTTTAAGTATTATAAAAAAATATATTATCCAATGAAATATTTGATGAAGCATTGACTATCCCCAACTTAATGTATCAGCTAAATAAAGAAAATTGAATAAAATTAAATTATTACTTACAAGTGTATAATTAAAAAAAAATATGTATTCAAACATTCTAAACTTGGAAGTCATGTGTTATATTATGTCTATAGCAACTAACTAGGAATATCTACACTTGAAAGTCATATGTTACACCATGTCTATAGCAACTAACCAAGAATATCTTCTATAATAAGGAATTTGTTTTAGTAGAATAAGTAATTTGAAATAATTTATTTCCGGAGAATGTAAAAGGAAAGAGCTTCCAAAATTATATTAAATTTGATAAAGAAATTATAGAAATACTTTAATGATAATATAAAAAGAAAAAATACAATAAAGGTAAGAACTTTCAAAACTATATATTATAATATACTTGACAAAGAAAGTGTGGAAATACTTTATTGATACCTATGGGGGTTTTGGCTCAAGTGCGGGGTCACGTGGGTATTATGTGTAAACGCACTACATGTGACCTAATGAGGAAGTGACACGTGTGAAGATGATTAGGGGGTAATTGAGATGGGAGGAGGAGTAGTCAGTCTTAAAGAAGGCCCAACTTTCCGGTGATAAGTGTATAATTTGTGAGATAAATATGAGTAAGTGATAATTCGAGTCTTTTGGAGAAAATCCGGCAAAGTAATCACACTTTTTCCCTAAAAAAACCTCTTCTCTTAGTCAAGATGCATAAGGTATTTATAGTGTTTGGTTATAAATCTCATATGTCGGATAGTGATGGTAATCAACGGTTCCTAGCAAATGAGACCTCATATGGGTCTTGTATGGGTTTAGGCCCACTAAAGGTTTTTAGTGTGTGTGTGTATAAGTCTTATTTAAGAAAGGTTGGATCGGGCGGACCGATCTAACAGGCCCTACTTTAAGCTCACCATGTCAAATCTCTCCTGATCATCCCATGACGTAGACGTTACTCTTTGGGCCCTATCACCTCAACCCAAAGAATCAAATCACTTAAAATAACAAGCCATGAGCCCATGAATTTGATTCAGTACCCTACATTTTTGCCTCCTGACTAAAGTCTTTCGAGTGAGATCGAAGGGACTTGGGCATCAGATGAGCCTTTGTCATGGCTAGGAAATTACTTAGCGCATTTGCACTTGTAGAATAATTGCACTGCTGTCGTATATACTTATATAGTATAGAAGCCTAGCGCCAATACTTGCATAGTAATTTAAGTTTTTCTTAGTGCACCAATATGTAACACTATTTAATCGTGTGCATCGCTTTAGCTAGCTAAGATTATATCATCTCTTCCTTTTCATCAATATAAATTAATAGGAGTATTGAAATGCTTGTGGGTATCAATAGGCATAGTGGATTGATGATCCGTCCAACATATTAGCCCCAATAAGACCATTCTACTTAACGACTTCGCATTAAGATGTCTTATTTGACAATGGTCATGCAAAAGTGGTTGAGGTATTGATAATTTAATCAGAGTAGCTATCCTAGATATCTTTCTTAATTTGCTAGATGTTGAAGAGAGCTTGACCTTTGAATTAGCTAACAAAATTCCATAGAAAATGTCTACTATTTCTTTTCTCATGATCAAGTCTACTAGTTTGCACCTATGTTTTTTTTCATTTTTTTATAGCACATACATTATAATCACCAAGGGTTGATTATGTAATGAAAAATGTTTCATAAATTGAAGCAAATCAAATTTATTAGACAATGACTTTATCAATAAGCTCTTCATTTCGATCTTATGACATATCTATAATCTATGTATGATTTTAGAATGAAAATGGATAGTTACATTTACATAAAACTAACAAGTAAAATAATTATACACCTAGTAGTTTTCAACACTATAATAATATAATAAAGAAAGTAGTAAGGTTTGTGATAAATAGGGTTTCACATATATGAGGAAAAGGATAATGAGGGCCCTTAAACTTCAGTATATAACTATAAAGAAGTACATCAACTCAATAATTGTGAGTTTATAGAGACAAATGATTTAATTAACATTGTTAAACTTTTATCCCCCATGGAATGACAAGTTATCCCTTTTCATCCTAAGTTGCAAGCAACATATATTATTTGAGATTATATATATATATATATATATATATATGAAATCTTAACAGAGTCATGGTCAACATTCTTAAATTTAATCACCTTAAGAGAGGTATCTTATGAATCAGATAACTCATACTGCATTAATCGTATGTCATGTGTGTGTTGGGGTGTGGCTCATACTTCCTTATGATAAGAAAGCACATGGGGTCCTACTGTTACGGGACGCTTGTAATTGAGTGATATAAGGAGAGACGAGAGATGATAATTATAGTGAAATCTTTTGCTGGATGAAGCCCTAGTTAACTGGTGAACCAAGATAATATCCTATGTTCCGATTTCCCCTTTTTATTTTATTTTTATTGTTCCCTGACCCTAACCCTAACAGTTTAATACTAAATAGGAATATATATTGCAAAGTCTTCAGCACAAACCAAGCCATTGTACAATTACAAATTTCAGCTAAACTTGTGCAATCAAAATGAATTACTAGATAGCACAACTATACCAATGACTGGTATGTTGCATTCTCTCTATCTCCATAATCCTAAATAAAGATTGAGATAAGATGCTCTTAAAGACTTTCTAAAAAAAAATGTAATTATTCGTATAATATAAGGTTGACCTCATTAAGTCAGATTGGGATCCTTAAATGTTTTTTTCTAATATAGGAAATCATTTATTTCATAGAATAAATTTTATTCCCTTTTTATGCATTCGTTTATGGTAAGATGGAAATAGACCATGTTGAGATGAGGTAATAGTTACTAATTGATGATAATGAACCAGCAAAATTGGAACGGCATCTGATAAAATTGGAACGACATCTTCTTCCCCTTCCCTTTCCTCTGCATCAATTTTTTTTTTTTTTTACAGCAAAGCTTGCTTCTTTGGTTCGTTTCATATTCCACATTTCCATGTCAGACGGTATGTCTGTAGATTTTTTTTTTTTTTTCAAAATTGGTTTGTCAAATTAGGATTAACTCAAGGAATCCATACTATTCAGGAAACTCTAATCGGTTAATTTGGTGTTTTGATAGCGACGTGGAGTAACTACAACCATTGTATCAAGCTTCGTCATTTGCATTTGCTCTCTATTTCAGGACATTTCAGTTCAATAACAACACGAAATGACTATAATAGATGTATTGGATCTCCGATGTAAACTTGTTATTTGTTGTGGGACATTTCAGTTGCTACTGGCCTTGTTGAGTACAATATATTCATATATTCCTGAACTCCATTTTACCACTTGCGGAGTTAAACCTGCGGAATTTAAGCTTGAAGATATCTCGTACAGTTAAAGGTATTTTACGTCTGTTTTTTTTTTTTTATTATTAATTTATTGTCATTTGCTTTGGTTCTTGTACGGATACGTTGATTTATTGTTTTAATGTCTGACAATAGCATATAATCTGCCCTTTGAACAAACATGGCCAACGGTAATAGCAATAGATAACAGGAAATTTCATTTTGCTGCAAATCACGCAGCGATTTGGCGTTTGTTGGAACTTCGCTAATGGATTTGTATGCTAAACTGGGGAATATGGATGGAGCAATGAAAGCATTTGCAGAAAATGTCATTTCGCAATGTTGTCTCGAGGACCATTGTTATCTCGAGTTTCGTCTAGGAGGATGATGTTGCTCCCGCAATCAATTTGTTCAAAGAAAATGAGAAGTTGGGGGAAAGACATGAATAATTGTCATTGCTATACTTATTGCTTGTGGGAAAGGCTTGTTAAAATGTTTGAATTAAATATTGTATCTTATAACACTTTGATTTCTGGCTACGTGTATTCCAGGAAGTTCCGTCATACATTGGGACTGTTTGTTCAGTTATATAGATTAGAAAATCGTCCAGCTGTTGATGCATTCTCCTTTACGGCGGTGTGGACTGTGTGCGGTCAAAAAATTTTTTTTTTTTTTTTATGGCTTGGGAGGTCAGTATATTGTGTTCGATGAGATGATACGATTAGTTGGAACTCAGTAATCGTAGCATGCATAAGAAATGATGAACTTGAACATGCTTTTGCATCTTTGCACCGAATGCCCAGTCTTGATACGATCTCGTATAATGGAACAATTCATGCCATCGCTCAGTTTGGAGAAATAGAAAATACCATCTAGATTCTTTTCAATATGCTAGAGCCTAATTCATCCTCATGGAATTCAATACTAACTGGGCGTGTGAATCGAACTCAAGCTCAAGAAGGTTTGAATGTCTTTATAAGGATGAAATCTGAAGGTGTCAGAATGGATGAGTACACACTTACTAGCATATTAAGCAGGGTTGCAACCGAGGCGGCTTTGACTTGGGGAATGGTGATTCATTATCTCTTAGTGAAGTGGGACTTTGGTTCATCCTTAATTGTTGGCAGTGCTCTAATGTTACTAAAAAAAAAAAATCAAGGCCAGTTGCTAGAAGACCTTTTGGCCGTTGTAATGTATTGCTCAGAGCAATCCCTAAATCAAATGTATTCCTTAATTTATAAAAGCTTTCTAATTTATCTTAAAAAAAAAATCAACTCAGCTTCCATAGTAATGTTGAATGACTATAATTCTTGTATCAATTCATGTCCCTTGCGTTCGTTCTTTATTACAGGACATTCTATAGCAACAATAGAATGACTATAATAATTGCATTGGACCTTGTGACATAAATCTGTTATTCGTCATGGGACATTCTTGTTGCTGGAGAGCTTTTGTTGGTTAATTTCCATCTGGCAATTCTTGATAAGTTAAAGATAAGGTTCCTCTTCCTTCATGAAAAACTTCATGCTTTATGAACTGTAATTCCAGTATTGTGTATACAATTTTTTTTAAATAAGTTTGATGATTTAGTAGGGTTTCGTAGTATTATGCTACACTCTCGATTGATGGAACTATTACTCTCTTTTTTTTTTTTATTCTAGCGTCTTCTTTTTAGTATCCTTTCTTTCATTGTAAGAGTAATCTACCCTCATTTACCTTTACAGGTAGTAAGGTCATTGGGAGACTTTCAACACTTTTCTCTCCTCCCCCCCATTTTTGTTTTAACTAGTATTGATTAGATTTGGTTGTTGCTACCACTTGCAATGGGTAAGGGCACTAGAAAGGTTAAATCATGTAGTGGGGATTAGTGACAAGGGTAAAGAGATAGTAGCATATTCTGACAGTCGCATAACCATGGTATCTTCTTGTCAGAGCAATGGCCTGACCCGATGATTAAGGAAGATTTCTTTTGGAGTTGCATAAGCAAAAGAGATAAACAGAAGCACCAACATGTTGATGGCATGTGGCATTTCATAAGACAAGAGCCTAAGGTTGAAGCTAGGGAGAATATAGAGGAGACTTCTATATTATGCCTTAGGAACAAAAGGGGGGGAGCTTCCCCTATCAAATACTTAATTTTTTATTCATAAGCAAGCCGTGCCGAGCTGGCGTCCCTAGGTGAATCACATCATGGGCAACCCGAGATATGTAGATACCTTGGAGTCCATAGAAATCTACTACCTTGTGATGATTTCCTCCCGTTTTGGGTTTCCTTGACCAAATGAAACGGATTTTTGGCGAAGTATTATGACTTGCTAGAGTACACAGACACACACTTTTGTAACCTCTTGGGGTGAGATCACTCCTATATTGGAGGACATGTTCACACTCCTTCACTTTTGTGATTTTGGGTTGATTGACATTGTGATTGCCGATGTAACTAAAGAAGATGAAGACATTATATCAGCCTTAAAAGAAGCAATGGCGGTGGCTATTGATAGTTGTAAGAAATTTACTTTCTCTTTGTGGATCAAATATTTTTTTGAGCAAAAAAGTTTGGATGACTCAGATGATCGATATAAGTAAGTTTTCTTAGTGCCATGTGTGATGATTTCCCCCTTTTTTTATCATATAAGGTTTATTTTAATTAACTCACTTACCATTGTTTTTGTTGTTCTTAGGTTCGAGCTCGAGGCCTTCCTGGCATGTTGGTTGTCTTTGTGTGTATTTCGTGGTGGTCCAGCTGATGGTGTAAGTTGTTGTTTTTTTCATTTAGTCGTTCATATAGTGCGTAGCACACGTTTTTCTTTAGGATTATTTTACCTTAGGTCTTTGTATCAGCATTTGGACTTGTATCATGAGGCTTTAGTTTGATCAAAGGGGCATTACATCGTACTATTACATGTCGATGTGGTGTTTTTGCAAGTATTCTTCACCGAACGGTTCAAAAGACACTTTGGTTCACCTCTAAATAAGCCTAGTCCTGTCGAGCCTAGAGCCTTCACATGGATTGATAGAAAGCCTTTAGGTTCGCTATTTCATGTAATAGATGACATGAAGGAGGTGAATTTTCGGCCTTACACAAGCAGATTAGCCGGTTATTTATGGTTTCTAGAGTTTTATGCCAAAGGGTCGAAGGATATGGCGAACCTTCTTGGGGCTTGCGAAAGACTCAATGCTGGCTAAGTGGGGTTTATCTTATGGTGCTCACTTGGGGGTCTTCCTTCTCTTCATGATTGGAGAGACTCCTCTAGCTGTTCTCTAGAGTGTGAAGTCATGTTATGCTCGCCTTATAAAGTAACTCGATAATTTTGTTTCAACCAAGGAGTTCCTTTGACCATTCACATAAAAGAGGATTTTAATTCGTGTTGCCAATCACTCAATCCTGCAAATTTTAGAGATGTTCATCTAGATACGAGGCAATTATATTTCCCCTCTTTATCACATTCTGGACTTGTCTCTATTGGGTGGTTGATATACTAGACTAACTGTTTAGATGATTTTAAGAAGTATGTGAATATGTCCATTGAGGAAGAGCTACTTAAGGAGTCTATTTTTAAATATGACTTTCAATTTCGTCTCCCGAATGAAAAGGTAAAGTCATCTGCTAATGCAAAGAATAAAGCATCAAGCAGTCCTTCTACTCCTTCTTCATTGATTATGAGGTAAGTAAAGCAATCGCGTGTTCAGGAGGTATTACCATTATTTATATGTATCTTATTCTTCTAATTTTCAACTATTACTATGCACTCATGCTAACTTTTTTCCTTTCTTTTGTTGCAAGACAAAAGAGATCACATTGCTATCGATCCCCCCCGTTAGTCCTTCGAAATCGACTCCTTCTAGTATTTCACCATTCCTCAGTCATTACAGTGTTAGGAAGGAGCTTCGAATTAGCAATCGTCCTGCTATCGTCGATGTTATAAATGAAGAAGATGATAACAAAATGGTTGATTTGGAGGACACTCTCGAGCACAGTATTGATAGTGGTAAAGATACTTTAGTTCATGTTGATGATAGGGAGATTGAGCCGTTACCAAGTAATAATGTTGAGTCAAATGCTAACATTTGTATGGATGACATTGATAACGACGAGACTGAACATTTCGATGAGCATGACATTCAGGCTTATGCTAATGAGTTGAAAGAGGCAGGGCCCTTTGATAACTAGACAGACGGGACATTAAATGAGGCTTCAATCGGTATTGCTATGTCCCATGACACACCTGCTCTTTGTAGCGAAGTTACTTTACCTATGAACCTTCCTAATATCATCCCTCCCCTAGTTATTGAAGTACCAAGACAGAATGAAGAAGGCTCCATGAGTATATTGCAAGCGGCTTCATTTCATGGGTTTGTGGTTCATTCACAACTCCTGCCTTCACTAGAGCACTTGTACGAATTGGAGGGGGAATTTTGGTCTGAAGCTATTTGTCAGGGTTCTAAATTGAGTACCGTTATGGTATCCATGCGTGATGTCCCTTCTGAATAGACATTAGAGTTCATTATCTGAAAAAGAACTGAAACTCATCATTAATAGTGTTGAAGAGGCACGAGCATTAAAATTCAAAGTTGGTGGTATATAGTCTATTGCGATTGAGGCAAGGAAAGTTTTAGGTTGTCAAGACTTAATAGAACAATGTAAGGAAGTTTTAGAGGAATTGTCGAAGATTGATCTTAAAATGGAGGCTAACTTAGCTAGTCTGGATGTTAATTCCTTAGTCCAATCTGTTATAGGTTCTTGATTTGGCATTACCCCTTTTATTTATTTTACGTCATATGTAAACTTGTTTGATGAACGATGATTTTTGTCTTGATTTAAAAGCTAGTTTCATGCCTTTATGGATTTTCTCCCTCTTTTTTTTTTTTTTTTTTTTTAAGGTGATATGTTGTTCATAGCACACTTAATAGTAGTTACACTTACATAAATAACATGATAGGGCATAAGTCGATAACATGTCTCCTGATCTTTTAGAGAAAAATTGCTAAGGGGATATTACCTACTACTTAACAAGTCACTTGTAAAATTGCTAGCAAATGCATTTAATAATAGAATCATCATGTTTATTGAGGGTGTTATGCTATGTGTTTAAGAAATGATATTTTCACTAGTCAGCATGGCATGACCCACAAGACATTGCGCATTTAGGAGATTAATCTACTACCAAATAGTAGCAATATAATGTGTGTAATGTGCGTTAAGGAATTAAATTTCTATCCTTACAGCAACAAATGAAATCTTTCAGACAAAAAGATTGGAAGTAAGTTCTCATGTCTTGAGATGTGTTTTCATTGATCTCACTTCTTGTGTTCATTCAGCCTATTACAAATGAAACTTTTTTATGTATTGGAAATTGATAGGAGCTGTGATAGCATCCGTATTTAGATTACGAAGTTTACAGTAACCACTATCATGAACTTCCTCAACGATAAATGGTCCTTCTCATTTAGGTGAAAACTTTGGAGCTGGGATACCTTGATGCACTTGATCTGTTGCTCGAAGTACGACATCACTCTTTTGAAATGACCTTTTTCTCACTAAGCGGTTATAGGCTACACCTAGTTTTTGTTGGTAATGAATTAACTTATGCTTAGTAGTATCTCGCCTCTCCTCCAAGGCTTCTAGATCCAGCATATGCAAGGCGTTTGGTTCAAGCTCAACATTGATGGCTAAGCATGCATATGGAATCAAGACTTCCACCAGGACTATTGCTTCAGTGCCATATATTAGAGAGAAAGGTGTCACTTGAGTTAGCTTTTGCTTCGAAGTTCTATATGCCCAAAGTGTTAATGGCAGCTTATCGTGCCATTCCTTATGGTTATCATGAACCATACGACTTAACACCTTTAACAAACTCTTGTTGGTGGCCTCTGCCTGACCGTTTCCTTTTGGGTAGTAAGATGTGGACTTAACATGATTTATACCATAGGAAACCATCAATTGTCGTACATGAGTATTGATGAAAGGAGTACCATTTAGACAAGATGCACTTCGGAATGCCGAATCTACATATAATGTTTTCCTTCATGAAACTTGCAATTGCTGGTTTTATAGCCTTTTTTAAGGGGGTAGCTTCCACCCATTTCGTGAAACATTCAGTTCTTGCCAAAATCCAAATGCACCCTCTTGATGGCGGATGAATTGGGCCAATCAAGTTGAATGCCCATGTATGGAAGGGCCATGGCATTGTCACACTATGGAGTGTAGTTGCAGGAGCATGAATAGTGTTACCATGTTGTTGACAAATGTGACTTCTTTTAACAAAATTGAAAGTGTCATCTTCCATAGTTAGCTAATAATAACCCTTATTGAGCAAGTGATAATATAATTTCCTTCCTCCTTGATGCTCTCCACATTCTCTAGCATGCACTTTAGTCAATATTGCTTTTGTTTCAAGAGGTGCAATGCATCTAAGAGGCTTTCCCATGAATGAAACCTTGTATAGTTCATCCTCATGCATAAAATATTTTCTTGCCTTTGTTTTCACAAGCCTTACATTCGTATTATCGGTAGGCAGTGTATTATTTTTCAAGTAGTCAATGTACGGCCGTTGCCAATCACTTGCACTTGCCACAAAGTTACATTCCTTCTCGTTAGGTAACTCAGAGCATTTGGGACAATTTGCTTGTACTTGGAATACATCCTTAGACATTGATGGCCTATAGTATCATGCGTGCTGAATGCGACAGTATAAGGGAGGACCCTCTTCTCCACACCAAATCTTATAGTATTTGTCCAATTTCAAGTGATCTTCTTTTATCCCAACATAACGGGACAAAACACCTTCTGGTCCCTTGTAATATAGTGATTTGTTGACTTGAATGAAATTCTTCAGTGTTGAAACAGAAGTTGCACTTGGGTGCACTGATTGTTTCTTTACCAACATGTGCCAATCATCATGTGCTTCTTCATTCTCATCAACAAGACCCAATGCAGTACATGGGATAGATTTCTTAAGTATCCAAATATCTAAAGCAGTACTTGCATCTTGGATTAGGACTTTTGAAGCTAATGTGGCTAGAGTGTCTACATATCTATTGACAGATTGAGTTGTATGCTCATAGCGTACTGACTGAAATTTTACTACTAGAGCCTATACTGCAGCCTTGTAGGGTGCTAATGCAGGTTCTTTGAGTCCAAACTCACCATTGGCTTGCTTAATGATCAAATTGGAGTCATCTTGAATGCATAATTGATTTGCTCCCACCTCTTGGGCGGATATTAGTCCTAGCAACAGGGCTTTGTATTCAGCTTCATTATTAGTGTAATGAAAATCAAGTTTGAGTGCCAATGGTTTTCTTGATTGTCGGATGAGGTTAACACAATTCTTGCTCCCCATCCCTTACTTCCTGCAGAGTCGTCAAACTAAAGTGACCACTCCCCTTCCGGTTTGATCATAAGAGAGTCTTCATGAAACTTTGTTAGAATAGTATCCACAATGAGGCTTTCACACGCATCTGGGAAGTGTGCAAAAAAATTGGCTAGAGCTTGTGATTTGATGGCCTTAGGCGAGTAAACTGTGATGTCAAACTCTCTAAGAAGGAGTAACCACTTGGCGACTCAACCTGACAAGGCTGGTCGAGACAATAAATACTTGATTGGATCCGAATGTGTGATAAAATTGACCTTATGCGCCAGGAAATAGTGTCGTAATTTTTGCGAGGCAAATACCAGCATGAGATAGTGCTTTTCACAGGCTGAGTAATTAACTTCACTCCCTTGAAAGGGTTCGACTTAGGTAGTAAATTGGCCTTTCTTGCCCATCTATTTCTTGTGTGAGTAAAGATGCAATCAATTTGTCAGTAGAGGTAAGATACAAGATTAGTGATAATCCCTTCATTGGTATTGTCATAGTTTGAGGGGAAGTTAGGATCCTTTTAATATTTTCAATTGTTCTTTCATGTATTTCCTTCCACTCAAGCGAGACCCCTTTCTTCATAAGTTGATGTAGAGGATATGAAATCTCTACCAATGCTAGCATGAATCTCTTGATGTAGGAAACTTTTCCCATGAAAGTTTTCAATTCTTTTGGGGTAACAGGGGATGGCATAGATAATATAGCTTAGATTTTTGCTGGATCCACATCAATTTCCTTCCTATGAACTACAAATCCCAAAAACTTCCCTAAAGCTACATCGAATACACATTTTAGAGGGTTCATATGGAGCTTATACAACCAACATTGCTAAAAAACCTTTTCCAGGTGAACCGGATGATTAGGTGCTCTCCTTGACTTGATAACTATATCATCGACATATTCTTCCATAAAGTCATACATCGTATCATGAAATATGGCAATCATGGTTCTCTGGTAAGTTGAGCTTGCATTTTTCAGTCTAAAAGACATGATGGTGTAATAAAAATTTCCTATTGGCGTTCTGAATGCAGTATGCTCAACATCTCCAATAGCCATCTTGATTTGATTCTAGCTACAGAAACCATCCATGAATGAAAATAACTCGTGTCCTGCTGTTGCGTCAATTAATGTGTCAATGTTCGATAAAGGAAAGTCATCCTTTGTGTATGCCTTGTTTAGATCATGGAAATTAACACAGACACGTATTTGGCTATTCTTCTTCCTTATCGGTATGACATTAGCTAACCACTTAGGATGTTCAATTGGCTTAATAAAATTTGTATAGAGTAACTTTTCGATCTCATGCTTGATTTGGATTTCAACCTTAGGATGGAAAATCTTCTGTGTTTGCTTCACAGGCACAACTCTTGGGGTAACATTTAACCTATGTACCACTAGACTAAGATCAAGGCTTGGAATTTCTTCGTATGTCCATGCAAACACATCTCGATATTCTTTTAATAACTTTATAAAGGAAGCCTTTATCTCATGTGACAAGCCCTTGTTGATAAAGATTGGCCATGATGACTCTCCAGGTCGCGCTAAATCCAATTCTTCTATCTCCTTGACTTGAGCTTTCATTTGATCCTATAATTGATGTAGGGCAGGTTGGACGTCTTGGAGTGGTATGGGATCTAATGAGGATAAGCACTCCTCATCAAATCCCTATAACCGTCATAAGCAGTATATCGTTCGCCAGTCATCCTTAACATAACTTTCAATTTCAATTGGCTTTTTTCTTTCTTTCTTCCTCTACGACATCCCCACATCTTCCTCTTCTTTTGCTAGCCCTCCTGAATTTCGTCCCATATGGGTAATGGAATACTAATAGGGCGTCTAATGGCTGTCTTTCCTTCTTCAGCAAACTCATCAAAGAAGTTTGACTCTACAAAATACAATTCATCATTCTCAAAGGGATTCTTAGTAGTAGAGATAAACACATCATTTCCTTTCTAATGGCCCTTGATACATTGATGTAATGTTGAAGGAATTGGTTTGTGATCATGCAGCCATTTTCTTCCCACTAGCAAGTGGTAGGACACAAGCGTATCGATCACATGAAAAGTTACTGATTCATGTATAGGGCTAACCTTGAGGTCGACATTAACTCATCCTAGCATCTTTGTAGGAGAATGGCTAAAGCCATTTACCAATATGGGTTGTCTCACAAGCTTTCGAATATCAATCCTAGCAGCTTTGAAGGTAGACATTAGCATGATGTTCAAAGAAGAACCAGCATCAATAAATATCCTCTTCACTGAATAGCCATTAAGCATTCCTTCAACATACAAGGGACGATTGTGATTTGAACCTTTGACACACATATCGGCTTTAGTGAATAAGATTGCATTTTCATGGGCATGAACCATTCTCACAGGATGCGCCGCACTACATTCTGCATATTGATCTTCTAAGATCTAAGTGAGTGTAGTTGCTATTGCAAACTTTGCCTTCTCATCAAATCTAAGAAGGTTAAAGAAATTCCTGAAACTTGATGTCTTCATAAGTGCTACAATAGCAGGAGGGCACTCATCCTCCTTAACTTGAGCTTGCTTTCCCTTTTTCTTGCTTGCCTCAGCAAATGGTTCCTCATTTACCTCAATAATGGTAAGGTCATGAGTGATAGCATTGACCACTCCCTATTGATTTTTATGAGCTAAAAGAGGGTTGTTACAAATATTATTATCCTCAATAATGAGCTCCTCAGTCTATACCCTTTCATTAAATATTTTCTTCAAAGTAAAACAATCTTTGGTTGAATGACCCACAATTTTATGAAATCTGCAGAATTTCGGGTTATTCCTTTCTTCAAGAGTAGGAAGGCACTTAACCCTCAAGAGCCTAATGTTTCCATCTTGGAGCCATATATCAAGCACAGCATGCACCTTACCCATTAAGTAAGGGTACACGAGACTTCCAAGCTTGGACTTCTCCACTCTAGGTTTCTTTCCTACTTTAGGGTCTTCCCCTTGATTGGAATTCATAGATGGGCCTTATTTATTGAACCTTGTATGTTCGCCCCTTTGCCTTGCAACCGAGTTGTTGGTTTATCGTGCATTTTCGACTAATGCCACGAACGAAACCAGTGATAGGTTCTCTAAGTGAACAACATACTCACTAAACATCCCTTGTATGCAAATCTTTACCAATTCTCTTTCATCACAAATATCTTAGATATTGAGGGAGCGCTCTCTAAACCTCTCAATATAGTCCATAAGGTATTCTCTTAGCTTTTGGCAGATTCTCCCCATGTTAGTAAGGGTGACCCTTTTTTCAGTTGAGAAAAATTTTTCAAGGAACATCTTACACATGCTCCCCCACGAATCTACTGACCTTGGAGAAAGATTGACATACCATGTCTATGCCTTCTTGGTGAGAGACTTAGAGAATTCCTTTAGTTTCAAGTCATCATCCAGCCCATAGACTTCTAGCATCTCAATGAACTTCAACAAATGCTCTTTGGCGCTTCCCTTCTTGCCATTAAAGAGCATAAACTTAGGGTTTATATAGTCCTTTGGGTAAGGCTTTGCAACAATACGCTGATGATAGGGGAGCTTCAATTCTGGAATCCCTATAACAGACTTCACTTGTATTTCTCTCAAGTATGCATCTAGATCCTCCTTTGTAACAAATGAACGTCTCAGAGTAGAGATTCCAAGATCTACTAGTGTAACAAAGACAGGGTTAGGGTGATTAAAGTGTTCAGCAATAGTAACACGTAGGGTAGTATGTAAAGATGAAGGGCTATCAATTTAAATCCCTGCTTCTCTCCTTACAGCAGTCAAGCGTTGTGGAGGTGTAGGTTCTTGAACTGGTGCTTACTCCTCAATTGCTACTTGATCATTAATGATGGGAGGGTTATCTTGTTGAGGTGCCTAAGGAGCGTGCTGCAATATAGCATGTACAGGGTTTAGCAAAGCCTTACCCTGATGCTCATCAGTAGTAGTGGCTACAGCAGGCATGAATTGAGTCATTATGGTAATGAAAAGGTCCATCTTCCTATTGTTCTCTTGGATAGCTTGGATAATTTGAGCACTACTGGGTGCACCTTTTGGTGCGGTATTCACTTGGTTTATATTGCCAAAGGTAGGTGTGATTTACTCAGTAGCTTCAATATTAGCATTTGTTTCTTGATTGTTCCTGTCAGTAGGGTTAGGTATTCTTCTCCCTGGAAGTGCCATGTTACCAACTTCCTCATTTTCCCTAGTGGAGTCGCCAAATAAATGTGGGGGTTTTGGCTCGAGTGTGGGGTCACATGGGTATTATGTGCAAACGCACTACACGTGACCTAACGAGGAGGTAACACGTGTGAGGATGATCAGGGGGTGATTGAGACAAGAGGAAGAGTAGTCAGTCTTAAATAAGGCCTAACTCTATGGTGACAGGTGTATAATTTGTGAGATAAATATGGGTAAGTGATAATTCGAGTCTTCTGGAGAAAATCCGACAGAGTAACCACACTTTTTCCCTTGAAAGACCTCCTCTTTTAGTTAGGATGCATGAGGTATTTATAGTGTTTGGTTATAAATCTCATCCGTCGGATGATGATGGCAATCAATGGTTCCTAGCAAATGAGACCTCATATGGGCCTTGTATGGGTATAGGCCCACCAAAGACCTTTAGTGTGTGTGTGTGTGTATGAGTCTTATTTAAGAAAGGTTGGATCAGGCAGGCCGATCCAATGGGCCCTACTCTAAGCCCACCATGTTAAATCTCCCCTAATCATCTCATGACGTGGACTTTACTCTTTGGGCCTTGTCACCTTGGCCCAAAAAGTCAAATCCCTTAAAATAACAGGCCATAAGCCCATGAATTTGATTCAGTACCCTACAATACCATAAAAATATAAATAAAAAAAATAAGAGTTTCTAAAAGTATATATTATAATATGATAATATGAAATGATATGATAGGCATTTGGTGACAATCAACTTTTTCTTTTCTTTTCTTTTTTTAGAAGAGAATTAACATTATTATCACGTTCTATACATGGCAAAATATTATTGCATTTAATTTAACATTCAATGGTAAATAATCGATATTTAATTTTGATGAGTGTTGATGGGAATTGAAACATAATAAGCTAAAAGTAGAATTTACAATGCTTTGGTTTGATTAACCATTCTTTGTATATGCGATAATACATTTTTCATTGCTAATCACTATTCATTAGATTTGGCAATTAAAATTATTCATACAAAAAAAAAAAAGAGCATTCCATCACAATTAATTATTGACTTTTAAATTCTGTTTATTTCCTTTTTTTTTTACTATTTTACATAAAAAGGAAAGTAATATCATATGTGACATATAAATATATATAATACATATATCTAGACATAATTTACATATATATATATATATATAATTCATGCATATACAACTTTTAAGTTATATTTTATAGAATAAGCTTATAGATTGTAAGAATTGTAGATAAGCCTTTACTTTACATCAAAGATACGGTCATGTATCTTATAAGAGAAAATATATATTATGTAGTTATATAATTAGTGAAAAAAAGGACTAGATCACCATATATAGAAATAAATTATATATTCAATTAGGTTACTTACATTATACTATATATACTTATAATACATCTTCTATATACATTCTAAGGTACATTTGTATTTATATAGTATAAAACTTATATCTTAAGTAAATCTTAATACAATTGACTAGAATTACTTAAGATCTATGTTAAACTCATAATGAAAAATAATTTTTTACTAAAAAAATTATATTCAAGTTTCATACTAAGATGGTATTTTCTATGAAATATATATTCAGCTGAAATTGTATAAAACTAATAAATTGTTAATTTCCTAGTAATATGACGAAGTCCTTTACGAGATTGACATTTAGTTTTTGATATGCTAAATGAACTAAATTATTCTCATGGGTGATGACTATGTAAAGAAAGAAAAGGAAAAGGAAAAAGAGGCATATTGAAAATCTTATTGATCTAATAAATTTGTCATTTCAACATAAGGATATTATAATGATTTACCAATTTAGTCTATAGATTATAAGAATTATATTTCTAAACTTGGACAGCTTCATAAAGATAGAAACATGAAATTAAATTTAAGATAAATATCATGGAAATTATTAATTTCCATTTCTACTTTCCATATAACTCATTTTATGTGTAAGGCACATATTAATATTCATATACCATTTTCATATTAAAAATTCATGTAAAAGATTTAACAAAAACATGACATTACATTTGAGGTAAATATCATGAAAAACTACTAATTCCCATTTCCATTTTCCATATAACTCATTTTACACTTAGGTAGCGTTTGGTTAACAAAGCTGAATAATATAAGGAGAATAGGAAAACATTGTACAAGAAGAAAACACAGTACAATGTTCTTATATCACATTTGATTATGTAGTACAACACATAAATTTTTGTGATGATATCGGATTATTTTTGGCATTTACATGAGAACTCACCAAAACAATTTTAATGTGAATATAATAACAAAAAGAATGATGATAATCTAAGGTTTTTTTTTTTTAGTTTTTTTGAAAATGTGCTCATTTTGTCCAGTGAAATAAATTTTTATACCATCTAATATATGGTACAAATTTTAAAAGATTTGTCTAGTACTTTGAGTCTCTTTTGTCTAATAATTTGATTCACTATGCAAATCAAACAAAAAAGTAAAGTTTTTGTCCAGTTTAATACTACAAAATTATGACAATCAAATGTTATCTTAAAGCACATATTAATTATAATTCGTGCAACATTTTAGTATAAAAAATTCATATGAAAGCTTAGATACAAACATGACATTAAATTTGAGGTAAATATCATGGAAATTATTAATTTTCACTTTTACTTTCCATATAATTTATTTTATGCTTAAGGCATACATTAATTATGGTTCATGTACCATTTTCATATAAAAAATCATTATGAAAGCTTAGATAGAGACGTAACATTAAATTTAAGGTAAATATCATAGAAATTATTAATTTTTATTTCTACTTTTCATATAACTTGTTTTGTGCTTAAGGTACATAATTTGTATACTATTTTTATGAATTGAAATAATTCATAACAAAAAATACATCACAATTAATTATTAACTTTTGCATAGAAAAAGGAAAGGAACATTGTATGTGACACGTACATACATACATACATACATACATACATACATACATACATACATACATACATACATACATAATTTGTGCATATACAACTTTTAAGTTATATTTATATCATAAAAGATTATATACTATATAAGAATTGTAGATATACCATTACCTATATCAAAGATATGGTCATGTATCTTATAAGAGAAAGTATATAGTATGTAGTTATATACTTAGTGAATAAGAGGACAATATCCTTGTACATGGAAATAAATTATATATTTGATTAGGTTACTGACATTATACTATATATACTTATGTTACGTTTGGTAAGTTGGAATAACTTGGAATGGAATGAAATGACCAATCCATTTAACGGAATGTCCCCAACTTGTGGATATGTATGTGTGTCAATTATATATATGTATGTATGTATATATTTAAATTATAAACATATTTGTTTTATATATATGCATAATAGTATACATATACAAAACAAATGAAGACAAATAATAACCCCATAAAGAAAAGACAATAGATTTGATTAGTTGTAAATGGTCTCAATATATATATATATATATATATATGACATAATATTATATATAACAACACATATATGATGTATATACATATTTAATATACTTATATATATACATAATAGTAATCATGTACAAATGTTATATATATATATATATATAGATAATATTACACAGGTAGAAACATAAAATTTGGACTATAAGATTGATACAAAAGATATTGAAATTAAAATTAAATAGAATCTTTGAAAAGAAATATATAATCACTCACAATGATAAAAGTCTTGAGAAATACAAGAATATCTTGAAAATAGATAAAGGAGATTAATATAAGGAAAAGGTTTTGGCTAAGTGTTTTGAGTGTTTCTTTTTTCTGATTTTTCTAGCCTCTGCCTTGCCTTCGGGTTTTTGTCCTCCTTTTATACTTGAGCAGCCTTGTCTGATTATGGAGCACTACTGTTTCCTTGTGAAACTTTCTTCGGTGATGATGATTCCTTTTGAAAATGCGAATTCTTGTCATTATGTTGTCTTTTGAAAAGACAGGCATTGCATGTAAACGCCAATCATTCTGAATCCTTGTCATTATGTTGCTTTTGAAAAAGTTGGGCATTGCATGTGAACGCCAATTCTTCTTTTGGCTAAAGTTGATCACTATTGTCCCATGATTTTTGCTTTTTGATAAAGTTGAGCAAGGTTGCCTCGTGACCCTTGTCTTGTAATTTCTGTTGAATCACTGTTATATGCCATCATTATTTCTTTTGGTAAAATTGAACATCTTCCTTTTTTTTTTTATGGACTATTAGGGATATCAATCCCAAAATAGTCATCCTTGTTTTGATAAATCAAATTGCTGCTACTACTTTGAGAATGATTTTCTTCTTCAGCTATCTTAGTAGTTAATTTCAATACTTTCCTTTTGTAAATAATTGGTTCTAATGTCATTACCAATTCTACCTGAATTTTATTTTTGTTAAAGAGGAACTTAGAATTTTGAGTATTACTTTTTTTATTTGATGAAAATAGGCTTAAGCAATTCGAGCATCAACCAATTTAGTATTGAACTTGTCCCACTATTTAACTCTATATAATCTTTTGATATTGAGCAAATCAAATTCGTCATTCTCTAAGACATATGACCAAGTCATTATCCATTCTAGATTAAATGTTGAACAAAATAATCCTTCATATATGTTGGAGCATTTTTTTTTTATTTCTGAACACTTGTAGTCCTTGATGGATATCTGTAGGATATATTTTCTTGTTTGGACCAAAATAAGAAAACCATTGAACAAACTATACTGGAAATTGTTCTTGTGTGGTTTTAAATTGAACAAACCAGGAATGGGAATAGTTTTTGTAATGAAAAACATTTTCCCATGTTGTAATGTAATCATAGTAATTGAAAACGGTTGGAACAAAAGGTTTTGTGAAGTTCTTTGGGGTGAATAGATGTTTCCATTCTTTTTGGGAAAATACTCTTTAAATTTTTAATTTTGAATAAATGACTTCTTGTTGAGTACTTTAGATATGGGTGATTTCTATGCTATCTATTTCTATGAGTATATACTCATTGAATGCTTGAGTTTTTTGAGGATGTGTTGGAATAAAATGAAAATCTTTAGGGAAGAAATTTTGAACAATATGTAATGGATTTGTTTTTGTAAAGTTTTTTGATAATTTTGTTTCCACAGCAAATAATGCTTTTGCAGGAGTCTTCATTAAATATTCTTTTATTTAAACATGGGATTTGGGTGTTAGGTTTTGAGAAGGTGTGATTGGCTTATTTAGCCATGGTTGATTTGAACTTCAAATAGCATTGGCGTTGGAGTAGGGGATCTTGGTTTTTGTGATGGAATTCTTAGAACAATCTTCATGGCATAATAAGCCTTGGATTTGGGTTTTGAAGAGCTAGCCAAGGCTTCCTTAAACAAATTCTCTAGATAAAAAATTGGGGAGTGAATTTGAATCTCCTTTTATAAATTCAATTTCAAAATAAAAAATAGATAAAATAGCTTGCCATCTAGCAAAAAATTATTTTGAAACAAGATTTTTAACATCTTTGAGTAAAATTTCTTTAGCTGATTTGCAATCAACCCTTAATAAAAACTTTTTATTATATAAATCATCATGAAATTTTAAAACACACAATATTATAACTAATATTTCCTTTTTATTATATAAATCATCATGAAATTTTAAAACACACAATATTATAACTAATATTTCTTTTTTAACAGTAGAATAATTTTCTTGAGCACCTTTGTTCTTTATTATTAATTAATCATTTCATTTCAAACCCCCCCCCCCCCATATCCCTCATTTGAAGCATCGATCTTTACTATTATCTTGGCATTTGGATCTAATATGCCTAGACAAGGTAGAGACTTGATTTCCTTTTTAATTTCTTGAATAATTTTTATCATTTCAAAGAACCAATTTGGAGGATTTTTCTTTCTTCTTTGGAACAAAGGTTTGCATCTAACTTTAAGATTTGAAATAAAATTTGAGACATAATTGTAATACCCTAAAAATCTTTGAAGTTGTTTTTTGTCTTTAATTTAATCAGAAAACGTTTCTCCGAAGTCTATCGATCTAGCTACTGGTTTAATAATTCCATGAGCAATTTCATGACCTAAAAACCTAATTTTGGTTTGAAATAACTTCATCTTTTTAGATGAAACAACTAATCCATTTCTCTTTATAATTTTAAAGAAAATTTCTAAACGCTTAAAATGTTACTTAATATCTTTTGAAAATATTAATACATCATTTATACAAATAATAAAAAACTAGTGTTTGGAGCAAATATATCATTTATAATATTTTGAAATTTTGATGGAGCATTTTTTAAACCAAAAGGCATTATATTCCACTCATAATGCCCAAAGGAACATTGAAGGTTGTTTTGTATTTATCATATTCTTCTATCTGGCTAAAATCTAGATTTCATGTCAAATTTTGAGAAGATCTTAGCTCTTGCAAGCCTATTAAGTAAATCCTTTTTATTGGTTATCAGATATCTTATCCATTTGAGCACAACATTTAATGGTTTATAATTGATAACTAATCTTGGAGCATCTTGTTCTAATTCGACTTGCTTTTGAACATAAAAAAGAAGAGCATGATCAAGGAGACTTTGATTTTCTTATCAATTTCTTATCTAAGAGTTCTTTGATTTCTTTTCTACATTATTCTAACAATTCTTGATTCATTTAAATAGGCCTTGCTTTTGTTGGTATTTTATCTTTGGTAAATCCCTCAATATAAAGTAATTTTACTAAATGATGTTTTCTTGACCAAAAAGCATTTGGAATTTCTAAGAAAATTTCCTTTTCAATTTTTCTTAAATATTCTTTGATTATAAATTCTGGAAAATTCTTTTTTCTTTTAATTCTTCTTTGAGAAAGTCTATTTGCCTTATTTTACTTGTTAATTTTTCTCTTAACAAATTTACTTCTTTTTCTTTGATTGGAACTAAGAATTTGAAAGGGACTTTTTTATCTTTAATTATTATTTCTAATCCTTGAGTAGTTATTTGAAAAAAAACATAGCATAGTAAGGAACGATGTTCCTAAGATCATGGGATTACTAATATAAAAGAGGTTTTGAAGTTAATGCTATCTTGAGTAATTTTTGCTATAGATAATTTATATTGAATATTTAGTCTTAAACCATTTGTAGAAAATAATCTTTCTAAAGTCTTTTCATAATATCTTGTCGAAACTAATCCTTCTTATAAACAATTTTGATCAGCATCACTGTCTAGTAGGGCTATTATTTCTGTTGAAAATTCATTGTTTACAACTAATTTGACTTTAACATACCAGATTTAGATATTTACTCTATTGATTATGTTGATAAATTCTTCATCATTTATTTCATTAGTGGAACTACTTTCAGCATTGTCTTGATAAAAAAATTTCTCTAATCTTTCAAATTTTATTTTTAAACATTTTACCTCTTTTTTGAGATTATTTATTTCTTTTTGTAACATTTCTATTGTTATATGTTTCTTTTGATTGTTAAATTGATTACAAATGTTTTTCATTGAGTAAACTTGAGAAGTGCTTGTCTGTTTCAGAATACTTAGAGTTTTTAAATATTTTTTTAATTCTTGATCAGGGATATTATTTATCATTTCTAATAGAAAATTTTCTTTTTCAGTAATTACATAAATTCTTTTACATTAACAAATATTATCCAAACATCATTCACTTAATTGATCACTGTCTAATTTAGATTCATTAGATAAATTTTGAGCATAGTTTTCTTCTTAGTTAAAATCACTTTCAAGAGTAGAACTTTCATTAATAATTTTTAACAAATTCATTTTTTATATCTTTGAATATTTTTAAACTATTGATCTTTTTATATTTTGAACATTTTAGAGCAATATGGCCTTTTTTGCCTCATTTATAACACTTGACTTCTTTTCTTAATTTCCTCATTTTTGGTTTATAATTTTTCTTCTTAATTTTTTTGCTTGAAATTTTCAATTTTATTTGAATGAGCAAATTTGAATATTTCTTTGTTCTTCTTTTGTATTTTGAAGAAGGTGCTTGAATTTTCTTATATCCATATTGATAACAAAAATCTCTTAATTCCTTTCTTAGGCTACTTTTTTCTTTTTAAATTTTGGATTTAAGCTTCAACCAATATAAGGTTGTATAAATAAATACTACTATTTGTCTTTATTACCATTTGTTTTCATGGAAAAAAAATAATTATTTTGAAGTCAAAGTATTAATGTCATCGTACACTTGTCCTTTTTAAGTTACCTTATATCTATATTCAACCATTATGATATAATGCCATTTTTATGTAGAGGTATGCTTGGGGCTTAAAATTTTGCCATTTTTAATATCATGATTATGGTCTATTTGTGCTTTTAAATCATTAGAATTTAAATCGAAATATATTAATACAATATATATTTTTAGATATTTCTATATTTTTAATACATTTTTAGAGTGAGAACAAATGATATTAATCATATTCATAACCATTATAATAGTTATTATTATTATTATTACTACTATGTAACTAACAATTAAAGAAGATGAATATATTATTAATAATATAATAATTGCCATTAGTAATTTTATGTTTTTAAATATGTACATAATTATAATATTCACTAAATCAATGAAACAACAATAAATAATATTTATAGTATTCTTGACCATAATAACAGTTTTTAACGCATTAAAGGTAATGAAAGCAAAGATACTCGACCAATTTAAGGTAGTATTAATGTCATGATATATATATGTCCTTTTTAAGTTAACAAGTACCTATAATCAAATATATTGATAAAATACCATTTTTATGTAGAAATATGCTTAGTACTTAAAAATTTGCCCTTTTTATTTTCTATTGCTAATTACTTATATGTTATCATTACTATTTACAAGTTATCCTAAACCAATCAAGATATTGATCGATTTGAATTTGTAGTTGATATAATCGATGTTTAATATAATATATACTTTTAAACATTTTTATCTTTTAATATTCTATATTTTCAATACATATTTTTAGTGAGTACAAATGGTATTAATGGTACTCATAGCCATTATAATAGTCTTCCATAGCTATTATGTTCTCATTATTATTATTCTTATTGCCATTAGAATTAAAAAAAAAAAAATATGTGCATGCACGAGATTAATGAAACAACAACAAATGGTATTTATGGTTTTCTTGACCATAATAACGATTTTTAATGCAATAAGTATAATTAAATCAAATATACTCAAGTAATTTAGCATAGTATAAAGAAATACTACTATTTACCTTTATTACCATATGTTTTATGGGGAAAAAAATCATTATCCTAAAATCAAAATATTAATGTCCTTTCTAGCTACTGAGTATCTATACTCAAATATTTTGATATAATGCCATTTTAATGTAGAAGTATGCTTTGGGCTTAAAATTTTTTTATTTTTAATAGAAATTTGTCTTTATTACCTTATGTTTTTACCAAAAAAAAAAAAAGGATCATTATATTGAAGTCAAAATATTGGGATTATGGTCTATTTGCACTTTTAAATCACTAGGATTTATTTCAAAATATATTAATACAATAAATACTTTTAGAATTTTCTATATTTTTGTATTCTATATCATATTATAATATATAATTTCATAAGCACTTGCTTTTTTTATATTCCCCTTTATATGGTATCATTATTGTGTTTCTAGAATTTCTTTTGTCAAATCTACTCATCTACTCCTTTCTTCCTCTTTTCCATTCTTACATTTCAGATTGCGTTACTATTATGTAAACAACTACATTGAAGGTACATTTATTAATTAGTTACATTTTAATTTAACCTATTCATATTTAAACATTCTATAATTTTTAATTCTCATTTTAATGATGATATTAATTGCATTACAATTTATACTTTTATATGTATTCCTTTATACATACATACATACATACATACATACATATGTGTGTGTGAGAGAGAGAGATACAATATTAGACACACTTTATATTATAGTCTTTTATTTTTATCATAAAGTGTATGAAATAGTGGCATAAGATCCTTAAAAGAAATTAAATTGAATGTAATGATCGTATTATGACAAGAGATGCTATTTGAATAAAATTAAATAAAGCTAATATAGAATGTAGTAAGTTGAACAGAAGAGGACCAATGGATTGATTTCACGTTTCTTTTAAGATTTAAGTGTCAAACATGTAGATAATATCATGATGAAAAATATTAATTCTTTGAAATCAAAATTCTTCTTATGCATGGTATTTCTTAAATTATTTAAACACAAAATTCTATAAAAATATGCAATAATTTTATATTCATTTAACAATTTTTCTCTTATAAAAATAAAAAAATTATGTATAATAAATATATTATCCTAAAGATCATGAATTAATATAAATGAAAATAATTACATTTTATTATAACTAGAAGGTTTTTTATAGGAAATTAAAAAAAATTATAGCATTATGCTATAATTAAAGGATGCATATTTATCCATAATTTATATGTTTATAGAAAGTATAATGTTATATTGTCTTTTATTTGAAAGTAAATATATTACATTAAACATTTTGCTCTAAACTATTCATTAATGACAAACTATGACCAATATACTTATTACAAAATATATACAAAGTGATTGTGCAAGTATTATAAGAAAAGTAAATAAAAAAAGGGAAAGGTTTATACTCCTTGTTTCTATTAATCGCACTTCATATCATAGTTAATTTTTTAATTTGTTTTAATTTCATAGCTTTTCATTTGTCATTTTAAAGTATGAAACTCACGTGTTATGAGACCAACTATATTCTTTCATACTTTTTCTGTATTTGAAATTTTTTATTTTACTAAAGCTTTTACTGAAGGTATTCTACCTTTTCAATTACCTTGTCATTGTTCAATTAGTAAATGAATTAAAATTTTCACTAATATCCATTAGAAATTAATTAAATATTTTATTAATAAAAGTATTAAATATTTCATTAACTTCTATTAGTAAATGAATTAAATATTTCATTGAATAGTATTTTTTATAATATATAAAAATAATAAATTATATTTATATCTATTGTTTAAAAAAAAATACAATCATTATTCAATTATCTACGCATTGTATGGACTCTTTAAGTGGCATTAAATATAAAAAACGTAGCAACAAATTAATATTCATGTACAAATGTTATATGTGTGTGTGTGTACGCGCGCGCGCGCACGCGTGCATGTGTGTGTGTTGATAGAGCATAATGGGCTTGACCCCTTAGGGCCCTTCTCAACTGACTCAAATGCCCTTTTGAGCTCCTCTCGCCCATGCCGACCTTTTTCGACACAAAATTACATGATCTGAGTTGAAGTCTTGAGTTCTGACCTCCTCCTATCTTATCCACACAATGGATAAGCACATGGAGCAATACAAATAAAGAAAGGAGTTAGTCAAAGATACACTCTCGCTATATTAGGAAAAGATCTTGAGAATTAATACATTTCCCTAATTAAGATCATCCACAATACCTCTAAATAAAGGAAAAAGGGCAATCAAGTAAGAACTCTCCTATTTTTGATACTCTAAAGACCCTCTCATTCTTCTTATGTTAACTTAGGCATCGAAGTGGTCATGCCGGAACAAACTTCAGCACTTCCATAGCTTAATTTGTTTTCGTTTTGCAGGTGATTTGACCATTTTTCAAAAACCTAGCAAAACATTTGGCGCCATCTTTATGATCTTACTTACAACTAAACAAATGACACGTCGCTTCAATACAACCAAATCAAAAGAAATCGTAGCCGCTCTAGTGGTGGATTAAGCCACCCAAGCCATAGTGTCCCAGCAATAACATTACCCTTCAATTACAAATACACACTCCCATCTAATAGATGCTTATTGTATTCTAAATTTGGAAAACCTTTGGATAACGCTGGCAACTTAAAACAAGATCATAAGAAATGACAATGCCAAGCTCCAAACTCGAGTAGTGGAATTGGAGCAACTCAACAATATGCCAAAACTGGAGAATTTGTTCACACATTCTTGAAAACCATCATGCAATAACATCCTATAACCTCAACTTGCATCATTTCTACAAGCAGCTCAATAAGCTAGGTCTGCAAACAATCATAACCCTACTATTGTTGACCTAATCTTGCCTACAGCCTCTCAAGGTAGAGCACTTTCCTATATCACTCTACCAGTTGCATCACCCAGCCATAATGCCAATCCTACTCAAAACAACGTGCTTGATCTATCAAATGCTTATACATGGGCTAATAAGCAGGTCAATGATATGGACATCGACTGAATCGATTATTATATCAAGAGGCTCTCCAACCTAAAGGAGAGCAAGAAAGCTGATCCATTAGCTAAATTTTCCATAAATCAGACTCCCTTCACTCAAGCAATCCATAAGACATCTGACCTCTAATCGTCTGCCCCCTACAATTTGACACATATGATGGGATTACTAACCCAGACAATTACCTTTGCCATTTATGGACAATGATGAACTTGCACAGCCTCAGCAATGCAGTTACCTACAAAGCTTTTTCAAGCACCCTTCGTAAAGCTACTCATACATGGTATCACAATTTACCATTGAACTCCATCTCTTCATTCGATGAATTGGCTAACTAGTTTCAGTAATACTTCCTGGTTAGTAAGCTTCTTATTAAAGACTTATCAATCCTAAACTTGACTAAACAAGGTCATGATGAACCAATTAAGGATTATTTTGCTTAGTTCAACACTACGATGTTGGAAATTCCCAATGTCGATAAAGGTGTTACCCTTGATGCGGTCATTCAAGGTGTTAAGCTTGCTGGAGATTTCTTCAAATCTCTAGTGAAGAATAAACCAATAGCTTTGAAGAGTTTAGGGAAAAAGCAAAGAAGCACATCCAAGAGGAGGACTTTAAACTAGTTAAGAGATAATCTAACCAAAGCAGGTCAGACAAAAAGAAAGATAATAAAGGATCCATCAAGGATTGCCTAGGTCCAAAGTAAGGTGAAGGACCATCATGTGATGATGGTCCAAGAGATAGGAAGCACTCCATCTTAAGCTTCACAACATACACCTCGTTAAATCAGCCGATTGGGGAGATTTTCATGGAAGTTTGCAATATGAGTGTTTTACTTAAACTAATAAGACCATAGGCTAATTTGAATAGGAAAAACTCTAACAAATGTTGTGACTTCCACTAAAACAAGGGTCACAATATGAATGAATGTCATTAGCTTAAAAATGCTCTTTAAGACCTGATCCAATGCAAATATCTCCAAGAATATATTGCTAACCGCAACAACTTCATTGAATGACCTACTCAAAGACAGTGGGAAGAGCAAGGCCGTAATGAGCCAGTAGAAACCAATAATAATAATCACCCCAACTAAGCGTTCAATGGTGTTAATTTGATGTAAGGAAAATCCTAGTTGACACAGATAATTTTGCGAATATAATCTTTAAACATGTCTTTGACTAGATGCAACCCAAGCTCATGACCAATATAAAACCCTACAATCATGATTTGTATGGATTCAATAACCAACTCGTATGACCAGCAAGCATAATCACCCTCCCTATGGAGCTAAAAGATGATGACATTATATCCCGGCATAATAGAATTCTTAGCGGTGGACTATTGTTTGCCATACACTGATGATCTCCTCAACACCACCCCTAAAGGCAAAATTCTTAAAACCTAAGGGAGTGGGTACGTGTAGAGAAGAATAAGAACCGACATGCTATTTGTATTTGAAGGCCTTAAAACGAGAGGGGGTCTTTACCATAGAAGCTAGACTAGAGGAGAAGCTAGGTTCTAGGGGAGAACCAGTTAAGGAGACAGAAGAAATCTAGGTTAGTAGTAGCATCAAGCAAACCACATAGGTAGGAACGTCAATGCCCATAGAACTTAAATGGCAACTTATCAACTTCCTCCAGTCCAATAGCAATGTATTTTCCTGGTCCCCATCAAATATGCTAGGCATTTCCCCTGAAGTGATAATGTGCCACCTTAACATCAATAGCAATACTAAAGTCATTAAGTAAAAAAA
This sequence comes from Laguncularia racemosa, assembly GCA_037954665.1. Classification (NCBI taxonomy): domain Eukaryota; kingdom Viridiplantae; phylum Streptophyta; class Magnoliopsida; order Myrtales; family Combretaceae; genus Laguncularia; species Laguncularia racemosa. The sequence goes on from JBBMOL010000146.1 coordinate 1,124,326, forward strand.
GAGACACTTTGCACTAGAACGGTAGGCAACTATTGAAGATGAGGTGTAAAAGCTGCTAATGGCAAGATTCATAAGGGAAGAACGTTATCCGACCTGGCTAAGTAATTGCATACTATTTAGGAAGTCTAATGGAAAGTGACATATGTGTATAGACTACATAGACCTTAATTGCACTTGTCCAAAAGACTATTTTCCCTTCCCTTGAATCAACCAACTTGTTGACTCTACCTCCAGCTACACACCTTAATTTTATGGACACTTTCTTTGGATACAATCAGATTAAGATGAAGCTAGAGGAAGAAGTACACACTTCGTTCATTACTAACTTTGGGACTTATTGCTATAAAGTCGTGCCTTTTGGCCTAAAAAATGCTAAGACTACATACTAAAGGTTAGTGACAAAGATGTTTGAACAATAACTTAGGTGGAATATTGAGGTATACGTTGGCGATATGATTATCAAAAGCATAAAGCCCAAAGACCATTTCTAGGATTTGCAAGAGATGCTCAACACTTTGAGGCAATACAATATGAAGCTAAACCCCTAAAAGTGCATCTTTGTAGTTAACTTAGGAAAGTTCCTTAGATACATGGTCACACAGCGCAACATCGAAGCTAACCTAGAGAAAATATAAGTTGTACTCAAGATATAGCCCCCTAGGTTAATAAAAGAAATGCAATGGCTCACAAGACAAATTGCCGCATTGAATAGATTCGTCCCCAAGAGTGGAGATAGATGTTCCAAGTTCTTTAAGGTCTTGAAGAGCCCGATAAACTTTTAATGGATCAAATAATGCCAAATTGAATTCAACAAGCTAAAGTAGTTCTTTAGTACTCCACCTGTACTCTCCAAACCGGTTCTAGGTGAGCAATTATTCTTATATTTATTCGTAAGTGATCGAAGTCTCTCCTTTGTACTAGTGTACGCTAAAGGAAGGGAGAACAAGTTAATCTACTATGTTAGTCATGTCCTCTAGGGGCTTAAAGTGAGGTACTTAAAGATGGACTCTCTATGTTGATAGCTTGTTTAATCAAGTGGGGAGTGGAGCTGGCATTGTATTGTATGGACCTTAAGGGGCAAAAGTGTCTTATACTCTTAAGTTTGGGTTCCTAACAAGTAATAATGAAGTAGAGTATAAGGCCCTTATTGCGGGTCTCAAGCTAGCAAAGGAAATTGGTGCCGAGAAGATAGAGATATATTTAGAATCCTAACTTGTCATCCAACAAGTGAATGGAGAATAAACTGTCGAGGATGAAGCAATAAGTGACTACCTTTAGGTCATTGAAGATCTCACCTTAGAATTTTCCTCTTGGAGCATCACCAAAGTTCCTTAGGCTAAGAATTCTGAAGCTGATAAGCTATTAAAGTTAGCATTAACAAGCATTCCTAACTTAAACAAGTAGGAGAGGAAGGTTTTCATTGAGTACCCTCTAGACAAGAGCATTAAAAAGAAATTGACTCAAGTCATGGAAATCCATCCTACGTCAATTGAATTGTGCTGGTTGGACCCTATTTATAATGCCCCGAACCTTAGGCCATGCTATTGCTCACCACATGTCTTTATCTCACAAGAACACATTAAGGCTTTGAATCAACTTTGATACCTTTTTGACCTGTAACTCCTATATAAAAACATTCAATACATCCTATAACTTCAAAATGAATTTCATAAATCAATATCCAACATCTAACGTAGTGGAAGTCTATAAACTCTAAATTAATATTCTCCAAAATATAATATTTATTACATTCAAATAACATAATTTTCCCAAATTCTAATTACCATAATAGTAATAGTAATCATCATCTTCCTCTCTCTATAGTTCACCCAAACCTAGGTTATCATCTCCTTCAACACTTGCATCTAAAAACAAATATTCCTCAAAGGATGAGCTAATACCCAGTATTTATAACACAACCACATAGTGATAGGAATAAAAATCCGACAAGACTTGTCATTAGGGCAAGAACTAAAGGATTTCAAATCTTGGCAATGAGGGCTCATTTTGAGCAGATCGACCCCGAAATTATTTATAAATTAACCTCTTTTCTATTATTCTTGTATTGTGTTTTCCAACAAGCACACTTATCATATTTTATAGGGCAATAGACAAACTCCCTCAGACTCAGCTTGTGGGTTATCCATGGACCGACCTGAACCGGCGATGAGTTGGGCCAATGGATCCTATAGAAGACCGGCATCTTGAAGACCGATTGTAAACACCCCATTTTTGCCCTAGGAGTCAATAATAATCAATTTTCAATTTTTCCAAAATTTTCCATTTTTTTTCCTAATTTAGCATAAAATAATAAAAATGTTCAAAAAATAAAAATAAATAGGAAAACACTTCAATTTTGAAAAAATGATTTCGGAAATAGCAATAATGAATAATAAACAATTTTTACAAATTTTTGAAATTTCAAAAAATACAAAAAAATAGAAAAATCGCATTGCATATATGTAATTTGCGAAATAAATAAAATCGCGAAAGTGGGCTAGCCCAGCTGGTCCGGACCATGGCTAAGTGCGCGTGGGGGGGGGGGGGGGGGGGGGGGCGCTCGGTCAGACGTTCGAATCGCGGGGGAAGCAGTTTCCGCGTTTTGCAATTTTTCGACTTATCCAGGACACGTGGCAGCATCTGATTGGCTGGAAGAAACGCACGCGTCGGGCGCATGATCGTCTCCTACCTCGAGCCCGAGATCGCCGGTGAAGAAAAAATTCGTATTTCGGCCGTTTTGATTCGATTTTTTTGCACAAATCCAACATATCTTCAACAAAGATAAGATAAACATTATCTAATTAAAATCAAATCGTTGGATGGGCACGAATCGGAGTTGGTTTTTCAACCGAAAATCCGATCAGCTTCAATCGGAGGAAATCCGAGCTTATCCAGCTCGATTTCAAGCGCCTATAAATAGAGGAGGAGATGAGGAAGCAAGAACACAGATCAGAATTGCGAGAGAGAGAGAAAAGAGTGTAGATCGGAGGAAACCCAAAGTCGCGACCGCCGATCGAAGTTGAGCCACTGCAAGGAGACGTTCTGGGAGTAAACCGCCACCACCATCGGATTCAGCACCCTCAAGAAGCTAGGATCCAGGTAAGTCGGATTTTCCGGATTTTTTTCATTTTTATTTAATTAATTTTGTTTATTTATTTATTCCGAATTAATTAATTAATTTATTATTTGTTATTTAGTTGTTTATTTATTTATGTGTTATTTTTAATAAATAGGAAAATGTAGAAATTAGATTTTTCTAGAATTTAATAATGTAGAAAAATAAAAAAAATAATAAATAGATAAAAAAATAAAATAATAATAATAATAATATAGAAAAATAATAAAAATTAGAAAATAAATCATAAAATTTTAGATGTCAAATAGGATAGACAGTGAACAAAATTCCCAAAAAATCACAAAAATCAACAAAAATTTACAAAAATCACAAAAATTCCCAAAAATCAACAAAAATTCCCAAAAACCACAAAAATCCCCAAAAATTCTCAGAAATCACAAAAATAATAAAAAATCATAAAAAGATAAATAAATAAGTTTTAGCACTTAGAGAAATCATTTTCATCAAACAAATCAAAATTGATGTTTTCCCTACAAAAATCATTTTCAAAATGAAATCAAGCTTAGGCTTAGAGTTTTAGGAAAAAATCCCAAAAATGTTAAGAACATAAATCGAAAGAAATTTCAAAATTAAAATTCACCAACACACTAAAGATTTTCAGAAAAAGCGAACTACGGCTTGTTTGATCCTGAGTAGCAGGTACGTAGGCACCCATTCGGGTCAACCCATAAAATAAATGAAAAATCCTTTTTCTTGAAATAAATTCAAAGACATAACAAAAATTAATAGAAACACAATGAAACACATTTCTAAAGATGAACAATTTTAGGAGGTCAGGTGGTAACCGTATAGTTTTAATAGGTTAGCCCCCGGACTTAGAAACTCTGGTTTTCCTTTTCTCTCTTCTCACAAAAACTAGAAGAGGAAATAACGACGACTAGTAGTCCAAATTAAGACTAATCCGCTCCTTTAGTCTTAATTCACTTTTTCCCAACAACAGTTGGGTGGCGACTCCAAAAATCAAACGAAATTCCTAACTCAAGTCGAGGATTTAGATTAGATGAGCATAGGGTTTAGTTTAGATCGGATTAGGAATGGGAATTCAAAAATTAGACTCGACACCGATTTCTTTTATATATTTTTCATTTGCATGGACTATTTATGTTGTAATCATTTTGGGACACTTTTATTTCCTTGTAATTTTCATTTAGGGCTAGCCACCTTAAAAGTGGCAAACTTGTAATTTTGACCACTTTCTAACCTTAGGAGTAGCAAGTATAAATACTTGCTTAAGAGAGGGTTTGAGAATGCCATATTTTGCAGAATTAAGAGACACTTTCACGTGTGGAATTAGGGTTCTTTCCTTAGTTCAAAACTCTTATCAATTTTAACCTAAGAATTGGAATTGTGGCGAGTGCGACGAAGGGGAATTGTGAGTCATATTGATTCCATCTTTGTTGTATGTTCATTTCTTCTCTAGTGAGTCATATCTAGGGTAGATTTGAATCTTTCTTGGACATATTTGTGTTTGTTTTTCGTGAATAATCATCTTTTAAGATTGATTGTTCATTGAGCACTTGAATCATATATATCATTTTAGCTTGTGGCGAGAATTTGTGATTGAAAGGGGGAAGTGGATTTCACGGTTTTATTGCTTTCTTTGATCTGATTTCCACGTGATTTTCAATCCTTATTGTGGTTACTTGGTGAATGTTACAAATAGAGATTATAATTACATCATTTGATCAACATTTTCCATCAAAATCTACAAGGTGTTCACGTAGATTGTCTCATTAGTGGACCAGTTTGTGATTGAATTGAGACTTGTTTTATTTGAGTCATTTGATTGTGCTTCAAAGTGGTTTTGAGCACATCACATAGGCATGAACAGACATGAACAAGTATCACACGTAACATGCAATACTTAAATACAGGCAACCGTTTCATGATACAATATATGTCCACAAGCAACAACATGATACCTATGACACCCTTATCACAAATAACAAATTAGAACATGTATTGGTGATGAGAATTGCTACTATGGGCCCCATACCCATGAGCCCTTGATTCTTAAACTTAGTGATGGAAACTACTACTACGAGCCCCACACCCAACATTCAGCCCAAATCATTTCCAAGCACGACTTCACTGGAGATAATGTCACACAAGGATCATTGGGGTGCTCCCTATGGATCTACCACTATGAGCGCCTAGGTCGAGCCAAGCATATACAGCGTATAACTTAAACACTTAAGCCAAATCATTCAACTTAATCAATTTCAACACATATACTACTTAAATAAGCACAGAACAGCACACAAGTTACACGTACCTTGAATCCTAGCCTTAAGCACTTCCAGTCTTGAACTTAAGTTAAATTGAAATATGTACACCATCAATAAGCTCTTCTTAGTACTTAATATAAGATTATTATTAATTCTTGACTTTCTTAATCCTATTGATTTAAATTTACTAAGGCTTTACAAGCTATCTAGGTCACATGGAAATTACATTATGTTTTACTCAACACGGCCATGTTGGAGGTCGTGTTGCTCAACACAGGCTAGCACATGACCGTGTTATGGGTTGTGTATCTTTTGGTGAGGTTTGGCTTCAATACGGTTGGAACACAACCGTGTTTCTCTCAATTCAACACGGTCAAAACACAACCGTGTTGGGAAGCCGTGTATCTCTCGGTGTAAGATTTTTATTCAACACAATCGAAACATGATCGTATTGGAAGGTCGTGTATCTCTCGGAAATTTCCATGAACCCTATTTTCTTTACTTCGAATTCTCCTAAACCCAATTCTATCTATCATTAGACTTAATTTAATCTCTAAAATATGTAAATACTCCTCAATTAACATAAGTTAGAATACTTACATCGAACTTCCCACGTATCGACTCTTTGATCCAAGAATTGCCTTGTTTTTAATGTTCCCTCCTCATCCCTATGCTAGTGGCATCATGTGGAAATAAGTCATTTTAACCTCAATTCTTCATTAGTGACTTTCTTGTAAGTTATATAAATCCTTACCTGGTACTACTGGATCTAATGTTGGTGAATTCCCTTTAGTTGCCTTAGGGTTCCTATAGAGAGCATCTCTCCCTTTTGTTTATGATTTCACTGCACAAAATGACAAATGAGGCTCTCTAGGTTAATTCGAATATTTATACCCTTCGTGTGAAATGACCCATTCGCCCATTATTTAAATATGTTTTTATGTCCTTAGCCTTAGCTTTATGTTATAATGTTATAACATATATATGGATACATCATAAAAATTTAGGTATTATATTCCCCCCCTCCCCCCTTTTATAAAAGCTTTCGATCTCGAAAGTACCTAATTTTGGAAGAGTTATGGATACTTCTTCCTCATTTCTACTTCCAGTTCCCACATCACTTCCCTTTCTATTTGGTTAGTCCACTACACTTTAACATAAAGGATTGTTTTCCATCTTAGTACCCATTCCTTAGTATCCAAAATTCTAATTGGCCTTTCTACAAATGTCAAGTTTGGTTACACATTCAATGGTTCCAAAGCCACTATCTAATCTAAGTCGGTTATATACTTCCTTAGCATGGATACATGGAATACATCATGTACTCCAACCAAGTTTAGTAGAAGAGCTAACCTATAAACCACTATGCCTATTCTTTCTAAGATCTCAAATGGGCCAATATACTTTGGGTTTAGCTTTCCTCTCAACTTGAATTTGATCACTCATTTTGTTGGAGAAATCCTCAACAAGACCTTATCTCCCACTTGAAATTCTAAAGGGCATCTTCTCTTGTCTATGTAGCTCTTTTGTCGAGATTGGGTTGTCTATATTCTCTACTTAATTAGTTTCACCTTATATGCTGCTTCTTGTACTAACTCTGGCCCAATCATCTATCTTTCTCCCACTTTATCCTAGTGTAATGGGGATTTGAACCTTCTTCTATAAAGAGCTTCATATGGAGTCGACTGGATGATTGTCTAGTAATTGTTATTATAGGTAAACTCCACTAGAGGTATATGCTCATTCCAATTGCCTCTAAAATCTAGTGCACATTCCCTAAGCAAATCTTCAAATATTTGTATAGTCATTTCATATTGACCATCTGTTTGAGGATGGAACGCAGTGCTAAACTGCAACTTAGTGCCTAATGCCTTATGTAAGTTGTTCCAAAATCTACTCATAAATCTTATGTCTCTATTAGAAGTGATGTTTACTAGCACTCTATGCAGTCTTACTATCTCCTATATGTATAGCTGAGCCAGTTTCTCCAACTTATATTATACTTTGATAGGTATAAAATGAGTAGACTTCGTCAATTTATCCACTATAACCCAAACTGCATCCTGCTTCTCCCTCTATAACAAAGTCCATTATCACATGCTCTCATTTCCACTCCAGTTCTGAAAGAGACTATAATTCTCTAGCTAGTCTCTGATGTTTTATTTTGATTTGCTAGCATGTGAGACATCTGACTACATACTTAACTATTTCTTTTTTCATAATTCTCCACCAATAACAACTCTTTAAATCCATGTACAGTTTGGTACTTCTAGGGTGTATTGTTTAGGCGGAGTAATGTGCCTCTTTCAATATCTCCCTCTTCAACTCTGCATCCTTTGGCACACATAGTCTCGTTTTGTATTTTAAGGTCCCCTCTACATCCAAGTTGAATTTTGGTGCCTTGCCTTATTCCATTTTGCTCTTAATCTCTTGGATACTGTTATCTTCTATCTGACCAACTTTAATTATGTCCATTATGGTTGGTTGTATTCTTAAGGTAGCCATTTTTGCTCCCACTTCTTGTGTTCAAATTCTAGCTCCAATTTGTGCATGTCTTCTAATAAATCCTTCTGCAAAGTGATGAAAGTGGCTACATTACCCTATTTCTTTCTACTAAGGGCATCTACCACCACATTAGCTTTTCCTAGATGGTATTGTATCTCTAGATCATAATCCTTGATTAGCTCTAACCATCTCCTCTACTTCACATTCAGCTCTTTCTGCGTAAATATGTATTTTAAGCTTCTGTGGTCAGTGAAGATTTTGCACCTTTCTCCATATAAATAATGCCTACATGGCTTCAAAGCTGGTACCATAGCTGCTAACTCTAAGTCATGAGTTAAGTAGTTCTTTTCATACAGCTTCAATGGACAAGATGCATAAGCTACTACTTAACCACCTTTCATCAGCACACACCCCAACACTTGAACTAAGGCATCACTATCTACTGTAAACTTTTCTCCACTCTTGAGTAAGGTCAAAACTAGCGATAACACAAGCTTCTCTTTGAGAATATGAAAACCGGCTTCACATCTATCATCTCAATTGAATTTCACATTATTCTTTGTCAGTTTGGTGAGAGTAGTTACTATTTTAGAAAACCCCTTGTTAAGTTCTCTTCTTATAGGTTTTGATGATAACAAGAGTATATCCTTTAGTATACGGATGTGGAACAAATTTTCTTAGTCGGACAGTATGAGATCCTTCATGTTGATAATTAGCTTTATACAGGAACTTAAATTCATTAAGTTTATTATGAATTATGGTTGTTATGCTGATGAAGGACTAGCTCCACTAAAATTAGATGTAATTGGTAATATGTCAAATCCATTCCACAAAGGATTTCTCGAATACATGATTTTTATATTATGTTCACATTATAATCACTTAGTTATATTTTAAATAATTTTCATTTGTCTAAAATCAGCTTAGATTTTCAGAGTTCTTCATATACAGAAAATAATAACACATTTTTTTTTTTTTATCATGAGAAGGAGATATATTTTCAAAAGGAATATTTAAATGTCAAAACCTCTAATGTTCTTTTTCTGATCTCGTGGAAAGATATATAATTATCTAATCTCTTTATTTTATGTGGTTGAATTATAACTAAATTGTGTGATATATCTATTTTAGATACTAACAATTTTATTTAAAGTATATCGCACAAAATTAGGAGAAGTTTTCTTTTACGTATCCACTTGAAATATCAAGAAAAGATTTTTTCTGTAACTACTAGAAAAACAGATTTCTTCATTATCTTTAATCTTCGATTCAATAGAAGAAGATCCAAGTCAGAAGATCTATTCATTCAGTATGTTGAAGTATTCAAAATTTCATATCTTAAAAAATCGAGAATAATGAAGCAACAAACATGAAACTTTTAAACGGTCAAATTATCTTTGTTTGTTTCTATCCATTGTAGAAATATATATATATTGTCCACAGGTTCAAAAAGAAGAACAACGAGAGGAGTGAAGAAAAAAATAGAGATCAGAAAGTAAGAAAATTATTCAAGAAAAATTCGTGCTGAAATTTTCTATCAAAGCTTTTTATTCTGATTTAGTCAGACAATATCTAAATGATCAAACGTTTAGTTAGATGATATTCTGCATAGAACTATTATCTTATTGTTCTTGAGCTTAATACTTTAAGTTTCCATTGTAACTCGAAGTTGAAAATCTTTTTACTCTTTGTTGAGTTTGACTGTTAGTTAATTAAGAGAATTACATATAGTCTTGTAGATCTGTGTTTAGCCAAGAGAGATAGGTTGTGAGACAGAGCAAGACTTGATTGGTGTCTGTAATTTCTTTCATTAACTTAGTGAAACGACTGGTGTAGATAACCAGATCCCCAGTAGTGAAGCTGGAGGAGAGGACGTACTCAAAAGGAGGAACCTCTATAAAATTCTTGACTCTTTTACTTATGTACTTTATTTATTAATTGTATAATTTAGCTTTGCAAGTCATTGATCACAATCCATATATAAAATTAATTCATGAAAATAGAATTAAGAAAAATATTAAATTGAAGTTTCACATTGTTTTAAAGAAAAGTTTCTCTTTTAAAGAAGTATTAAAGTTAATTTTGTTATGTGTTTTTCAAAATGTTTTAAAAGTAAACAATTCACCCCTCCCCTCTTGTTTGCATAATCAAGACCAACATTAGATATCAAAGCCTAGCTCTTTTTGTTCTTTAAGAGTTTGATCTAATAGAAAACACAATTACTATTGCTTCAAATCGGATTCCATTTTTTGATGGAACTAATTTTTCTTATTGGAAGTGTAGGATGGAAACATACATCAAGGTTATTGATTTCGCCTCTTGGCAAATTATCCAACATGGTGACAAGCGGGTTGTTCTCAATAGCAAAGATGAACTTGATGATTAAGAGAAGAAGAAGCTTGAGATGAGCAATGCAGCTAAGAATATGATTCTGATGAGCATATCTCAATCTATTTTTGCAATGGTTTCATCATGTAAAACTACCAAAGAAATTTGGGACAAGCTTTGTGAAACCTATGAAGAAGCAACAATGATCAAAGATACTAGAAGAAGTGCTCTTATGCACGACTATGAACTATTCAGATTCAAAATTGGTGAAAGTATTTCTGATGGTTTTAATAAATTTACTCTAATCACTAATGAACTTGCTTTGCTTGGTAAAGAATTTGATGACAGTGAACTAGTGAGAAAAGTTCTAAGAATTTTACCGTGTTCGTGGGATTCAAAGACTAATGTAACAAAGGAAGCTCATGATCTTGATACTCTAAGCTTAAGTGAACTTCAAGAAAAGCTTCAAGCTTATGAGTCCAAGCTGAAACATTAGCAAGAACAAGAGAAAGTAAGGAAGTCCATTGCTTTAAAGCATCTGTTGAAAGAGAATCATTGTCAGACAATGAATCGGACATCGATGATAAAGAGGAAGATTTGAATCTGTTGGCTAGAAAACTCTCAAAGTTCTTCAAGAAGAAAGGTAAGCGTACTAACCGAAGTCAACGTTATGCTAATGATCGTTTCAGAGATAATGCAGGAAAAATGATCAAAGAAAAAGAAGAAAAGAAAGAGAAGAAGAAAGAAAAGAAGGAGCTTATATACTACGAATGTAAAAAACCAGGACACATCAAGTATGCCTATCTTATATTGCTAAAGAAAATTGTAAAATACAAAGTAAAACAAAAGTCTCTGATGGCAACATGGAGTGACTTGGATGAGTCAGACGATGCATCCGATGATACAGAAGAAGCAAACCTGTGTCTTATGGCTCTATCTGAGGTAACTTCTGATTCTAATGAAGAAAAGATGTCTGGAAGTCTAAGTAAACAAGTTAGAAAACTTTTAAAAGGTTTTTCTAAAGAAAATGAAAAAATTGAAATTTTGAAAAAAAGAAAAAGAAGCCTTATATCAAACCAACCAACCGTTAGTCAATGAAAATGGCATTTTAAAGTGTGATACTAAAGTCTTACATATAGACAATGAAAAATTACGTGCTGCTCATGATATTTTGGAAAAAGAAAATTTTGAATTGTGTTCAAAAATTAAAGAATTAAAGGAAAGAATGAATGCTATCTTAAAAGGCTTGAGTACCACTTTTCATAAATTTTTAAAAAGTGATAAAAAGCTTCAAATGTTAATCTCTTCTCAAAGAATTGGTAATTAAAAAATTGGGTTAGGATTTGATCAAGTTAAATCATCAAACAGACTTGAAAAGACAACTGTTTTTTTTTAAGGAAAAGAAAAAGTAATTAATAACCTTGCTCAAAGCTCCATGAAGTTTAGAACTTTTGTACAAGAAAAGAGGAATGTCAAACAATACCACCAACAGAATAACTATTATCCAGTCAAACGGTACTTCAGACAATCCGTCAGACAGTTTAATATGAGGTATACAAACCAATATCAAAAGGGATCGGTAAGATCAAATACTTATGCCTGTTTTTTTTGTAACAAGTTAGGACATATTGAAAAATATTGTTTCTATAAGAACAATAAGCTTAGCAAATAACAAGTAATGAACACAAATTCTATGAGCTTGAGTTTTGGTGGACCTAAACTTGATTGGGTTCCTAAGAAGGTTTGATTCTTCCTTCTGTGGTTACAGAAACACGAAGTTAAGATGAAAGGAATGTGGTACCTTGACAGTGGGTGCTCATGCCATATGACTAGAGATGCTTCGTTGTTCACAACAATAGACTGAAAAGATGGAGGATATGTCAAATTTGGAGACAACAGTAGAGTAAAGATAATCGCCACTGGTACTATAGGTTTTCCCCCAACAACAATTGAAAATGTATCCCTGGTAAGAGGTCTTAAACACAATCTCTTAAGTATTAGTCAACTGTGTGAAAAAGGATACAATATGATTTTTGGTAAGAATAAAGTAGATGCCTATAATCAAATGGAGAAAAGCTTTTGAAGGTTCCCGAAAAAAGAATGTATACATGGTTGAACCTACGAAAGCTGGGATTGAGAGTTGTTTTCTAACTCTAAATGATAATGTATTTTTGTGGCATAAAAAACTTGGCCATGTTAATTTTTCTCAGCTGGAAAATCTTTCAAAGAAAAATCTAATAAATGGTTTGCCAAAAATCTCAATAAGAAATGATGTTAAGTGTGATACTTGTTTAAAGAACAAAATGGTTTCTATATCATACAAGTCGAAAAATCTGATTTCTATAAAACGTCCTTTAGAACTTCTTCATTTAGATTTGTTTAGTCCTACTCATACAATGAGTCTAGGTGGGAACAAATATGGTCTAGTGATTGTTAATGACTTTTCAAGATTCACTTAGGTTTTTTTCTTAAGACATAAAAGTGAAGCATTTCGGGTTTTTGAAAAATTTACAAAACAAGTTCAAAATGAAAAAGGCTTTTCCATTATCAGTTTGAGAACTTATCATGGCAAGGAATTTAAAAATGAAGGCTTTATGAACTTTTGTGATGAGAATGAAATAAGACATAATTTCTCTGCTCCGTATACTCCGTAACAAAATGGAGTAGTTGAAAGAAAAAATAGAATCATTCAAGAAATGACTAGAAGTCTTTTAAATGGAAGTGGCATTGCACAATATTTTAGGGCTGAAGCGGTTTCTACTTCATGTTATATTATTAACAGAGTTTATGTGAGACCCTTGACACGGAAAACACCTTATGAATTATACAAAGAAAGAAAACCTAACGTTTCCTATTTTCATATATTTAGAGTTAAATGCTACATTAGTTCTACGTAAATCTTCCCGTGTAGCAACTGTCTTCTCTAAGTCTAGATCATCTCCAACTCCCATGGAGATATCTGATTCTTCAAACAAAACTGATTCATCCTCGCAAAATCAAACACAAAACCCTATAAACTCTTCGTTAACTTCTCTTGAGCAAACAACAGCAACTGAGTCCAAGAATAAATCAAGGAAGGACAAAAGGAAAGAGTTAGACAATGAGTTTAAAGAAGGTTCTTCAGACAATAAGTCAGACGAACCTAAGGTTTCTTCGAAAACAGTAAGAAGATCAAAGATTTCAAAGAAGAGAAAATCAATTAAAGTTTATGCTAGAAATAGATATGATTTTACTGATTGTTTTTTCATGGATATTAATTTCTTTCTACATAGAGGATTGCACATAGATGAGTTTATGAAAGAAATTACGTGTAGCAAAATGTGTAGCCTAAACAATGTAGTTTATGGAGAAATTGTAGCCAAGTTCTACAAGAATTTAGACTTAAGGAAATACAATAAATGGGACTTACATGTTTGTGGTAAGAATGTGAGTATAACTAGGAAAGACTTAGTAAAGTTTCTTGAAGTTGAGGACTGTGAGGATTCCGTGGATATCGATTGTTTAGGAAGGTAACATCTTTTTGATTTACTAAATGATAGATTTAGAACAAAAGTAGAAAAAGTTGTCTTTGTCCTTCAGTTTCCACTAATTGTGTGATTGCTACACAAGATAATGTGTTCGTGTCTATTTCTAAAGAGAGGAAGTAGAACTTCAATTTCCATAGATGAAGCTAAGGTGATTTTAGGAATGACTAAAAAGAAAAAAGTAGACATCACTGGAAAGATTATAGGTCATGCTTTAAACAATGTTAAAAGTAAACCTTATGGAAATCTAATCATGAGTCTACTAAAATGGAAAAAGGTTAAAATTCGAATTTAGAGTTAAGCGTATTGATGCCAGTCACTTGCAACATATGGGAATATATGTAAAAAAGAAAGTTTGGTACTCTAGTGATCTAGCCATGTACATTTATCCAAGGTACTCCTCCAAAGAAGTGCCTAGTTGGATGAAGTATACAAGGGGAGTGTTTATGGATGGGAACACAAAGGCTAATGAACAACAACCTTCGGTTGTTGTATCAGATAGTGAAGAAGCCCCTGCTAAAAATAAGAGAAAAGGGAAACAACCTTTAAAAATAAGGAAGAAGAAAAAGTCAAACACCTTTACTGGTATTAAAGGTGTAGAGATAAAAGAAGGTCAGATTCATGAATCAGACACTGATTCTGATGAATCAGACGATCTATTACCTCATCAGATAGTACATCCTCATGCTTCTACGAGCAAAGAGTCTGATAGGATGAGCAAGATGGAAGGTGAACTTGCGGCTCTGAAGAACATGCTAAATCAGATGCTACCTCAATCTCAACCATCTACAAGACAATCTGATCAAGCTCTACCTTCTCCTAAGGAAACTCTTTTGAGTTCTCCTTCTTCATCTGCAATTCAACCATCTTCTCCAAAAGTTGTTCCCCCCCTCACAACAAGACACTGCTCTTCATTATCCTCGACACAACCCTCACATTGTTCTAATGAAGTTGGAAAAGAAGACATTGAAGCTACTTTACAACCAGTTGCTGCTTCATATGTTCCTTCTGGATCTAATCCTCGAACAATGCACAAAAGAATCAAGATGTGTTGTTAATAAATCTTCCAAACCTTCAAAGAAACGAGAACCTTCTCCTCCAACAAAAGATTGAATTTGATGAATTTATGCTTTTGTTTTCAGACATTGTTGTAATGACTCTTAATTATGCTTGAGTGAATGATTATCTTTGTTTGTTTATTTTATATGCAATTATTCAAGGGGAGTTAGTATTTGATGATAACAAAAAGCGGGAGAATTTATATCGAATATGTTATTTGATTGCGGTGATTGCACTCAATTCAATTCATGTGGAATATTTTTTTATTGTTGAAATTCATTGCATTGCAAGTTTCTGGAAATAGTGTCCAACTCAACAACCTGACCCGACTTTGTGAAAAATTGAATTGCAAACAAAATTTATTTTTTGAAAAAGTGGTTTTGTCATCATCAAAAGGGGGAGAATGTTAAGTTCTCTTCTTATTGGTTTTGATGATAACAAGAGTATATCCTTTAGTATACGGATGTGGAACAAATTTTCTAAGTCAGACAATAGATGTTTGACTAGAAAGTATGAGATCCTTCATGTTGATAATCAATTTTATACAGGAACTTAAATTCATTAAGTTTATTATGAATTATGGTTGTTGTGCTGATGAAGGACTAGCTCTACTGAAATTAGATGTAATTAGTAATACGTCAAATCCGTTCCATAAAGGATTTCTCGAATACGTGATTTTTATATTATGTTCGCATTATAATCACTTAGTTATATTTTAAATAATTTTCATTTGTCCGAAATCAGCTTAGATTTTCAAAGTTCTTAATATACAGAAAATAATAACACATTTTTTTTTTTATCATGAGAAGGAGATATATTTTCAAAAGAAATATTTAAATGTCAAAATCTCCAACGCTCTTTTTTTGATCTCGTGGTAAGATATATAATTATCTAATCTCCTTGTTTTATGTGGTTGAATTATAACTAAATTGTGTGATATATCTATTTTAAATACTAACAATTTTATTCAAAGTATATCGCACAAAATTAGGAGAAGTTTTCTTTTATGTATCCACTTTAAATATCAAGAAAAGATTTTCGGTAACTACTGGAAAAATGGATTTCTTCATTATCTTTAATCTTTGGTTCAATAGAAGAAGATCCAAGTTAGAAGATCCATTCATTCGATATGTTGAAGTATTCAAATTTTCATATCTTGAAAAATCAGGATTAATGAAGCAACAAACATGAAACTTTCAAATGGTCAAATTATCTTTGTTTGTTTTTATCCGTTGTAGAAATATATATATATATATATATATATATATATATTGTCCACGGGTTCAAAAAGAAGAACAACGAGAGAAGGAGTGAAGAAAAAAATAGAGATCAGAAAGCAAGAAAATTATTCAAGAAAAATTTATGCTGAAATTTTCTATCAAAGCTTTTTGTTCTGTTTTAGTCAGACAATATCTAAATGATCAAACGTTTAGCCAGACGATATTCTGCATAGAACTATTATCTAATTGTTCTTAAGCTTAATACTATGAGTTTCCATTGTAACTCGACGTAGAAAATCTTTTTACTCTTTGTTGAGTTTTGTTGAGTTTGATTGTGAGTTAATTGAGAAAATTACATAGTCTTGTAGATCTGTGTTTAACCAAGAGAGATAGGCTTGTGAGACGAAGCAAGATTTGATTGGTGTTTGTAATTTCTTTCATTAACTTAGTGAAATGACTGGTGTGGATAATCGGATCCCCAGTAATGAAGCTAGAGGAGAGGACGTACTCAAAAGGAGGAACCTCTATAAAATTCTTGACTCTTTTACTTATGCACTTTATTTATTAATTATATAATTTAGCTTTGCAAGTCATTGATCATAATCCATATATAAAATTAATTCATGAAAATAGAATTAAGAAAAATATTAAATTAGAGTTTCACATTATTTTAAAGAAAAGTTTCTCTTCTAAAGAAGCATTAAAGTTAATTTTGTTAAGTGTTTTTCAAAAGTTTTAAAAGCAAACAATTCACCCTCCCCTCTTGTTTGCATAATCGAGACCAACATTCCTCTATAAATCTCTTATAGTAGTTTGCTAGACCTAGGAAGATTTTTACCTCTATAACTATCTTTAGTCTATGCCAATCCACTATTGCTCTCAACTTTTCTGCGTCCACAGATATCCCATCTCTATTAACCACATGACCCAAAAAAACTACTTGTTCCAACCAAAATTCATATTTACTGAATTTAGCATACAACTTTTCATCTTGTAATTTGCCCAATACCAGTCTCAAGTGCTCTTCATGTTCCTTAGTGCTTTTAGAGTATATAAGGATATCATCTCTAAAGATGATTACAAATTTATTTAGAAAATCCCTGAATACTCTGTTCATAAATCCATAAATGTAGTTGGTGCATTCGTTAGTCCAAAGGGCATCACTAGAAACTCGTAGTGCCCATATCTAGACTTGAATACTATTTTCTAGATGTCTTCTTCTTTAATTCTTAGTTGATGGTAGCCTGATTTCAGGTTTACTTTAGAGAACACCTAAGCTCCCTACAACTAGTCAAATAGGTTATCTATCATAGGAAGAGGATATTTGTTCTTGATTATGACCTTGTTTAACTTCCTGTAGTTTATACAAAGTCTCATGCTTCAATCCTTCTTCTTTACAAACAGGATTAGTGCACCCCAAGGAGAGACACTAATTCTTACAAAACCCTTATCTTGTAGCTTTTGTAACTGTTTCCTTAGTTCTTTCAATTCTACTAGTGCCATCCTATAGACTGATTTTGATATGGGTATTGTACCCTATACCAAGTCAATGTTAAATTCTATTTCCCTGGCTAGGGGTAAATCAGGAAGATCTTCTGGAAACACATCAAGAAACGTCCTCAATATCGATACTCCTCCTATCTTAACTTCTTCAATGGCTTCAACAAATATAGTTGCTAGTACACCTTTTCCCCACATCTTATAAGTGGGCAATCTAGTGGGTCTCTGCACTTCTATCTTGTATTCAAAATATCCATCTCCTGGTATATTAAACTGCACCACCATGTTGCAACAGTGATCTTTTGATAGCTAGTTGACACCCAGAATAATGTCAAATTCTATCATCTCCAATACTAGTAGGTCTGCTGGCATCACCATACCATGTATTTCTATTCCCACTCCTCTGCATATCCTACTTATTCTTCTTCTTACTCCCAAGGGAGTACTAACAACTAGACAGTCATTCATGTTTTCAACATTTAAAACACATGCGCATACAAAATTCTCAGACACACAGAATACAGACGCACCGGTATCAAACAGTACATATGCATTGTAGGAGTGTATTGGAAGCATACTTGCAATATTATCTATGTCAGGGGTATCTTGGTGTTGCTACTGGTGGATGGAAAACACCTTGGTAGGAACCTTTTGTCTGGGACGCCTTGTCTGTGGTCTACCTCCTTATCCTCTCACTAGAGGTCTAGTTGCTTGTTGAATTAACCATGCTTGATTTCTAATTTATCCTTGAGGACAGTTGACTACCTTGTGTCCCCTCTGCTTATACACATGATAGAAGATTAAGGGGACTAACCTCTCAATGCAATGCCTGCTAATGTGTCCAGTCTTCCCATAAGAGAGACATGCCCCCTCTAGCCATCTACACTCTCTCAACTCATGAGGCCCATAACATCTGGTACATTTAGTATTTAAGCCTGTTGCAGGAAGTGCCAAAGGCACTTGTTGGATCTAGGGAGGAGGGGTTACAACACTTTGTGTTTTTCTTTGTTACAAATGATGTCTTTTGCCTCTATCTTGCCCCATTCCACTAGAGGCATGTCTTTTTCCCAGAGCTATTGATGTTTTGTGACTCCTTTGTTCTTCAATGATCTTCTTATTATGTTCGAGATACTTAGTCTTATCTACCATTTTAGCATATGTATTTAGTTGAAAGGTCCCCACTACAAGTTGTAGGTCCAATTCCAAGCCTCTTAGGAATCTCCTAGCTTAGGACCTATCATCATTACATACATTTTCAGGAAGGAACTAGATGAAGCAATTCAGCTCCGCCTCATATTCTTCAATTGTTCAATCCCTTGTTCACAATTGTAGTATTCATTCTCTATCCTGTCTCTAGAGTTGCTAGGGAAGTATCTCTAATAAAATAGCTCCTTAAATACAACCCAGTTCATGCATTCCCCTGCAAGTCTAGGAACCAAGGCCTATCATTTTGTTACAATTCCCTTTAGCATAAATGCATCATAATTTACCTTCTTATTTTTTGGTATCTAGAAGGCAACAAATGTTTTCTCAATTTCTTGTACCCAATCCTCAGCCTCGATTGGGTCATCCACTCTAAGGTTAAATTCTTACTCTAATGAACCTATCAAAGTTGATGGGTTCATAGGCATTCCTGTGATGTGGGACATTGGGGTCTTGGTGTTGTTGTGTTAGTAGTCCCACCAAGTGGTTCATAGTATGTAGTAATTGAACTATCTCTTCAACCATTTGACCTCTTTCCTTTTGTGGCTGTGGGTTTTGAACTTCTTCCTCATTGAGGTTATCATGTCTAGCACCCCTTCCAACTCCTGATTCAGTGATTCTTCTTAGAAGCATTTTGTTTAACAAGAGACAACTAGATCTGCTTAAGTTAATATTAGTAATGGTTAGTGTCATAATGTGTAAGTATATACATATATACCATTACACATGGGTCTACTCATATATATAACTTAGCAGTTAGAAGAATGCAAGTAAAGTAATAATACAAGAAAATAATTACATAATTAAGTGAATGTCCCATATTTTACCCACTCTTTTCATGTCTCACTATCTCACGGATCAAGTGCTTAATTCCTCTAAAGATCATATCTTATGCTCTATTATTTAAAATTTATGTCTATTGATCATCGCTTAGTTTTAAGGATCATTACCTAAGCTCTTCAAGATCAATGACCTATGGTCTATAGATCAAAACTTAAGTCATAAAGATTATCCACCTATTTTTTATAGATTCAAACTTAAGTCTCTAAAGATCATAAACTTAAAGCTCTAATACCACCTAAGCTGTAACGCCTCGAACCCCAGGCCGCGCTATTGCTCACCACGTGTCCTTATCTCACAAGAACACATTAAGGCTCTGAATCAACTCTGATACCTTTTTGACATTTAACTCATATATAAAAACATTCAATAAATCCCATAACTTCAAAATGAATTTCATAAATTGATATCCAACATCTAACGTAATGGGAGTCTATAAACTCTAAATTAACATTCTCTAAAATATAATATCTATTACATTCAAATAACATAATTCTCCTAAATTCTAATCACCATAATAGTAATGGTAATCATCATCTTGCTCTCTCTATGGTTCACCCAAACTCAGGTCATCTTCTAGGTTATCATCTCCTTTAACACCTGCATCTAAAAAAAATATTTACCAAAAGGTGAGCTAATGCCCAGTACATTTAACACAACTACATACGCATGAATAAACATGAACAAGTATTACATGCAACATGCAATACTTAAATACAGGCAACCGTTTCATGATACAATTTATGTCCACAAGCAACAACAAGGTACTCAAGACCTCCTTATCACGAATAACACATTGGAACATGTATTGGTGATGGGAATTGCCACTACAAGCCCCATACCCATGGTATACTTAATATTGGTGATGAAAACTATCACTATGGGCCCCATACCCAACATTTAGCTCAAATCATTTCCAAGCACGACTCCACTAGGGACAACGTCACATAAGGATCATTAGGGTGCTCCTTAGGGATTTGCCACTACGGGCCCTTAGGCCGAGCCAAGCACATACAACATACAACTTAAACATTTAAGCTAAATCATTCAACTTAATCAATTTCAACACATATATTAACTTAAACAAGCACAGAACAGCACACAAGTTACACGTACCTTGAATCCTAGCCTTAAGCGCTTCCAATTTTAAACTTAAGCTAAATTGAAATATGTACACCATCAACAAGCTCTTCTTAGTACTTAATATAAGATTATTATTAATTCTTGACTTTCTTAATCCTATTGATTTAAATTTTCTAAAGCCTTACTAGTTACCTAAGTCGCATAGAAATTAGCTTAATTTGAAATTAAATGGATATCTAATTACATTATGTTTTACTCAATACGGCCATGTTGGAGGCCTTGTTTATCAACACGGGCTAACACACGACCGTGTTAAGGGTCGTCTATCTTTTGGTAAGGTTTAGCTCTAACACGGTTAAAACATGACTATGTTGGGAGGTCGTGTTTCTCTCAATTCAACACAATTGAAACACGACCGTATTGGGAGATCATGTATCTCTCGGTGTAAGATTCGCATTCAATACGGTCGAAACATGATTGTGTTGTGAGGCCATGTATCTCTCAGTGTAAGGTTCATATTCAACAAGGTCGAAACATGACCATGTTGGGAGGTCATGTATCTCTTGGCAATTTCCACAAACCCTATTTTCTTTACTCCAAATTCTCCTAAACCCGATCCTCTCTATCCCTAGACTTAATTTAATCTCTAAAATATGTAAGTACTCCTCAATTAACATAAGTTAGAATACTTACATTGAACTTCCCACCTATCGAATCCTTGATCCGGGAATTTCCTTGTTCTTAACATTCATTCCTCAATCCTATTCCGATAGCATCATGTGGCAGTAAGTCATTTTAACCCGAATTCTTTATTAGTGACCTTCTTGTAAGTTATAGAAATCCCTACTTGGTACTACTAGATCGAATGTCAGTGAATTCCCTTTAGTCGCCTTAAGGTTCCAATAGAGAGCATCTCTCCCTTTTGTTTATGATTTCACTACGCAACATAGCAAAGGAGGCTCTCTAGGTTAATTCAAGTATTTATATCCTTTGTGTGAAATGACCCATTTGCCCATCATTTAAATACGTTTTTACATCCTTAGCCTTGGCTTTATGTTATAATGTTATAACATATATATTGATACATCATAAAAATTTAGGTATTACACTATTATAGATCACTTAAAGAACGACACCCTTCTGCAAGACAGAAAAGAGGGAAGGAAGATCATGTATAAGGTCATAAATTACAATATTCTTGACAACCTTCTTTATAGAAGAGGCTTGAACACACCACTCCTTAAATGTGTCTAGCTAAAAGATGGCTAACGATTGTTGGAAGAATTACATAGGGGAATATGTAGCAACCATATCAAAAGTAAAGCCCTTTACGTCAGAGCACTTAAGCTTGGCTATTACCGGCCTACCATAAGGGAAGATTTGGAAACTTCGTAAAGAAGTGTATGCAATGTCAAAAGTATGCACTTGTTGAGCACACACCGAGTAACTACCTACAATCCCTCATTAGCCCTTAGCCTTTTGCTTATTGGAGACTAGACATTTTAGGACTTTTCCCTAGAGCATCAGGACAACAACAACTTATCATTTTTGCCATATATTACTTCACTAAATGGATAGAGGTCGAAGTTGTAACTAAGATTATTAAGAAGATTGTTGAAGCCTTTGTCCTCAATAACATTCTTTGCAAATTTAGTGTTCCATACATGTTGATAACAGACAATGGGACTCGGTTCGATAATTAGAGCTTTAGGAAATTTTGCAGTGACAATCATATCGAAATTCACTACACCTCAGTAGCACATCCTCAATTTAATGGACAAGTTGAGGTTGTGAACAAGATCATCCTAAATAGCATTAAAAAGAGGGTGGATTAGGCTAAAGGTAGGTGAGTAGACAAGCTCCCAACCATCTTGAGGGGGTACCAAACCACTCATCAAGCCACTATAGGGGAAAAGCCATTCAGGCTTGCCTTCGAATATGAGGCCATCTACCCTATCGAACTAGAGCTTCCAAATATAATAATGTTGAATATTGACTTGGCAACCAACCATCTAAGGCTACAAGCTAACCTTAACATTATGAAGGAAATTTGTGACATTACTCAAATCCATATAGTCGCATATCAACACCAAGCTGCTTGCTGCTATGATAAGAAGATCAAACATAAGGTCTTCCAACTTAGTGAGCTTGTTTATAAAAAGTTAGAAGCAACTAGATCTCTTGAGGGTCAAGGAAAGCTGGCACCAAATTAAAAAGATCTAGTTAAAATTGTTGAGGACTTAAGCAATGAAGCATACAAGCTAAAACAATTAGATCATCAACCTATTTCCTACACCTAGAATTCTAACAACTTTATACTTTACTTTGATTAAAATTTTGTTTGTTTGTATATTCATTCATTCCAATAATGAATGAAATTTTTGCACATTGTACATCTAATTATGTTTTTATGCACTATCCTTTCACAAGGTGAACAAACTTAGTAAACTCATTAAGTCCCAACCTATATAGGGTAAAAATACTCTTGATTGCAATTGGTCCTGACCTTACTTTGGTTAATGAGCTACTAATAACATCAAGTCTATGCTTTAAAGTCAACAAACAAGTGGACTTCTGATAGACTTTCTAGCTTTTAGATTATCATCACATAATTAGAGTATCTAATCTCCTTGATCTTTATAGAGATATTCTTAGAAAACTTGTCAACAGGACTTAAGGTCCATAGGTCTGAGGATACCCACAAGTAGGATTTTCACAATATGTAAATTAGGATAGGATAAAGAACACAAATCATGCAACAAGTATGAAAAGCATCTAAGGTAAGTAAAACATAAAGATAATGAAACACGAGCACATTATATTCAAATTCAAAATTGTGAAGGTCTATCAAATTATACATCTTAAAAGTCAGCATACTGAATTAGCAAATAACAAAACAAAAAGTAAAAATTTCCTCTCATCGCTTAGAGGAAGAGATTTGAGAGCCTCAATTATCTCATCTACCTTGGCTACAAGAATCTTTTCGGAGGGGTGTGGCTCAAAAGGTAGAGGTGGATCTTCTAAAGAGTCAAAAGTTGGTGGGGGTAAAGTAATATCATTGGGCTACTCCTAACTTGTTGTTAGGTCTTAATCTTACTCTAGCTCATCCTGAGGGAGTTACTCTTCAGAAGCATCCTCAACCACTCCCCCATCACCTTGATCAATCTCTTCAAATACTTCCTCTATGACACCTTCTTGAAGTTCATCACAGAAAGAAAGGCAACTAAGATAATATTCTAGGTGTACTTTGAAGATTTACAACCAAACAGTCTAAATGCCCTTGATAAATTTACGAACCTAGAGGTCTTCCCACTCTATGCTTTTCATAATCTTGTCAAAGACATCCTTCTCCATGGTAGTTCAATCTACCTAATTAGCAGCATAAGCCTCCAAGTTCAGCAGGCAGGCCCTATCATAAACAACTTCAAGCTGAAGTTGTTTAATCTCATCCTAAAGGCTTTGTTCAACCTCGATCCACCTATCTTCCTTCTCCTTGCCCAACACCTGCATGCTTCACAAAGCTAGGCAATCAATTTTTTATTTTTTTTTATGTAGGCTTTCATTGGGTTGATTGGCCTCCTCCATCCTCAAGGAAATTTTAACGTTAGCCTTTTGCTTTGAGCTCCAAATAAGCTCTTAAGGTCCCTAACTTAGCCTCTATATATAGCTTTAGATCTTAAAGCTTTATAGCTTGGCATAAGGATTTTTCTCTTGAAGTATGTGAGCTTTAACCTTTGCATCCTTAACTTTCTATGATAACACACAAACGTTGTTAGATAATTTAAGGTACCCTTTGTACAACCTTTGGTGCTTTGAGATTAGGAGCTCATGTTCGAATCTAATGTCCCCTACCCATTTAAGCCCGGTCCCCTATAGCTCGAATGTCTTGACTAGGTGTAATGAGAATTGAAAAAAAAGGAAGAGAGAGATTAGATTACTCGTTTATGGCATTCTGAAATGACTACGAGCATATCTCTATAGACAAAAGACTTACATCATGGAGCTTCAAATAGAGCATCCCCTTGAGCACATTTTTAGGCACGCTTCACAAGCTTCTCTCTAGGGTATCTGCATCCCTTGGTAGGATACATCTTTTTAGTAGCTCCTTAGTTTGTCTTGCATCCCCTAAACCCCCATCAAAGTTGTACATTTCTCACTAAGGTCAAAAAATGTGACCAACTGAAGGAGAAGATGAAAGACTTGCTGTCTCTCTTTATCATCATCAATATACATGTCTCTCGAGATTTATGTGATCACCGCCACAACATCAATATCCTTATCGAGACTCCCTATCAAATCTTTAACCGTGCCGAAACTATGCCAAAGAACCTCTTCTACCATCATTCAAAGGGGAATACCACTCCCCTCTTAGTTGGTGCGGGTATGAGAGGAGGATGAAGAAGCTATACTCACTTAGTAAATTGAAGTGACTAGACTATGATCGAGTTGAAAGAAATAGAATAAAATTCGCAAATGAGAGATTGGGTAAGCTTGAAGTGGAGAAAAGTGTAAAAATGGCCGAGATTATAGATATATATATAAGGAGGTGTAGAAAACGAAGAGATGGCCAATGAAAGGACGTAATGTGATGTTCGTTGACCGGTTTTTCACATGTAGCCCACAATTCAAATCAATGGCCATGATCACATTTCTACATATTTTTTTACCCATATCTCGATTAATGTGGCACTGACAATTGTGCAATGCATTTAATGTGCACATGCACTTATGCGCCTAAAGACAAATCAAATCAATGTTAACTCAAGAAGCAACATGTCCCCTCGAATTTTGCACCAACTGGTTAGTCGCTTAATAGTACCATTCCTTAAAGTGACATTCACAATTTCAAGTTAGTGTGAAAGACTTTTACAATCATCTATCTTACAATGAGCAAACATCTCGAAGATGACTGTTTAGTTCTCCTCGGCACCTAGACTACTTATCACAATACTTAGCACAGATTAAGACACTTACTTGCTAAAAAATTCGACTACTCAACATAAGAAAATCCAAGTCGAATCACTTATTTGCTTGGCTACCTAACGATGTCTTTGTTAGTAAGAGGTCAAGGTTCATGACACAGAGGTCATCAAAGGTAATTTATCTCATTTTGAAGACCTTTAGAGCTCATGTAACTATTAACTCTCTTTACCAACCTATCAACAAAGAAAGTGATGGGGTTGGGGAAGTGTTGATAGAGCATTTTGAGTTTTCCTCCCTAAGGCCCATCTCAGCTCACTTAGATGCCCTTCCCAACTCCTCTTGCTCATGTCGACCTCTTTTGACATAAAATTGCATGATCTGACTTGAAGTCTTGAGTTTTAACCTCCTCCTCCAAATTGGATTTGTGCTCCCACCCCTACAATGGATAAGCATGTGAAAGTGATACAAGTAAGAACAGAAGTTGGTCAAAGATACACCCTCACCATATTAGGAAAGGATCTTAAGAATTAATACACTTTCTTAATTAAAATCACCTTCAATACCCATAAATAAAGGAAAAGGGGATCAGATAGAGGACTTTTGAACTTTCCTATTTTTTATACTCCAAAGACCCTCTCATTTTTCTTGTGCTAACTTAAGCATCAAAGTAGTCACATCGAAATAAACTTTGCACCCCTATAGCTTAATTTATTTCTATTTTGTAAGTGATTCGACCATCTTTTAGAAACTTAGCACAAAAATATACATATATAATAATTGTACAATGTATATATTTGTTATATAATTAGTATACATATATTAAATATGTATTATAATTTGTTATATAAATCTATATATCTATTACAAATATATGATATATATATATATTTATTCTATATATTAATATGTTATATATATAATTGTAATCATGTATAAATGAAGAATATATTCATGGTAAATTGTAGTTTATCAAATAAATTCAAATATCGCTAAAAAATGAAATAAGATTAAGTACTTAGTGCTACAATGTGGTGACATGTTTTATATTGTGTTCTTTTTTCTTCACAAAATGTTGTTTCTTTCTTTTTTTTTCTTCTGGCTAGAGGAGGCATCATTAAAGGTGCTTTTTTTATTATTATTATACATTAATTAAGATTAGGTTTAGTGATACTTAAATAATTATATATTGACAAGCCGAAATGGAATCATTGATTTCTGGAAATTGTGATTCTAGCTTTATAAACCTATCCAAACATAAGAAAAGGAATGAAACTTGAAATTGCGATTCCATTCCAAGTCCATTCCTGTATACCAAACATGGCATTATAGTACATCTATTATACACATTCCATTATATCTTTATATTTAATTGCATAAAACTTATATCTTAAATAAATTTTGATATAACAAACTAAAATTGTTTTTTTCATTAAAAAAAAAAAAGATTAGCTAAACTCATGCTTATATATTCTATAAGAGTTTATATACTCTCTAAGAATTTTAGATTATCATTACCCTATATCAAAGATACAATTATGTATCTTATAAGTTGAAGTATGTATTGTGAAGTTATATGCTTATTAGTGAATAAGAGAACTATATTGCTGTACATGGAAACAAATTATATATTTAATCAAGTTACTTACATTATACTATATATACTTATGTACATCTACTACATACATTAAATAAAACCTTTATATTTATTTAATATAAAACTTATATTAAATAAATTTTGGTACAATTGACTAGAATTACTTAAGTTATATCATTACATTCATAATGAAAAGTAATTTTTTATTCATAAAAGTACATTCAAGTTTTAGATTAGCTATCGTAAGATATTTTCCTTACAATATATATTCCTATAAAATTTACAAAACTAATAAATTGTTAATTTCATGGTAAAATGAGAGAGTCCTTTACAAGATTAATATTTAGCATCTAATATGGTAAATGGATCAAATAATTCTCATGGGTGACAACGATTTAAAGAAAAAAAAAAGAACCACATTGAAAATTTTATTGATTAAATAAACATGCCATCTCAACATAAGCATATTATGACAATTTACCAATTTGGTCTATAGATTCTAAGAATTGTATTTCTAAATTTAGGTAGCTTTATAAAGATAATATATATATATATATATATAATATTAAATTTTATGTAATATCATCAAATTTATTAATTTACATTTCTACTTTACATATAACTCATTTTACGCTTAAGGTCTATATAAATTATGATTTCAATGTACCATTTTTATGAATTAAATAATTCATAAAAAATAAAAAAAAATTTCCATTACAATTAATTATTGACTTCTAATTTTCTTTCATAAAAAAAAAATAAATAACATAAGCAAAAATCACGTTTACTTCTAAAGTAAAATTTGACCAAAATTTGACTTTTTATTATTTGTAACGTGCAATTGTATCTCAAAACACTTATTATTTATAAGTTTTTCAATGTGAAATTATCATTTTCTTTTATACAAGAAAAAGTACTCCTAAATGTTCTTGAGTGTATCATTTTCATATAAAAAATTCATGAAACCTTAGATAGAAACATAACTTTGAATTTGATGTAAATATCATGCAATTTATTAATTTTCATTTCTACTTTCCAAATAACTCATTTTACGCTTAAGGCATATATTAATTAAGATTTTTGTATAATTTTTATGAATTAAAATAATTCATAAAAAATTAAACTTTGAATCACAATTAATTATTGACTTTTAATTTTTCTTCATTAAAAAAAATTAACCAAACTCATGCTTGCTTCTAAAGTTAAATTTGAACCTTTTTTTGGCCAAAGAAATTTGACTTTTACTACTCATAATGCACAATTATATCTAATAACACTTATCATTCGTAGGTTTTTCAGTATGAAGTCATCATTTTCTTTAGTATAAGAAAATTGTATTCCTAAATGTTCTCAAGTGTACCATTTTCATATAAAAAATCCACACAAAATTTTAGATAGAAATGTAACATTAAATTTGACATAAATATCATTGCATTTATTAATTTTCATTTCTACTTTTTATATAACGCATTTTATGCTTAAGGCACATATTAATTATGATTCGTATATCATTTTTATGGAAAAAAATTATCACAATTAATTATTGACTCTTAAATTTCTTCATTAAAAAATAACATTAGCCATACCCATGCTTACTTTTAAAGTGAAATTTGACCATTTACTATTTGTAATATGCGATTATATCTCAAAACACATATCATATATAAGTTTTTCAATACGAAATCATCATTTTCTTTGGTACAAGAAAATGTATTCTTGAGTGCTCCTGAGTGTACTCGAGTATACCATTTTCATATAAAAAATCCATATGAAATCTTAGACAAAAATATAACATTAAATTTGAGGTAAATATCATGGAAATTATTAATTTCCATTTTTACTTTCCATATAACTTATTTTACACTTAAGGCACATATTAATTATGATTCGAGTGCTATTTTTATGAATTAAATTTTTTTATAAAAAATAAGCATTCTATCAAATTAATTATTGACTTTTAAATTTTTTTCATTAAAAAAAAAAAGTCAAACTCATGCTTGCTTCTAAAGTGAAATTTGAATCTTTTTTACCTAAGAAATTTGATCTTTTACTACTTATAACGTATAATTATATCTCAAAACACTTATCATTTATAAGTTTTTTCAATATGAAATTATCATTATTTTTTATACAAGAAAATGTATTTATGAGTGTTCCTACCTTTCATGAATTCTCACTGTCTACTTTTAATGAATCTCTTGACCTCTTTCTTCCCTTTTGTCTAATCGTTCTCATTATTCAAAATGATTTGCTAGCTAAAGTACTAGAAAATAATAATAATAGTTATTATTATAGTAAAAATAACTCAATATTTTATAATTTATTGAAATTGGACTAAATGGACATAATGAAATACAGAAAAGAAAAGACAAAGCACTAAAATAAGGTTTACCGATTAGATGCTTAATAGCACCCCCCTCTTACGCAAATATAAAGAACCACTTCTTGCCCTTAGACTTCATAATTTTTTCCATAATATTAATTATATCAAAGCAAAATATTATGTTGACAACATCTAGATATAGGAAAAAAGAATAGTCATTTTAGAACAATCTGAGTTAATTCTACAAAAGCATAAAAAAAATTGGCCATTTTACAATACTTCTATTTCTATGACAAAGTTAAACGACTCCATCTTGGCACAATCAATGACTTGTTCTTAATTAGCTCTCCTACATGATCTCTTTGAATACATCATCTTCAACATTAAACGGTTGTGCTCTCTAACCTTTCTCTTGATTGTAGATCTAAGATTTCGTTGAATAAAAGAAAGTTTCTACATAGAGATTAATGCTTGAGTGCATGACCCAAGTCATAAAACAATTTTCATAGTGCATTGTAGCTTTTATGTACTTGTTGTGAAATTATATGGGGAGAAGTAGGTAAATATTTATAAAATGTTAAAATAAATTAAAGAATAATTTGAGCCAATTATAGATATTAATGAAATGATTAAAATGCAGAATACTAAAAAGGAAAGAATTTCTGAAATTATATTATATAATATAATTAAACAAGTGTATACACTATGCATGACTAACATTAAAAATATTATATAGATGTATATATATATGGTCATTTCAATAATTTAGCCTAATTTAATGCAATAAGCTAGGTTAGTGATAAGAAAGTAGGCTCAATCAATGATGTTTTAGGTATATTAGACTCAGTAAACTTAAAATAAAGATTGTTAGATTAGTGTTTCCACTCTTAGCCTTACTTGGTTGTCTTACACATAAAAAGTGGGCTTAAAGAAGGTCTTTCGGAGTTTGTTTGTGCTTTATTTGGCCTCTATAAGCCTTAAAAGGGATAAAATAAACTTTAAAATAAAGATGGGATTCTTCCTTTTATTATAAGCCTTTAGGCTTATGTAAATCCATGATTTAAGATCACATAATCAGGCCTATATCCATAAGAAAAAAGGGGATGAATGCTAGCCGTTAGATCAATAGGAGAAATCTAATGGTCATACCAACATCAAATCGCAACCATCTATCCTAAAGTGATCCAAGTACCAAGATTAGCCTCCAAAATCTATTAATAGGAGGCTAATTCTCTCATTCATATCACATTTGGCACTCTTCAAGGTTTGAAACGAACACAGAAGCTCTATCGGAACATTTCCATGGAAAATCAAACCAACCACCTTATGAAGAACAAATCAAGAACACATAATCAAATCTATTGTAACATACATACTTACAAGACATCAAGTTTACTTATTCCTCCTCCCATGCCTTATCCTATCTCATGCATACATGTGTCATCAAACCAAGTAATCTCTAAGCTTGACTTATGTGTGCATCTTACATGATCAATCACCAATAGCAAACCCCCATATATTTATTTGGTGACTCCATTGGGGGAAGACAGTGCTTGAATTAAGAGTTGTACCTACTAACGAAAGGAATAGATAAGAGAAATGCCCCCATGTTAGGAGACTATCCTTTAAGTCACAGATTAAGTTTAAATGACAAGAGAGAATGCCACACTAATGATTGCATAGCAAACATCAAATGTTGATACATTTGCTTTGATGATCCACACCATTCAGGAAAACAGTTATATTGTAATACACATTTTTTTATTTTATATAAATGAATAAACAAATATATATAAACATAATAAATGGCAATGTTGTAAATAAGACAATGGGGCAAGGGCAGTTTCGTCTTTTCCTGGTCAAATTATAAAAACAAAATAACCTAGGGTTTCTCCTTTTTCACACTTGTACAACTTATAGCTATATAGAGAGATAAAAAGCAAAAGAACCTTGCAAGAAAACCTAAGGTCACTAAAGAGGAGTTAAGTGGTTAATTAAACAAGTAAGGATCTTTATACGAATTTTAAATTATGTTATTGGAATTAGACCTCATGGGTATCATGTGTGCATTAGGACTCGAGATTTGAGAAGGGACGATACGAGAACAGAGAATCAAAGACTCAAGGTCGCGATTTGTGGAATTTTTTATGTAAGTACAAAAATCCTTGTAATTTAGATGCAATTACGTATTTTAGAGATTTAATTAAGTTAAGAAATAGAGAGGATTGACTTTAGGAGAATTTAAAGTAAAGGAATTAGGGTTCATGGAAATTGACGAAGGTAACACGGCCTACCAACAAGGTTGTGTTTCGATCGTGTTGAATTAAAAAGGTACACCGAGAGATACACGACCTTTCAACATGGTCTTGTTTTGACCATATTGAGTTAAGGGTAACATGACCTCCCAACATGATCATTTTAGATTGTGTTGAGTATAAAAGTTGCACCAAGAGATACATGGCCTCTTAACACGGTCCTATTTCGACCGTGTTAAGTCAAGGGTAACATGACCTCCTAACACGATCATGTTTCAATCGTGTTGAATGAAGAAAAACACGACCTCCCAACACGATCGTGTTGCAACTATGTTGAAGCTAAATTTTACACCGAAAGAAATACAACCTTTAACACGATTGTGCTCCAACCCGTGTTGAGCAACACGATCCCCAATATGACCATGTTGAATAAAGTATAACATAATTATATTCATTTAACTTCAAATTAAACTAATTTCCGTGCAACCTAGGTAGCTAGTAAGACCCTAGAGAGAATAAATAAATAGGATTAAGAAAAATAAGAGAATGATACTGATCTTAGATTAAGTACTAAGAAGTGCTTGTTAATGTAAACATATTTCCATTTAGATTAAGTCAAAGATCGGGAAGTGCTTAAGGCTAGGATTCAAGGTACGTGTAACTTGCATGTTGACTTGTGCCTGTTTAAGTTAGTTAATGTATGGAACTTGATTTAATTAATGAATTGGTTTAAGTATTTAAGTTGTATGTTGTCTGTGCTTGGCTTGGCCGAGGGGCCCGTAGTGGTAGATCCCTAGGAATCACCCTAATGATCCTTATGTGATGTTGTCCCTAATGGAGTCGTACTTAGAAATGATTTGAGTTGAATGTCGATTTAAGATTTTTAAGTGTACATGGGTGTGGGGCCCTAGTGGCAGTTCCCATCACCAAATCATGTTCCAGTGTATTAAGGGGGTCACGAGTACCCTGTTACTACTTGTAGACATAAATTGTAAAATGAAATGGTTGTTTGTGTTTAAGTACTACATAACGTGTGTGACACTTGTTCATGTTTGTTCATGTGTGTGTGTTTGTGTTATACGTACTAGGCATTAACTCACCATTTAGGGAACATTTTTAGATGTCGATGTTGAAGGAGATGAGAACCCAAAAGATAGCTTAGGTTTAGGTGAGTCATAGAGAGAGGAAGATGAAGATTTACATTATTATTATTATGATTAAGTTTTGGGAGATTTATGTTATTTAACTATAGTAGATGATATCTTTTGAGAAAATTATTTTGGTGTTTAAAGACTTCCGCTGCGTTAGATATTTGATATGGTTTAAGTTATTATTTGAATTTTGAGGATATATGAAATGCTCTTATCTAGGAATTATAGGTTAAAGTGTATCAGAGTTGATTTAGAGCCTTAACGTGTTCTTGTAAAATAAGGACACGTGGCGAGTAGTAGCATAGCCTGGGTTTCGAGGCGTTACACATATTCTTAACCAATTCTTAAACTCTTTCATGTAGTTCATGCTAGGTATGGCAATTGTTACTACCATTGCAACTGCTGGTGCTACTCAGCCTCTAATGGCTCTTCTTATACCAAGAGTGCAAGTTACGAGACTCATGTTTGTTGTTGTTGCCATGTTAGATGGTACTCGACACAACACTCAACATCATATTGAACAAATAAACCAATTCCCCATAGTAGATGAAGGAGTTCGGTAGAGAAGGGATTATAATCATTGTTGCCCCCAACCTTAATTAACTTAGCTCCTATTGTATCGTAGAAGTTAAGGACCCATCTTGGAGAGTCTTTTTTTTTTTCCAAGTGCAATGTGCAACCTATTGTGACTAACATGATTACACCTCACCACATTGCTCCAATGCTCCAGATAGAAGCTAACCTATTCTAGTTTTATTGTCTTATGTGACTAAGGAAGATTTGTAGAAGTATTTGAGGCAAGTACAACTTGCATCCTCAGTTGGCATCCTTAATTTGAAGTTTTGATATCCTCAAAAAGATTGTGGAGAAACCTTATCCAAAGGACTACATTAATCTAAAAAACATCAAATTCAATGGGAAATAAGGTGGTGCTAAAGATCATTTCTTAAAGTTCATTAAGATTCTCGAAGTCTACGACCTCAACGATGATCTTAAACTAAAAGATTTTTCCAAAACCTTGATTGAGAAGATATACACTCGAAGCATTAATCTTCCTTAGGTTTATTGACTCTTGAGGTACCGTATGCAAAATGTTCCTAGAGAAGTTTTGCAAGACTTAAGAACAAATGACTTTGATTAACATAGAGCGCATCTGAAGGAAGATTTGATGGATTTCATAAAGTGCTTAAGGGAACACACGTTGTACATCTAAGATATGTGTTAAGAGAAAGAACTAATTAAAATTTGCTTACAAGGGATGTTTCATAGAAAATGTCATGCATCTAAATAATCTATCTCTTTAGTCTTTTGTGACGTTAGTGGAGAGCACATGGAGGATGAATATTTCTATCACCAAGCAGGAAACTCACTTAAGTAAGAAGCATCAGTTGTCTATTATTGTTGCACAAGGTGGAGGGAGGTTACAAGGGCAATAAGAAGCTAAGAAGAGATAAGTCGGCCTTTTCTTTATCCTATGAACAAGGTGCATGTTGTTTCTGATCGATGGCTTAGAAATGGAGTAGTTAGATTGCCATAGGTTGAGAGGGACCCATTACATAAGAAAAAATTATGCAAAACTCCATCAGTTCCACAAAATTGTCAAACATTTGACAAAAGAGTGATGGACCTTATAGAGGATCTTTAATGAGAAGGTTTGAAACAAGAAGTTGGAGTTAGATAATAATAATGATGTCTACAGGAACCCACTTTCAACATATAACAATCAAGGGGTTTCCAATGTGATCTCTTATGATTTGACAACTTCTGAAGAAGTTGATCAACTATAAATTGATATGCTAGTGAATGTTTTGCAGGAAAAGATTCACTTAAGTAAAGGAAAAAAGTTTATGAAAGCTTGTGTAATCACATAGTGATGGCTTTGCTTAAGCATAGTGAAAGTGAGGAACTTCTTCAATCTCTTTGGATTCGATGAGAAACCTAATATTGTTGCAACTAATGCACTGGCAAGAATCTCTAAACAACAATGTGAGCAATGCAACATCATGCAACCAATTCATAAGATGGCAAAGGTGCTCAATAATGATACAATCTTCACCAACGACAAAATTTGCACTAGCAATGTAAACCACTATTGTCCATTACACATAACATAATTATTTGACTATGGTGTTCTAAGTTCATATATGCCATATAGAGAAATTCTAACAAATTGTTCATATCCTTTTCATTTTATCAATCCACAAAAACCAAAAATACATAAAAGCCCTTCTTTCATTATTTGAAAACCTAAAAATACAAAAAGAATTCAATCTTTCTATTTACTAAACACTTAGGATAGTGCTTTATGAATCTTAGGAACATCACGACCCTTGCAAAATGTCTTGCAAATGACAAGTCTTAGGCCTAGTTATATTTTGTCTTGGCACATTTGATAGTAGAATTTGAGTCATTCCAAACATTAAATTATTAGGGTTATGTTGCATGTGTTTATCTAAATATAAATGTATTTTAACGAATTTGCTTGTTGCATTTAGTAAGATATAGGCTTAAATGTTATTGTGGCATATATGTGTGTTTTGCAATTGTTATATATAAGGTTTCATGACTCACCCTATTAGCATTTTTATATTTTAGGTATTTTGTACAACTTGGAATTCTAGGTAAGAATTGGAGTGAAGGTGGCACAGTTGATGACTAATAAGTGAAATCAAATTGGTTTAGATTAATAGATTTTTATAACTTTTATAAATATGTTTGGAGATTGTATATTTTTCTAATAAATAAAGTGATATAGTTGAAGGGTATGAAGATTTTTTACAAAATAGTAAATTCAATAGTTAGTTCTAAGGCCTTACATGTCCTTATTAAGGTTTGAATATGTAATGGGGTTGACTATGTCTTGTACATTCAAAACGTGACAATTTAAGAGATATAAGAGTTCAGGTTCATAATCTATAGGAAAATTAGGAAAATGATCTAAATGACAATGAGATAATGAGTGTAGGTAAAAAAAGGGTTGAATTCCTTTTTCCCTTAAAAGTTGATTTTCTATTTACATCTTGTAGATTCATGGCTTTTAGATGTTAAGTTGTTATCAAAGGTTGTGATTATATATATTAGAGAATTTTATTTGCTTTCATTCAAAGATAATAGATATTTGTAGAACCTAGTTTTGCTTAAGAATAAGAAATAAGAGTAAGACTTTTCGGACATAACAAATAAGAATATACATTTATGGGTAGATTAAAATAATCTAAACTATTAACTCTTATCTTTTGTAAGGAATGTATATAAGGTAATACAAATGATATTAAATGTCGTAGCTATAAATAATAGGTAACAAATACATAATCATAAATACACACAAAATCTTAGTTAACCAAGAGTAGTTGACCAACAAATAACAAAACATGAAAGTTACAAATAATGAAATGAGGGATAGGAAATAAGAATCATTGTAAATTGTAACTAACTATAGATACATGTATAAACATAAGTGTATAATATATATATACATATATAATAAATATTAATTAATTAAATAAACTTGACCAAGCTAGTAAAAGCATCAAATGGAGGAGGATGAGTAGAAAGAAAGAGGGTAATCTTCAAACAATCAATCTAAAGACAATTACAAGTTCAAGAGATAGAACCATGAAAGCAAAATAAAAGTAATGTAAAGAGTATTTGTTTTGGAGACTTCTAGTAAATAAATGGAATGGCCTTAGTTAATGAGCATGAATAATTGAGAATAACCCTCAAGAAAGCTAAGGTATACAAATGAAGAATTAAAGTATGATCGATGAAGAGAATTCCTATGATTAAACCATGACCAAAGATTAGTGTTTATTTGAAAAGAAAAAAGTAAAGAAAATTTGTTCAAGCAACTTTTAAGCCAAATTACTTAATCCTCTCGTTCTTGATATCGTCGTAAGTCTACTGTACTCTCACTTCTAATTATGATTTTGATCATCTTCTTAACAGTGATCTTGTTTTTGTTTCTAATTGCTATCATCGTGTCACCCTTTGAAAGTCTCCAACGGATACCGAATTTTGCTAACAATAGGAGGCAGCTTCATGAGGTGAACCTGCAAGATAGGATCGAGGTGAATTAGATGACTAGTCATGCCATTTAGTTAGCTCAATGGGCTGTCCATCAAGATAGTATCATACAACTAAAGGCACTTAGCAAAGGTATAGCTTTAGAATATGCCAAGTGGTATAGACAGATCACCCGGTGATACATTGACTAGATTAGGGCTATGTTAGATTATATGATATGTGCACATTTTACTCACTATATTATTTGTATTCTTCTTCTTCTTTTTTGAATTTTTTACTATAAATTATATTGTTGAATGTAAAGTCATTTTATTGTTCGTGTGCCTAATATGCCACATAATGGCATCTTTTCTAAGACACTAAAGGTGGCAAAGGTCATTCATTGATTCATTGGTGTTACCCTAGGTGATGTATTACCTCTAAGACCTACTAATGCTAGTTGCAACGTCTCGGCCCACCCCACCCACCCCTAACCACCCTAAGAAGGATGTCATAGAGGATAATAGTAAGGATGGGGCCTTAGACATGCCTATGTAGACATTAGAGATGAGCTACCACCTTAACATAACTTCTTGCCTCATGCATCATCTTCAACTCCCACTACATTTGAGCATCTTGAGTCAAGCCCATCTACATTATCATTGATGCCATTTGAGATGCCTCTAAGGAGAGCACTAGCACTTATGTTTATACTCCTGCTCCATTGGAAAGGCAACCTACAACTCATGGTGGTGACATAGGGGATAGGCTCACATAGTCCGGGCTTGCTTTGATTCTAATGCTTGCAACTCCTCTCTATAGTCTACCAAGTGTAGGTTAAGATAACACATGAATCATATAACTTGATATGAATCAAATGGTGTAACCCAACCTGATGGTTAGCTAGATACTTAGGATTATAGACTTTTACATGATTGTGAAGGCAACAATATTAGATTCTTTCTTATATTTTTTTTCTTTGTTTTCATTTTTATTTTGCTCATGATTTCTATCTATATAGACTAAATTATCATTAACCAAAATTCTTCATGATATCTTTTAGTTATGTTCTTAAATTCTTGTTCTTATGTTATTGTTAGTTAACATTAGTGAAAATTTACTATGGTTAAGGAGCTTGTAGTATGTGTAGGACTTTGTTGATGAGTTGTTTTAAGATTGTGTTGAGGACTGTATAGGGCATTAGTTGAGGAGTTGCTAATAAGTTGTTGTGGGAATATCGTTAAAGAATATGCTATTGTTGTTGTTATGGTTGAGGAGTTTGATATATGAGCACGATGTGTGTTGAGGATTGTTGTTCATATTCTATGTCTAACTTGAGTTTGTTTTTTATTTATTTATTTTTTTGTTTATGTTGAATTAACATGTCATGTAACTTTAGGATTGAAAGAGTTACAGTGGTTGATGCCAATGATTTGCAAGTCAAAATCTTACATGATTTCTTCATTAAAAATAATAACAATAACAATAACAATAATAATAATAATCTTGAAAACATCATTTCAACTACAATACTTGAAATTGTGTCTTATAGTACCTAAATTTATATCTTAAAGACACAATTTCAATGTAATTTAAGTTGTATTTTCAAAATACGATTTTAAGTGTTGTATTTTTAGATTAGTTTCCAACGACCTTATTTTAAGCAAAATGGATTATTGTTTTCCTTTTTCCAATTATCACATGACAAAACAGTTAGGTATGTTGTCCATGGAAAATAATAGCTATAAATGAAAAATGAAAAGTGAAAGTCTTTTTACCATTTCCATCACTTCATTATCTCTTACTTCCACCTAATTTTGGAGAAAATTACAATGATTTATAAAAACTTTTCACACATCTCTTTATTTTCTTAAATTTCATTTTTATCTTTAGTTATAAAACATAAAATTTTAACTCTTTTCGGGTGATTTTTTTTTCTTGAACTTTGACCTAATCAAAGCGAATGTTAATTTTTCTAAAGAGAATAGCATAGGAGCAAAAGATAGTTGAAACTTTGTTCTTTTTTCGCCGTAACGAAGAGAGTGTTTACGCTTAATTTTGAGTTGCACTTGCACTTGGATATCGTGCATACTCTGTCTCTCGGTCTCTGGGTCCGTAACGCCCCACAATCCAAAAATGCGCCACATCTTAACTCCTCCCTTCCAACGGCGCACAACCGCCTTCCTCCGCCGCTCTGCCCAATACAGAGTACCTAAACCTCCGCCACCTCCACCTCCTCCAAAGCCCCCTAATCCCCCACAAAAGCCGGAGACGTTCAGTTTCCACAACGCTACATGGGAGGACCCTTACAGCTGGATGTCGAAGCTGAGCGACAAGGTTGCTATGCGGCACATGGACATGTACATGGAACAGGAAGAGAAGTACACTGAAGCTGTCATGTACGATACCGAGAAGCTGCAGAGTAAGTTGCAGTCCGAAATGGCTTCAAGAATGTCCTTTGACTTGTCCACTCCTCCTCTACGGTGGGGTCCATGGTATGTTTTAGGGAAAGTTCTTCTTTTTATTTATTTTCGGGAATTCGGTAAGTTACCACCATGTTAGTATATGAGCAAAAATGTTATGTATCAGGGTGTTTGTAGCTTGAACTTGCCAGAAGGTTTTGAGTGGTTTCAGTGAAATAAAGAAGAACGAAGCGTTTTTTTTTTTTTTTTTTAATTAGTTAGGATGACAATGGGGATTGCAATGATCAATCAAGAGTATTTTTTCATATTTGATACAATTCACTCTTTACAATTATCATTATAATTTCAAAGGCTTTTAGGGGAAAGTAGGAAGGGCGGGGGTGAGAATTGGGTGACATGCTGCCCGTGGTGATAGTTATCAAATCATGAAAAACACTAGTAGAAATGAGAAAACTGATGACTTCTTTCATCAATATTTAAGGCTGTCAACCAAAGCTGGACAAAAAGGTGGTTTACCATCAACACTTGCCTTGCCTCAACTGCTACCTTGCCAAGAGCTGCTAGATGCCTTTAGTTGCTTCAACATATTGAGATTAATGCAGTAATACGTGACATATGTAAAGGTTTGGCTATACAACGTTAAAATAAATCAAGAAAAACATTCTCTGTAACCAAACACAGTGGAAGATTGATTGTGATCATCATAAGAGGTGTGGCTTCTCCCCCATGACATTAGTTATTTTGCAGGCTATACTACCGGCGAGTGGAAGAAGGAAAGCAGTACCCGGTATTATGTCGAAGATTAGCAAGCTTAAATGAGGACTTTATCTCTAATAAATCTCCTTCTGCAGGATTTGATTTTACTTCAGGGAAAAGAATTGAGCAGAAACTGATCGATTACAACAAGGAAGCTGAGCAATTTAGAGGTGTGCATCTCAGCTAGTTAGACTTTCTTTTATTATTGATAATGTACTGATGTTATACTTTGAATATTTCTCTTTGATTGAATGTGATCTTCCCTCCTACTACTACAGGTTTTGCTTATGAAGAATTGTCAGAAATATCACCTAATCATCAGTTTATTGCATATACCATGTATGACAAGGACAATGACTACTTCAAGCTCTTAGTAAGGAACTTGAATTCTGGATCCTTATGCAGTAAGCCCCAGGCTGAAAGAGTATCAAATTTAGCATGGGCAGTGGATGGCAGGACTTTGCTTTATGTTGTTACAGATCAAAATAAGCGGCCATACAGGTTTGCGTTTCAGGCTTGGTATGCTACATGCTTTGTTTATGATTTACCTATTTGCTTCAACTGACAGCAAATTTGTCTTTGTTTCCAATTTTAAGGATATATTGTAGCACAATTGGCTCTATTGAAGAAGATGTTATGCTTATGGAAGAATTAGATGACAAGGTTTATGTTAACATTAGACACACAAAGGATTTTCAGTTTATCACGGTTAATGCATTCTCCCCAACTTCTTCAAAAGTAATTTTTCGGAACTCTAATTGATTTTTTTTTTTTGGTAACTCTAATTGATTTTTACAAAGGCCTAAAATTGATTTAGTAGCTCATGTACTTGTAATAATTTTGATAAACACATTTTAGGTGTTCTTGATTAATGGAGCCAACCCATTTTCTGGCCCGACTTGTGTTTGGGAACATGATGGTCCATGTCACTGTGTTGTTGAACATCATCGAGGTTTTCTTTACTTGTTCACTGATGCTACCACAAATGGTAGACCTATGGAGAATCATTACCTTCTTCGCACTCTTGTTAATCCATCACCTGGTCAGAGATCTTGGGAGGTTAGTGGGTAAGCATTGCATTTCCATCGGCCTTTGTCAACTCTTGTAATATTCCATTGGTTATTTTATCTCATGTTAGTCTTGGTCAAAAATAGAGTTCAAATCTTATTCACTTTGATTATTCCACTAGGAATTTATATAACATAGAATAGTTACAATATTAATTAAGAAACTTTCCTAAAAAATAATTTTTTAAACTATATCTGTACAATATCTAAAAATAAATACATATAATATGTAAAAAATAAATACATATATTTCTTCTATACTCCCCCTCAAGCTGGTGAATTGGAACTTCCCATTCCCAGCTTGGACACAATCCTCTCAAATGTTGAACTATTCAACCCTTTGGTGAGAATGTTTGCAAGTTGTCTGTGTGTTGATACATATGGAGTGCATATTAGGCCATTGTCCAATTTTTCCTTGATGAAATGCTTGTCAATCTCAATGTGCTTAGTTCGATCATGTTGAACTGGGTTGTGAGCTATGCTTATTGTTGACTTATTGTCACAATAGAGCTTCATTGGCCCAACCCAATTGATCTTTAAGTTTTTAAGGATGATTTTCAACCATAGTAGTTCACATATGTCTTGTGCCATTGCACGAAATTCTGCTTTAGCGCTAGACCGTGCAACCACACTTTGTTTCTTACTTCTCCATGTCACTAGATTTCCTCCAATAAAAGTGCAATACCCTGTTGTTGATCGCCTATCAACAATAGATCCTACATAGTCTGCATCAATATAGGCTTCAAGAGTTATGTCATTATCTTTTTCAAACAAAATCCCCTTTCCTAGTGTTCCTATGAGGTACTATAGAATTCTATATGCAATTTGTAAATGAGTCTTTCTTGGGCAATGCATGAACTGGCTTATCAAGCTTACTGCATAAGCTATATCAGGTTTAGTATGAGACAAGTAAATAAGTCGTCCGATAAGACTTTGATACATTTCTCTGTTTACTATGGCATCTTCTTTTGCATTCTCTAGTTTATGATTTGGGTCTATAGGGATACTTGCTGGTTTATATGCAGCTTGACCCGTCTCTTTAAGCAAATTAGGCACATACTTCTGTTGGGATATAAAAATCATCCTTTTTGAATGAGCAACTTCAATTCCTAGGAAATATTTTAATCTCCCCAACGTCTTGATCTTGAATTCTTTAGCTAGGCATTGACTCAAAACCTGTTGTTCTCTTTCATCATTTCTAGTCAAAATGATGTCATTCACATATATTAGTAAGGCTGTCATCCTTCCTGAAGCTGAATGTTTGATGAACAAAGTATGGTCTTCTTGACTTTGTTTGTATCCCGCAGCCAACATAACTCTAGAAAATCTTCCAAACCATGTCCGAGGAGATTGTTTTATACCATACAAAACTTTATTTAACTTACACACTATGTCAGTACTCATATTTTTCCCATACCCAGGTGGGACTTCCATATAAATCTCATCCTCTAGTTCTCCATGCAGGAATGCATTTTTCACGTCAAACTGTTGTAACTCTCACCCAAGGTTAGCAGCTAGGGACAGAATGACTCTCATTGTGTTCATCTTTGCAACTGGTGCAAACGTTTCCAGATAGTCAATTCCATAAGTTTGTGTGTATTCTTTGGCTACTAACCTTGCCTT
Source organism: Laguncularia racemosa (assembly GCA_037954665.1). Taxonomy (NCBI): domain Eukaryota; kingdom Viridiplantae; phylum Streptophyta; class Magnoliopsida; order Myrtales; family Combretaceae; genus Laguncularia; species Laguncularia racemosa. Next base: position 1,167,069 of record JBBMOL010000146.1, read on the forward strand.
ATATCTCTTAATCAACCCATTAGCCTTATATTTTACTGTATAGACCCATTTGCAACCTACAGGCCTCTTTCCTGTTGGCAATTTGACGAGTTCCCAAGTCTTATTTTTCTCAAGAGCCTCCATTTCAATATCCATGGCTTGCTTCCATTTTTCATCAGATAATGCCTTAGATAGGGTAGTAGGAAGGGTGATGGTGTTAAGGTTGAGAAGAAAGGCTTTGTAGTTAGGGGAGAATTTTTGGAAAGAAAGGTAGTGTGACAAGGGGGATAGTGGTCTTTTTGTGCGTTCTCTCTTTTCTTTCCTAAGGGCAATTGGAAGGTTCTGATCACCATCATTATTTTGTGGTTTAGTTTCACTTTGCAAAGCTGGACAATCAGAAATTGTTACCTCATTTAAAGGACTTGAGTCAGATTCTTGAACTTGCACAAATTTTGGAATGTGAATGTCCCTTTTTTGTCTTGAGTATACCAAGTTCTTACCAAATCGCACGTCTTCAAGAACAGATTTTTCAGGGTTAGAAACATGTGGGCTAGTAGCTGGAGACTCAAATGATGTGGACTCAACAGGTGTGGGCTGAGGGGATTGAGTTGTTAGAGAAAGATCGCTCAACTCTAGAAGAAAACTCTCCAAACTCACCTTATCTTCCCTAAAGCTCCCCCTGAAGATAAGGTTGGGTGAAATATGCTTCTTGCTCACAGAAAGTGACATCCTTTGATACAGAAAATTTCTTAGATAGAGGATGATAGCACTTATATCCTTTCTGAGTAGAGGAATATCCCCAAAAAACACACTTTAGGGCTCAAGGATCAAATTTTCCTCTGTTTTGATTATGGACATCAACAAATGATATACACCAAAAATTGCGAGGTGTAAGATGATTTGTGATGGACAAATTTGAATAGAAAGAAGAAAGTATTTCAATTGGACTCTTGAATCCTAATACCCGAGTAGGAAGTCTATTAATAAGATATGTGGTTGTGAGAATAGCTTTTCCCCAAAAATGTTTTGAACACATTTTTGGAATGACAATGCTCGTGTTTGATATAAAAGATGTCCATTTTTTCCTCTTAACCTCTTAACCACACCATTTTGTTGTTGTGTTTTGAAATAGGAAGATTCATGAATTATTCCCTCTTTTTCACAATAAGGAGTGATGATTTGATTGAAATAATCCCAAGTATTATCAGATCTTATTCTTTTTATACTCACACCAAACTGATTTTTTATCATTGAAAAGAAATTAAGGAACACGGAATTGACATTAGATTTATGCTTGAGCAAGAAAACCTAGATGACTCGAGTACAGTCATCAATGAAAGTTATAAACCACTACTCTTAACATCAAGTTTAGAAAATAATGAAGGAAATAAAACTTTTAACAATCCTAAAAGATGGATGACCTAAATGGAAATGATAAAGGAAGGCTCTTTCTTTATTGGATAAGATGGATTTTGACATGAAAGAATGAGAAAATCTGTTCTTGAAATCGCTCATTTTAGTTGACTCTTCAAGGCAATAAAGACCATCTCATTCTTTAGCAAGTCCAATCATCCTCCTCGAATCCTTTTCTTGAAATATACAATAATTATTGTAAAATATCACTTTGCAAGACAAATCTTGTGTGAGTTTTTGTATAGAAATAATTTGGTAACATGGAGGACATTTTTTAAGTTTATGGATGAGTTGATTCGGACATCTCCTATACCAGCTACAGTTGCTAGGGTTTCATCTGCAGTGGCAATTTTCTTATTACTTGGACATGGAGTGTGGAAAAATATTTGGAAGAGTGGGTCATGTGGTCTGTGGCTCCTAAATCCATGATCCAAGAGTGTTGTAAGGGTGTTTTTAAGACATTAAATCCAAATGAAAGAAGCTTCTCACTTGAATATGCTAAAGAACAAATACCTAAAGGTTTCTCCATGTTACTAAGGAAGGATCTCACCCTTTTAATCTCCTCTTGATTCAAACCGGTTGGCTCCTGTCGATTCTCTTCCTTTGTTGCATCAATTGCAATGTGGGTCTGTCTTGGGCCATGAGATGGACTACTTTTCTACCCCTACTCTCGACTTGAAGGCTTCTCTTGTAATTTTCAGCATTTTTCCTTAGTGTGACGCAGCTTTTAACAATAAATGCACTATAATTCTTCTCGATTTAAGCTCTTGAACTAAATATTTTTTACAACTGCAAAACTAGTATTTCTTTCTACTCCTCCTGAACTAGTTTTGGCATTTTTAGCTATCATGGCTGAGCCATCTGTGGGAGAAGACTTGAGCATTAGAATCCTCCTAATTTCCTCACCCCTAATAATGGCTACTACTTCATTGAAGCATGGAACCTCATGTTTTCCAAGAATTTGGATTATGACTTGATTAAATTCAGGATTCAAACCAATAAGGAAATCATAAATTCTATCTTGTTCAATAAAATTCTTGAGAATTGCAGCATCTTCTGAACACCTAGTTTGAATTACCCTATAGTGATCAAGTTCTTGCCATAGGGATTTTAGTTGATTAGCATACTCTATCACAGTTTTGTTTCCTTGTTTTGCAGCCATAGTCTTAACCTTTACCTCATATAGCTGAGCTGCATCTTTAGCCTTTGAATATGTTGGTTGGATTGCATCCCAAATATCCTTGGTTGTGGCCATAAACATCACCGTATTATTTATCTCAAGGATCATAGAGCTCTATAACCATGCCATGATCATAGAATCCTCCTCATCCCATTTCTCAAACAATGGGTCTCCTAGTTGTGGTCCAGTTTTAGTGAGATGACTTATTTTCCCTTTTCCTTTTAGAATGGTTCGAATTAATTGAGACCATTTCAAATAGTTCTTCCCATCCAACCTATACGTTGCTTGAATGTGCTGTAATTCTCCAAGTTGTTGAAAACGATTTCCATCCTCCATAGTTTGAGTAACGTGATCAGATTGTGTTGTAATTTTAAACATCACGACCAAATCAACACCGCAAGCACACCAAGCCAAACACACCAAAACCTCTCGCGCAGTCAAGCAGCACATAGTCAAAGCTGCCCTCTCACATGGATTCCGGTGACCGTAGTGACTACAGCGACCAACAGAAATGTCGCTCCGGTGACCCTAGCAACTTCGGCGAGCTGGAACAAGAGAAGATGACTGGAATGCAGAAGATGGAACTCGGATTTTGGTGACCCTAGCGACTTCGGCGACCAACATAAATGTTGCTGGAACACGGAACATGTCGATGAAGATGTAACATGGATTCTGGTGACCCTAGCAACTCCGATGACCAACAGAAATGTCGACAAAGATGGAACATGGATTCCGATGACCCTACTGACTTCGGCAACCAACAGAAACGTCACTGACCTAACCCAAAAAAACTGACGCACCATGGTGGTTCTTGCAATTCGTGGGTCGACGGGTTCGGTTCCTACCAGATGTTGACGAGAATGGGAAAAAATCCGAAGACCTACCTTAGATAAGAGTTGATCAGGGTTGAAAAACTACTTAGAGTGAGTCAACAATAAATAAGAAAGGAATTCCGACAATGAAGGTAGAAGAAATTAGGTTTCTAGTGATGAAGGTCGGAAAAATTAGGGTTTCAGTGATGAAGACCGAAAAATTCCGATTTTGTACTCTCTAAAGCTCTGATACCATGTCAAAAATAGAGTTCAAATCTTATTCACTTTGATTATTCCACTAGGAATTTATATAACATAGAATAGTTACAATATTAATTAGGAAACTTTTTTTAAAAATAATTTCCTAAACTATATCTATACAATATCTAAAAATAAATACATATAATCTCTAAAAAATAAATACATATATTTTTTCTACAGTCTTTCATGTTCTAAGTTGTTCAAGATTGTCAGAATTTTTGTAGATAGAACTATTTGATGATGTTTCATTTCTATATCATTTCAAAAGCATTCCCTTTGAATTTATGTCATTTAGTTTTTATTGTCTTGACTTACATTGTGGTTTTACATGTATTATGCTGTCTTGGTCAACCCTGGGGAGCCATGGAGTCAGAAAAAATAATAGCATGAAAAACATCTAGAGTCGAGTTTATTAGGGTGAATCTAATTATTTCAATGTTATGTTGCATTTTTTTAAGATGCTTACAAAGGGAGAACAACACTAGGTGCCAGAATCGCTCTTTGCTAATTGCTTATAATAGAAGTGGTTGCACATGCAAATATAGTGTTACATGTTTGTGAAACCATATTCTACTCTAAAATTCGAAATTACTTGATTAAGCTTTTTGTTTTCTTCACCAACCCCCCCACCCCACCCTCCTCCCCAGGAAAAAAAATGAAAAAAATTCACCCAAAGAAAAGCTTTTTGTGAATCAATTGACATCTCCAGACTTTCACATGGTATGAGAGTACAAAATTGCACGTCTTAGCTTCTACATGTATTTGCCAAATAGGTAGGAATCAGGTTTCGTAAAAGTTTATTGTCTCATGATTTTAATAGAATTTCTTATTCTAAGGGGCCTGCCTATCATTGCTGGAAATGCTATTTTACTTTTAAGAACTTGGGTCCAAACAGAGTCATAGCATCTTCCTTTTTGATCATACATCTTATCTTGCTCTTCTCTTTTGTATGTGCAGAATGTTTTCATTGATGACAAAGGTTCAGTGATAGAGGATGTTGATTTCAGTGACAAATACTTAGCAATTATTATGAGAGAAGGTAGAAATTTTAGAATCTGCTCAGTTGTGCTACCTCTACCTGTTGAAAAGGTATGATTTGAAGACTTGTCTTTTGGGTGGCGGCTAGGCATGGAGTTATAAGGATATATATTGAGTTTAAATAATGTTATTCTCATTAACCGTATCTCTTGCAGGGTCCACTTAAATTGAAGGAACTTAAGCCCAAATTTATGTCGCTTCCCACATTTGTTTCCCAAATCTCACCTGGCCCAAACTATGACTACTACTCAACCATCATGCGTTTTACGATATCATCTCCTGTGGTACGTATTGGACTATTCTGATTAAACTGTTTGCAATTACAAAGTCTGTAATTTCTTTAGGCCTTTGTTACATGCATCTTCTTCTTTCTGATTTTCCTGTTCCTTCTTTCGCAATCTTCATTTTAAGGAAAAATCAGAAACTGCCATAAATTCCATACAGCATTGAGGTCGCATTACATTGACCCTGGTATGGTGCCAAAAATGCCAATTCCAAGTAACAAAGCTTTAAGCCGCATAATGGATTTGTAAATTCTATAAATTGCCAATCTAGAATGTTTTAAATTATTCACTTCACCAAATAATATGATTATGTTTCCTTTTGGCTTACCAAATCAAGTTTTATTTGCCATTTATTGATCATAATTGCAGATAAGAACCCTTTACTCCACTACCACTCCAACAACAATGCTGAAGCCGTATTCCTATTAGGTGGAGTTGGTTATATAGATCCTTTTCCACCAATTTATTCCGTCATGAAGCATATATTTATCAATGCTTGCGTACGTCTATCTTTTTTTTTTTTTTTTAATTTTATTTTTAAATTCTTCTCTTCAGGTCTTTTTTCGTCTATTCATTCTCATTTAATGTTAGTACCCTCAATGCATTATGTTTGCCCCTAGAACATGTCTTTGTATGTGCATCTCAATTGTGCTTCCCTCATCTCCCCATTAGATAGTACTCAACTTTCTTTATAATTCATTCTTGTCCATTCTCAAGTGACGATATGTCTGGCTTAACGTTCTCTCTCCACTGCTCGTCTTCTACTCATGTTTGTAATTTATTGCTCAGCTTTCAATCTCATTAAGCATTCTCATTCTTATAGGCTTTCAAATGTTGATAATAATATATTATATAGTAGAAATTGAGAGAAGATCTTCCTTAAGTTTCATGGGCATCTTATGGTTGTACAAAAGGATATGCACTTCTTCACTTCATCCACCTTGTTTGAATTCTGTATATAAAATCTTTATCTATACCTCCGTACTTTTGTAATATTGATCCTAGATACTTAAAGATCATAACTAAAGATATATATGTTCCCTTTCATTCATAAAGGATTCCCTTGTCCTCCTCTTGTCACTAAACATGAACTATATACTCTATTATATTATAAATCATTTAATCTTTAAAGTTTCATGCCAGGATTCTAGCTTACTATTTACCCTTATCTTATGGCTTATTCAGCAAACAACATACATCATCTACCTTGAATATCTTTAGTGAATTCATCAATGACTAAGATAAATATAGGGGCCTGTAGCTAAACCTTGATATAGGCCTATCTTTGCAGGAAACTCTTGGGTCAAACCATGAGGTACATACTTATCCAAAAAAAAAAAAAAACCATGAGGTGCATTGAGCCTTGTCACGACATCTCTGTACATGTCTTTGATTGCTTTGATGCACACTACTCTTGCACCTTTCTTTATCGTAACCCTCCACATGATTTCTATAGGAGTTGTATCGCATGCCTCTTCAAGATCAATGAACATTGAATGTAACTCTTAATTTTAGTGTCAATATTCTTTTATAGGTCTTCTTAGGAGGTAAATAGTTTCCATAGATGTCACATGATATCCATTTCAAAAAAGTATGGGTTAACCATGAGTTGTAGATTATAAGAATAGTGCCATCATAGTGAGCAAAGAAAAGAAGCAGCTTCTTTCTTACTTGATTGGGGGGCTTCCATTTTAGCAGCACAATTTAAGAGTGCTCTCTAAACCATGTTGAATAGTCACGCATCATAATGGCTCTTAAACTCAATTTCTAGCAGATTTCATAAAGTCAATGAGAAGAATCCTTTGTCCCGTACTTTGATGACCTATTTACTTTGAGGAACAGAAAAAAGAGGGAATAAAAATCTATTCTTTGGGAAACTAATAGTAGAATAGCCAAAGAAGATACAATTCATTGTTCACTTCCTATTATTCTCTATTGGCAAGAATAGCTATTCTATTGTTTACTTCATATTATCACATAGCAATATTAAGTCAGGAATGGAATAAAAGAATCAATATGCCATTGTTTGGTGGAGACATACCACCATTGTTGTCCCCACACCAACACCATTATTTTCATGGCTCACCACCACCAAACCATTGTAAGCAGTCCACCATAGTGGTAGTGATGATAGAATGGTGGTGTTGGTGGTTGCAATGGTGCTTGTGCAATTGTGGTGGTGGTTTAGTGGTGTTTCGATGGTGGTGGAGGTGTTGGCAATCATGGTAGCGAGATGGTGGTGTTGCGAGGCTAGCGATTGGGAGTGGAAGCAGTAGTGGTGATATATTGGTGATGGTGGTGCAAGTTAGTAATGGACGTTTGCATCAAAGGTGGTAAGGTTTATAGTGATAATGGTAGTTCTTTAGCTATTGTGGTGTGATGGTTCTAGCAGTAGCAACAATGGTGCTAATCATATGGGGTGGTCATGTTGGGGTAGGCATGGTAGTGGTGATGATGTACAATGGTAGTAGTGCAAGGGTAGTTTAATTTTGGTGAAGATAAAATTATGACGTACTTATATAATTTATTCCTTCTCAAATAACTACTACTTAATAGAGGGTAATAGCTGTTTTTTATGCAGAGAGAATAGAAAAAGCCCCCTAAAAAAGTCTTTCCCCATCAAGTCTCAAATAAACAAGTAATAGGTGCTATTTTAGAAATGTTTATTCTATTTTCTCTCTAATACCTAGAAGTAAACTAGCCTTGAGTTACTCTAACAAACACTTGCACCATTGGGAACCAATAGAACAAGGTGATGTAGATATGGAAACTGAAAGAAAACAATGGTTACTCTTAGTTTGTGTAATTGAGGACCTAGTATTAGACCTTAGCAATCTAATTATGATTAAAGACTAAAAATTTAGTTGATTTAGGGTTAAAAGAGGAAAATTTTATGGGAAAAATACATTTTTAATCTTAAAGTTTACCTACTTTTCTATTTGAGTCATTAATCTTGTTTTCCCTCAACATTTTCAAAACTTTATAAAAAAAAAGATTTTCGTCAAATCTATTAAGTTTTCTATTGATTTATGATATGTATCAATTTTAAATTGGTCTATAATAATTAAATTAACAAAATGATGATATTAAATATATTTATTTACATAATATAATAAAAAATAATATTAAATATATTTAATGATATAATACAAAAATAATAATTAAAATTAAAAAAAGAGATCGAAAAAATCTATGTTTGGGTAATTAGTCTAAGGCTAATTTGAAATTAATACATATTTAATATGAATATAAAATTTAATATATTTAATAAAAGTTTTATTTTTTTGTAAGGTTTTAAAAATGTTGAGGGTTTAAATAGAAGGAAAAAAAAATAGTTAAGGACTCAAATAAAAAAGTAGGTAAACGTTAAGGTTTAAAATTGTATTTTTCCTAAATTTAATTGATGAATGAAGGAAATTGATACAAAAGTTGTCAGGAAGACAACACCTAGAGCTAAAGCTCTCTAAAGCATTTTTGGGTAATAACAATACCTTCCCCCTTGAAATCGCCTTGTCCTCAAGGTGAGTTAATGTAGCTAATTCCAATAAAAACGTAGACCTTCACTATAAAAAAGAGGCAAACAAAACTTGGAAATTTTGTAGCCATGTTGTTGCAGCACAGAACCAAATCAGCGAAATGGAAGACATAAGCATAGCTAGAACAAGAATTGAGAGGTGGAGCGACCATCCCCTGGTGGCTGTTTGTGTGAATGGTCTTCAACTAATGCTAGCAACTTCAAAGTTGGGTTGAAGAAGAAGGTCTGTGGATGGTTGGGTGAAATCACAGATGCATCTATTGTTGGGTTGAGGGACTCTTCTTCAACAAAAGCAGATGGCAGCAGCTTCAATGTTGAGCTGGATAGGATTAAACCTGATGCACTAACAAGGATAGGATAGGAATATCTCGATCCACTTTCAACATGCCCCAAGTGTAGGCCAACATGAAAAGCTTTGATAGAATGTTTGGATTGAGTAACATTTTGATCTCTAAATGGAGCATTATGTTGAGCACCTAGAGGATAACAATTGGACCTTGCACCATAACATACTCGAACTATTGCAGGTCCAGCACTAGGTACATGCGATATCAGCTCTATCAGAATGAGAAATAGCAAGAATACCAACACCTAACTTTTGTTGAGCACCTTCATAACAATTGCCCTAGGCAACTACAAAAAAATGAACAACGCCACATATACCTTGCAACATACGTTTGCAATCACTTGTAAGGAAATTGTCGCATTTTCTTGAATACTTGATTGACAAGAGCAATATCGCCCTAATACTGTTGCATGAACGTAAAAGCTACTGCGAGCAGTGTCGCAATTGTTCGAAAGAAGAGACAAGGATGACTAGGAGGCCGTTTGCGAGAGAAAGTGTTAGAAGCCAGCCCACTCCTTTATGTGTATATATATGCGAAAACAACAGAGGGCAGAGCTAAACTTTAAGTGTTTTATGTCTATGTGTTGTCTTTATAATCATGTGTGTTGTGTGCTAGGCTTGTAGTGTATGTGTGACGTACTGTATTATGTGGTTGGGTAGTTAGTTTAGTGTATGATGTGGATTGTCAAGAGTGTTTGTAGGGTGTGGTTTAAAATAAAGAGAGAAAAAAAAAATAGGAAGTCAATTGATGTGAGTAACCACCTTTGCATGTTGTATAAAACAATGATATATAAATGCAAAAGGGAACAAGGCTATTTTCATCTCAAATTCTTATGGCCTGTTTACTTTCTCTAATGAAATAGATAAGGAATAAAACAATTATATCTTGAGATTGACGATTATCAGGAATAAGTTAGGAATTTTTATTCTAGTGTTTATTTCGTGTAATTTTTTATCGTAGGGAATATTTATTTCATCTCATTAATTGCAGTATTAATGAGAGTATAATGGTAATGATTTTTGAATTTTTTATTCAAATCTTTTCTTAAGTAATATCTATTTCCAATAAAGTGGGAATAAAAAAGTCTTAGGAATAATTTCCTTATCATTTTTTCAAGTAAATAAGATAATACACAGTTGACAAGGAATAAAATAGCTATTCCGTTGGGATTGTCTTCCATGGCAACTTTTGTATCAGTTTCCTTCATTCATCAATAAAATTCTCCCTTTTTAGCCTTAATTTTACTCAAGTTTCAATCTCTAACCATAATTAGAGTGCTAAGGTCTAACAATTTGGTTTGAACTGAAAGAGGGAAATTTTATTGATGACTAAAGAAAATCGATACAAAAGTTGTCAAGGAAGACAACCTTAAGTGTTAAAGCTCTCCAAAGAATTATAAGGTCGTAACACCCAATAAGTGAAGGTAGAGGAAGAGTCAAACCCCTTGAGATAGCTGCTAAGCTCGAAGTTAAGGTTTCTAGCCTAAGCATGATGATGGCAACATTTTGACACTTCCTAGAAGCACTCCATCTTTTGAAGTTTGTCAGTGGTGTCAAGTCAATACAGCCTTTTGAATTTCTCAATACAAGTATGTTAGCTCAATTACGATTGGAAAAGCAACATCTCAAGAAAGCGTGACTCTTCTTTACGTGCCTTTCCATTTGATAGGAATTAGGTTCTAACCAGTGCAATTATAAGGTGAAGGGCCAGAAGCTTGTAGAGCTTCTCTTAGCAAATTGTTAATCGCATGCCAAATGAGGATGAGAAACATATGTTTCATGGCTTTGAAGTGCACTTTAGGAGCTTTAATGAACGGGCATTGATTTGGGTATAGAATGAAGATTTAGAGATTTGGCAAAACTTAGAGGACCTGTGGAATTGCAATAGGTCTGGACCCTTATGGAATGCTTTGAACCATTTGGGTAGAATCAGGGAATGCTCTCGGCGAGTGAAGGTCCTAACCTTTTTGAAAATGCTTTGGATCTTTCTAAAGATATGCTCCAGACCTTTTTGATATACTTGGGACCTTTTTGTTATTTTTAACAATTTTTCACATTTGCAATATTTTCTTCAAATATGTGTTTTTATTATTTTTAACGATTCTTTTGGTCTTAATTACGAGATTAATAAAGGTTTTCATGTATTGAACATGATGTCAAGGAGATTTACTCTATTGCTTGAGTTTCCCCTCACACTATTTTGTTCTTATCAATTTAATCATATTGAATTGTAGTGAATGAACCATTCATCTAATTCATGCGTAATATTGAGTGAGGCAAATATAGTTTGATTCTCATTGGTGCATAACATTCATCAAGAAGTCGTTCATATCCTTCTAATATCGAAAAACCTAAATACTAAAAATCTATAAAATTCCAATTTTTTCAATCGATTGTTGTGAATCGGTGGTTATCGATTTGGGGCACATCATCATCACTATCTACAAGATAGATTGACTTGATTGATTCATTTTGCATAGCAATAGCTGGTCCAAAATCATGATCAACCATTAAGATATCTTTGATCCCTTCAATCTCACTCATAACAAAACATTGATAAGGGAGTGGTGGTAATCTATTTTCGTATTAAAGTGCTTTTTACTTACAAATTAATCTTATTTTATGTTATGTATACTAGTCCCATATTCCTTAGTTTATACTAAGTTTGTATACTGTAATGTATACTAGTCCCACATCCCTTAGTTTATAGAATATACTAAGTGTGTATACGTATATAAATACTTGTATAGTTCAATAAAATATATGATTTAGAGTTTCTCTTCTTTCTTTATTTTCATCCTTTCCTCTTGATGTGGAAGCTTCTCCACCCGCCGTCACGTGCCCGCCACGTCGCCTTCATCTCTTATATCTGCCTATTCGAGGGTTCAAAGCTCCTCCATGTCGTCCACCAAGCTTGTTCACCATCGTCCGTCTACAAGCACTACTACTGTTCATCGTCATTTGCCACCGTCTGCCGCCGACCGTCACCAATGACCACTATTTGTTTGTTCTTTTCACCTTTCTCATTCTTTTTTAAGGTGCTCTCTTAATCCAATATGGCTTATGATAGTTCATCATTAAAAATTAGTCCTTTTTCGAGCTTATTATCTCCCTCTCCTGCCATTGCAATTGAGAAACTACTGGGTAGTTCAAATTATTTATCTTGGTCTACCGCAGTCGAGTTATGGTGTATGGGTCAAGGTTTATAGGACCACTTGATCACTAGAGTAGAGGATGTGGAGAACGAAAATAGAAATAGTTGGATACGAGTTGATGCTTTACTATTGAGTCTTTTATGGCAATCAATTGATTCTTCCCTTTATTCAATCTATAATCATTATCGCTCATGCTATGATGTATGGATTCAAGCAAAGACTCTTTATACTAATGACATACAACGTCTATATTTGGTAATTTCTAACCTGCTTAATTTGAGATAGTCGGGTATGTCTATTACTGATTTTCTTGTGAAATGGGCATCTATTAAGGCTGAGTATAACTCTCTCCTTCCTCCTGGATAGTCACTTAATGATGATTTAGCTAAGAGGGACGAATTCTTTATGGTCTGCATTCTTGCTACACTCGGTCCTGATCTTGCTCCAATTCGTGATCAAATATTGGCTAGTCCTATTGTACCATCTATGGATGAAGTTTTCTCCCGCCTTTGTGTCTCATCCATCCCTAATGCACCTTTATTTGGGTTTCCTCCTATGGACAATTCAACTTTTGCTGCTCATGTGGCTCCTAGAGCTCGATTAAATTCAAGAGAAGCATAAGGTGGAGATAATGGAGGCAATAAAGGAGATCGTCCTAGATGTACTTATTGTCATCGGTGGGGACATACTAAAGACAAATGCCATAAGTTACATGGATGTCCTCCACATGCTAACATCATCTAGAATACTACTTCTATGTCATTTGAAGAACAGCATCAGGACTCTCTTCTACTTACAGGAGCTGATTTAAAAAATTATCTTCAGTATCAAGCTTCAAAGCAGTCATCATCTTCTACTGCTTCCTTTGCGCATACTGGTAAATTTGTTGCATATCTCACTCAGTCTTCTTCTTCTTTAGGCCCATGGGTGATTGATTCTGGTGCTTTTGAACATATTTCTGGTAATCCTCAACTGTTTTCTCATTTTGTTAAATCTACCTCTTTACCATTAGTAACTGTAGCAAATGGTTCGCATACAATTGCTAAATAATGGGTAGTGCTTAACCCTTAACATCTCTACCATTGGAACATGTTCTTTATATTCCTCATTGTCCTTTTAATCTTGTCTCTGTTAGTAAAATCACTCGTGCACTAAACTGTTCTATTAAATTTGACCTCCATTCTGTTATTTTCCAGGACCTCAGTACGGGACAGACGATTGGCACAGGATGTGAGTCACAAGGGCTTTACTACATTAATAAATCACCAACTTCTTCCATTACATGTTCTGCTACAGTTTCTCCAACACTTCTTCATAATCGGTTGGGCCATCCTAGTTTTGTCAAACTTTAGAAGATGGTTCCTCATTTATCGCATTTATCTACTTTAGAATGTGAGTCGTGTCAACTTCGAAAACAGTCTAGGACTTCGTTTCCCAAGAGAGTCAATAATTGGGCTACATCTTCTTTTTTTATAGTTCATTAAGATATTTGGGGCCTAAGTTGTGTCATTTCTGTTTTAGGTTTTCAATATTTTATAACCTTTATTGATGATCATTCTCGATGTACTTGGTTATATTTGATGAAAAATCGTTTTGAATTATTTTCTGTTTTTTGAGTCTTTTTATGCTGAAATCAAAACTTAGTTTAATACATCTGTACAAGTCTAGTGTAGTGATAATGCTCTTGAGTATTTTTCTACTCAATTTACTCAATTTATGTCATCTCATGGAATTTTACATCAATTTTCTGGTGCTTACACACCTCAACAAAATGGTGTTGCTGAATGTAAAAATTGACATTTAATTGAGACTGCTTGTACACTTCTTTTACACCATCATGTTCCTACTCACTTTTGGGTTGATGTTGTGCTTACTGCATGTTATCTCATTAATAGAAATGCCTTCCTCTATCCTTCAGCACAAAAGTCCTCACAGTATCTTATTTCCCGATCAATCATTATACACTCTTCCCCTTTGTGTCTTTGGTTGTACATGCTTCGTTCATGATATGTCTCCTGGTCAAGACAAACTCTCAGCTCGATCTATTAAATGTGTTTTTCTTGGTTACTCTAAACTTAAAAAAGGTTATAAATGCTATTCTCCCATTACTCGTCGTTACTATTTGTCTCCTGACGTCACTTTCTTTGAATCTTCTCCTTTCTATTTCTCATCTTCATCCGATAGTCATATGTCTGAAGTTCTACCTATTCCATCTCAATTATCTCTTCCTGAGTTTGTCCCTGCCATTCCTGAGTCTCTTGTCTATAACTTTGGTTCTTCCCCTTTACCGTTGCAGGTATACCATCGATGCTCTCAAAACCTACCCTCCTTAGCATCTCTACCTCCTTCAAATGCTCCTACAGACTCACATTCTGATCCAATGCCTCCACTGACTGAGGACCTCCTTGAAGCAGACCTTCCAATTGCTCTCCGAAAGGGTATTTGTTCTACTCGTAACCTTCACCCTATATATATTTTTCTCAGTTATCATCGATTGTCTCCATCGTATTGCAATGTTGTTTCATCTTTATCTTCTGTTTCTGTTCCTGAAAATGTAAGTGAGGCACTTTCAGATCCAGGATGGACATAGGCAATGGTAGAAAAGATGACTGCATTTCATGCTAATGATACTTGGGACTTAGTTCCTTTACCTCCTGGAAAGTCTCTAGTTGGGTGTCGATGGGTTTATTCTGTAAAGGTCGGTCCTGATGGTCATGTTGATCAGCTTAAGGCTCAATTGGTTGCTAAGGGTTATACTCAGGTGTATGGTTTGGACTATGTTGATACTTTTTCTCCTGTTGCTAAGATGTCATCTGTTTGCCTGTTTTTATCCATTGTAGCTATGAAATACTGGCCTTTATACTAGTTGGACATAAAAAATGTCGTTCTTCATGGTGAACTCTAGGAGGAAATTTATATGGAACAACCGCCTGGCTTTGTTACTTAAGGGGAGTCTAATTTGGTATGTAAACTTCGTCGTTCACTTTATGGGTTGAAACAGTCTTCTCGTGCTTGGTTCGGCCGGTTTAGTATGGTGGTTACAGAGTTTGGTATGACTCGTAGTTCATCTGATCATTCAGTATTTTATAAGCATATATCCGAGGGAAGATGTATTTACTTAATTGTCTATGTAGACGATATTGTCATAACTGGTAACGATCAGGATGGTATTACTGACCTGAAAGAACATCTTTTCAAGAATTTTCAGACTAAAGATCTTGGCTTGTTAAGGTACTTCTTTAGTATTGAAGTGGCTCAATCCAGTTCCGGTATAGTTCTTTCCTAAAAAAAATATGCTTTAGATCTTCTTAAAGAAACTAAGATGCTCAATTGTAAGATTGTAGACTCTCCAATGGATCCTAATGTGAAATTATTACCAGGACAGGGAGAGTTATTTGCAGATCCTGGTAGATACCGTCGGTTGGTTAGTAGACTTAGTTATTTTATTATCACTCGACCTAATATATCATTTGCGGTTAGTGTTGTTAGCCAGTTTCTTCAATCACCTTGTAACAATCATTGGAATGCAGTTGTTAGAATTCTTAAATATATTAAGAATGCTCCAAGTAGAGGGTTATTATATGAAGATCATGGTCATTCTCAAGTAATTGGATATTGTGATGTTGATTGGGCAAGTTCTCCATCTGATAGAAGATCTACCTCTGGTTACTGTGTGCTGATTGGAGGTAACCTAATATCATGGAAAAGTAAGAAGCAAGATGTTGTGGTTAGATCTACTGCAGAAGCAGAATACTATGTCATGGCCTTAGCAACTTGTGAGCTGATTTGGTTGAAATAGTTACTTCAGGAATTAAAGTTTTGTGAAATATCACAAATGCAACTAATTTGTGATAACATTACACATATCCTCTAATTCAGTCTTTCATGAAAGAACTAAACATATAGAGATTGACTATCACTTCATTCGAGAGAAGATCATCTCTGACTGTATTATCACCAACCATGTCAATTCAAATGATCAATTGGCTGATATTTTAACTAAATCTCTTAGGGTTTCTCGTATTGGATATATTTGTAACAAGCTTGGTGCATATGATTTATATGCTCCAGTTTGAGGGGGAGTGTTATGTATACTAGTCCCACATCCCTTAGTTTATACTAAGTTTGTATATTGTACTGTATACTAGTCCCACATTCCTTAGTTTATAGAATATACTTAGTGTGTATACGTATATAAATACTTGTATAGTTCAATAAAATATATGATTTAGAGTTTCTCTTCTTGCTTTATTTTCAACCTTTCCTCTTGACATTTTATTTTATTTATTTATTATTATTATTATTATTTTGCTAAATAAGTGATTCATTGATGTAAAGAAATGTACAAAGCCCAAAATGATCCCCATCTTCTATTTTGAAACAAAGTAACTTTGTTGCATTGTCTTGCTGACAAGCTCATTTAGCTCATACCATTTTCCATAGAGGATTGTTTACTTACTTCCTCCCTTAAAAAGGAGATTAAAAGCAAAAAGTTACTTACCAATGGACCTGTAATGTAACTTACAGTCAGACTAGAATCTCTAGGACATAGACTAACCGTTAATCAATTACCCTTTATAATAAAATGCCTTATCTGTTATTGATCTTACATAAGCAGATCTCAAATTAGAATGTAAGGTAAGATAGAATGAACAAAAAGGGGAAATGTCTGTTTCCCTTTTTTTTCCTTTTTGACAGATTCTATCGAGATTCTTTTAGCATTCAATAGCATTGAAGAAGCGATGGATTGAGGTGTGTGAAAGCCCTTGTGCCTTTGTGCATCTGTTTTCTTGCTGGAGCAGCTATTGGAGAGAAAGCACCGGTTAGACCGACATTGAGTTGTATGCAATGGTGGTTTTCTTTGATTGAGAGGGCTGTGCCTTCTTATATTTTTATATTTCTGCATCTAGGATCCGATTCCTATCAATAATGCTAATAGTGAATGACCCCAAAACTCATAGCTACAAGATCAGTGACGCAAAAGACAAATGTTGAGAACTTCTTTATTGTGTTGTGGATATTGAAGATGAAGATTTCTTGATTGTGGGTGCTGGATGGAAAAACCTGAGAAAGGAACATCCTAAAGATCTATGACTATTTCCTCCAGGATGAAATGAAAATTGAATTGATGGAAATGTAGAAAGGTTTCCCATGTCAGCACCATAGACAGTTATAAGGCTTTTTATATTTGACAGAAGTTAGGTTGAAATTCTGCCCCTTTACAAGTGAAATTAAGAGTCTAAAGGAGTTCACGGTATGATAGGGTGTAAACCAGGTAGGATTCCAATACTTCTTTAAATAAGGATATACTAGATTGTCTCAGTTGGAAGATCCCCTGTGGGGAGTTACAATATGCACCTAAATTGGCGTAAGCTTTATGCGGATGATAAAGAAAAAAGTTAGTCAAGCCTAGACTGATCGGGCCATAAACATTGGATAGGTTTGATGATGGTCATTTTGTCATCTTAAAAAGATCTTCTATATTCATCAAGTCATTCCAAAGAGTCAAAACAGCGCATAATTAATGGAATTCCTTGTCTTTCTTTGGTTTGTTGCCATGGCAAAGGAAAGAGGAGAAAGCACTTGCTTTAGCTCTTTTTAGTAATAAAGGAATATAAATAGCCAAAACTTAATAAATACAGCTGTATTGCTATTATAAAACCATAAATGATATGGTACAATAATGATAATGTCACAAGGATGGAAATTCTTGTGAATCCTCATTTACTAATTTCATTTTTTAGGGACTCAATCCCCCTTTTAACTGTATAATGTATGTGGAGCTCAGCATGTCTGGAAGAGTAGACAAATGCTCTCTTTCTGGTATTATTTCTAGTATTGAACCGTTATTACATTGCTAACTTGTTGGCTAGGAAATAAGAGCCAAATCTCCTTTTCTGGTAAAGCTGGTGACCAGGTGAGAATTCTTTCAAGGCTAGTGATGGCCAAATTTGGTATTATTGTTTACTTTTAGGTGATCAATATTAGGAGCATCTAGGAAAATTTTAATAATAGTTAGGGATATTTTTAGAGTAACACTTGATATTTTCTATTATATGCATTTAGGAGGTATTGTTGGATTTGTGTTTTTTCTTATAAGAGCTGACACAACAATAACGAACAAGCTGAGTTATTATTATCCCAATAACTGTTTTAAAGAGATTAGAAGGTGCTTTTTTAACGAGCCTTAAAGGAATCGGAGTGCTTTCTTTGACGAGCCCTCAATCCCTTTTATACAAAATCCTGCACGTAGACTGTTAGGGATGCATTTGTTGGGAAAACTTATACACGGAGGGACAACCAAGGGGTAACCACCGTGCAAGGAAGAGCTCCACAAGTGCAGGACGTCACTTCCATGCAAGACTGAGATTGACGAGGGAATAATTTAGGCAGATTCTATGTGGGATCAAGTCGATCTTAGGCATTTAAGTATTTAATTATAAATTAGGATTGAGGAGATTATTTCCTGCTATTGTATCTCTAGATTAGGGAAGTTCTTGTCCATTAGAATAAGAATCTATTCGAATATAGCTAAACTAGGAAAGAATAAGGGGTATGTATTGAGATTTGAGCAGGGAATAAAGATAAGCAATATTTTCTCCAAAAATCTCTCGAGATCGGATTCTCTCTCTCTAATCAAGGTCCCAGGTCTCAGATCCCTGTAACGATCTGAGTCCTTCCGATCAGTCCACCATAGGGAGGTCAAAGAACAGCGACAAGGGAAAGTTTTCCCGCTTGGACTTGGATTTCCCGGTGAATCGTCCGGTGATTAGAGCTTGGGCAAAGGATCCTAACAAATTGGTATCAGAGCAAATCACCATGAGCGATTCACCCCACGATGCTGATCCACTCCGTGCCATGATCATCGAGTTTGAACGACAGACAAATTCCTAGATACAAGAACTATCCCAGAAGTTTGAGCAGAAACTGGAAATGCTCGTCCAACACCTCCAGAATAGTGCAGCGGCAAGGGAAGCGTCTGGCAGTAGCAATCCGACACCTCGTCGACATACCCAAAGCCAGGAAAGTGGAAACAGCCAACAACCTCAGACCGTCGGAACCATGGTGCCCAGGTATACAAAGCTAGATTTCCTGACCTACGACGGCTCGAAAGATCCCTTGATTTGGCTCCACCGTTGCGAGAAATTTTTTGCAAACCAACGGACAGCAGACGTGGATAAGGTGGGATTGGCTTCCTTTCACCTCTTGGGCGAGGCATAGCTTTGGTTCCATCAATTGGAAGGGGAACGTCCTCAGATGGATTGGGGAGAGTTCAAATATTTCTGCAAGCTCCGTTTCGAACCTCCAGCGTGCACAAACCCGCTGGGTAAGTTGGTGACTTTGCAATAAACGGGAACTGTCGACGAATATAATAAGCAGTTCCAGGAGAAGTTAGCACGAGCAAGCCATGTAGTCCGGGTTGATCAGAATGTTGGGCTGTATACGGCTGGATTGGCAGATTGGATACGCCTTGAAGTGGAGCTCTAGGATCCGCCCGATCTGATGCACACAATGAGCTGGGCACGTGCCTATGAAAGCCGCCAGAAGCTAATGCGCGAAATGAGTGCGCGAAAAGGGGTGGCCAATTCCAATCGTCACTGGGGCGGCAGCCAAGCGACAACAAGGGGACCTACGGCGTCCACACTAGATAATTCACAAAAGACTCAAGCGTCCACCTTTATCCACCGCTTGAACCGAGCAGAGATGGCCGAGCGACGAGCCAAGGGTCTTTGCTACAACTGTGACGAAACCTATACCTCTGGACATCGGTGTCAAAAATTATTCTGGTTAGAGGTTGATGACGACGAAACAGATTGTGCTTCAGGAGGGGCCGAGGGTGAGCCCGCGATATTGCTTCACGCCATGACAGGCCAAAGGGGAACAAGTACGATGCAGATTCTGGCAGTGGTAGAGGGGGTGCCCCTGCGCGGCTTGGTCGACTCCGGAAGCACCCATAATTTTATTAGCTGGACAACCATCGAGCACCTGCGACTTGACTACATCAACGAGACTAGAGCCACAGTCGCCGTAGCCAACGGGGACAGCATCAAATGTGTGGGTCTTTGCAAAGGCATCCGTTTCACCATTGAAGGACATGAATTCCATGCCGACTTCATGATCATTCCATTATCCGGGTTTGATTTGGTGTTAGGAACACGATGGTTACAGAACTTGGGTCCTATTCTATGGGATTTTTCAGCACTCACAATGTCATTTCAAAATGATCACAAGGAGGTGCGGCTCCAAGGAAGAGTCACCACTGTACAGCCTCATCTTCATCTGGTCGAGAACAACTCCCTGGACGATATTGCACTAGAGAAACTCTTAATTGAGTTCGACAGTGTCTTCCAAGAACCTACTGGCCTACCACCGCTCCGAAGTTGCGACCACCGCATTTGTTTGGAACCAAACACTGGCCCGGTGGTCGTCCGCCCGTATCGATATCCTCACTTGCAGAAAGATGAAATAGAAAGACAATGTGAACAGATGCTGCAGCAAGGAATCATCCGCCCTAGTCATTCGCCATTCTCCTCCCCCGTCCTGCTGGTCAGAAAACAAGATGGTTCTTGGCGATTTTGTGTCGATTACTGTGAACTAAATAGCAAGATCATTAAGGACAAGTTCCCAATTCTGGTGGTGGATGAATTACTAGATGAGCTATATGGAGCACAATTCTTCACCAAATTGGACCTTCGATCAGGTTACCACCAAGTCCGCATGTTTGACAACGATGTGGAGAAGACGGCCTTCTGAACACACCATGGGCATTTCGAATTTCTGGTAATGCCGTTCGGCTTATCAAATGCGCCCTCCACGTTCCAGGCCTTGATGAACGAAGTCTTCCGAGATCATCTCCGCAAATTTGTCCTCGTCTTCTTCGATGACATCTTAATATATAGTAAAGATTGGGACTTGCATCTCCGCCACCTTCGAACAGCGCTCCACCTGCTGCAGACCCACTAGCTGTTCATCAAGAGGTCCAAGTGTTCTTTTGGGACAACGACAGTGGTGTACTTAGGGCATCGCATATCCAAGGATGGAGTCACATTGGATCCTACCAAGGTCCAAGCAATGTGGATTGGCCAAAACCGCAGAATGTCACAGCCCTTTGCGGATTCCTCAGATTAGCAGGATACTACCGGAAATTAATATGGTATTACGGCCAAATTGCAAGCCCTCTCACGGCAATGTTAAAACGCAACGCTTTTGCTTGGACGAACGCAGCAGAGGCAGCTTACTCATTGCTGCAGAAGGCGCTGGCCACCAGCCCTGTCTTGCAGCTACCCAATTTTACACAAGCATTTGTCGTGGAATGTGATGCTTCCGGTAGCGGAATTGGGGCTATCTTGCAACAAAATCAACATCCCATTGCATACTTCAGCAGACAATTGGCCGCGAGACACCACAAACTGGCAGCTTATGAACGGGAGCTTATCGGGTTGGCCAAGGCAGTACAACATTGGCGTCCTTATTTATGGGGCTGTAAGTTTGTCATCAAGACAGACCATTATAGTCTCAAATTTTTGCTTGATCAGCGCATCACGACTTCCCTGCAGCAGCACTGGATAAGTAAACTATTGGGCTTCGATTTCAACGTTGAATATCGGTCAGGTAGCAGATTCTCTATCGCGTTGTCACCAGGACAAGTTGGAGTTGCACGCCATTAGTCAACCTCGTCTGGATCTTTGGGAAGAGATAAAGGATGCAGCAGCAAGTGACGCCAACATCCAACAACTTCGGTACAAGCTGCAACAAGGGGTGCTGTCAGGGCCTTGGACAGAGCAGGATGGAGTCCTCTGGTACAAGGGTCGAATCCACTTGTCCAACACCTCGCCCCTCATTTCCGCAATCATGTCCGACATTCATGATAGCACACATGAAGGTGCACAGAAGACTTTACAGTGTCTTCGCCAAGATTTCCATTGGCAGGGAATGAAGGGTATGGTTCAAGAATATGTGACTTGCTGCCCCGTGTGTCAACAAAACAAGGTTGCCTGCTTGTGGCCCGCTGGATTGCTGCAACCATTGGAGCTGCCCACTCAAATCTGGGCTGACATATCCATGGACTTCATTGTGGGGTTACCCAAATCGTGGGGCAAATCTGTACTATTGGTGGTCGTCGATCGTTTTTCCAAATACGGCCATTTCATCGCCATGGCACATCCTTATACAGCCAAGCGGGTGGCCCAACTATTCATGGACCACATCGTTCGCCTCCATGGTTTTCCCGAATCCATCGTTTCAGATAGAGATGCCACTTTTACCAGCAATTTTTGGAAGGAGTTATTCTGCCTTAGTGGCACTAAGTTGGCCTTTTCATCGGCATATCACCCGCAGTCCGATGGACAGATGGAGGTGGTCAACAGGACAATTGAAATGTACCTCCGTTGCCTTGCAGAAAGCAGGCCCAAGACCTGGGTGGACTGGCTACCATAGGCGGAATATTGCTATAACACCTCCTATCACACAGCCCTCCAGGATACACCCTTTAGAGTCGTTTATGGCCGCGAACCTCCACGCCTTACAGCTTATATTCCAGGAACCACCAAGGTTGACACAGTAGATGACGCCCTCGCGGTCTGTGACCAAATGCTAAGGGAAATCCGCGCACAGCTGCAAGCTGCCCAACACCTGATGAAGACTCACTACGACAAACATCATAGAGAGGTCGCCTTTGACGTCGGTAACTGGGTTTGGCTCCGCCTACAACCCCACAGACAGCTATCCTTGGCAGGACGACAACTCCACAAGCTCCAACCTAAGTTTTATGGTCCCTTCTAGATACTCCAACGGATTGGGTCAGTGGCTTACCGGTTGCATTTGCCCGGCAGTGCCAAGCTACATGATGTCTTTCATGTCTCTTTACTCAAACCACACCGAGGTGATCCCCCACTTCAGCCACCACAGCTACCCTTGGTTTCGGACGGCCGCATTCTGCCAATTCCAACAGCAATTCTGCGCTCCCGCTTGAATAGAGGACAGTGGCAGCTACTTGTACAATGGGCTGGAATAGAACCGATAGATGCAACTTGGGAGCAGTTGGATGAATTCCATAAGACCTATCCTACTTTTGAGCTTGAGGACAAAGCTCGATTTCTAGGAGGGGAGCGATGTCAGGGATGCATTTGTTGGGAAAACTTATACATGGAGGGACAACCAAGGGGTAACCACCGTGCAAGGAAGAGCTCCACAAGTGCAGGACGTCACTTCCGTGCAAGACTGAGATTGACGAGGGAATAATTTAGGCAGATTCTATGTGGGATCAAGTCGATCTTAGGCATTTAAGTATTTAATTATAAATTAGGATTGAGGAGATTATTTCCTGCTATTGTATCTCTAGATTAGGGAAGTTCTTGTCCATTAGAATAAGAATCTATTAGAATATAGCTAAACTAGGAAAGAATAAGGGGTATGTATTGAGATTTGAGCAGGGAATAAAGATAAGCAATATTTTCTCCAAAAATCTCTCGAGATTGGATTCTCTCTCTCTAATCGAGGTCCCAGGTTTCAGATCCCTGTAATGATCTGAGTCCTTCCGATTAGTCCACCATAGGGAGGTCAAAGAACAGTGACAAGGGAAAGTTTTCCCGCTTGGACTTGGATTTCCCGGTGAATCGTCCGGTGACTAGAGCTTGGGCAAAGGATCCTAACATAGACTCATAGCAATTTGGTAATGGATGCAACCATCATGCATGAATCTGAGCAAGACCGGTTTGAAGTATTCCTTGGATTGTATGAGCAAGATTGAGCAAAATAGGAGCAAGAGTGGGCAAGGCAAGAAATGGAGTGACAGCCTCTAGCTGCCAAACTTCACGAGATAAGCAAATGATTGGAAGCATTGGAGATCAAGTGGTGAAGCTTACGGTTGCTTTGGAGAAAATAGTTTTAAAGGAGATGTTAGACCATATCAGATCGTGAATTCTAGTGACCAACCTATACAAGCAGTGGACATCTATATGACAATGCTTCCACAAGTTGGGTTTGATCCAATGTCTAAATATCCAGCACAACTAGACCCACCACTTGTCCAGCTATTGTGCAATTACAAGGGAGTAGGCCATAACCTTGGCACGTGGAAGCTACACCATTATCTCCAGCATATGCCATAACAAGAGTTCTGTCCAGATGGAAGAATTGAAGAGCCTTATGTTTCCCACATACAAAACTTAATTTTCTAGCCCATCAACAAAAATATCAACTGTTGCCTCCATAGACAATACCATTCTTTCCATGCAGTAGATGTTTCATTTTGGTCAATCAAGGACAAACTCATTGTTCAAGAGTGGAGTAATGTTAGGGATATTTAAGAAAATCTTAATGATAGGAAAGAAAGTCTTTAGAATAGGACAATAAATATCTATATTTGATATTTTCTAATTTATGCATTTAAGAGGTATTGGTAGATTTACATT
This sequence comes from Laguncularia racemosa, assembly GCA_037954665.1. NCBI lineage: Eukaryota > Viridiplantae > Streptophyta > Magnoliopsida > Myrtales > Combretaceae > Laguncularia > Laguncularia racemosa. The sequence goes on from JBBMOL010000146.1 coordinate 1,191,485, forward strand.
ATCTCTTATTTAGTGATCTTTAATTTAAGGTACAATTGCAAAGCTTACATGAATAAGCGTTTACAAAGAGTAATAAACAGGCAGAGCTATTATCTTATATATAGTTTTAAAGAGATTAGAAAGTTTTCCTTTAACTAGCCTTCAAGGTATTGGAGTATTCTCTTTAATGAGCACTTACAACACCTACCGCAAAGGAAGGAACCCTTACAAAACAAAACGCATTGCAAACACCGGTTTCACATCAATCACCCATTGGACTAGATTCAAGGCTTTTTATTTTTTAACCAGTGATATGGAAGTGGTGTGCTTTTTAGCACCTTTGTAGCCATTTATTTCAACAGATCTTGGTTCGAGTGCACTTTTTTAATATCCTTTCTTTCTATTAGAGTCACAACACAAGCTTGTTGTAGAACCTAAACAAGACTGCTAGTCAGTATGAAGTTGCCTTCTTGTCAAATATTCTCTCTCCATTTTGTCGCTTTAATATGGATGGAAAAAAGAAACTTCCTACAAATTGCTTTCACATCCTTTAAATTGTTGGGGCCGTTGACACAGATTTAGCTAATATCTACTCTCTAAATACCATTAGTGCTTCTTCCCCAAGAGGACTTTCATGAGCCATGCACCTTCTATCTCCATGTCACATTGCCTTGTTAGGATTATAGAAAATTCTCTACAATTGCCTCACATAGAAGTTTGGGCTATGTCTCAGTTTTAGTGTCTGGTCATCTTTTTAGACTAGCTACTAATCATCATCTTAGTAAACTATTGCCTCACCAACTAGCTAATCAGATGTGAGCCATTGTGTGTATGGATTTCCCCGTTTGCTCCTCAACATACAGTAGCCATTTCCAGCTGATGACTACTCACCTAACCACCATAAATCCAAATTGGACACATGAGTTTCTCTTCTCAATCTTCTTCATCACTCATTTATGTAGTTTCTTGGTTTGGCTCCATTCAACAACAATAATAATAATAGGGGTTAATTGCAATACTTACCCATATATTTGCTTTGTGTGCATAGCCCCTTATCTTTGAAGTTGAGTATTTAGATGCCCAAATATTAAAAATGGTGCTTTTAGACCCTATTTTACTATCTTAACTTTGGATAATGAATAAAAAACACATAAAATCAAGTCCCAGAAAATGGTCATGTAGAAAGCTAAGAGCACCTTCTTAAAAATTTAGGGGTCTAAACACTTAGTATCATAGATTAGGGCTAAGCACATATGAAAAAAGCGTAAGGTGGTGTATTTGCAATTTACTTGTATATAATTGCAGGTGAGATCCATCAGTGTAATTTGAGTTGAGATGTAAACGATTTATGCTTTATTGATCATGTATTTATTATATTTAAAGAGTTCTTTTCATTGCTATGTAAGAATTGTTTATTTCAAAGGATCTCAACTTTACTAAAAAATGTTCAGATGCCAGATGCTGTGGTTGATTATGACTTATCAAGTGGCAAGTGGAATATTATTCAGCAGCAGAATTTGCTTCATGAGAGAACGAGGGTTTTGTATGGGACAGCTTCATCTGCAAGCATCAATCAGAAGTTTTCATCAGTCACCAATGATGTGAAGTCTGAAACTAACCCATGGAATGAGCTTTCGGAGTTTTATGCTTGTGAATATCACGAGGTTCCTTCATATGATGGGGCTGTGGTTCCTTTGACAGTTGTATACTCCCACAGAAGTAAACAAGAGAGTCCAAATCCTGGGTTACTTCATGGGCATGGAGCTTATGGTGAGTTACTTGATAAACGTTGGTGCAGCGAATTGAAAAGCTTGCTTGATCGTGGTTGGGTTATTGCATATGCTGATGTTAGGTTAGTCGACAATTACCTTTCTTCTTTTTGTTAATGGGATCTTTTTTCCTTGAATTCCCTTCAACATTGAGCTCTTTGATTGCCATAACATTTGAATAATTTGTCCACAGAGGTGGAGGTGGAAAAGGCAAGGGTTGGCATCTAAATGGTAGGGGTAAGAAGAAGCATAATTCAGTTGAAGACTACATCTCCTGTGCAAGGTTCTTGATCAACAAAGAGGTGATAGAAGAAAACAAGCTTTCAGGGTGGGGATATAGTGCGGGGGGACTTTTGGTTGCTTCAGCCATTAACAAATGTCCAGAGTTATTTCGTGCTGCAGTTTTGAAGGTTTGTATGGCTTGATGATTGCTCCTTGAATGAACTTTCACTTGGTACATTTTTTTCCCATTTAGTTTCATTTTTTTTCTTGGCATGATGTTGTGACAATTTAGTGAAGCAGTTCCCTACATCCTTGTCAAATTTTTGTATTGTTTGGCTAAATTTTACCATTTGACTTAATCCTGGGGTTGAACTGCTATTAGAAATCTTGGGTTTGAACTGCTATTATTTCATCCTATCTAATTATTTCTATGCAATGAGCATCAAACATTTGTCTTGATGTGTCATTATAAAATATAAAATCCACACTAATTTACAACTTTAAGCTTTTTTTTTTTTGAGTTTATTATGGTGTGAATTCAACGACTTTAGAATAATATCAGATGAAAAAGCAGTCCAATTGAGGACCTAGAAGGAGGGAAATGTATATTGTACTATTTAAGGGCTGTTATGCTTTTTCTTATTATTTCAAATTGAATTTTGCTATATATGACTTGATGTTCTCAACTCTTTTAAGGTTCCATTTCTTGATGCAACAAACACTCTTCTGTATCCCATTTTACCTCTTATGGCTGCTGATTATGAAGAGTTTGGTGACCCTGGTGACATTGATGACTTTGAGGCAATCAGAAGATATTCTCCGTATGACAATATTCCAAAAGATGTAGCTTTTCCTGCAGTATTAGTGACTTCCTCATTCAATACAAGGTAAGCCTTCTATTATCGTATTCACTTGATTTATAACCTTTCCTTCACTATGATATGAACCAGAAAAAAAAATTACAATAATAAAAACTAAATTTTTTTAATTAATTTTTGTAGAAGAAAAATTACAAAACCTTAATATACCTTCAATGAAGAAGCTCCATGAGCAACATGTTGGCTCCCTTAATTACCCAAAAAAAAATGTTGGCTCCCTTCTCTCTCCTACTCATATTTATATTTTTGTTTCCATAAAAATACTATATTTATTACCCTAATAATATCTCTCAAAATATCAGCCACAAATAACCTCTAGGTAGGTCATATCAATTGATATGAACCAAAAAAATGCCTTTTCACTTTTGCAAGAAAGAACCAAGAAAATGCCTTTTTGCATACCCCCTACCAAGTGATACTTAATTATTTATAGGAAGCTCATTTGCTAACTTACACCAATAGGCAAAAGCCACATCAGCAATAAGCACAAAACAACCAAACAATACTAAAAAGTCACCAGACCCCCACACAAAACACTATGCTCAACACAATATTATTATTGAAGTGGAGGATTCAAAGATCTATCCTTACTCCGTCTCTTCTAAATACGCAAAATACGAGATTGAACGTGTGGTGTCATATCACACTATGTTTAAAAAATATATGAAGTAGAGAAACCGTAATAAGATTAAGAAGTTTAAATAGAAGGAAATGAAGGATGAGAAATGCAATAGATGAAATATTGGTGATGTTTTCTTTTATTCACAAAACACTTCCCTGTAAACCACACTCATGTAACAGACAAGGATAGTGAATAGCCAAGCCAATAGGTGGTTTATGAGCCTTTTCAATCACTTTGCCCAATAGATACTAATTAATATCAATTTGGTTTTATTGCCTTAGCCTTATTTATCATTGTTACTATTTTTCCACAATTGATTGGGATAGCCACTTGGAATAGTTTTTCCCTCTTTACAGCACCAATATCCTCATCAACATATGTTTAGGAACACATCAAGCAAGAAGGACTCTACCACCATGTTTAGTAACCTTTAAGTAAAGTGAAAATGAATAGAAAGTTGTGGAAAGGAAAAGAAATTAAAGGAAATGGAGTGTTTACCCTTATTTGGATATAGAGTGGAAATGGAAGAAAATTAGTAGAAATATTTCCTTTTCTCTTGTTTGGTTAATATTAAAAAAGGTGAAAAGAAGAGAAATAATATAGCAATTTGACTAAATTACCCTTTCTATCAACTCTATCCTACTTTTATTTCTCTTTATTTTTAAGGATATATTTATAACTTCCATAGATTTGCACTCTTTTTTTCCCTTGATTTCTCTCCAATTTTTTTTTTGTAAGTAATTAATTGTATTAATAAGAGAGAATATACAGCCGCTAATCGTGGTAATGGGTTATAGTAAAATTTTGTCATAAAACTAGAATTTTACAAATTTTTTGAAACTAGAATAATAACCAAACTCAAGGTACAAGAAGCTTAGAATAAGCTAAAATTTGTCTGGCTAAGGATGTTGGCAGAGGTTGTAGGGATCCTAGTTGAGTCGAGTTCCTTGCTCTCTAAATGCAGTATACTACTGCTGAAAGTGCTACTCTCTAAATGCCTCTTAATTGGAAATGATTCATTCTATTTTCTTTGAATTCATCCCATTTCCACCCTATCACTAGAGTATCCAAACACATATATTGTTTCCAATTCCACTATTTTCTTTTGATTTCCTCAAACTTCCATCGTTCCAAACATAGAGTACAAATGCTCTCTTATAGATTTTTCTTATAGGCTTAGGAGGTGCCCCCATAGTATGGTTTGCCTTGCTTGGCACTTAAGTTCCCCTAGCTAGTGAAATGCTTTAATAATATTTTGTTATAATATGTTATAGTTTCTAGATTGTAATTATATTTTCTAGATTGTAATTAATATAATGTTAAATAGAAGTTAGTATAAGATTTTGTATCTCTATATATATTGTTCTTGTATTATCAGTGAATATATATACAATTACTTATCAAAATTACATGGTATCAGAGCGATCTAACTATAGGAATTTTTTTTTTTTTTAAAGTTAGGGTTTAGGCCTAGCTACCTAGTGAGCAGCTTTGTATCCACACAAAACTCAGAGAGTGTTTGTGTTTCTTTTTTTCTCATTGCCCCTCTAGGAGGAAAGATTGCTGGTCGACGAACTTCTCCGACCAACGGCACGCGCCACATAAACCGTCCACCACTCGTCCTTGTTTTCTGTGCGTGGAGGTGCGTGTGACCTCCATTCGTCCACGTGTTCTTGCTGGGTTTTCATGGTACGGTATTCTTCATTCTAATCTCGCCATTTCGAAAATCATCTTGGGACACGTGCTCCTTACTAAGGTTAGGGTTTTTGGTTTGGGTTTTATTGTTGCTAGGAAATTAATTTTTTCTCACAGTTTGGTGTTTTTGAAAACTTGGTTTGTTGGATAAGTTGAATGAGGTGTTTTCTCTAGTTGGAGTTAGCATTTCTACTTTGGTTTAATCTTCTAGTGTTGTTTGGTGCTATTGGTGTTTGTTGTGTAGATTGCTAGATGGCTGAGAATAAATCACATATTATAGATATGATTTCAGTGACAACTAAAATAATAGAATATAAACTTAATGGAGACAACTTTATTGCTTGGAGCAAAACTGTGCGAATATATCTATGAAGCATTGAGAAAGATGATCATCTCACTAATGATCCACTATTAGATGATACTAGACAGGCATGGTTACAAGATGATGCTCGTATATTTTTGTAGCTTAGAAACTCTATTGACGATGAGATCATTAATTTAGTTGATCACTGTGAGTATGTTAAGGAACTTATGGAATATTTGGAGTTCATGTATTCTGGGAAAGGGAATATTTCCCATATCTATGACGTGTAAAAGTTTCTACTATGCTGAGCAACATGATCAGTCTCTTACCACATATCTGATGAATTTTAAGAAGATATATGAAGAATTAAATGTGTTACTGCCTTTTAGCCCTGATATAAGAGTTCAACAAACTCAAAGGGAGCAGATGGCAGTTATAAGTTTTTTAGTTGGTCTTCATCCAGAATATGAGTCTGTCAAGCCTTAGATTCTCTCGAGTTCCGAAGTTTTCTCTCTTTAGGAAACTTTTAAACGAATCATTCGTGTAGAAAATGATATAGTTGTCACCTCATCTCACAATGTTAGTGCTCTGGTCTGTCAAAGTACAGGTTGAAATTCCACCAATAGGAGAGGGGGAGATCATATTCAAAGTCAAGAATCAAGGGGAGTTGTTTGCTCTTACTGTCATGAGCCAGGACATACAAAGTGTACTTGTAAGAAATTGCAAAATCATGGCCAGTATAAGCAGTCGATACTCATTGCTTCTATTAACTCCACATCAAGTTCGTCTTCTGAAAAGACAATAACAATTTCTGCTGATGAATATGCTAAATTATCTCAGTATTAAGAGGCATTGAAGGCTTCATCTCATCATATATCTATGATTGTTGAATTGTTGAATCAGGTAAATCAACTTAGTGTCTTCTTTCCTCATCGTCCAAGTGGGTTATTGATTCTGGTGCCACAGATCACATGACAAGTAACCTTGATCTCTTCTCCACTTACCAACCATACACCTCTCCTACAAATGTCGCTCTAGCAGATGGCTCTACATCATTTGTCCATGGATTTGGCACTATTAATCCAACTCCTTTGATTTCCTTATCGTCTGTGTTAAGTTTACCACAGCTTTCCTTTAACTTACTATCAGTAAGTCAACTTACTCATGCACTGAATTGTTGTATCTCATTTTATCCTGTTCATTATCTGTTTCAGGATCTTATAACGAAGAAGATTATTGGTAAAGGACATGAATCATGCGGTCTCTATATATTGGATACACAAGTGCTGAGGTCTGTTGCATGTTCAAGTGTCTTAACACCTTTCCAAGCTCACTGCCAACTCGGTCACCCTTCTCTATCTGTGTTAAAGACCATTTATCCACAATTTAATAATATTTCTACCTTAAATTGTGAATCTTGTCATTTTGCTAAACACCATCGTTTGTCTAGTTTACTTAGAGTCAATAAAAAGGCTAGTTTACCTTTTGAGTTAGTTCATTATGATGTATGAGGTCTATGCCCAATTGTATTTAAGGCTGGTTTTCAGTATTTTGTTACCTTCGTAGATGATTGTTCTTGTATGACTTGGCTTTATCTTATAAAAAATTGTTCAGATGTGTTTTCACATTTTTTTGCCTTTTGTGTTGAAATAAAAACACAATTTAATGGCTCAATACATACATTAAGAAGTGATAATGCCAAAGAATATTTCTCTTACTCATTTCAGTCATATATGCTCCAAAATGGTATCTTTTATCAATCTTCTTATGTGGATATACCTTCTCAAAATGGAGTAGCTGAAAGAAAAAATAGACATCTTTTTGAGACTGCATGAGCACTTATATTTCAGATTCATGTTCCTAAACAATTTTGGGCTGATGCAGTCTCCATTGCTTGTTTTTTTATTAATCGTCTCCCTTCATCTATTCTACAAGATGAAACTCCTTATATAGTATTGTTTCCTACGAAGTCATTGTTTCTTATTGAACCTAAGATATTTGATAGTACTTGTTTTGTTCGTGATGTCTGTCATCAGGTTATTAAACTTGATCCTAAATTTCTCAAATGTATTTTTTTGGGATATTCTTCGGTTCAAAAAGGATATCGGTGTTTTTGTCCTCATCTTGACAAATATCTTGTCTTAATTGATGTCACTTTTGTAGAAAACACACCATATTTTCCATCCATTGAAACTCTAAAAGAGGAAGGGGATGACGATTTGTTACTTTATCATATTACTTACCACTGCCCCTATCATCACAACCTCCAATTCAGTATGTATACTCTCGACGACAAGTTCCTCTTGCTTCATGTCCTGCATCGGTCTCTTCTTCCTTAATGGATTCGGCTACAAGTGATCTTGATCTTCCTATAGCACTTCGTAAAGGTAAATGTCAATGTACCTATCCAATTTTTTCTTGTGTATCTTATGATTACTTATCATCATCATCTTCCTCATTTATTGCATCCCTCGACACCATGACCATTCCAAAGTCTCTTCATGTTGCACTTTCACATCCTGATTGGCGAGATGCTATGATTGATGAGATGAATGCCTTGGATACAAATCACACTTGGGATCTAGTTGACTTACTTGCAAGAAAGAAGGCAATTGGATGTAAATGGGTATCTACAATCAAGGTTAATCCTGATGGAACAGTAGCTCGGCTAAAAGCCCGTCTTGTAGCAAAGGATATGCTTAAACCTATGGTGTGGATTATTTAGATACATTTTCTATTGTGGCTAAGTTAACTGCTATTTACCTATTTATCTCTATTGCAGCTTTTAATTCTTGGCCTTTACATCAACTGGACATAAAAAATGCCTTTTTACATGGTGATTTGCAAGAGGAAGTTTATATGGAGCAACTACCAAGATTTGTTGCTTATAGGGAGTCGGTAAAGTTTGTCGCCTACGGAAGTCATTATATGGACTAAAACAGAGTCCTCGAGCTTGGTTTGGGAAATGCAGTCAAGCAGATGAGAGTTTTGGTTTAAGAAAGAGCAGATCAGATCACTCGGTATTCTCTAAGTATTCTGACACCGGC